>OZ012639.1:16101784-17301784 GCA_963942525.1 Ptychoptera contaminata | reverse complement strand
TCTATTTGATTTAATTAAAATAAATAAAAAAATAATAATAATTCAATTGTACTGTCATTAACAGGGTGTTTCTTAAAAAATAAAAGAGAAAATAACAGGTTTAATTCATTTAAATACAATAAGTAAAAAACATATTTTAATCGAATTAATTTTACTGCAAAAACAAAATATTCATAATATATTCTTTAATCAATGCATCAATTTTTGCAATCATTTGACATTGACGGTGCTTAGAAATTTGTCAATCAAATCTTTAGAATTTAAGAAAAAATAATAAATTAAATTAAATTAAGAAAGAATTCTATAGAAGAAATAAAATGTATTAAAGCTGGCTTTGTACCAGCAATGTAAACGTAATAATTGAATTGTACTGCGGCCAAGTTTTTTATTATTTGTTTGCTACAAAACTGCATAACCTTAGAACAGCATCATTATTATATTGTTACAGTTCATTAATACATTACAATAAAAAGTTACATTACCTGTTAATTTTCATCAAGATAATACAAATATTAAAATATTATTTGTTATATAAAACAACAGAAATGAATAATTATTAAATAAATTGTTGTTAAATATTGTACAAGCAATATACAAATAATGCTTTGTTATAAAATTATAATCTTAATAATTTAGAATTGATGTTATATTTGTAGGTCTTCTCTATTATCTCTTATCCATTAAACATTTATAACATCTATCTTCTAGATAAATGAACCATTAAAAGCATAATAACATAACCATTAAACTTTAGATAGATTATCTTCAAATTTATAATCACAACATTACGTGATTATGTTTAAAAAAAGTATTTTTTTCTATTTTTGTATTTATTAATGCAGCAACAGCAGCAATGAAAAATATTAAAGTTTCATCGAGGCAGACGTTAATATAATTTAGTACAGTAAAAGCTTATATAAATTGGTTAAATTAGTTGTTTATAGTTAGTAAATTTACTGCTTTACCTACTTCTCTTGTACAAAATAGAAGAAAAATTACTTTAGTGTTTTCCAAATGTATAACGATTACTTTAGACTAAATTTTATGTTTTATTTATAATCTGTCATCTCTTGGGCGTATCATATTCATATAATAAAAATTTCTACTTTGCTTATCAAGTTTAGGTTTTTCATTTAAAAATAAATAAACGCTTTAACTATATGCAAATGAATAACATTTGAATAATTCTGTTTAATCTAAATTCTGTTCAATAAATCATGTTTTCACTGTATTTTAAAAGCTCATTAAGTAATTTTAATAACTTTTACGTAATTAATTATTAAAAAAAAATGAAAAAAAAATAGAAAAGCATTTATATGCTAATGTATTTTGTATAGTAGAATGGTTGATAAATAACTATTTTTAATAAGTAAATACCATGCAATTCAACTATTAAGATAGAATTATTTTTTTATATATATATTCTTTAAATTTATTTTTATTCAACAGCTAATTCGCTGCTTATTTATTTGATTATAATTTGTTATTATTATTAATATTTATTACGACGATTTCAAGTGAATTAATTATATTTACATTGTTATTTGTTTTACTAATTTAAATAAATAAATAAAAAAAGATCATTAACATAAATTTTAATTCAAATTGATTAACTTATTAAAGAAAAAACCCTTTTACTCTTATTTTTTGGTTATTTTGCATTATTTATAATTATTAATTTATTGTTTATTGTGATATGAAATTCTAGGAGATAGTTTTGTTAAAATTAATAGATTCAAGATTTTAAATAGTTAAGGAATTAATATTTTATATAATTTTTAGCTTTAATTATTTAATAGTTGTTAAGAGTATTCAAAGCAATATCACTTACTTTGATTGATTAATTCATGAGGACTTCAATTTATAAACAAGTGTTTGGTAGTGTAGTGAATTGTCTTATTATAACTGGTATAATAACTATGAAACCATATTTGGACAATTATATTGGTGAAAATTATCAGATTATACGGAAAAACGTAGTAACGTTGAAACTGAGAATCAAAATTGTAATGTAATACCTTTAAAACTGTATAATAATAGTCATTAAAGTTACATAAATTTCAGTAAAGCAGAAGCAGATAATTATACATTAGATGTCATGAAATTTAAACAACACAAAAAACCCATCATAAAAATTAAAATAAAATATCACAAAAGGTAGTTAAGGTTTGACAAATAAACAGTAATCATGAATCTGTTTCAAAAGCGTATAAACTCAACAAATGGACTTTTTTTTTCATTCAGTAAAACTTACTATAAACATCTTTTTATTCATTACATTTAATCTAAAAGTATCTGTGGTCAGTGCAAAATAGGGCAAATTATTATATCATAAAACCACCCTACTTTTGATCTTTTGATTTATGAACGTTAATATAAAATGCTTTTTTTTCTTCATTAACTTTCTGCTTTTATTTTATCATGCTGTTCCATGCAGAAATGAAAAAAAGGTTTTTTTAAATGCTATGATATCGGTATTAAAAAATACTTTTCTTTATTTCTTGTTTATTTTTACTTGCAATTAGTTTTTTTTTAAGTGGGAAAAACAGTTTTCCATCACATTGTTGAATTGTTTATCAGTTGATTCCGTCTGAATGTATTTTTTACAAGACTTTTTTTTATTTAAAAAATAATAATATTTATTTTTATCAACAAATTGTAATAACAAGGCAAGGGTTCATTTTATAAACAAAATCCTTAATTAATTAATTGAAAAAAAAATTGTAAAATTTCCGTAGAAAAATTTCTCCAAATTTAATGGTTTATTTTTTGGCTAACATTTGGCTAAATTTCATTAAAAAAACAAACAAATATCATTCTGCAGAAAAACATGCGATAAAATGCGTGATAAAGTTAAAGATAAACATTAATACATGCGTACACTCCTTAAATAGCGTCAACGTTTGCACGAATAAATAAAAAAAATATCATTTATTCATTTGCTTGTTTTTATTTTAATGGTGGCAATTTTTCTGTAGTCACTACGATAAGAATCGTTATAAAGAATTTTTCCTGTATCCTTGAAAAGAATGACAACGCGCTAAATAGAATCGTAAACAGACCGAAATAATGTTACGAAAAAATTGTTAAAATTACTTCCAAAGAGTGTTAAATATATTAAAACGACAAATAAAAAATAAAGAAAACTTGATGATGTGTGATCTGAAAATATATTTTTACCACGCGATCGGATATGGTTTGACAAAAAATAAACGTGAAAATCCTTTCTGGTTTTTGTCTTTCGACTGCAAAATAAACCTGCAAATAGAAAACGGTTTGCTTGACAAATATATATTTTATTTTATTTTCTTTTCTTTTACCGAATTGAGAGCAAAAAAGAAAACTTTGAAAAAAATGTAAAATCATTAAACCGGAAATTGTTCGAATTGTGGGTGGTACAAGCTGTTAGCGTTGTCGACGGTTTTTTTTTTCATTCTGTTACTGGTTAGATAATTTTAGTAAAAACTCGCTCACATACGTTGTTAAGAAATATATTTTTTTATTGAAATTAGGAGAATTTTGTTTATTTTGGTTTTTGTGATTGTGATGAAGGAAGGAAGTATAGAAAAAAGTTTCTTTTCATTCAATTCTAAGAAATAAGGTGGTAATGCATGATTGAATTATTATTTAAGGGTTACAATATTGATAATGTTTATATATATTTTTACTGTTGTTAATGGTAATATTATACCATGTGATGACGAAAAAGAATTATATTCGAACAAATCAAAAATAGAAATTATGTTTTTCGATACTATATTTGGTGTAAGATTTGTTTTGTATTTTTGTTCCAAAAGATTTTTAAGGAAATTCAGTTATTTCCGATTCGTTTTTCAATTGAAGAGTCTTTATTCTATTTTGAGGGTTTGTTAAGCTTTTATTAAGTATTTGGTTAATATATTTTTTTTTTTGATTTTTGTATTTGGTTAAAATTAATGCAGCATTTTTAACTTATTTCCTTATTAAAAAATATTTTATTCCACAAACTAGTATTCAACCAGTTGTTAAAACACAATAATAAACATTATTAATTTGTTTTATTTTTAAATTAATTGAAACATTATAATAAATTATTTAATTAAATAAACAAACTATGTAACTCTAGTCATAAAATCGCGTTAAAGCCAATGTTAGTCGTATAAAACCAACAAACAGAATTAAATACATTTTTTATAATTAAATCACTTTTATTAACATAAAATTTAATATTTTATAATTATTATAGTATTAAGTTTTAAATTACCTATAAAAAATTGATTAAATTACCTTTTGGTATATTTTTAAAATAAAATTACAATTATGTTAATGATTCGGTGCTTTTGGTGTAAAAAAATACTTTTATGTGGACTGAATATTGTGTTTTTTATTAATTAGAATATTACGTAAACACTATTATGGTTCATTGTAATTATTATTGTTTATTAACAAAATTATATTATATTTAAAACAATTAAAGCCAAAAAAGGGTTTTCTATTAATTAATTGTTAAATAAGCACTGAAATTAGTCACACTTTTTTTGATTATTTTTTAGTCATTTATTAGTTAAAAAAATTGTTAAAATTGTTTTTCCCTGTCACCTCTTTTGGGAGTATATTTACGGCAGTTGTTTTGTGTCTTTTCACGTCAACTCTTGAAGTTTTGTGCCACGTCAGGTGATCTATGAACGATCGGAGCTTAGTGATCCTTGAGGATACTACTCTAGAGGGATTCTTGTTATGCTTTCGAGTTATGCTTTTCTAAGAGTATGTCCGATCCACTTCCCCTTTCTTTATTTTATCTGCTTCAGTCTTCTTATTATTTAGTTTCCAGAGATTTTAAACATAATAAATTAGGTAAATTATTTATATTTATTTGACTGTTTTTGTATATTTAATAGTCTTTAGCAAAACAGATAGCGACTTTTTATCTGCATAATAATAAATGCCACGGTTAATCCAATTAAAAACAATTAAATAAAAAGTATTTAAATATTAAAAAAATAAATTAAGGTCTTTAAACAAATAACTGAAAGGATAATAAAATTAAAATAAGGACAAGTGATATAACGAGGGAAATTAAATTAATGAAATAAAAAATATTTATATAATTTAAAAGTGTTACAACCAGATGAAATAGAACAATTTGATTATACAATAGAAGGTGAAAGACTATTCGTTTTCATGTTTTTCTATTTTCATTTTTTATTTTTTATTATTTTTAATTTTTTATTACATTTATGCTACCACTTGACTGTTTTAAGTGTAAAACATAGTGAACGTGAATTTTACATTAATTTTTGCGATTGCTTTTAAGCTTCAATAGTTAAGTATAATATTTTTTCAACAATTAAGAACTGAAATCACATTTAATATAGAAAATAATTGTGGCAGTTAATACACTAAAAAAGATTAATTTCCAATTATTATTTAATTTTTCAAAACATTTCCACAAAAAGCTTAATAGTAATATGAATAAAAGCTGTAATTATGATCGCAAAAATACAGTGGATCCAGTGATTTTATTTTAAATTTTGTATTATTTTAAACTTTTAAAGCAAAATAAAGCAATTTTGTACTGGAATTTCTCAGGCTGCAAACAAATAAATTGTATTTTAATTATCGTTTTAAAGCTTAATAACAACTTTATACTATTAAATAAAGGATAAAAATAATATTTATTCAAAGCGATAAGAAGTGTAGGTATATGCATGCTGTGACAAGTTTAATTAACAATTCTAGAACATGCGTGGCTTGACTACACCTTACAAAAAAGAAAAATAGAAGCTTTTTATAGTATATATTGTGCCATTGTTAGATCTTCGCTTTTAGAATTACAACTGCTCGTGAAAGTATTTTTACGCAAATTTCTTTATTTTACTACTGTTTTGTGCTTCATCAACAAACTAATACCGTTTTTAATGCATTCGTAAATCGTATAATGAAGATTTTTTATTGAAAAATTTATTAAATATATTTTCATTTATGATTGATGAAGCATGTTGTTTTCTTGATTACCTAATACTGTGCAATGCGTTTTTTCTATTATTTTACTGAATTTCTTTTATTTTTGTTTATAAAAAGTAAATACCACAATAATAATGTCTAGATAATAGATTTTTTTATTAAATTTATTCATTTATTACATTATCTGTATTTAAATATGTTTTTAATAAATAGAAAAATAACTTAAATATTGCGAAATAATTTCTTTTATTATTTTTTTAAGAATTTCTTTTATAGAAAAATTAATAATAATTTATTATTTATTATTCATAACTCTGTACTATGTTGTTACAAATTCTCATTATTATTCTTACTTTTTAAAATAATTTAATACACCTACGCTACAATTACATGCTAAAAAATATGTTTTTTATGTTTTTCTTTTCGTTGTAAATTTCTTTTTTATTATTTAATCGTGTAAAAGGAAATTGAGTGATGATAAGGCACGATTTTACTTCACAGAAATAATTATTTATTAAAATTTCTTCTATATTTTTCACTCTTTGTGTGTGTAAAGTTAATTCAAATGTTACCTGCTGGTACTTTTATAACTGATTAAGTAGGTTAAATATGTACAAATTAATTAAAAAATCTATAACGCACAAGTATGCTGATTACAAATAAATTTTAAATTATTTTATTTTTGCTGCTGCATGTTAAATTCTAGGAATTTTTCTTTTTGTTTTTTTTTTATTGAAAATAGAAAAATTCAAGCATTTAAAGTTAAAAGTTTATACTGACATCACTCAAGTATACTATATGTAACAATGATTCATATAAAATTCATTTATTTAACTAAAAATATGAACTGAATAATATATAGCGAGCAGAAAAATAAATAGAAAAAATTCCATTTAAAACCTTTAGTTACGAATTTTTTGTTTGTACAATTCTGTATTTTGATTACAATTTTCTCATTTAATTATTTAAATTTACTTTTCACATTTCTTTTCTGCATTTAATTTTTTTTTTTGTTTTGTTATTGTACAAAAGAATTGTTTTTTCAGCAAATAAAGAGCGAAAATTTATTATTTGAAGTTTTCTTTTTTTCCATTCTTTAATGAATTGAATTTTATCATTATTATTTAAAATAATAAAGAATTGTTTTCAATGGAATTTCAAGAAAAAATTTAAAAATGTAAATGAAACCACAAAAAGCAAAGAAAAAACTGTCAATAATCAATGTTGACATATGGAATTGGTGTGAAAATAATTGTTCTCGTTTTTATCATAAAGAAATTCTTTAAATATCAATAAATTTGTTATATTAAGAGGTTGTAAAGGATTAATTAAATAATTTTTATATAATTACTAATTATTTACAAACTTTATTATTAATATTATGTAAAATACTTTATCTAGATGTAAGTGGTATTTATTTTAGTTCTTCTCTTATCATTCAAAAAAGAATTAAAAAATGTGAAACAGTTTACGTCATTACTTTGATTAAACTTTACTCTAGCAAGTCCGGTAAGAATCTTTAAAAGCTATATTTACCAAAGCCGAGTATATTATTATTTTTTTTTATAAATAAATAAATGAATAAAAATGCACTTTACAAGTGGAAACTGTTTTTTAGTACTGTTTTTGGTTCACTTAACATATTTTATTCATTTGTATCGGGGGAAAAGAACAATAAAAATTACTCGATATTTGTCGGCTATTACAAATATTGGGTTTAAACAGTGCTATTAACACTAATGCTACCGTTAACACAACTTAAAATCATCGATAATTCAACAGTTATCAATCCTTAAAAAAAAGTATAGAACGAAAACGAAACCATGGTAAAGTAATTTTTATTAAAACTTCACGAAACAAAAAGGACAACAACAGTAAAGCCGGCTAAAAGGTTAATCATCACAATGAATCATTTTATTTTCATATTGTTTTATTTAACCCAAAAAATAAAACGAAAGATTTTCTTTATGAAGAAAAATCAAAATACTAAGAGGCAAAAAAATATCACAGTACATTTGAAATATCTGTGTCAAAATTTAAACAGGCGGCTGATATACATAATTTATGAAAGAAAATACTAGAAAAGGATGAAAAAAAAATAATTTTTCTCGTGTGTTTAAAAATATAAAAAGCACAAAGAAAAATCATATTAATATTTCGTTTAAAAGTTAATAGAAACAAGCATCATTTTTGAACAAATTTAATTAATTTTCTTAAGATTTCTTTGATTTCGCAGTATAATGAATGCATTTTCAGTTTATTGTATCAAATGTATATATTCATTTTCTAGTTAGTTAATTAGAAAATTTTATTATCAAATAAATACTTTGATGTGCTAAAAAGAAATAATACAAAAAAAAGAATGAATATGATTCTTTGTTAATTGTAACAAAAATACTACTTTGATGCATACAAAAATAGAAAACAGTCACATTTACTATTGAAATAAGACTTTATTATTCAACTTTTTTTGATTTAAAATTAATTAAAATAATATTCATAATTAAATTTCTTTTGAAAATACTATGCTTTTCACTGATCTTTTATTGTTAGTTGAATATTCATATTTTATAATTATTTGCGTGAGTTTTAAACATGCTGCATGTATCAAAAATTCTATTAATAACAACGCATAATAATAAAAATTTCTATTTTAAAAGATATTTTCTTAAATAAAGAAATGTAAAAGAAAGTAATTATTTCTTATTAATAAAAGTGATCATCACGATTTATTATCATTATTATTCATTGCATTATTTATCAATAATTTAGAGTTTTATTGTTTTTTGTGTCGATCTTCATTATAATCACAAGCGATCTTTACTACTTATGGATAAATAAAAATAGCAATATGTTAGTTTTTTAAATGTGTTTTATGACAGTAACTCTACCTTCAGTAACGATTATTTATCATCAACTGGTAAAATTTGCAATAATAAATATTATTGATTCTTGAAAATAAAATAGAATACTCCGATTAAAGTCATTTATCTAGGTAATTACTGATTAAAGTAAATAAATAAAAGCCAAAAAATAATAAAAATGTTTTCTTTTTGAATTTAATAACTCATTAAATAAAAGAAATTCTCATTTAATTTAAGATAAAATATATATTTATAACAAAAAAAAAACGAAATATAAGCTCTAAAAATAGCTATATTTTTCATATTTAAACAGATAAACTATTTGTAATTAGAGCAAGAAATTTCATTAAAAAGGTCTATTTAATATTCAGAGAATAACAAAAAATTATGTGTTAAATAAAAAATAATAATAATTGTTTATCGAATAGAAACAAATTAATTTACTGCCGTCATAGACATACAAAATTCATTTTTTACTCGATGAAAAATATTTTAATTAGCGGCTAATTAAAATACCTTCGTTTTTTTATTTGATTTCATTTTTTTACCTCTGATTTTGCTGATTTTATATCTTTTTTCTTGTGTTTTAATGATGTTGGTTTACATTTCATATATATATTTATATATCATTAACGTTTCCATTTCCATTGTAGCAATTAATAAAGAAAGAATTTATCGTCTGATTGCTGTTGATGTTTTCTTTTTTACATTACATAAATAAAAATTTATTTAAATATAAATTATTATATGTTTTCGTAATTATTATAAATTCTGTTTTTCATAATTATTTATATTACATATGGTGATGATGAAGTGTTAATAGGAAAATTATGAGTTAAGCAGAGAAATACTTCGATAATAGTTTTTTGTTATTTGATGATTAAGTTGTTGCTCGATTTTTTTTGATATTTTTTACTGCGTTGGTTTAACGATGAGTATTTAATTAATTTTCTTATTTATGAAGAAAATATTTCATGTTTAGCTTAGTATTTAAGAGAGAAATATAATAATAATGTAAACAAATAAAAAAGAAAAGAAATTTAAGTATATTTACAGTCGTGTGATAGTTGAAAAAATCGCAGAGCAAATTATTTACGAATTTGTATTATAATTTTTAACTTGTGACTAAGAGAATGTTTTTTAACGATTCGATCTTATTAAACTAATATTAAAGAAATGATTTTTTGCTGCAGTTTTATAAAAAAGTATAATTGTTGGATACAGAAACTTTGCAACATCAAAATTTACGCAGAATATAAACGAATTTAATGCTGTGAATAATAAAACAGTATTTATTAAAAACATAATAAATAGAATACACACAAATTATGCTGTTTTTAATAAATAAAGTAATAAACTGTGTATTTTACTATTACAAAAAAATTCACGTCATTCCACGTTTTCTAATAACGTCAAATATAATAATTTAAAAAAAATTAAACAAGAAAAATATCGATAAATAAATAAATACAGCACAGCCACACGCCGTTCGAATAATTTATGTATCCTATTGTAAAAGAAAAAAAAAATTATTCTTGGTGCAATAATAGCAATAGCCATCAGACGCAAAGAAGAACAAAATAACGTACACATACACAGAGCACAAAATCCAATTTCTAAATTTAATTGAATTAAAAAACATAAATTTAATTGCTTAGCGTAACCATCTGTTGTTTATCATAAAAGAAAAATGAAATTTATTTTAAATAAGAAAATTTAAAATATGGTTTTCTTGTTCTTTTCTACATTTTAGTACAGAATTTTCAGAATAAATCGTTGTCAGTTCATTAATTATGTTTTAATGAAAGTTTTTTTCCTTTTAATAAAAGTAGAAAAACTTATGAAATATATTATTATTATTAATTAACATTATTATTTTGTGCTGATCTTAAGTGGTGATCTTTTAAGTATAATGCTTCTTATTATTGTAATAAAAATAATTAAAACACATATTATTTTTTTGCTTCCTGTTATTTAAAGGAAGTAATAAAAAAAAATGATAATTGTTACTTGATTTCGCTTTATTGGTATCTAAACTGGTATACTAAAGACCAAATTTTATTTAATGCTTTTTGAGTAGAAAGAATAATTTTCTAATAAAATTGTTTGAACTGATAAATTCGTTTATATTTTAAGAATTTTTGCAAAATTAAAACTCTTAAATTAAATATTTAATATTTGAAATATATTTTTACTAATAAATTTATTAATAATGTTTATAAATTTTTCTAACAAGGTGTTTGGTTTGAATACTCGATAATATTATTTTTAAACTGGTATATGTGTGAATTTTTTATCTATAATTTATATAATTAATTAATAAATAAAATGTATGCGCAAAATATATTCTATTTACATATTCTTCAATTGATAAATTATTTATTTTATTTACATAAGTTTCATTTCACATATCTATTCGTTTGATAAATTATATTTATGTAAATATTGAAAACGGAAATAACAAAAAAAGACAAACATGATGATGGTTACGCACTTAACATGATAAAGTAAATATTATTTAATTATTTAATTAAATATAGAAATGATAATTATATAATTGGTAAATATTGTTATAATTTTAGTTATTATTTGTTTATGAATTATTGTTCTTATTTAATAATTGAAATAATAATAATGACAAATTGAATGAACATAATGCACTTTTAATATTCGAAGCTTTTCAATTATTTAATTAGTTGATTTTTTGTATGTTTTTCTAATTCTATTAAAAAAAGTGAACTTTATCCAACTAATTTTCGTAGCGTAATGCTGTACTTTACTATCAAGTGCGGTGTAATGAAAAATGAACCAGTCGCGTTGCTTTTAAGTAAAAAGATTTTCATACATTCATTACACCACACTTGTAGTAGGCATATTTTCGAATCTCAAAAATAATATACTATTATTAAACAATGACTGTCAACGTAAATCACATGATAAATATTTAAAACAATGTTTTACTTCTCATAACTGCTATTAATTGTAATCAACATAAACCGATTAGAAAACCTTATCGTACCTTAACTTTTCCAAAACCAAAACAATATTTAATATAATTTTCAGGAATAAAACTTTATTTTTATTTTCGTGGCATCAAAATAAACTACAAAATATGCTTAATAAAAAACAATATCGTTAAGCGATTTTCCTACTAAAAAAGGCAACATAACACTTTAATAGTATAACAAAAGAAGAAAAATAAAGTGATGGCACATATTGGTTAAGGAAACTCATTCTTATTTGTTTATATGCTTTTTTTGTACACAACAAAAAACCCCTTCTTGCACAAACCAATTGACTACAACTTTTATTACAATGTGATACGCAATTTGTATGTTATATATATAAATATATACTTCCATTATTTTATTACAACTTATTGAATATTTATCATAAAATCATGTTATGTTGCGTCTATGCTATAGATACAATTTATTTCCTTTGCTTCTTTAATACAATTTCTTGGTAGCAGATGTTTTACATTAAACATTAAAGGCGAAGTTTTGTACTTTTTTTTCCATCTATAAATTCAATAATCTTATTTCGTTTCGTTCTTCTTTTTTGATTTAAAAATAAAAATCAATAAAAAATGCAAATATTACTTTTTTGCACAAATAACAATTTTAATTTTTAATTAAAAGCAATTTTATTTTTATAATTGTGATTTCACTCATAATCTTAACATTTGAATTTATTAAATATCTAGCAGCTGACTATTTTTATCGATTTAAAATAAAATGCAATAGACTGTTGACAATTCAAGCTTATTTTATATGGGTTTTTGTTATTTTTTATTCATTTTAGCAGGAAATTAGTATTAGCAGAAGACAAATTACATAATTTTATGTATCTTCTTTTTTTGTTGATAATAATACTTTCCATTGATGTTTAATATGCAAAATAAATACACAAATGAACATGTTTTATTTTGTATAAAAAATAAGTTAAATAGATAAGATTATGTATATATGTATGAAGTTAATGTAACAACGGATAATCAAGCCACTTAAGATTAAAGAAAACATTAACTTATCAAACTGTTTACAAACGTCGTGTTATGCGACAATGTTTACTTTAAAAAAATTACTTTTAATGTTGAAAAGTTAGGAGAAAACTGGCTACATTTGGTTGTTTAATTATGTTTTTTAAATGAAAACAAATGGTGGTTAAAATAAAATAATAACAAGAAACCCAATTAAATATAAGTAAACGTAATAATTGAAAAAAAAAGAAGTATTCTTTGTGATATACAACAAACATTTGTCTACACGTGTACATTGATTTTTTTTTTAAATAAAAATAGAAAAATTAAATTAAATTTTTCTAGTAATAAGCAACGAAATTAATTCTATTGTTTATTCGACACAAAAAATACTTTGAGTGAATATTCTATTGAATAGTTATCAAATTTCATTAAAATAATAGTATTATTACTACTTAATGATGATTTAAAAAGTAAAATAAAAGACCAATCTGTGGATTTAAAGTTCTAATTTAACGGTGGGTGGTCATTATAATAGAAAAAACTAAGCCAAAAAAAAATTAAAATCATTTGAAGTGGAGGCGCCTGGTATTTTTATAACTCAGTTAAACTTACACTTAACCTATATATACGTTCATGACTATGCCAAGTAAAATAAAACTAACTAACTAACTGAGTAAGAAATATAAGCCAATACCTCTTTGCTATTAAATCTTCAAATCTGAAAATCTTTAGTAGAATGTCAACATTTCGTTTCTTTCTCTTTTTTCGCTTTACTTTTTTCTTTGTTAAAGCTTTGCTGTTTTTTGTTATTTTTTTAACCATTGTTTCCACTATATTATTGTTAAAGATGTCTAAAGTCACGTAGCCTTTCTATTTATTATTATCCTCAATTTTGTTCTTGTTAATCTTTACAGAGGAAAAAATTAAATAAAATGTAATTTTTTTTGTCTTGGTGCAATTTTGATTCACTTATTAAAAGAAAGAAAAATTTACAGAAACAAGAATTTTTGTAAACAAAAAGAAAAATTTATTCTCTCTAAAAAGGATAAAACAAGAAAAGCGGTAACAGTTATTATTATAATAATAATAGAAGATATTTGTAACTATTTATTATAAACTTTTTCCTTTTTGTCAACCTAAAATGTTATTAGTTGTACTGCGTGCTTCTCAAATACTGCGTGCTTCTCTACAATAAGCACATTGTTAGCCTTGATTTTATTACTTTATCACATTTATTAAATTAAAAAATAAATTTTTGATGTCAAAATAGAAGAAAATAGCTGGCTTTGTACAAAAATTAAATCTTAAAATCACTTTAAAATTTAGAAGTATTAAATTTATTGTTATTTGCAACGAGAATTTTTATTTTAAAGATTTATTCTGTATATTTTACAGCAAGAATAAAAGCTTTGAAATAACAATGAAAAAAGAACTATTAGAAAAAGAAAAGAATATTAAGATTAAAGAAGTTTTCCAAGCAATTTATTAATTTTAAACACAATGGAAAAGTTTAGTATGATCAATTCAATTTAGAAAATTTTGGTTTAAAGTTTTTAAATCATAATATTGTTAGTGAAATAAATCAATCAGAAATACACAAATGTAATTCATGTCTCTATTTGATTGATGGTTAATGAAGATAACTTTGTACTGAAAAAAGCCAACTAAACGGCAAAAACATTGCGGTTTAAAAACCTCCCTAAAAGAGAGAAAATTTAATCAATTACCAATTTAAACGATCTACAGATTAATGGGATATTACGGCATATTTTTTTGGGCTTTTTTATGAGTTTTATCATAATTTTTTTTTTTTTTAATGTTTATATTCGAAAATATACTGTTTTTTGTTACATTTTATATTCGAAGTTAAAATTATTAAATTTTATTTGTCTGAATGGTATGTTTGTTATTAGTATTAAATATTAATCGATGCTTAAATTGTTCTGTATGTATATAACATTGTAGCAGTGATTATTTGCCGCATGAAATTAATTTTAATAATTAATTTTTAATATTAATTCTTTAATAATAATAATAATAATTAGATTTTAAAGTGTTAACATGTGTTATTCGCTGCTAGAATATGGTTTTATTTTTATTTGTATATTTATGCGATAGAGCGAATAAGTAATTATACTTAAGTAATTTAGTTAAAGTGTTACAAACTACTATAATTTAGTATAAATAAATATACTTAAATATGTATAATTAAATCTAGTCATAATTGAACCATTTACAATAATGATTATGTAATAAAAAAAAATAGAAACAAATAGCGTAAGTAAACAGCGTGATATTAGTTTTTGTAGCAGGAGATATATACAGATCTTATCGCTATAATGAATGTTTAAATAGTAATTTTTATATGCGAGAGTTAACACAATATAAATGTTACATGATTATCCACAGATTATTTACACTAATTACATTAATTAGTACATAGTTTCTTTATGTTTAATGTCTGCTAAAACTATTTAATGTAATCAGTGCAATTTATTTTCTAAAATTATATTCCGCTTGATATTTATTTAGTTATTTTTAGTTAATTTTGGCATTAATATCAATATTATTAATTATTTGGAATTATTTAACATAATGTAACAGTAAAAATAAAATATTTATTAATTGAAAAATTCTTATATTTTAATCAAGAAAAATGTTTTCGTTTATTATACTGAATTTAAATTCAATTGTATTTATTGCTATGAATTATAGATTGAGTAAAACATGATAAAAACTTAAGGTTTATTTACCATGAACAATAACTATGTTTCCCTTTCTGATTATTTTGAATCCTGGGAATTTAATACACAAAGCAAAAGAAAAAAAAATGTTAACATAATATTTGAGCTTGATAAGAAATGTCTGAGACACAAAAAGTAAAAGAACAACTGAATATTATTTCAAAAGCACAAGAAAGGTCAACAAACAAGGGATTTGTTTTAAAATAATATTGTTAAAAAAAACTTCTTACTATACTACTCATCCTATTATAAAATAGTAACAATAATAATAATAATAATAACTCTTATGTTCAAAAGCTGCCTAGTGACTGTAAAACAAGCTAAGCCAAACAAAAAATTCTTAATTCATTAAAAATTTTTAATAGAGAAGAAAACAAACAATGATGATGCTTGAAATTATATTTTAAAGTAATTAGTGTTTGTTACAAAAAAGAATTCATATATATTTCTTTTGTGCTTTTAGCGTATTTAACCGGAGGCTATTAGGAAATCAACGAAAAAAACGATGTTAGAATAGTACTAAAATAATGTTTTTTAGTCTTATCCTTATCATGAATTCTATTTGACAGAATAAGTTAATAAGCTTAACAGAAAAATAAACTAAAGAGAAAGTATAATTGAAAACTTATTTCATTTTTAATTTGTCTGTTTTTCAGTATTTTGATATTACTGAGTGCTGGATTAACCAGCATAATAAATAATTAACAAATAATAATATTAATGAAAATAGCAGAGATTTTTTTTTTACCAAAATAATTAAAACAAATAACTTTTGGAAAGCGAAAATATGTTTTTAAATTTCATTTTTTTTCAATTATAATTTGTTTTTTTTTTTTTTTTATTTTTGTCTGATTATAAATTATTGTCTGATTATAATATTTATGCTGATTGGATACTTTTCCGATTTTATTTTGATTAAACTGAATAATGAATTTTTTTTTGGTTTTTCAATATGTATTTTGAATTCTATTAACTTTTTGGTTTGTTAATGCTGATTTGAATAAATATATCTATATATTGATTTACTGATAAAAATACAGCCAATTCTCAGATGATAAGCATGTCTTAGTGTAATAGTTGATTTATTCATTAAGGTAACATTATTTACTTGAAAGTTGTTATTGCTGTGTCTTGTGTTATTCTTTGGTGTAGATTCAGTACTTGTAGGCAATAGTTTGCTGGTTATTTAAATGTAATTTAGCATTAATAAATTATAATAAATGAATAATTTAATGTGATAAATATTTTCTACAAAAATGCAAAAAGAAATGAAGTTAATATATAAAATACTATACTTAGAAAGCTGCAAAGCTTATATGATAATATTAACTGTTTTAAATTGTAAAAAAAATCAGAAATAAAACTTTTTTGCCATCTTTACGCTGTGGTCATCATTCATTATCTGCATCTGGTGATTTAAACGTATTAAATGCATCTGGAATAAATTTAGTAAATCAATAAAATAATTTAATAGTAATATTATAATAATTTTGTCCATAAATAACAAAATTAATTAAATTTTTAAACGTTATATGAATAAAATTAAACCAGTTTATCATAGGCATAAATCCATATTATAAAAATGTATATAGAAAAATAGTTTTTATTTTAATTATTAATAATTATAATAATAAAAATTAATTTATAATAAAAACTTTATAATTTCAAATAGTAAATTAATTAAATTTTAATAAAAAATTTAAATATGACCATAATGATTATATTTTTACGATTAAAACACACTTTAATTACACAAAAAAAAAAATTAATATAATTAATAATAAATTAAAAATAATTAAATAATAATAATATTAAAATTAACTTTTAGATTTTCAAAAATAAAATCCATTCAAAAAAAAAAGACACAAAATAAATAAATAAATTAACTTTACTATTTGATAAACTTACTAGATTAAAGTTCAAAAAACTATGCCTTTTGATAAATTCAGCAAAAGTTTTATTACACAGTTGGAAAAACTTTCCTAAAGCTAAAAACTTTATTAATAATAATATTTTTCTATTTTTCTTATTTTGCTGTAATTGTTGTTACACTTTAACAAAAAATTATAATAATAATTCATAAATCTTAAACAAATTTATTGTAAAGAATAAAAATTAAGAGATTTTACGTCACAAAAACATAAATCCAGGACGAAAACCCTAGCAACAAATGCAATTTCATTTCGTAATATTTTTCACAATATGCTATTCGAGTGTCATTTTCTACTCTGCACAAAAAAACACAAAGTACAAAAATAAAATGATATAAATTTTATCACCTAGATAATTAATTTAATTTTTTTATATAAAAAATAGTTTATTAAAATCATTTGTCGTAGTTGAGCTGCGTTAAATGCGAATAAGAAAAGTAAATTCTTTTATCGCTTTGTGCAAATAACTAGAAACTTGCCTGTTTCTATTAGTACTTTTTTAAACAGTGAAACTACAGAGTTTTCAGCTCACCGGGGAGCATAAATTAACCTCAAAATGAACTTTTTCATCACTAAAGCTGATAAACGTTGTTTTATTTTTTGTTTTTTTTTTCTCTATGTAAACGACTGCATAGCTTTGTTGAAAGCGACTAAACTCATCCATAATTTTTATTTAAAAATATTTGCACAGCTTCAGTTCATTTTAAATTTGTTTAAAGTTAACATCACTACTGGCTTCTTTACTTTATGTTTGTTTGCTTCCAGCTTAATTCAATGTAATTTATGTGTTGATGGTAATTGTGTCTGCTCCTTTTTTTATGTGAGCTTTTAACATTAAGTATATAACGGTGATCATTGTGTGCTTTTTTTTAAAACAAAAGTAATGATTTCAAATTAAAAAAAGAAGAAACAAACAATAAATTTGTAATTAAATCCGTTTAATTAAAGGACTAGTAAAAAGGCGCTTCTTTTAATTTATTTTTATAAATTTACGGTTGTTAAACATTACAGAATTGACGATATAATAAATAATTTTCAATAAATATCCGTAAAGCTTTATATTTGTAGCAACGAAATACAATTATATTACAAAAAAAAAATCATCATCATTAAATTAAACATCAAAATTTTTATTGATTGAACAACAATGGCAAAAGAAATTAAAAAAATATTTTATTACAAATAAAATGTTCATTAATAAAACGAAGCTAATTCTCGTACGTGATAAAATGTGACAAAAAATGTATAGCAGAAATATTTTTCTTCTTTTTTTTTTTCTTTCTATATATTTTCCATTTTCCAACAGGATATGCATATAGTAAAAATAAATAAATAAATATTTAAAGTAAAATAATTGATTGTATGAACAAATTAGTTTTTATTTTATTTTTGTATTCGTTGATTCTCTATTAAACACTTTTTTGTTTTACTTTTTGCATACCAGTATAGTGGTTTGTGTCATGAGTAAATTAAATGATTCATTTTTGTTGTTTTTCATCTTAATCAAAATAAATTATATTATAAATTGTCAACTTCACAGTGTTAACTTAAACAGAAGTTATATAAGCAATCAAAACCGATTATTTTAAATAAAAAAAATTATAAAGAAATTTTATTTAGAAAACGACAGCAGAAACAAATTCTTTAACATTATTTATTTCAATTTTTACCATTCGATTTTTTTACCATACACTTCAAATAAAAATAAAAATAAGAATTTGTTGTCTTTTATGTTGGAAAAATGAAAATAAATTAAAACAAATATAAAAATGCCATAAAAAATTGTATATTTTTTTGTAACAGAAGAAAAAAACGATCAGCAACAGACTGAGTAGAAATAATACAGAAAATTGCCAACGTAAGGAAATCAATATGAATCAATAAGAATGTAATAGAAAATATAAAGAAGGAGTTTTTCCCTTTTCTTTTCTTTCATATTTAATCAGCACAGTAAAGTTTTTTTTTTAAAAATATTTGAAATTTTTAACAAGATGAAGAATAAATTAATTATTTAATTATAAGAAATAAATGCATAACGATTAGAATATCATCAATAAAGTTAGAATAACCTTAATTTCCCATTGGATTTAAAAATCTTTATGTTGGTTTTTGCCTTTGTCAATCTTTATGCATTTCATACCATTTATCTTTATTCCCCTTTTGCAATCATCTCAGTAAATTTTTCTTCGTTTAAAAGTTCTATTTTATTTGCTTTATTTCCTATTGTTGGTAACCATTTGACAACTGACTGATTGACAGAAATTTAACGATTCAATATCAAAGGAAATATAATGTCTTTTTTACTCAATAAAATCACATTATTTATTTATTTCCATTAAAATAAATCATAGAAATGCAAAATATAATTGAAAAATTGAAAAAATAAAATCCATTTTACAAAATTTGATCGTAAAACTTTTAGTCATTTTATTTTATTTATTTATTTTTTTTTTTAATAATAAAAATTGAATTTTCAAGCATAAAGATAGCATTTCACTAGGTTTTAATGGAAAATATTAATACTTATTATTTTTATATTAAATTTTCAGTAAGCTAGTGATGATCTGCTGAATGCAGCGAATGTGTTTATTTAACACAGAAAAGATATGCTCGTTGTTTTAATAAAATGCCAAGGAAATTATATGTCTTGTTTATTTGATAAAAAGGATAAACTATCATGAATAATAATACAATCGTTGATATTTCTTAAAGAAAATTATTTGCAAAATATAAATATGTTATAAGTAGAACATAAAGCTTATAAATCACTGTAATGAAACCAGCGGTTTAAAACAGAAATAAAACAAATATCTCTCTATATCTCATAAAATAATACAAATAACAAATAATAAATAAAAATAATAAGATAATAATCGCGTTTTAACTTTAAAATTTCAATAAACTTAAAGAAAAGTAAAAAACATGAAAATTGAATATATAAATGTTTCTTCAATCGTCAATAAATATGGAAATTTTATTATAAAAATGAAAAATAACAGATTTTCTGTATAGAATAGAAATTTTCGAAAAACAGAATTTTATTTTCAAGTGATTTTGCTCTAAACAAAGTTCCAAAAAAAATTTCTGGTTGACAATCTGATTTATATTTTTATTATTATAAAAACAAATTTTTAATAAAAGTTTAGCAATGGAAAATAATCAAAACTTTGCATAAAAGTATGCTTAAAAGCATCATTAAAAATCCATTAGAATAGATCAATAAAACGCATCAGATTGTAAAGGAAAAATTATTAGCTTTAACAAATCTTCTACAAATCAAAGTTTCTATGTAAATTTGTTATTTGTTTTTTGTGACTTTTCTGTTTTGTATATTAGTTATTGATTATCTTATTAGCTTTTTACTGTAAAATATCCCTGCATTTTGTTATTTTTTGTTTAATGTCTATATCACATGTTTGTGGCAACATTTATTCGCTGAAATTTCATTAAAACTTGCAATGAAAAAACGAATTGATTTGTTGTACGTGACGAATTCTTATCACTTTCAACGAATATTTGTATTTGCTACATCAATTTTATCCTTAAAAGCTTACAATAAGCAAATTCACTTTAAACATCCATTCTATATCCAATGTCCATATTTTAAATTTTTTTAAAATAAAATCGAATACAAAAAAATCCATTAAAAGTCTATTTATAAATAAAAAAGAAAAAATATCCTTATACGTGATTAAAGCCACATAAAATGGGATTACTGCGTTGCTACTTCTTTATACCTAAATGTTTTACATAATTAATCAACATGTTATCAGTTTAGTATTTAATTCACCGGTTCATAATTGGTTTAAATAAAACCAAAAATTTCTGTTTTGTATATTTTAACCAAAAAAACTTTATCAAATTCATGAACAAAAAACGAAAATTGTTTTGCAGAAGTCAAAACAAAAATAAGACAAGAAAAAAAAGAGGAAAATTTTTTTTAAAAGAAATTCTTTTTTGTTTTAATTAAGTAACTTCCACGTGTTGATCTTATTTTAATCCTAAATTGATTATAAAGTAATAAAATATTAACCGTAGTAGCAAAAATACAAGTAAATAACAAACTGAGTTAAGCTAACTTTTTTTTAAGATAAATTTATCTTCGATTTTCTTGGGTGGTTTTTTCCTTTTCTTGTTCTCTGTGCTTTTTTTATTTATTGATATTTTTTGTTGCCAAAATAAAAGTAATTTAATGTACTTTTGTTTATGTTTATCTTGGATTTTACTTTCGTTTATATTTTTTCTATTTATAAATGACAATTATAATGTTTATTGATTATTATTTTAATGTAAGGTTAAGGGCGTTGTTTAATAAAAATAATTGATAACTGCTTAAGAATTTTTTTTTCTACATCAGTTACTATATGTTTCTTATTTGAAAATTATATTAAACTAAATTAATTAACGAAGAAATATGTATGGAAAGTCATTACCTAACCACATTGTTAAATGAATATGTAAAAAATATATAAATAAAAAGAAAGTTGCGACACCCATCACTTTTGGTCGAGTTAATAAAGCTGTTTTTACCGCACATTTTAATATTCGTAATAGGAAAACAATCGACAGTTTTTTTTTTTGATAACCATAAAATAAACATAAAATAAATAAACCGCACAGAAATACTATAAAAAGTATAGTGAAAATAATTTTCAAACCTTTTTTTTGTTTTGTTTGTGCTTAGAAGAAGTACACATAAGGTCTTAAATAGGTTAATTAGATTTTTTTTTGTTACAATACAAATTTGTTTAACGATCAATCGATTAATAACATTGTTCAACCGCATAATACTATTATATAATAGTATAATATAATAGTATCATGGTTCAACCTTATGTTTTTTGTTAATAGGTAAAAAAGAAGCCTAATCATGGGAATGATAAACTTTTATAACTTATGTAGGCGAGACCTTGTCCTTATCCGTTATTACTTTTTATAACTTAATTATGTTGGCGATAAAACCTATTTATTCCTTTTTTTAATCAAAAAACCGTTTAATATTCAACAGGTTTTTCACTATTTTATAAATGATTTAAAATAATTTTTGTATAAAAATAAAAATATAAAGAAATTTCGCCTTTAGTATTTTAAGTACTTTTGGTTTTTATTCATAATGCGCCTAGAAAAACGAAAAGAATTTTAACTCTTATTTATTTAATTTTTGTATATAAAGAAAATAAATTAAATTTTCTATTATTATTATTATTATTATCATTATAGTTAAAGTTAGTATAGTTAAGTTAAATTAATTTTTATTTATTTATTTATTAAAATAATGTTGAAGAATGCACGAGCTTATTTTTAACAAAAATATTGTGGGTTGGTTGGCGGTTTGTATTTTTGCTATATTTATCCTTTGGTTGCCAAAATTTATTATTCTTTTTAAAATATTAATATATTCAATAAAAAACAATTAAAATAAATTAAATTAATTTTTTTTTTATTAAAATAATATAATAGAAAATTTTTGAATAATAATTTTAAGCTTTTCTATAAATAAATTAATTGAAAATTGATGAATTTCTAAAGTCGAAATCATTCACCCACTGTTTGTATTTCTCTCTCTACAATATTTTTTACTTCATAAAATTTTCTCATTTTAGATTAAATAAATAAAAATTAAGTGCTTTTACAATAGGCTGTGGGTAGATTATTATGGTTTAAGTGCCTTAATACCGTAGAAAATTTGTTCCTTATATTTTGCTTTTAATTCACTTCCTCTTGGTTGCGAAGATTTACATTTTTTCCCACCCATTTCGTTTTTTCTCTTACTTCTTGGAATAATAATAGTTTCAATTCCTTACTGAATCGATTCTATATTAAATAAAGTAGTAAAATCACATGATATAGATAAAATCAAAGAAATAACAACTAAGCAGTTTTCATTTATATTCCATATACGTGGTTATCAATCTAGATCATCATCACAAAACATTAGATTAAAGACAGATAAATGCTTGGGTGCTAAGTTCTTTTAAATAAAAAATATTCAAATATCACATAATATTATATACTTAAAATAAGAATCACATTTTTATCATAAATCATAATTTTATTTAATGAAAAAAAAAAGTAAAAGTGCAGTAAAATTATATATTCTGTTTTTTACTTGTTAAGAAGGTAGAGTGGTGCTAGTAAAAATATTATAAAAATAATATACATATAAATAAATAACAACAGCAGACAGTAATAGCAACATAAAGCCTAGTGGAAATTATTAAAAGAAAATATCATGTTCGTTCGAGGAACCACTTTAATGCTATAAACACTATTTGATTATCTGTATATTTTAGCTTTTATTCCTTATTTTTTATAAAATATTTCCATCTTGTGCCAGACAGCAAATTATTTACTAAATTTTTAAATAAAAAGCTTTAAACTTTAGTATAAATTAATTGGATTTTTTTTAATACTTTCCACTGTTGCTTTATTTTTAAACGAGGTAAAAGCAATTGTCATTGCTAAGATTCTAATCACATTGATTGGTTTAGTAAAGTTTAAAGCCTTAGCTTTGCTTCGTTTATTTTTTTAGATACTAGTTACTTTTTTAAATAAAATAATTATAGCCAACGGTGTTTTATTATAATTTAAAAAAGTTAAAATAGCTTTAAGCTGTATTAGTAGTTTATTGTACAGACCTCTTTTGCTTCCTTTTTGGTTAAAATAGAGAGTTAATTAAACTTTAATAAGCTATTGTATAAGTTTTATTTAATCTTTGTGATCAAAGCTCGGAAGAGTTTACAGTGTTAAAGCTTGTGACAAGTAGTTTAGTTTTAATATCTATAAAGTCTTGGAATTGGTCTCTTTTGTCTCTTTCAAAAAATCTTAACGATTTCTAACATTTATTTAAATCAGCACAAAATCAACAAAATAGCATCCTGTATAAGCTAAATAATGAAAAAAGGAAAAATAAATTTCATTTAAAATTATGTGACAGATTTAAAAGATTAAAAATCGGTTTACACCACACAAATAACACTCGACAAATTAATTATTCATTTTCAATTCACTTCATTAATATAAAGAAAAAATTTCACATCAAAGTTAATGTCGAAAAATAATGTGCAAAATTCTGTTAAAAAATTAATGGAAAAATTGTTTGATTAGCAGAAAATCAACGAATTGGAATATAATTTTGGTGCATAAATCGTTGAGCTTTTATAAATAATTTTTATTTGACTTGATGTCAATTATACAAAAGCACAATTTATAATCGATAAAAGACAAACCAAGTTAAAATGGATAAAAGAATTTTTTTAACATAAATGAAGTGCTTAACAGTCAGCATTGTTGAAAGTATTCGAATCCAGTGAATTCATTATTTTCTTTTCATTTACATTTAAATAAAATTGAAAAAAAAATGGTTCGTTTGGCATTTTTCGTTTAAACTTTTAATTAAATTATTTAAATGGTATTATATAGAAGTTAAACCACTAAAATTTAGTATTGTTGCATATTTTTTTTGATTATTTTTATTTTATGCTGAATTTTAACAAATTTTTTCGCGTTGTTTTGTCAATTTATATATATTATTGCTGTGTCTCGTTTAATTAGTTGATTGAAATTTTTACAATTATACAATAAATTTTTCGTACTTTTAAAAATTTGATTAGAATTTTGCTGCATTTTATCGATTTTTATGCGACAAATAGAAGTTTAAATTTTAATCCATATTCGCTATTCGTTAGTGTTATTTCGTTTATTAAAAAATAAACTATTTATCAAGCTGAAATTCTTATAATTATTAATTAATTTTATATTATTTTGTTTCATTAAAAAAAACTGTAGTTCTTTGCATTATAATAATTCTATTTGCATCAGCAAATATAATCGAATAATTTTCTATTTCTTTTTAAATCTGCTCTGTCTACACTGTATATACATATTTGAATGCCTTTTGACACATTTTTGATTTTATTTTTAATAAAATTCTATTATTTTCAATAAAATTCTATTATTTTTCCATTTGAAAGATATAAAAAAAAAATTTAATATTAGAAAAAGCCAGTATTAAATGCGTTACAAATCAATTATTTTTGTTATTTTGACATCAAAGTCATACAGTCATTGCTGCCAGCTGCAAAATTACACAAAAACGAATTAAAAAAAAGTCACACACAATCAATCATTTCAGTAAAAAAAATCATTTTATTCCTTAAAATTCACAAACACTTTCGATGGTATTAACAAAAAGCAACGAAAGGAAAACATTGTTAAATAAAAATGACTAAAAAGCGACTACACACAGCGAACACAAGACAAGACAAGGCACCAATTGCCTTTTAACAATTAACTTTTCTCTCTGTTTTTTTACTTCGTTTTTTTCATTTTTATAGCAAAATTTTCCAGTTGTTATTTTGTTTAACATCATATACCATTTAACCATCAACAGCTAAATTGACTATTATTATTTCTTTTGAAAAGAAAAAAATCGCGAAAACGCGTACATTTTTCCCGCATCATTTCGCATGCTTTTTTCGTTTTTTAACATGCTTTATGTAATAAAATGTTTAGCTCAATGAATCAATAGAATAAAATGACACAATATAGTCAAAAATATGCTAAAACTTTTATAATTTTGTTCTTATTGCCATCAAAAATTTTATATTCTGCGTGCTTTTTTAACACATCTTCATCTCCATTTATCGATCAAATATTAATAAAAATTATTATTTTTTAGCAACAACAAAAATATATATTTTTATCCTTAAATGCTCAAAAAGAAAAAATCTTTCGACAAATTTGATTATTTTTAAAAATTAGCAGGAAATTCTCTCAAATACTAAAGATTTTTCCTTTTACCGAGGAAAAAATTATACGTTTCTTTGTAGACAGACGATATAACTCGATAAAAGGTTATTTTGTACTTTAATAGAATTAAAATAATAAAAAAAAAAACAATAATTAAAATTAATTTTATGAACGTCCTTCTTGTCTTTTTTAAAGAATTTATTATCGTAATAACGAGACACCCAACGATCATAAATAAAATTCCCAAAGATCAATAAAATGTAATAAATTTTTAAATAAAATAGCACAATTGTAGGGTAGCAGAAACTAATAAAAAAGAGAAGAATAAAAGCACAAAAAGAGATAAAACTCTACAGA
Source organism: Ptychoptera contaminata (assembly GCA_963942525.1). Classification (NCBI taxonomy): domain Eukaryota; kingdom Metazoa; phylum Arthropoda; class Insecta; order Diptera; family Ptychopteridae; genus Ptychoptera; species Ptychoptera contaminata. Next base: position 17,275,209 of record OZ012639.1, on the reverse strand, counting down.
AACCTCAATCGATTATAGACACATAGAAGAAAACAATTATAATTGATAAATATTTTACGGATAATAAACGTAAACCGCCTGCACCAATTTGTTTGCTTAAACCTAAACCAATAATAAATGTACGGCTTTTAACCGTTTAAAAAGGTTTAGTATTTTTACTTCCTTTTTTATTGTTATTTATGGAAAATATATATAACAGCATCAAACTAATAAAATATGAAATTAAACAATAAAATCCAATAATAAAATGAAAAAAAAATAGTTTTTGCTTTTAATTGAGTTATTAGAAATTTTACCGGTTATTTTATGGGTTATGGGATATTTGTTGGTTTGAGTCTATGGACATAGTAAAATTGAAATATTGAGATTTATAAATTATCATTTCTATAAGAAAAACATATTAATTTGATTAAATAAATGTGTTTTGTGCAGTTTATTTACAAAAATTATTCTGAAACGGCTTATATCAATCATTTTTCTCTTTATTTTCGTAATTGAACAAGGTGAGATTTTATAAGAAATAATTTTTTTTTTTATTACCTAATTAACCAGATGAAGGTCACCTTTTTTCGTTCTCCATTAATTATATAATAAATAAAAACGCAAAAAATAAGAATCTTTATTATATTCTCAATAAATTATCCCTAATTTTTTTATTAAATCAAACTGAATATCACAGCTGGCAATATTTTAATTAAAATATTTCTAAATATTATTCATATTACAAGAATGATGAACGATAAACGGCAGGGAAATTAAAAGAAAGTTCGTTATTTATTGTTACTGGACTTTAAGTACCAGTAGCAGCAAGTTAAAAAATAATATATTTTCTGGAAAGCAAAGATGGAAAAATTATTAAATTCTTTTAAATCTTACAGTAAAAAACAATTATTATATATAACGAATAGAAGTGAAAAAAAAGTAATATTATAATTTTCTACATCATTTACTCGTTTTATTACTTTATTCGATGTAAAAAAATAGAATATTTTCTTTCTCTTTATTTTCCTTTTATGTATTTATTTATTTTTTTAAATTATTAACGCTATTTGTGTGCTTAGAATATTCTTTTTGAAATAATTTATCTAGTAATAAAAATAACAAATAATATGAAATGAAATGAATTCACCATTTGAATTATATTAGATATTTAATATTTATATATTTTTAATAATGTAAATACGTTAACAAATGACTGAATAGACTTATTAATAATTTTATTTATTTTGAATTAATTTTTGTTTTTAATTTGCGTTTCTTTTTGTTTGAGTGAAGCAAAACCAACAAAAAAATAAAAAGGAATGTAATTACATTTAGTATACATTTCGGTGAATAATAATATAAAAGAAATTTTTTTATGTCTTCACTGTAACTGACTACACATGGCTTGACTACTTTGACCAATTTTTATTAGTTTTACGTGAGTGTTTTTTGTAAAATAATCGTTTTTCGCTATTTTATTTTTATGCCTTAGTTATTTGAACATCCACATTTACCTTAATCACGTATAATCTGTAAACATGTGTCTTTAATATTATTAAACATCTTATTCTGACTTAACGTTTGTGTGCGAAAAAAAGTAAAAGCAAATGAATAAATAAATTCAACGTGTTGTCACATAGTTCTCAGCAAAAATTAATAAATAAAATTCAAAATAATCGTCAAAGATAATTGAAAATTAATTTATTGAATTTAAATAAGAAATTAATAAAGCGAAATGCTTTAATTTTTATTCTTATTTTTTAAAAATTTGATTGTTTATTATTTTTTATTTAGTTTTCCCCAGTTAATACTGACCGAAACAAAGGCTGCAAAAAAAATACTTCCAATAAACATAGTGAATAAGTTTTTCAATCAAATGTTTTCTTCTTTATATAAGTAAGTAAATAATTTAAAAAGTAAAGAACAAGAAAATAAATGGACAAAAAATATATAAATTTGCCGCCGTTGTGAGTAAATTAAAATGTTCTGAAAATAAAGAAGAAATTTGTACTCTCGATGGACTTAAAATACTTTTCTCTATTTTTTCTTTCTTGAATATTAATAAAATAAAGGCAATAATGAAGCCAAAAAATAAAATAAAAATTATCATAAATCAATGTACTGAATATAAAATAAGGCAAAAAAGAAGTAATAATAATAATTCGAGCCTAGACTGAACTTTAGTCTTAGACTTAATTGAACTTTATTGCTTAAAAGTTTTAAGAAGTTCAAAAAAATATTAATAATATTATTTTTTCCATTTAATTATATCTAATTATCAAATTGACAAATTTTCATTGAAAAAAGCGACTGTAATACGTGCGTTAAGTAAGTTTTAAACCAAATTTCAGATGGTGGATTATTATTTATTTATTATCACAAAGTTTAGGTGAATTATTTATTTTATAAAAAAAACCCTTGTGAGTACTTTTTAATAGCTTTAATTACTGTAAAAGGTTAATGTTTTTTTTTTAATTTAATGAAACATTGGCCTATTGAACATTGTTTAACAGTTTTATTCTCTTTATATATTTTCGGAAATAAAATGATAAGAGTAATCAAATTGTAAGTGAAAATGTTGAGAAATTAAATTTATAAATATTTTTAAATTATCATTTATTATGTCCCAATACTCTTCATAATACAAACATTAAGTAACAAAAAATAATTCCATCTAACACATTAAAGTTATTTCACCTGGTTTTATTTTCATTTAAATTATTCTACAATACTCCCTTTGTGTAAATGTTTTTATTACTGTTTATATTCTGTTTATTTTCTACCCGTCGTTTATGGTTTTTTCTTTTGTAATTAAAAATTAAAAATGAAAAAAAAAAATTGTAACCTAATTAAGCTTCTTCTTGTTTTTTTTTATTTTTTAAACATTATTGTTGAAAAATATTTTTTTTTTACTTCTACTTATGTTGAAGGTAAATTGATCTTGAAATCTAGTTTAAAAGCTTTTCGTTTGTATGTTTCATGTAAAAAATTTTATTAAATAACTAAAGTACAGGTTAATTTTTAATATAAAATCTAATCTAATCTACAGCGTAAACCACCTGAATGGCAAATAAAATTTCATTAATTTTTCATCTGAACAAAACTTTACTTACATCGCAAACGCTAATATAATTTTACATACGAAAAACATTTTTACAAAACATAATATAAAAGATTAAAAAATATATTTTAATAGTAATTAACACTTCTTTTTCCAGATTATTGAAGAAAATTATATTTTTCTAAAAAAATTAATCTCAGAAAAGTAATGATGAATAAAAAAAGAAATATATTTAATGCTCAAACCAAAGTGGTATACATGAACAAAAAAAATATTTGATTGTTTTCTTGCAAAAATGACGACAACGTTTTTGTTTGCAGTATTTAAGATTATTTTCATTGACTGTAGTTTAACAGTTACAAGATTTTCTCTTCGTTTTTTATAGCTCGATCGATTTATCAGTTATTTTCCCATATCATGCAGTTACGTAAGTCAGAAAAGTAGGAAAATATTCTATGTATTACAAAAATAAAGCTACTATCAACCGTTTTCTTCGTAAAAATATATTTGAATTATTTTTCACAAATGTTTTATTACGAACAAAATATAGCGAAACACTTCACCCACATATTTGTTACGTTATCTTCATTTAGTCAGTTGTTATCTTGTTTTACTTTGTAATTTCTAATATTGCTACAAATTTTCCTTTTATTTTTCCTTTTTGCTATTACAATTTTATTTAGTAAATAATTTATTTTTTTGTCTCAATAAAAGCTTGTCTAGGCAAATAAAATACTTTAGTAAGTTGTTTGCTAGAAATGCAATTCTAGATAAATATCATGTGGGTTTCTGTATTTTTATTTTGTTATCTTTGTTATCTTTGTTATATTTTTCTATTTGTAGCTATTTCGTGTCTCGGTTATATTTGAAACGATAGAAATAAATAAAACGAAGGAAAATTAAACTCTTTGAGCATCATTAATATGTTGGTTTATTCGTTCCATCTTCGATATATTTTCTTATAAAATATACAAATATGTTACTACTTATCTTACTTAACTTACTGTTTACTACTTTAAAACATTATTCATATACATTCTAATGGTAGTATACAATGATCTTTGTTTAACTAACGAAGCTTTTTTATTATTATTTCATTTAGTTAATTCCAACAATTTAATTTTTTTAATTATTTCGTTGTGTAAGCGGTTTGGAATTAATTGTTAATTTTTTTTTTTGTAGTAGTTGTAACTGCAGTAAAGTTATTTTGTTTTTAATTGAAAAATTTAATTAAATAATATTGTTGCAAGAGTTTAAATATAAATTTTTTATTGAGCTTTAAAAAAAATGAAATGTTCCTCCTTTTTTTGAAACGTTTATGGTTATTTTTTGTAATAATAAATTGTGTTAAAATAGCAGAAGCTTTTCTATGTTGATGAAATAAACATGTTAAAATCAACTGGAAAAAATATATTTAAATTTGGTGTTTGACAAGTGCTGCTTAAGTAATATTTCGTTTAAAAAATGAATGAGTTTTACTATTCATATGCTGTTTTTTTTAAGTTCGTGGTTTTATTTAATTATAAAGAAAAAAGTTTCATATTTTTCACCAAACACACAAACTTTTATTACAGAAATACGTGTTTCGTAACAAAATCCAACGCAGCAAAAAAAAACCTTTACTCGTACTGATAGTGTTAAGCACATTTATGCAATATTTATTAATAATGAAAAAAGAGAAAAACTTACACATGCTGATTAAAACAATTTATTCATTTTTTTTTCTATTTTCTAATTAAACTTTTCGTTACTACGAATTTTGTTTGAAATTTTCTTTTAATTTTTATTTTTATACGTTTCGTTTACGTTTACGTTTTGTTCATTCATTAAGTATTTTCTCGTATTTTTTGTACTCTGTTACAATAAAAAATACGAAAAGATTTCTTCCCTAAACAGGTTATAAAATTAATACAAAGCACAAAAATAAAAAACTTTTACACAGGCCACTTTTCTTTTGATGAAGAACTTTCACTGCTTGTTTTTAAGCAATTTTCGTCAATATTTTATTTTGATTTATTTCCCTTTTGATAATTTTCACTTGGCATATTAATATTCTTTTAACAACAAAAACGGTACACAATGATGACAATAAATGAATTTAAAAAAAAATATTTAAAGCAAAATAAATTCGTTGGAAAAATATTCAATCTAAATTAGGTTTGGTCGACAGCAAGCGACGCAGTTATCAGCATCAGGACCTACAGTTAACAGCAGGGAATTGTGTTTTTTATTTTTTTTTAATTTATAAATTGTTTACAGGCAAAGTATCAACCATTTCACTTTTAATAAAAATAAAACCAAGAAAATTAATTTTTATTTTCAGTCGACACTTTTTTAACTAAGAAAATAAAATTAAAAAACTTTTAATTTGTTTGTTAAATTAAATAAAATATTTAAAATCTGTATTTTTCGGCAAGTAGACTATGCATTTGGCAAATAATTATTTAAATATTAAAAAAAAAATTGTTCTTTTATTTATTTTTTTCGCATAATTTGAAAAGCATTATGCTAACTGTGTTGCTGGTACGAGATTAAAATGTTTTTTTTTCAATAATACTGTCAACGAGCCAACATTGTACATATATTGTTTTAAACAAATTAAATATAAATAATAATAAATTAAAAATAAATAATATTTAAATAAAAATTTACCGTAAAATTAATACTGAAACTTTTTTATCTAATAGAAAAAGTAGTAAAATGTTGAACAAAACAAGAATTTATACCAGTTATTGGGCTTGTGTCTTTGATAGCATTCTTTTCTTTTTGAATATAAATATTTAATTTAAAAAATCGCAGCAATGTTTTTATTAAAATTTATTGACTTTTACATTTTAAATATATTTTTTTTAATTACATATACAACTTGCATAGTAATTTATGATTTTATATGATTTATTATCGTTTTTTTATGTTTTAAAAAATATTTACTGCAATTTATCGACTTTTATTTTTATACAGTTTTGTGGTTTTTCGATTCAAAAGGAATTTCTATTATTTTTATAAGCAAAAAAAAAAAAATAGAAAGTATTTTTTAATAAATAAAAAAAAACATTTTATAGATGAATGTTTAACGTAAAATGTATATTCTTGAAGCTGTTAAATTGTTATTGTTTTGTTATTGAAAAATACAATTTTTTGTGAATAAAATTCTCGTAATAATAAATACTAAATGCTTGTTTTACATAAAAAAAATTAATCAATATCGATAAAAGCTGTTTAATAATACCAGCAATAATCGTTAAATATATAATAAATTTGGAATGCTTGTTATAAATATTATATGTATTTTATTTATTTATTTATTGTAAATGCTTAAATATCATTGAAAAATATTGATTATACTCTAATATTTTTAAAAAATAACTAAATAAACCTTTTATCGTTTAAACTACAAATAAAAAAATTGATATAAAAATTTCTTTTGGAAATTGTACGAATACTAATTGGCAAATGCAATGCTACTTGTGTTAGCCAAGATCACAATCAAGAACCAGTAGAATTATCTTGTGTTTTTCGTTTTGAAACTTGAAAAATACTTTAGTAAAATTAACAATGAATTTATAATTATTTAATTTTTCAATTACGTAATAATAACAAATTTATATTTTTTTCATGTAAATACCATTTATATATGTTAGCTAGATTATTTATTTCAGATATTTATAAATTACTTTTCTGCGGTTTAATTTCAATTAAATGCAATTCTACAATGATTTAATCGAATAAAATTTTAATTAATATATATATATATATATATTGAAAGCATGTTAGTATCATTTCCTATTTTCTTTATTAATATTTTACCATTAGAAATTAAAAAAAAAAATTTTACTGTAAAACAATGTGTAAATAATTTGTTCGTCTGAAAAAATGAAAAATAATTTCTTTATTAGTTTTTTCAAGAATATTATTACCTGGGGTTTGATTTAAATTAATTATGTTTATGAAAAATAAAGAAAAAATAGATATAATTACTACAAAATTTATAATACAAAAAGCATAGAGAATAAATTAGTGATAGCAAAGCATCAACAGATATGATTTAAAATTGTTATTGTGATTGATAAATAACTAATTTTTTTATCAGATAAATAACTAGAATTCTTCATTCATAATTTAAATCAAGGATTGCAAATACTTGCAGCAACAATATTTGAGAAATTACCCAGTAAATAAAAATTAAAAATGAATTCATTTTCAGTATTTCAATTCAATTCAAATTGTTATTTACATTTTTGTTTTTGGCTCTTTATAAATAATTTAACAGAAATCAATAAATAACCACATAAATAAATAAATAATCATAATGAGAGCTGATAAAATAATGATAATAATTCTCTGGTTTTTGATTAAAATTGTTTTTTCCAAATAAATATTTACTTGGCTATTGGTAAATTCAATTTTAATGACACAAAAATTTTTTATTGAATATAAAATACTTTTTTTTATTAATAATTTAATTTAATTTATCTTAAATTAAAATGATTTTTTTTAACAAATTAATAAATAAAAGCTATAAAATATTTTTAAAGCTTTAAAATCAAGCACTGAAACCAAGGCAAATGCATTTTAATTTAGAGGAAAAAAATTACATTTACTTAGGGAATTTTGATAAGAATTCTGAAAGAAACGTTATTAAACCATTGTGTTTGTGTGTGTTTCTTCGAACATAAATGTCCTTTTATCAACACTTATCAAAACAACTCCATCATTTTAACGAGCCACCAGTGATTTACACACATGTTCAAAGTCACTCAAGTGCAAACGTGTAGAAAAAAAATCTATATAGAGAAAAACCATTCGCCTGAAACTGATCGAATCTGACACCAATAATCCGTTCAGTCAGTCATAAATAGTGTCGCTGGATTTGATACTTATATACCTCCCGGAGTGTCATCTCTTCAAATGCATTTATCGCTTGATCACTCATCTTTGGAAATTTATTTAGCTTATTTTTGGGTTTGTTTTTTTATAGCAAATCGCATAACTAACGAGGAAATTTTTACAAGAAACGTGAATTTTTGATTTCTAGAAAGAAATAGGCCGAGGAATTTATTTTCAAATCTCAATGCAAATTCGAAAAGAATAATCGTGACATCAAACTAGATTTTAGTGTTTCCAGTTGTTTGGGCACCGAAACATGCATTTAATGAATTATTCTCTTTAGACTCCTTATACCAGTTTTGTGTCTCAGTGATTTATCCTTATTTCATGTCTAGTTTTTCGCACTGGTTATCTTCTGTTTTACTATATAATTCACTTTAGTTATAAATTCGGCTATAAAAATATATTTTCATTTGAATAGTTTTATATTTTAAATTTATTTTTCTCTGAATGAATTTCTCCATTGGTTGCATTTTCATACTAATAAATTTCACTTATTATGTAACGTACATAACAAGCGAGCACAATCTGGTCACAAATTATATATTTATATGAATGAGACCTTTTCGGAAAAATCGTAATGAATAATTTTATTTGTACTTAAGTCAAACTTAAATTTAACTTTAATCTAATTGATGGCAATAAAGTAAAAAATTCTCCCCTTAAAATATTCTCAACGATTCTTCGTTTTTTGTTGATGGCACACTAGAGGCCCACAAATGTACAACATTTTTTTGATCATTTTCCCTAAAAATTAGTATATCTCTTTTATACTTTCATTTTGGGTAAAAAAATTTCTATTTTTACTGGATTTAGTGTTTTAACTATTCGTGTTTTTCAAGAAGAAGAACATTTATGTAATTTGCAAAAATATATTTTATTAGTTTGTTACCTTAGTTAGGTGTAATCATCTAAATAAATTAAATTAATACAAATGTTTTGTCGGTGGTGACAGGATACATAACACTAGAAAAATTATGGTAGATTTTATTTTGAAGTCCTTCTGTTCACAGCAAAATTAACCATATTTTAAATGGGTGAAATGTTAATGAGAAATAATGAAAAATATGATTGATGCGACGAGTAAAACATGATTAGCTTGAAGCCACACAGATGATGTCGTTCGATGGTTACATTGATAGGCAAATTGCAATTTCATCTCTCCGTAAATTACCCTAACGAAAAAAACTTAAAAAATACGAGAATGATGCTTTTAGCTGCTTTGTACAAATGATACGAGATTATGGGGAAAAATAACAGAAAATATGGATGAAAATAATATATCAGTGGGTGAGACTTTGGGCGGCATTAAAAAATGTTCGGTAATGAGGCGACCAGCCAAATGGGGATTTTGTCGTTTTATTTCGGTTAAGAAAACAGAAAATGTTTGTTTAATGTGCTCGTAACACATTTCAGCTGACTTAAGTGGAAAAACGTAATGTATTTGGAAACATATAATGGAAACAGAGACGAAATCACAATGTATGCCTTAAAAAGAATGAACTAATGTTGAGGGTGTGGTGTTTGTCTGCATAAACATAATTCGCCAATATTTTGTCTTATTTTAAATCTTCATTATTATTTTTTTTTTGTAAATATTTTTTTGCCGGATAACATATAATAACACATAATATTTAGGTGTAGAATAAATGCTAAGAATCATACAGCGACCTTTTTAAATTATTTAATTTTATTCATTTATGGATTTAACCCAGTTGTGACAAAGAAATAAAGACTCATCGCATTCGTATGATCGTTGACGTTATAATTTCCGGTGTCACCTAATCATAAACTTTTAATGCCAGGAGAACAACTATTAAATTTCATCTTTCATTCACCCTTCCTGTAAGTTAATCGACATTAATAAATATTTGTTGAATTCTCTAAACTCAATTTTGTTATTGGCAGCAACAGTAACAGGAGCAGGAACAGCATCACTATTAATAAAATATATATGATGACAGTAGTTAATAGTGGGCGATATTGAAAAAAATTGTTCTCAAATGTTAAACACGGACAAATGCGAAATTGTCAGAATAAATAATAACAAGATACACGATACTGTTATTACAATCCTTAAATAATACCCACATAACAAAAATGTTTTATTTTAATTTTTTAAATTTATTCTAAAGAAGAAAAAATGAAGATAATAATTAATTTATGTTCGAACAGATATTATATTGAAATTTAAAACGCAAATTTATCTCCTTATACTTGCTTCTGCATATAATTCTGTCGCTTTCTTATGTGAATTTTATATGTATTTTGCGGTAACAAGAATAAAATAAGAAATTCATCAACTGTAACTATTATTTCATAGTTTTCTATATATTTATATATTCTTTTTGATTTGCTAACAAATTATCTATCACACTCATAACAAACACTTGAAATTATATCAATTTATTATACGTGACAAACATTTACTATAGCGACATTTCTCTTATATTTCTTGAAAAAATAATTTTCGAACGTTTTACTGCGCTTTGCTTTGCTTTGTCTTACATTGATTAACTTGATAAATTCCATAATTTATCGCAGATATTTCTTTATTTCTATTCTATATTAAGCATAATTATTGCAAAAATATTTAATTTAATTAAGAAAAACAACTAATTATGTTTAAATTAGTAAACATACGAGTCTTGCATATGTTTTTTTTAAATATAATATTCGATAAATTATTTATTAAATTTACAAATATTTTTAATTAATGAAAATAGTAAAAAGTGATTGAAAAATAAAAAAAAATTAATTAAAACTGTCCCATTCTTGCAGCTTTCACGAGAAAACTGAAGAAAAATATTAGTTTAAGAAAATACACAGAAATAACCTTCTCTGATTTATTTGTTATAACGCAGCGTTATTAAACACATGAGATTAGCTTGAACCCGATACATGAAAGTCTTAGAGAAGAAAATTTTCTAATATATTTTTGTTGAAATAAAAGCTTCAATAAACTATATTTTAAGCACAGTTGTTCAGTTGATGTTGCCGTTACTACTGTTTAATACATAAATATGTTTTCTAGAAAATCAGGCTTACGTATTTATGGCTCTTTTCATCGAATAAAAATAGTTATTATTTTGTTTTTGCTTTTCTGGCAGTAAGAAAACAAAAATAAGAAAAAAATATTAAGAAAATAAAGAAATAAAGGAACCCAGACAATGGAAGAGGACGCAGTAATAAACTAAATAAAAAATATCTAATATCAAATAGAAGAAAGAAGATGAAAATATTTGTATCCTTTTTGTTGTTTGCTAAATTGTTGCCATATAAAACTCTAATGGATCGCATTCAGTACCATCAACCTCTGATATTTTTCTTTCATTTATTTATTTTTATATTCAGGAGAATATTATGGATTCAGATATCGATGGATACGCGTGTATGTTTTATAATGTGGTTGTGATGCGTTGGTTTTATTATTACCAACAAGATATGTCTCTTGCATTAAAGTGGGGCACAAATGTGGAGCTCAATAAAAATGATATCAGAAGTAAAACAGCAAGAAGACAAAAAGTATTCTTTTTTATATTATTCGATAAATAAAAGATAGAAGAAGAATTGAATGACATCAGTTCTCCGAAGAATTTATCTTTCCAGACGTCGATCAATAAGTTTTTTTGCTTTATAAAATTTTATTTTTATGCTTCTTTTTTTTATTTACCTTGTCATTGTGGGTTAGACAAATTATTTCATTCTTTGTTTTATTTTTGATGTTTTCTGTTTGACACAACATGAATTTTTAATGTTTATCTGAGTATTTTTTTTATTACGGTTTTTTATATGCTATTTACTGTACGGATCAGTTGCCACTACTAAACAGGTGTTTTTTTCTGTTTCTTTTTCTTCTTCAATTTTTAAATTTTTTATTTCTTATTCAACAGCGATTTCGATATCAATTATTATTTTAATAGAAAAATAACTTTAAATGGGTTGTAATTTTTGCTATTATTAAAATTATTATTTTTAGTTTGGAAAAGGAAAAAACAAACAGAAAGTTTTTTTGTTCAGGGAATTTCACATACTATTATTATTTTTATTGTCACTGTGCTATTACTTTATAATTTAATTATAATTTAAAAAATGATATTTGTATCCTGTTATTTAAATAATAAATTTTATAATTGGTGACTTATGTTTATCTTGTATTTCTGCTTTTTTATCATTTCTTTACATTTCATTACTTATTTAATGCTTAAATAAGAAGCATTTGATTAATTGGAATTTATCAATAATTTCATATTATACATTTATTATGCAAATAAAAGTCCATAAAAAACTGAGGATAATTTTATTATATAAAAGCATTAAGTTTCCATTCATTGTACAGAACTCAATATCATAATCAATTTCATTTAATTAATTCACTAATTAAAAATTAAATTTTATTTAATAATTTATCTGTAATAAATATGTATAAATGGTATTTATAAATTAGTTAAATAATTTAATTTAAAATGAATAAACAGTTATAATGAATTTTTAGTATACCAGTTTTTATTCAATACAACCAGCATAGCATGATATATTTTAGTGCAATTAAGAAGCCAGTGCTAATTAAAGGGTAAATAGAAGAATCCTAAAACAATTTGCAATTCAAAAACACTATTAAGCCTCGATGCTTAATAGAATATAGTGGCTTATGAATGGAATTCTGGGTAGTTATAAAGCGTACGCCCAATGTATAAGATAATTGCATTACATTTTATACAGTTGATGGCAGTTTTCCTTTTCATTATTACTTTGCATCATTTGTCTTAGTTATTTATGATTGATTAGTTAAATATAAATAATCCTTTTATTTTAGTATTTTTCTTATTTATTTAATAAAAAAATAATATTAAAAGCATAATAATTTCTACAGAAAAGATATGAAATGTTTATTTTAGTGTCAAAAATTATAGAGAGTAAATTTCTATTTGTCTCATGCTGTGTACGCAGTTGAAATCACCTTAATTTTGAGCGAAAAAAATATAAATTTATACCAGCATAATGGCATTATTATTATTAATTTAAAATAAAAAAAAATAAAACACAGATTATTTTTGATTGATTTCTTTGCAGGCAAATTAATAGAATCGCTGTTGTAGATGCTGTTCTTATCAAAATAAAAATAAATCATTATTGGTCTTTTTTCTATTTTCAATTAATTAGGTAATAATATCGTATTTTAATGCAATAATGAAATATATTAATAAAAAATCATAATAATCAAGTCTTTTAATAAAAGAATTTAATTAAAATTCAATCAAAATCACGATTGATGTGAAGTATCACTTTTTGATATGTGATATGTACTCTAAACGCATAAATTCCATAGAAAATCCTTAATATCATGATAAATTCATTTTTAATTTATTTTTTATTTATGTAATTAATATGGAACTTTTATTTTATTGAAATATTCTGAGAAATACTAATAGATATTAGATTGAGAATAAAGTTTTAATGAAATTACCTAAATATCTGAATATGAATAGTTTTTGATCAATTCTATTACAACCGCTAATAGCAATCAAATAAATTTAAAAATTATAATAATAAAACCGCATAATAGTCTTAATAATAATTTGGCTTAACAATTTTTAAAGTCAATTAAATGATGTTTAATGAAATTTAATTTAAAATACCTTATGTCAAGTTTCAAAAGGTAAAAAAATATGAAAAAGTTACAGTTTTTAGTACAGTTACCGTATGTTTTAAAGCGCAAAGCATAATATTTTCCTTATGAAATTGATATTTAAATGTTTTTTATTTGAATTAATTAAAAAATTTATTGACAGTTTTGTGGATTTTAAGGTGCAAAATAGTTCTTTTTTTGGGTAAATAATCCGTTAATGTAACAGTTTCATTTGTTGGCTGTGTAACAAATTTTTTTGTAGCTAAAACCATAGAAATATTTGTTAAAAAATATGTTCAGGGATATTAGATAACTTTGCTAAAGCTTTGTTGATTCTTGCTAAGGTAAAATAATTGAATAAAAAGACTCTAAAGCCGAAAAAAACAAACCTATAAGTCTGCACAATTTATATTTAAACAATAAACGTTCAGGTTATCTAATTACGCTAATGTTCACGAGTTTTTCTAAGAAAACTACTACTAACCAGATTCGTCATAACATTAAAACTTTTAATGTTTTTCCGAAAAATTTTCTTGTGTTTAATTTTAATGATTAAAGAGTTTCCACTAGGTCAAATTACATTAAAATCTTATGTTTTTCGTTGTAGCATTCCGCATATTTTTTATTATAATTTAATTTACACAAAGAAACAAAAATATTCGTAAATAACTAGCTTAAGACAGTCAGAAATGACATTATTGCCTCCATAACAAAGAAAACAGTTAGCCTATCGTCGCAGATCCATCATTTCTTTAAAACAGTTTAAAAATGAAAAGGTAAAGGAAAACACACTCTACACAATTATTTGTAAAAATAATGAGATAATATTCTTGTCTAGACTTTAGAACAAGATAAATAAATATAATCATAAGTCTTTCACAGAACTTCTACAAAGGATTTTATATCATTAGCGAGAATATAAGGACAAAAATTGTAAATCGTTTGATAAAAGAAAAAGCTTTAAATACCTGATTAGATAGGTTTTAAGGTCTGTAATAAGGTTTTATTTTATAACTTTTTATGTACGCTGTGAAAGCTACTCAAAAGCTTATTATTACTTTAAACAATGTTTGTAATAACTTATACACAAACAAAACCGAATCATTATTTCATATTATTCTACTCCTAATGTATATATGTAAGAAAAAGCCAAGTACTGGATAAAACCACGTTACATAATATAATGTTAGTTAGAATTTTCATTTTTTCTTTTTATTTGTTACGTATAAAACAATTTAAATAATTTGTATACGAATATGACTAATATTCCCCGTTGTCATCATATCATTTGTTGTTCGTATTCTACAGCTTTCTTTTTACATTTATATAACATCATCTTTATTGTATTTTATTATTATTATTATTATTAGTATGCCAAGGGTTTATCCAACATATATACATATATATTTATATAATAAAAAATAGTAAAATAAATAAAATTTAATATAATTTATTGTATTTGTGGTTTAAATAAATAAAATAAAATAAATTCTTAACTGACTAGTCACTAGTGCTTGTTGAAAATAAATAAAAACGCCTGGTTTTATACAATATTCAGTAAACTTTTTTAAATTCAACCAATTCTTGCTGTTAATACAGCTTTACCTTTAGTTTTACTCTTTTTTCAGATTTAAGCTTCCATCGATGTTTCATTCTTGTTTAAAAACTTGTTTAATCTATTTTAGTGGTAATTTATTTTGCAATATGTTGTTTATATTTCCACCTATTTATGCGTTAAAAATAGATTAGTTTTGATTTTTCTTTTAGCTAACTTTCAGCCAACTTTAAAAGCTCGCAATATATGAATTTTCTTTCTTTTAATTTCTAATATTTTTTGATTGTTACAAACAGGAAATAAACAAAAGAAATTATCAAATATTTTCTTTTTTTTTTAAATTCAATATTATGGATCTATAGAAAAATCTGTCCTAGCTACTTTGCCTTATTGTTTTTCAATGTAATTTTTATTTTTTTATATTTAAAACGCGTTGGATATTTGCATTTTTTACAAATAAAGAAAGAAAATTTTGTTGCAAAAATAAAGTATAGAAAAATAAAACAACGAGTAAAAGCCGCGAAAACTCATAAAACCGGAATGGTGTGTTGTACGATGGTTTGAGTATTGGGTGTCTTCGACGTTTTTCAATTTTAATGTTTTTTGAATAAAAATAATGACGTTTTGAAATTCGGTTGACATGTTTATGTGATCCAAAGAAAAAATGTAAATAAATGATAAATAAAAAAATAAGAATTATTTAATAAATGTAAAAGCTGAGCAAAACGATTGAATAAATAATTTAAATATTTACCAGTAAATTTGCATGTTTATTATTGACATTTAATGATTTGATGAAAATGTAACGAGAAAGTTCTTATTTTATAAATATTTAATAAAAAAATGAAAACCAAAAAAAGTTTCTTATAATGAACGGAAATGTGGAAAAAAACTTGTTGAAATTTTGATAAATTTATTATTCACGAAAATAACAAATTAATTTTGTTTTTTAAGGGAAAAACTTTTCAATTTTTTCCTAAGTTTATTGAATTTTGATTGCGATTAACTTCTAGCATATGTTAATGAAATATTACAGAAAAAATTCATTAATTATGTAGGTGAATGATAAATAAAACAAACACAACATTAGCACAGTTTTGTTAATAAAGCAAGAAAGTTTGAAAACTATATTGACAACCGAAAAACATTGCACCATTTGATAAAAATTCACATAGAAAATTTTGCGTGCGTTGTTTAACAAAATTAGTTAATAAATTCTGTTTTTAAAGGAAAAATATTATTGAAAATAATTTTATCTAATTAATATGCAAAAATACCTGAAGAATGGTTGGATTGTTTAAAAATTATTTCTTGTTGAATTTTTCTTTTAATCACTCTCTCAATCTCTCTTTCTTTATGTGAATGTTTTAAAAAGTTTATATTTAAAAGCTATTTTTTATTTTTAATTAATTTTCCGTACGTGCAAATTTGTTAAAATTTTATCTGCATACAACAAATAAAAAAAATGTTTATGATTACGTGACAATGTAGTAAACTGGAGCATTATTAAGCAAAAAAAGGATAAAGAATATGAAAAAAATAAAAACAAAAATTATAAATATGCAAAATTAAATAAAAAGTTTGTCGATATTTTTCATTATTTCATTAATACATAGAACACTTTGCCTTTTCTTTTTTAATTATGTCATATGATGATCATTATAGTTATCATTTTTCTATGTCAAAAGGAATTTCATTTTATAGAGAAAATAAATTTTAAAAGATATACTCAAAGGTGATAGATAAAGTTATTAGTTCCTACTTGATGTTTTTTATGCATTTTTAAATTGCAAAAAATGTTACAACAAACCGACACCTTTTCCAATTGTAATTCATAATTTTAGATCTAAAAGATCCACTGGAGACCTGTTAGCATATGTCGCTCACAAGTGGAACAGTGCAATGGAAAAGCACGGCGAGTCATTAGCCGTTGCACTTGACATTGCTAAGGCCTTCGATAAAGTCTGGCACGATAATCTCCTTGCAAAACTTGAGTCATACGGGATTCATAATACAACTGTCCGATGGTTAAAAAGCTACTTAGGCAATAGAAGTTTCCGCGTTGTAGTAGACGGTACTTTCTCAAGTGAATTTCGTACAAATTCTGGGGTACCACAGGGATCGGTTCTCTCACCAACCCTATTTATCTTATACATAAACGACTTATTAAAGTCGACAATTAATCCGATTCATAGTTTCGCTGATGATAGCACTCTCCATGCCACTCACTGTTATTCCTCGCATAATACCGAGGTGAGAAAAATGGAAAGGGAAACAGTAGTTTCATCTATGAATAAGGATCTGTGTAGGATAATTGAATGGGGGGAGAAAAACTCGGTTATATTTAACGCGTCTAAAACACAACTATGTGAGATATCGCGGCTACAACATAAAAATAAAAACGAGAATATAATTTTTGACTCAATTCTACTAGAAAAAGAGTCATCGGTGCGTCTTCTTGGTGTAAATATCTCATCAAATCTGTTGTGGCATGACCATGTCATGAGTATCGCGAAACCAGCGTCAAAAAAATTAGGTTTCTTGTATCGTTGCAAGTCATTTTTTAACTCGCAGCAACTCTGTCTCATATATAAATCTTTCATACGGCCGTGTATGGAATATTGTTGTCATGTATGGGGCGCTGCGGCAAAGACCACCTTAGATTTATTAGATAGGATACAAAACCGGGCCATTCGATTAATAAATAATCCCGAAATCACAGATAAATTAGACTCGCTAAAGCATCGTCGGGACGTAGCGGACCTCACGATTTTTTATAAATATAGTTACGGGCATTGTTCGAAAGAGGTCTCCGAAATAATGCCTTCGCGCGAAAAACGGCTACGGGAAACAAGGGCTGGTACTACCACCCACGGTCGAGCGGTAACTCTAAGTACGGTAAGAACATCGAAGTTCCAAAACGATTTCTTTACTCGTACAGCAAAGAAATGGAACGCCTTACCAGCGTGTGCGTTCCCAAACCAATTTAATATCCAATCCTTTAAAACCAATGTCCACAAATATCTTACATCCCATCCTATAAATTGACATGGTAGCTCAAAGCTATTCACAGGTCGACTTCACGTCGTAATTCCTAAACATGTCAATTTCTTTATAAAAAAAAAAAAAAAAAAAGCATTAATTATAATTCAGAAAAAATCAATTTTAATTCAGAAAAAGTCAACTGTAATTCAGAAAGCGTCAATTGTAATTTCGAAAAGATCAATTGTTATACAGATTAGTCAATTGCAATTACAATTGCCATTACAATTAATTTTTTCTGAATTATAATTGGAAAAGGTGTAGATATATAAGTAAAACAGTTTAATGAATACGAGAATTAACTTTATAGTATTTTTCAAACCTTTTTTGTATCTTATTTTATTTATTTTAATAACAAAGGAATAAAATTTCTTAAAATTATACTTGACTTATCATTATTATTATTATTGATTGCTATTTGAATTTTTTTCTTAAATAAAAATAAGCTTTCTGCATTAAAACCAATAACAATTTAAACAGCACACACTTCACTTCATTTCGTTATGATTTTAAGCTTTATTTAAGCTGGTTTTGCTATACTCCATAACATTTATTTCAATGTAGAAAAAAACACAAATCTAATTCATAGAAAATTATTTTATATCGAAAAAATAAAAATAAATGACTATGCTATTGCTTATTTTGTGTAATATTTTTGGAAAAATTACTACTGAAACCTTATTTGTTTATTTGGATAAGAAAATATTACTTTGCATTTAGTATACGTCCTGAAGAAACGTAAAAAATTAACGTCCTTGGGTGAAATATGTCCCAACTAAACTGAAAAGCACTGTGTTTATCTGCATGCTTTATCTACATAATTAAATTAATAATATTCGTAGGAAAATTGTATTTTAATTTTTTTTTAAAATAAATATAAAACAGTAGAAATATATATATTTATTTATTATTTTTTTATAAAAATCCGATTAAATATTTAAAGTTTTTAGAAATAAATAATTTTAATAGAAAAGAAATTGTCTCTCAATTTTACTATATCTTTATGTGACAAATACTGTTTTTGATTTTATAAACGAATGAAAAAATAGAAAATCTGTTTCTTTAAATTTTTTATAAGCTTTTATAAGACAAAACAACAAAAACTGTGCAAATAAATGTAACAGTATTAAATGGAAACTTTAACCTTTGTTAATAAATAAATAAATAACAACATTGAAAGAAAACAAATTCTTTAGGGAAACTCTGTCATCTATTTTCATTTAATTTTAATTCATTAAAAATAGTATTTCATATTTTTTTATTTATATTATTATCAACGTATATTTAATACTTAAATGAATTTATGTTAGTTTTATTTTACTTTTTTATAAAATAAAACTATTTAGCTTCTTTTCTAATAATGTCTTAATGAAAAGAGAATATGTAATGTTGGAGAAAAGCTACTTAATGCCAAACAATTTATATAATTGTCAGATATCTTTATTTTTATTTTTCATAAAAAATTTTCTTTTCATTTCTTTTATTTATCTATTTATATATTAGTAGTAGATTTATTTGATAATTAAAACGAAACATTTATTTAATAAGAAAAGAAAATTTAATATGAGCTTTATACATTTCATATATAAACATAAAAATACTTATTATATTATATTATATTATTATAAATAAAATAAAAACTTCTAATATATCACTCAAAAAACTGGTAACAATATTATTATTGATCTATGTATCGTTTGAAGAAAAATAAACAGGCGCCTCCACTGTACCTCACAGCATCAACATTCGTAACATTTTATTAAAATTTATCAAATTCTCTATATAAAATTATTTCATGCAGAAATTAAAGATATAAATTAGATAATTGTTAAAAATTTAAAAAATATTTAACAGCTCAATTACATTACACATAAAATGCGTATGAGAAATATGTCTCTAATTATATTTTGCTTGAAAAATTCAATGAAAATTCCACTTTTAGCATAACAATACATAAAAATGAATAAAATATTTATTAAATAAGCTAAATTATCATTGTTTTTTTTTCTGTTATTATAAAAGTTCTTCAAGCTGTTGTTTCTACATTAAAAATTATTTTTAAATACATAAATTCATATTATTATCATTATTTAAAGTAAAGTTTTACATTTTATAATTGTCTGTGTAGCGACTCTCAAAATATATTAATTATTTTCATCATAGTACATCGTAAGAATGTCATTAAAAATTTATACTCTCTGAACTTCTATTTCATAGAATAATAACTATACATTGTACATCATAGAAAATAAAAATATTTTCTTTTCAATAAAAAGTCAGGAATAATGTAAACAATCAAGTAAACAACAATCTGCAATTTGTTTATTAGTTATGTTCGACACAAGAAACATTAATTTTCTTTTATTATTTATTATTCTCTTTATTTTCTGTTAATTGTTTGTATTGTTAATTAAATAAAGCCGGCCATTGAGACAGAAATTAATAATAGAGAAATTCTATTTAGTTTTTGCTGTTGTTTTTTTTTATACTGAAATTGACATGTTTAGGAATTATGAAGTGAAGTCGACCTGTGAAGCTTTGAGCTGCCATGTCAATTTATGGGATGGGATGTAACATATTTGTGGATATTAGTTTTAAAGAATTGAATATTAAATTGGTTTGGGAAGGCACACGTTGGTAAGGCGTTCCATTTCTTTGCTGTACGAGTAAAGAAATTGTATTGGAACTTCGATGTTCGCATCGTACTTAAAGTTAATGCTCGACCGTGGGTGGTAGTTCCAGCCATTGTTTCCCGTACACGTTATTCGCGCGAAGGCATTATTTCGGAGACCTCTTTGGAACAATGTCCGTAACTATATTTATAAAAAAATGTGAGGTCCGCTACATCCCGTTGATGCTTAAGCGAGTCTAATTTATCCACTATTTCGGGATTATTTATTAATCGTATGGCCCGGTTTTGGATCCTATCTAATAAATTTAAGATGGTCTTCGCCGCAGCGCCCCATACATGGCAACAATATTCCATACACAGCCGTATGAAAGATAATACTTCGAAACTAGGTCATTCAATAATTTATAGTTTTATTTTTAGCTTTTAAAAAAGAAAATGATGATACATCCCGAAGGCAATACAATTTGATAATATTTTAGTAAATTGGTATTTAAACATCTCATACCAATTTTAATTTTGGTACTCTTGGGTCTTCTCTACTCTATAGTAAAATATTTTGTGTAAATTTTCTGTAAAAAAGTTAATAAAAATTTATCTAGTAAGAGTTATTAAGCAAAACAAAAATAAAATTATGATAAACATTTGTTAGATACTTTAAAGTGTCTCAATGGAGACACCAACAACAGTAAATATATTAATATAGTCAATGTTTTTCCATAAATACAAGCAAAAATTTACAATTTCTAAGCGACATTTTAAATTCATCTAAGTACATACGATTGCTATTTAAAAGAATATATCGCACCAATGAATTTAGTCTGTTTTTAAAATAATAAATAAATAAAAGGTTTCAAGATAAATATGTATATGTCAGGTAGGCCTGTAATATACATCTTACGTACCCAGTTTTAAGAAGAAATTATTAAAGAAGCGGTAAACAGAAAATATTACAAAAATTAAAGAGCAAATTTTACGGATCCCATTCTTTAGGGAAATTAAACATCTATCTTTTGTACACTAGAAGATTATATATTTTCTTAAAATTTTTAAATTATTCAACATATTACTTATAAATAACTCATAAATTACTTTCTTATATGGGAAATAGTTAGACTTGTATTAAATGGTAATAGGTGATCAAATTATTGCTACAAATAAACGAAAAAGAATTGTTTTTTTGACAATAATTTAATTTTATGATTTAAAACGTTATGAATAAATTTTAATATAATTATTAATTTTACAATTTAATACAGGTGATATCTGTGTTAAGTAATCAAACTACAAGAAATAAATATCCATGCCAATGGGGTATTAAGCTTAAAACAATAATAAATATAAAAAACCAAAATTTATTGCTAATAAGAATCTTTTTTTTGTTTGCTGCTTTTATCAAGAAAATACAATGGTTTCGCGCATTTTTTTGCATAATTTCATGTGTTAATATTATAATCAATTAATTATTTTCACGTTACAAATGATTTTGCTTTTCGTTTAGTGTAAAGCTTTTTAACTGCCTTTCTACGAATAAAAAACAACGTCTCATGATTAATAATAACAATTTTGCTATTTAAATAAAAGAAAAATTTAAATGGAGTATAATAATAATAATAATAATACGAAAAAGAATTAATTATTTTTGTGAAAATCATTTATTATTGAAACAATAAACGATTAAAACAGAAGAAAAAAATAAACAATTATTAATAATTCATACAATTAAGCAATATTTTTACATAATTTTTATTCTTATTTACTTTAATATTATTCTCGTCTTATTTTTCTTAATTTTAATTGCATTAAAAGGTTTTTAAGTGGGGCCAGGAAATGGATACTAATAAAATATATAAAAGGTAAAAAAAACACAGTGGTAATGCTAGTATAAACAAATTATCAACAATTAAAAGAAAGGAAAGAAAACTAATTACAAAATAATAATAATAACGATATCACTTTGTAGATAAAACGAGGGATAATAAAATGAAACAGATGCGATTTAAAACAAAAAAAGATTAATTTTCCTGTATTTGTGAACCAAAAATTATCATAGTAAATAGTGTTTTTCTATCATTCTAACACAGTTCTTGGAAAACTATTTTATTTTTCACAGACTTGCAAGTGGCCATGTGATAAATCAGCAATTGTCAGTTATAAGGTTTCCTATGATAGAATTTCTACAAGGATAATTTCCTTTATACCGAAAACAAATTTGGTAGGCATTTATTTTGATAAGAAATTAAATTGTCAACAAATATTTAGTTTTTTATTTTGTTGGTCGATTGTTGGCATTGACATTTCTGTCACAGCAAACAATACTAATAATTTCCAAAAAATAAACGGAAATGTACTAAAGTAAGAAAATTTATTGACTTAAGTTTCAGGGCGACTGGCTATTGTTGATCTGAATTAAAACCGAAACATCTCAATAAAATAAGCACAGCATGTGAACATGAACCTTTTTTATTATTAAAAATCTTGTTATGTTTTCATTTTGTACTTATTTTGTTACTATAATAAAAGAAAATAAAAATGAGCGTAATTTTGGTAAAAATTATAAAAAATAGCAGCGGAATGAGATTATCTTAACATGGCTTTGACATTTTAACGTGAAATTTGCCTTCTTTCATTAATCATTAAAAGACAATGAAAGCAACCGTATAGAATAGCAGAATCAATTTCTTTAGGCAAATGATGAAAGTGAAACATATTAAATTATAGTGATTATTTTTTGATCGAGTTATTCTTATTATTATTTACTTTTAATTGTTGATAAAAAGGAATCGATAGTACTCAAATAGTTGGGGAAAATATTCAAAAAGAAATATTTTTTTAAAAAAGCAATTTTATTACTTTGAAGAAGTGAAGTGAAAGCTATTTTCAGGTTTCTGCATTTCAATTTATACCAAAAATTATGTGTTAATCTTGTTAAACAATAAAATACTTTACAGATTCTAATTGTCGTTATTTTTTAATAAAGCGAAGAAAAAACCTCAATCAATTACTATTCAATAATAATCAATTATTATTCGAGTAAAATCAGCATTTACATACCCAAATAGTTGTTTTAGAGTTTCTTTCTCATATTTACTAACAATCTATATCATTATTACGATTGAATATACGATATATGATATACGATTAAATAAGTAATTTAAAAAATGGATTTTACTCATTAAAAAGAATTATTTTGAAGTTTTTTCTTTTTTCTTTATCTTTTACCTGAAAATTTCAGCAATCCTTTTTATATGTATATTTTAGGCTAATGCTTGAATCATTTTCTAGATATATTTTTCCTTATTTTTTTCCTGTTGCTCATTTTAAAACAGAAATAATAAAAAATTTGTTTATAATAAATTTCTTGGTACTTTCATTATATGGGGATTCTAATCTTTTATTAAAAGTAGCCTTAAATATTTCCTTTTCTTTTCATTTTATTTTGTTGTGAATATCAATTTATGTTTTTTCTTTTTTTACACATTTAACCCAAATAAATATTGCTCCCTTCTACGTAAAAGTTTGCTTCTTTTAGGATTCTTTACCGAAATTGATTCCTTACTATGTTTTCCCTTCATACATACAGCAGCACCAGTAAAAGTAGAAGTACCAGCAGCAACAACAAATATGCAAAATAATTTCATTTAAATTTTTTGTTTACAGATAAACAACCGAAACATTAATGGTAAACAAATTCTTCTTATATTGCGATTTATTTTATGTTCATTTCAAATGTTATTTAATCGAATTTATTTAATTTTCCTTATTTATTTTTTTTATTGAACAAATTATTTTCGCTTTTTCTTTTTGTTTCTGATGGTTTTACTATTTTTAACTGGTATAATTTAGTAATGTCACGAACCGAACCGGTTAAATAAGTTTTCTTTTTCAATTTTTTCTTCTTAAAATAAATAAAACATTTTTTTATAATATATAATAATTTTTATATAATAATTATTAATTGCTGAAAAGTAATTAACATATAAAAACAAGAGATAAAAATTAAATAAATAAACGATAAAATTAATGCTAATGATGTGATTTTATTTTGGAATTAATTTTTTTATTTTTCATCTCATTTGTAATTCTTAACGCGCAACGCGTTAGTTTAACTAAAAGACAACGAATTCACTAGACAGATAAAAAACAAATAAATTGATTTTATTTACTTGTTTATTTCTCTTGGACTTTAATTTAAAAATTTCTTCAGTGATTGTCGAGTTGTCGACCAGAACGTATACCCAACTTGTACGAAAATAGTTTGTTGGCAAAAAAATCAAAACAAAACTAACGTATAATATGTTTAAAAGAATGGAACAAGACTTGTAATTAACAAGGAATTTTATGTGATTTGTAGCTTATTATAACTCAAGTTTATTACTCAAAGTTTTATTTTCATAACTAACTCTTAATTATAATTATTATTCAGAATAAAATTTTTGTATTCATTGGGTGTCGTTCATAAATTTGAGGTTTTTTTTGCTACATTTTCGTTGCAACTAAAAACCATATCTTAATAAAAATAAGCATTTTGTGTGCATAAATTAAATTTTATTAAACGGAAAATAAAAAAAAAAGAAATATTTTATAAAAGAAATAATGAGAAAACGAAAAAAAAATTTTAACCTGCGGTTCAAATTATGGTTGAGAAAGTCTTCGAAATTGTTTAAGTGTCTCCTTGAAAAATGTTTTTATAATATTTTGTGTATTTTTGTTTTTTTTTTTTTTACTAGAAATTGGAAAATCGATTTAAATTTTCACATTACTAGTGACAATCCGTATGAGAATGAACTCAATTCAGATCGTGCTGCTGTCAATAATAAGATTGAGTTTAGATAATTCAATAAATATTTATTAATGTCGGTTTTCTTACAGGAAGGATGAATGTAAGGTGATATTTGATAGTTGTGCTGTTGGCATTGAAAATTTATGATTAGGTGACACCGAAAATTATAACGCCAACAATTATACGAATGTGATGAGTCTTTGTTTCTTTGTCACAAATGGAGTAAAGCATAAATGAATTAAATTAAATAATTTAAAATATTTAATATATCAATCTTAGCATTTTATCTATGCTTAAATTATATGTGGTCATGGTATCCGACTAATAAATACATCAAAAAGATACAATAATTTAAAAAAAGACAAAACATTAGCGATTTAAACCACACCCTCAACATAAGTTCATTCTTTTTAAGGCTTACATTGCGATTCCGTCTCTGTTTCCATCAAATATATTTTCGGTTTTATTTTATCCATTTGAGACAGCTGAAATGTGTTACGAGCACATTAAACAAACATTTTCTGTTTTCTTAGCCGAAATATAACGACAAAATCCCCATTTGGCTGGTCGCCTCATTACCAAACATTTTTTAATGTCGCCCAAAGTCTCACCCACTGTCATATTATTTTCATCCATATTTTATGTTATTTTTTCCCATAATCTCCTATTATTTGCACAAAGCAGCTAAAAGCATTATACTCGTTTGCCTTTAGTTTCTTTTTTTAGGATAATTCACGGAGGGATAAAAGTGCAATTTGCCTATCATTATCACCATCGAACGAGATCATCTGTGCGGCTTCAAACTAATTATGTTTTACTCGTCACATCAATAATATTTTTCATTATTCCTCATTAACATTTCACCCATTTAAATTATAGATTTATTGCATTTTAATTTATTTTCTGTTCTAAATAGGACTTTAGAAGCGTATCATATATGACATCAATCTTTTATGCTTTTTCTTAAGTAATAATAATAAGAAAACAGCAGATACACAGAGAGTGCACAAACAAACACATAAATTCAATTGAAAGATGTCACGATGATCCTCACGTTTTACTAAATGTTCGTAGTACGTGATACAGAAAAAAAAACAAAATGTACATAAGATCGAGTAAATGCCAGTGGAAAAACTGTAAAGAAAATTTATATAAATATAAAGGTTTTACACAAGAGAACATTTTTATAAAAACGGAAACATGTTTTACGGTGTTGGTCACACTTTGATAACTGCAAGTAATATTAAAAAACTGATTTAGTGGATTAAAGTATATTAAAGTGTTTTGACTGTACTATGTCATAGAAACTTTTCTTAAAAATAGTGAATAAATATATCAAAATATAGCAAATTGTGTTTAAATTTATTTAAAAGGAACAAACTAAGAATGAAATAATAATTTTTAAAACAGTTTTCAATTGGTTTAACAAGAAATTACTTTACTTTAATTATGCTCTTGAGTTATTAAAGTTTCATTATCAC
The DNA here is from genome assembly GCA_963942525.1 of Ptychoptera contaminata. Taxonomy (NCBI): domain Eukaryota; kingdom Metazoa; phylum Arthropoda; class Insecta; order Diptera; family Ptychopteridae; genus Ptychoptera; species Ptychoptera contaminata. Next base: position 17,248,160 of record OZ012639.1, on the reverse strand, counting down.
AAATAAAAGATAATTAACTAATAATAGTAGTACATTACGTTAAAAAATTCTATTTTTACTGTAGATTAATTCAATTAAATATATAAAAGCACTCCTCCATGTCATCTTTAATGTCATACCTATACCATTGATCTTTTCTAAAAAACAACCAACTTAATCATCGGTCATAGTGGATACAGCAAAAAATTAATAATAAATAAAGAAAAATAAAAAACAATTTTCAATAAAAAATCGATTTTAATTTTATATTTTTTTTATTTATTTTTATTTTGATACAAAAATTACATCGTTCACTTGTATTTATTAATAAAATAAAAATGTAGCATTCTATTAGAATTTTATATAATAACGCAAATCATCTAACTAATAAATACTGAACAAAAATTAAGGGTTAAAATACTTTTAATAATAATAATAATCCAGAATTGATGTTCCAGCGGTAACAATGCGATGTTGTGTAATCAACTGAAAAATCCATCTGAGGTAAATGACACCCAAGTGGCATATATGTATATAATCATCAAAAAATAAATAAAAAATCACAAAATCAACACGACTTATGGTTATTGGTATCATTTTCGATCACTTATTCAGATGAATGAATTTTTTGGTAGTTTGTATCGCACATGAATGACGCTGAATATGTATGGCAATCGACTGTGACTACTTAAAATGATAATAATTTTGTAATATAAGACATTTAGGTATTTTATGATAAGAAAATCTTTCTATGTTGTTTTCTCATTGCTTAAAATAATGTCGTTGTCTTATCATAATTCCCAAAACTACATTTCATTGCTACACTAAAGTTTTTTGTTGTTCATAAAAACCATACGTAATTGAATTCCTTTTTTTCATAAAGATAAAGTCTATTATAGATTATATCTACCTTTTGACAAAAAAAAAAAGATTAAATCATTTATAGCAATGATCTATTGTCAGACGCCTAATTAAATTGCCTAGTTAATTGACACCTAACCTAAAAGGTGCTAATATAAAAAAATTCGCAGCGATATGTTTTCTCAACTCAATTAAATTTAACTTAATTCAATTATCAAAATCTTTTTTTGTTGATCCAGGTTGTAAGTAAAAAAACCATTCTCTTGTCCATTGTTCAAATTACAATGGGCAGAGAACTCAGAGACAGACGATACCATTGAGACGACTGTTAATGAAATTCAATTGGGTGTAATAACATTGTGAAAAGTGTTTAAAATCGAATGCAAAAAAAGTAAAAAAGAAAAATTTATACCACTTAGAGAAGAATATGATGAGGTAATTGGTTGAAATTTAAAACACCTTCGAAAGGATAAAGAATTATTATAAAATTCTCTTCTTGTTGTACTTAAACGGAATAAACACAGTAAAATTGCTGAATTTTATATGGTTATTAAGGTGTTAATCTTATTGTTTATAATTAAATGAGAATAAATACCTCAGTATGTATAACATAATTAAATCGTTTACCTTAATGTCGGTTATAATTACAAGAAATATGCTTGCTTTATATTTTTTTTATTTATATAACCAAACACCAAACGCATTTCTCAAAAAATAACAACACAGAATAACCACAGATTAACATTAGTTTTTATCTTTAATTTAACGGATTATACTTAACAAAATTACATCAATGATTTATAAATCTATAAAAAAAATTTACTAAGAAATCTTTTAACTTATCTAGATAACTAGCTTATAATGCATCGTTTTGAATAATGTATAGAAAAATCATTGAGAAATATGAACGCATACAACAAGTCTGACAGCTTACGTTTATATCTATAAAAAGTTAAATAATACGATGGAGAAATAATCTTCTTCTTGTTCTTCCTTAACTGTTAATTATTTTCAACTGAAAATGAGATGAAAATAAATGACTTAAAAATTGCAATAAATAAAACGATATCGGTATCAAGTATTAATAACTAGAGAAACTGCAGACATCATTGTAGTATTACGCAGAATACTTTTAAACAATTAATTTATTTTTAAATAATAATAATAATAATTCTCTTCGTTTATTTATTGTTTATTTTATATAGTTTAGGTTTCATGTATTCAATTACGTTATTATTAATTTATTTATATAGAAATGTTTTCGTCGTATAAACAACAACAAAAAAAGCTAGATCAACAACTGTTCACTGTAGTTAAATGAATAATAGATAAATAAATCAATAAATAAATAAATACAAACGTTGAAAAGAGTTTATTAATTTTTTTTTAAATAAAATATCACTTTGAGTGAAATAATTGTCCTGAAAGTGTAGAAAAGTTTAAATAATTTTTTTTATCAATAATAGCAAATACAACTACCAACAAAATTTATATTAATTTTTATTTCTCATTGACAATTTGTAGTTAATTATTACAAACGAATTAATTAATAATTACAGCAACAAAAAAAGGAAATCAATAATTAAAAATGTGAGTATTGTTTATACACAAATAAAAAAAGAAAAGAAATGAGAAAATTATAAATAAAAAAATAAAAGCTACTTTTATTCTTGTTGCGATGTTATTGATTTTTTCTTCTTTGGTTAAATAAGTTTTCCCTAGCTATTTTCCGTATTATTTTCCTCCTCTAAGAGTACTTGAATTTCTTTCTCAATATTCTATTCTTCCACATTTCATAGATTTATTTTAATTGATCACGCGGTGTTTATTTTATTAAAATTCTTTAATTCTTCTGATTTATGTAAAAATGAAACTGATGCGATACTTTAATTTCCTACGTTTTTCAAGTGTTTCCATCTAGTTATTGCTACAAATTTAGATTCAAATGAGATTGTACAGTGAAATTGTGATTTTAAAAGAAAATTCTACATGTTTTTTCCATTTAAATTTATATTTTTTGATAAATTAAATCTCAGCCAATAAAAACATAAGCTAACTAAAAATTAATTAATTACTCAGCTTCAAATATTAATAGTTTTTATTAGTCTAGAAGCCAATCGTAAATCGATCATAAATAAGTAATTAAAAACATTATTGCTTAATCTAATCTTTAATTACTTTCAATAATTAATTTTTTCTTTTACTTTTCTTTCAATATTAACAATAAAAAAACGAAGAAATTACTCAACCAAAAGTAACTTTTAAAAAAAATATTTCCATGAAAAAAATTATTTATTAATTATTCTACAATATGTTAATTTTATGTATTTCTTTACTGTTATAAGTACTAAAGAAAAATAAAAATTTGTATAATTTTTCAATAATAAAACAAGGAAGCAGAAAACTTTTTCCTGTTTTTCAATTAGTTTTGTCGTTCCTGTTTTTTAAGAATAAATAATTTTCAATACTTCTTACATTCTTACAAATTAATTAAAATTCTTATATTTGTCTATGAAACAAGGAAAAAATAATAAGTAAAACTTTATTATAAATCGTTATTGTTAATCAGCGACACAAAGGAAATATAAATTTTTTAATTAATTAAATTTTTCCTTAAACTTTTTTCTATACATTTTTCTTTTGCATAGAAAGATAATTCGTTACGTTTCCTTGCTTGAATTCTAAACACTTAAAAAACTTTATATTATTATATTTACTTTACAATGTTATTAAAGTAATATAATAATTTTTATTTATGGAATTATTGTAATTAATTAATTCTTTTTATAATGGAAAAATAATTTAGTTTCCTTATTTCCTTGATTTTAGCAAAGACACACAGTACGCAGGTTGAGTGGAAATAACATCGTTTTGTTTAAATAATTTTTTATTTAAATTTTTAAAAACCTTGTTTTCTGGGAAATAGTTTTGATTTTAATATTAAAAATATTTTCAATTAAAATATTAAAGTATTATTAAATCATTTTTTAACATAATTGCTTAAAAAATCAGTCATTAAGTGACAATGCTTTATTATTCTTATGATTGAGTGAAAATTTACTTCTTGAATTTATTTGCTTTTTTTTTCAAATGTAAAAGCAACATATCGTAACAACATATTTAATAAAAAAAATTTAATGTATTACACCGATAAACAAATGATGTGATAATAAATTCTGTAAAAAAGATTTGATTTTTTTTTGTTACATGTTATTTACATATAAAATCACTCAATTTTACTCTCGCTAAAAAATTTTATTAACCATAGTTTTTGCATTTTCTTATTGTTTTGCGTTTAGATTTTGTGATAGGATTTTTTATTACTTCTTGTCTTTGATGGGGGAAATAAAAAATATAATAATAATAATAATAATAATAATAATAATAATAATAATAATAATAATAATAATAATAATAATAATAATAATAAAAAAAAAAAATATATAATTCGCTTTTGATTCATTCCTACAAACACGTTTTTTATTAATTTTTTTCGCTAATTTATAACAAAGCAAAATCATTGAGATAAATAATTATTTGATTTATATCTGTGTTTTTTCCAGTTAAAGTAATTTAAATACAAAAAGAAATCAAACCGTAAATTAGTCTTACCAATCCTTAATAACGCTGAGTTCAAACGGATGGAGGAAAAACTCATAACAAAAAAAAAAAAAAAAACAAAATTATCTACATAAATTATTAAATAATCAGCAGAAAAAATCATTATCGATTGTTTACAAAAAAAAAAAATATTAAAAGCCATTTTTTAGCTTTTTTATTGCCGGATTACAGACGTTTACAGATAGCAAATTGAACATTACATGGTCGCTGTAAATATCTTTAGTAATTTTATCTTAAAAAATAACGAGAATTAATAAAAAAAATTCTTAAGATTATGCAGATAGCAGAGAAACAACTCAATTAGCTAAATTACAAACCGATTAAAGTTGCAAAATACATTTGCAAAGTAATAAGTAATTTTCTTCTTTTAAAATTAATAATTACTTCTTGTGTTTACTACAATAAATAATTAATTTACATTAATTAAAGCAGGAAGTAAGTTTCTTATGATAATAACAATAAGTTTTGCGTGAACAATTGTATGAAATTTATTACCCGGAACTAATGATTTAATTAAAATAATCAAGAATGTTTCTTTTAATATAAATATGCTGATGAAGGAGCATTAAATTTTCATCGATAAAATTGCATTTAAAGCACCGCAATGTATAAAAAATGTTTCTTTATTATATGTTACCAAACAGAAAAGAAAAATTTATTTTAGAGTCTAGTACACAAAAAAATCCCCTTTCAAATGTTTTATGCCAATACAGACAATATGTTAGCAAAAAAAAGGTAAATTATTTCAAACAGGTAAAATTGTACGAATTTTTTTTTTTGAAATGTGTTATAAATCTATAAAAATATACCTTTATTTATTTTATTATAATATTATTTACATTGTTTCTACCTTTTTTTGTGTATTAAAATTTTAATTACATGAAAAATACTACATAGGAAAAACGTGAAAAATTAAGTAAATTTCCTAGATTTTTTTGTGCATGAGATAAACATTGTAAACAAAAAAAAAATTATTTTAATAACTTACAAAACTAAACATTGCAAATATTGCTTATTTTATTTATAAATCGTAGTTATTTTTATTTTATAGTTATATTTTCTTCTTAATAAAATTACAAAAAGGTTTTTCATTAGGTAAAGTTAATAAAGAAAAAAAAGTATCATTCGCACACTGGAATAATCGGTATTATATAGAAGTTCCCTTAACAGATTTCTTCCTGTACGTAAGGACAATTAAGTACTTAAAAAAATATTTTACAATTACAAAATTAGTATTAAAGTTATTATTATTTTCTATAAATTATATGATACTTTCAGTGTTTTCTATTATTTTTGCTAACGTGATTAACTATCATAACGTGCTGCTGAATTATTATTATTATTAAACAAAATAGCTGAAATGTTTTTAAAATTAAATTAAACTTTGTTTATTGAATAAGAAAATAAGCTATTAGTGTTATAATCTTAAAGTTGATGCAATGTGATTAATTAGAATAATCTGTTTTCTTAACGCATTTTATTTAAGGAAAATTAGATTGTTTTTTTAGCTGAGAAATAACATAAAAACAGTTAATTGAAAGTAATAAAATTAGATTAAAATTCAGATGATGAAGAACTGCATATCACATACATACCAGATTTTACCAGAAAATATAATGAATTAATATATGAATTACTAATTCAAGTTCTATGCAATGTACACGAATATTATAAACACTTTATTTGTTTTGATTATTTGTACCTAATTTGTAAATTAATTTTATTGCACTTGAGTTCTTTTTCCTGTTTCAATTGACCCTTGACTTAAATATGAGCTGTTATTTAAACTAAAGAACAGAAACCAAATGTTTTTCCTTATTAAAATTCCTCCTTCTAGAAATTTAATTATATTAGTTAAAAGTTTGTGTTTTACTTTTTCTTATTCAACAATGTTTGTTTTCACTTTAGCCAAACAACAAAAAGCTGAATTAAACGTACAATGTCAAGAGCAGGATACTTACATTTTTATTTGGTTTTAAATTATAAAATGAAAATTAAAACACACAAATAATAAAAAAACGCATAATTTTTTCTCTCTGCTTCTTCTGAACATTGTCTGTTCACTTTTAAATGTTCTTTTTTCATGTTTTTCGCAATAAAAATAAGAAAAATGATTTTTTTTTCAATAAACAAAACAATTATAAAGTTAATTTTTATTTATGGTCGTCGTTATTGTTTTTGTTGCTTGCTTACTAACTTCATTTTTATATTTATTTTATATGTCGTAAAAGAAATAATAATAATGAAAATTTACAGAAAAACAAAGAGAAACCAGTAAAAAACTGTTTTTTTTTTTGCTGAAAAACTTTTAGTTTAGACATCAACCAAAATGGTATAATTTTAAATAAAAAAATCCATTTTTTTCGTGACTTTTATATACGATTTTCTTTCTTTAAAAATAACAACAAACAAATCCACTGATTATAATGTTTTTCTTTGCATTATTATAATATAGTTATATTTATATACGGACAAGACAGTTTTTATGCAAAAAAACACAAGTTTTATTAATAAATTTAATTCATTTCAATTCAATTTCACATTAAACAAAGTTAATGTCAACAAAAGTTAAACAAAAAATAAATAATATATAAAATAATATAATATAAAACAAATAAAAATCGAACATCTAGTTATGTATATAGAAATAGATATTGCTTACTGACTGATATTACTGTGTTTTTTTATTATTTTGATTGATTGCAAAGGTTTCTGTTTTTCACAACAAACTTTCTGCAAATTTTTTTTCTTTTTTGTCACCTAGTATCCTGTGTACAAAACAAAAAGCTCGTTTCATGAAAAATAAAAAAATTAATACAGAATTGTTCTGAAAGCGATGAGTGAATTGAGTGATGTGGTTCATGTCTGTGATATATGAGAAATAATCAATGAAACATTTTGTCACCGTTTTTCTTAAGCTTTTAATAAATTAAATGTTAATTTGATTTTTTTTATTTAATCATGAAAAGGTTGTGACTTTGTATTATTTGTGGTAAAATAATGAAAATTTATCAAAAAAATGGTGAATGGTTATAATTGACTAAGCAGTATCAATGTGAATTTAATGTCGCCGGAAGCCTATTTAGCACATCATTATCTATGTCACAAGTTTTTTGTTTTTCTTCGATTTTTTTTCTCATTCATTGATGATTTTCATGCTTTTATATTAAACAAGATATTAAAGGTTCTACGCGTTTTTACTATAAATCATATAATTTTTTATTTTTGAAAAAAAAAATAAGAAAATTATTGTTATTCTTTGATATACATTGTGTATCTGTATGTATGTATTTTTGTTGCCTGCATTGAAAGTAAAAATACTACACCCTATGCATATAAAATTCAAAAAAAGAAATCATTTTTAATAATCTTAAAAAAAAAGGAAATATGTGAGACTATAAACGTTCATACAATTTTTATAGCATTTTTGTTTTTACGCTTTTCTAAGTACTTCAAATGCCTAAAGAATTATTTATGGGAAAATTCTGTCATATCTAACTTGTTTTTGTCATTTTCGTTACGTATTTTAACTTGAAAATATTTCTTGATTTTTTATCATTACACGACTTTCAGCAGTTAAAAGATAACACAGTTTATACTTGTTTTTAACATCTTTTAGCATGCGAACAGCAAGTGTTTATACCAGTTATCAATGTATTTATAGCTGATTTAATATTTAAGTACTTTTCAATTAGAAAATTGTTATTTTGTTGTTAAAATTGTATACATTTTAAAGTTTTATTTATTTTATTTAGTGTTTTAAGCGAAAGCAATTACATTTTTATGATTACAGAGACGTTTGGAGCAGTTTTAAATGTGGCGCCAGTTAAATGATTTTTATTTTTTCTATTTTCTATTTTTTTATTGGAATATAAACATAAATACTGAGCTTTATTAGAATTTTTTACTGTTTTAATGCAATTAATATTTATAACAAATATTATATAGTTGATACTTTAGTTGCATAGATGGTATGTCAAAGTACACCTTATTCTTAAAAATATTATTATTATTATTATTTTTTTTTTCAGGAAATAAATTAATGATTTGATTACCGTTTGTAATTTAGCCTAGGTTTTATTTTGTTATTTGGATAAAGAAGAGTGAGATAAATAAAATATTATTTATTTATTTATAAATTACTATTAGTAAAAAAGAAAAATTATTTCTTTATTGTAAGCATCAATGATAAAGACACAGTGCAATAGTAAGATTTATTGTTTACTAAAACTTATAAATTAATAAAATTCATCAATGAAAAAAAAACATTTTTCTTTAATATTTATAAGCATTCTTATTGCATCTAATAAATATGCATCTAAGAGTTAAATTAATAATAACAAAAATTAATTTAAAGTTTAGGTTTAGATAAATAAAAAGTTTGACTTAATTAAGTCCTTACCTTAGCATCACTTAAGTTTATACTCTCTTTAAATAATTTAATATTTTTCTACTGTATTTGGTTTTAATCACAGATAAATTTTCTTTTCTTTTTTTATTATTAGTTTTTAATTATTATATTTCTGTATAAAAACTTAAAACGTAGTGGGTACTCAAATGATCCTCATGCGGTTGATCGTTTGGTGTAAATAGTAACATTGGAACATCCCTGTAATGAACATCTGATTCCTTAAAATTTCTAACGTATTTCACTGAAACAACGTTTACCGATCGCATTGTTTCAAAAATAGCAATATTTTTTGGCACTTTAATTTTAACATTTAAACAAAACTAATTCGTTTTATTTGGCGGTAATCTGCCTATTTACAATTTTGAAAGCAATGAAAACGTGTTTTACGGTTTTCCGTGAAGTGCGATTTCAAACATGTAAACATATACGACTATGCTTAATGTCTCGTAAATGAATTACGGTAATTCATAATTACACAAACTTTGAACGAGTTGGAAAATGGAGCAAATTAAAAATTATTACAGGTGCTGCCAGCATTAATTTTTGATTTTTGGTGTGTGTGGAACTATTTTGTTTGAAAGGTTGGCTAAAAATATTGTTTGATATTCCATCTTTTGTTTTTGTTTATAATTTTAACGACAAAGTTTTTTTAATTTAACCAAAAAAATTTTTTGTAACCAAAAAAAGAAATCAATGTAGCAATGCTTTTAAAAGAAAATATCGTTCGCACTAAGCAGCGGTTATATGGGTTTATTCGCACTTTACGGAAAACCGTAAAACACGCTTTCATTGGGCATCGGCTTTTAGAATTATTCAAGTCCTTTTGCAAATGCAAAAAATTTTTAAACGAAAAAATAAAAATTAATTAAATTAATCTCTAAGCACAATAAACTGGTAAAAATGAAATTAAAAATTTTGTTCATTAAGTATGGACACAAATTAATGAAAGACACAAATTAATCAAAGATTTAGATTTATTTTTTAATAAATTAACAAATTTACAATTATGATATAAATTATATTGAATATACTGGCAATCGTGCCTTCGATTGTTTTCGGTGAACCTTTCCATTTAAACCGTCCGAATTTCGATCCAAAACCACTGGCAATTGTATCGCCTATACCCACTGATAAAACACCCGCTTAAAGTGGCAAAATATCTAAAGTAGCTGAATCTGTTAGGTCACACGATGAAGGATGCAGCCACATTGGTAATGTAAAACCAGCTAATAAGCAAATCGGTGTTAAAGCAATATTACCAGCGTTTTTTCATCAACAAATGATTTAACAGTTTGTTCAAGTTATTTATCCAATGGTCATACATGTTCCATTCGTGCTGCCTACAAGACAATAACTTAATTTTCGTGTTTAAAGTAAAAAACTTAAGCAAACCTCAAACACCAACGTAATAGTAAATATAACACCAGTCAGTACACCAGTGAGTATAAACACAATTAGTAACATTATGTTTGGTTGCTGCTTGATGCTTTTTTATCTTTAATTAATTTCATTTTTGTATAATTTTACTCTTTATATTTTTTTACCATAATCATTTTCATAGAAATAAGCAATATAAAGGAAATAGTCTTTCTCGCAATGTTCCTTAAATTAAATGATAAAAAGAAAAATCGATAAAACAAAGTACATATTTAACCTATAATAGTTTAAAATAAATACAAATTAACACTTAGATTATCAATTAAAAGAATACATGATAAGAACATAATTTTCTTTATTTATTTATTTATCTTTATCTTTATTTAATTCAAAACTCACTAAAAGTAATCAAATACATTGATGTGTTTAAGTAATAAAAAACAGACAGACTCGTTTCAGAAATCTGAATTGATCCTCTGATCAATTATTATGGAATTATTATTGGTTGGATTGGATTGGTTTCGTTGTTTATATTATCTACGTAAAAATAAAAATAAATAAAAAAACAAAAAGGAATAAAATCACAAGAAAGGAAAGAAAATGGTAACATTAAAATCAAATTTTATTGACCATCAATGTTTATCCTTTAACTTTTTATTTTTATATACTTTTACTATCACTTTTAACGATTATTTATTCAATTTACAAGTTTAAAAAAAGACTTTATTATCCTTTGATAACCAACACTTTTTAAGAATAGAATAGAAAAATATATAAAAATTCATTTATTCTGTTGCGTTATTTTTTTGTATGCTATTAATAATCTTTATGATTTTTTGTTATTTAAGATAAACTGAATATATTTACTTATTTATATTCTTTTTAATTTATAATTTTTTTGCGAAAAGTAAATAATATAAATATTAAATTATCTATGATGCAGTGTTCTATTAATGCTATTTATTAACATTCTACAAAATTTTGAACAAACTTCTTTATTTATTATATAATCTCTTTACAAGTTATTCATTTACAAATTATTTAAATATTTTTTCTTAACTATTACTTAATAAATTTTATCTAATAAAAAATATCAATTAATAATATTTACTTAAATAATGTTTTTATTTTTGTAGAACAATTATAATCACAATTAGATTTAATTAATTTTCTTATACATTTTAAATACATAAAATTATCAGTAAGTATAAGTTTAGAAACACAAAAATGTTGAGTCTCGATGTCCGTTTAATTTTTATTCAATAAAAGTAAATTTCCGGGTTTCATTATATAAATTGTAAAAAAAAGGAAAACTTAGGCACAAAAGTCAAGTGAGTCAAGTCATCTTTAAAGAATATCCGCATTAGAAGTACCATTTCCAGTGCGTGTTGTTTTTGTTGGTGGGCCACGAGGCACAAGTGATGGTGGTGTACCACACCAGACAGCCTATTTATATTTTATTTTTTGCTTTATTTTTGTTATTTGTTTTAATTTATTTATATAATATTTAATTTTTTATTTTTTGTAATAATAATAATACTAATAAAGAAAATTACACAATTACTCAATTGATAATTGTTCAGTTTTATCCAAATTTATATTAATTATTTGATTTTTATAATAATTTTTACCAACCTTACGAAATGCCTTACGAAAATTTTCTGATAAAAATGCATATAATACCGGATTAACACATGAATTTGTATATGCTAATACATGGCTAACAATTTGTATTGTAACAGTTATATGTGTTGTTTCATAACGTTTTAATGATTTTAATACAAGAATCACCTGTAAGAAAATAAAAAACAAGAAAGATTAATTAAAATAAATTAAACAAATTTTGTTTAAAAAAAACAAATCAAAAAGTGGTAATTGAATAATTAAAAAATATGAAATCTAAGTTTTCATCATAGTCTTGACATTGTAAATAAATAAATTTGATTAAATAATAATTGCAAAATACTTTTATTGGTATTGGAAAAATTTTCTACTTTTTCTAAACAATAAAAAAACATTTTGTGAATAAAAATTTGTGAAAAGTAACAGAAAAGTTTAATAAATTAATAATTAAATGATTATTTTTCTGCTGAAAATAATAATACAGAATATAGAAAATGAAATTTTTTTATTTCATTTGAACAACAAAGTTTATAAAATATATTTGTTTAAGCTTTATTAAGCCATTAATTGTTAAAAATTAAATATAAGCCCTACTTGTTGTTTTTGTATAATAATATTAAACTGGTATATTTTTGGTTGATGTCTTTGATAAAAATTATTATTATTATTTTTTTTTTTTAAATAAATAAACACCTCTTTTAGGTGTTAAGTAGTATTAAGCTTTTCATTGTTCAAACAACGCCCACCTGGCCAACCTTTTATATAATTCCTTTGTTCACATTTAATCTAAGTATAAATGCTTTACAGTCATAAATAAATGTACAAAATATAAAAATAATAAGGAAAAGGATTAAATCCTGTCCTTGTTGACATGACACTAAATTTTATTTATTTTATTTGTTAGGCAACAAAGAAGCTTGACATCTACGGCGACAATTAAAGTTAAATTTCCTTGATTGAATTTATTTTTCTTTTCTTTTTTTTTGGCATTTCTTACTTGTTACGCGCCAATAATTTAACATAAATATGGATTTAACATCGTGTTTAACTACCTTGATTAATTGTTATTATTTAAAAAAATTTAATGTTTCATAATAATGTCTTCTTTTTTAATTGTAAAATAAAATAAAATCGTGATGAGAATATTTTGTGTGTTGACTTAAGACTTTTTTTTGCTTCTTTTCTTTTTGTTTAAAGGCGACGAAGGTTTGGTTAATGGAATATTTTATAATAAAAAGATTAATAAAGTTTATGGTATTATTAGTATGATGAAATTCAATTAATCAAACTTGAACGGGCGGCAACTAAAACGAGAGAAAATAACGTAAACTTAGTTATATAATATATATATTTAAAACACCATCTGACATGAAACGAAGAAAAATAATATTAATAAAAAAAGACAAATTATTTTGTTTACTTTTAAAAGCATAAATCAGTATCGAACTTCATAGAAGCAGTAGCAAAAAAATTTAATGGAGCAGACACTAAACTAAAATAAGAATGAAAACCAAATAAAAAACTGGTTTCAGTAATTAATTTGTATATAAAAATAATCTTAGCTCTTCAAAAAAAAAAAAAATATGTGTTTAAATAAAAAATTGTAACACCACCAAGTGGTTCATATAAGTGGACCATTTTTCAGTTGACACAGCTATAATAAATAATAAAATATTAATGTAAGGTTAAGAAAGACTGAATGCAAATATTGATGAAAGTCGATTATTTCTGAATATTATTAAATCGATTAATTATGATTAAAACATTTAAATACATTTTAAAATTTGCTTTAAATCATAACTTTTATGTTTGTTAAGCATGAAAGTCTATTTACTATCTTATTTTAACGATTTTAGCTACTATACCCGGAAAATAGTTTCAAAAATTAAACATTTTCTATGTATACCAGTTAATGGTTCGTGTACATTCTAAAAGTCAAAAATATCTTTCCGCTTGTTCAAATTTCAATAATTAAAGTTTTTAAACTTTTCGGATTTATTTCAAATCACAAAATGATGAAAGAAATATTTTCCCTATTAATAAACTTTTTTACTGTCATAACAAGTAAGCTTTTAGTAGCATTAAATTGGTTTTAAGCTGAAATTTATTTTCTTTGGTAATTCTAATAACACTGATATGTGTGCGTTCCGTTTAAAGTATGTGCTTTCAGTGTGCTTATAGTTTTTTTACTCTTTATTTTAATAAAAAATATATTTAAAAGTTTTCATATTTTTTGTTTTATCTCACATTTCAATCTGTCTGATCCTTAATGTTAACGAAAAATAAATTAAATAATAAATAAAATAGATATGGTTTTGTGTTTTCGTACTACTTTATAATGAAATATGATGACAATATAAACATCTGGTGCATCCAAACATTTTTACAACTTATTAAAGTTTAGCGAAGTTTAACGAAGTAACTAGCTGATTCAATTGTACAAGGAAATAAAAAATATAATAATAACTTTCTACATACACTCGCAATGGATATTTTAACTTTTTTCTGTCTTTGTTTGTATCTTGAAACTCTGAATTTTCTTTTAATTTTACTGGTTTTGTTTTTTATTACACCGAATGCATTACACTAATATTTATTTTGTGCCGCAACAATTATTTCGTTATTCATATAAACAAATTAATTAAATTGAAAATAACGAGAAATTTTCTATTTATTTTAAAAGAAAAAAAATTATTAATTTTTTTTATTGTTTAGTAAAATTTTAAAATAAATATACGAAAATAATTTTTATATATTTTATCGTTGGTATTTGTCTGCATTTCATTATTAAATTATTAATAAATAAAAAATTGTTATTTTATTTTTTGCCACTGCTATTATTATTTTTATTTTCTTTATTTATTTATTGATTTAGTTGCTAGTTTATATCTATATATATAATATAATTTTATTAAACATGCAATTTTATTTTGTTTTATTTGTTAAGTGATTACAAAGTGAAGAAATTTAATTAAAAAAATGTAAGTTGCTTCAAGGAAGTTTTTCTACTTGCTAGTAAATACATTCACCTTAGCTGAGACGCTCTTAAATACAAAGTGTTTTGTTTTACATTATTATTTTTTCTTTCTTCTATGTAATAAACACAAATTTGTCTGAAGTGCAATTAAATTTGAAATTAAATTAATATATATATATATATATCAAGTTTACTGTAGTAGTAAGTAAGTAGTTTACTGTAAACTAGTTTAATAAATTAACTTTAAGACAAATTTCTAGAAAATAGAAGAAATATTAAAACAAAATACACTACTGCCAAGAGTTATTATTGCTTTAGAAAATTGCTAATAAAATAAATAATACTAGTATTATTTGGGAAAATATGTATATAAATATAATAAAATTGAATAAAATATTGATTTATTATGATGCTGTCTATTATACAGATTGGTTTTCTCCCTATTTCACAACACTTAATTCAGCAACCAACAAACAATCAAAATAGATTTTTCATTGCTTTAATATATACAACAATTTGTTTTTTTTTTGAATAATAATAAAAGAATTTCGATGCCTATTTATTATATTATTATTATTCTTCTTGTAGCCTATAGCCTATCTATTAGCCTTTGTAATCAGAAATAAATGATATGCTATTTTAATTTTATTTAATTCTTCTTTTTCCAACCTCTTTCTAACTAACAAACAATTTATTAAGCTTTTATTTTATTTTTTTCTCTGTTCCTTATTTCATCTCGTCCTTTACTTGTGTATTTATGTGTACAATTTTATTAATTTACTTATTTTTTATTATTATTATTTTCTTCTATTATATTTGGTGGGCTTTCTATTTCTATCAGCTATCGTACAGTATTTTTTTTATTTCATTTATTACAATGATTTTCCGAAAACTAAACGATTTTGACAATGCTTTCTTTAGATACTTTTTTTTCTATTTTCTATTTTCGGATTTTATTGTTATTTTGATACGAGAAAATACAATAGACAGTAAAATTATAATAATGAATTGTTTATATATTTGATTTGAAGGATGATACATTATTTCCTTGGTTATTATTATTTTTATTTTTATTGGTTCTAAATAAGAAATAATTAAGAATATCCGTTGTTACAAGTTACCGTCATGTTTTAAAATCAGCTATGATGTAATATTCATAAGAGTATTTATATTCTTAGTATTAAAACTATTATAAAAAATGATTTTAAAATTATAGTTAAAAATAAAAGCACTTAACTGCCTCTAAAATTATTTGCAAAAGTGTCTAATAATCTTTATTCCATTTAATTTTTATAAAACAAACTTTAAGGAGCTTTTCAATTAATTTAAATAATAAATAAATAAATGCAATACTTATATCAGGATTAAATTACATTAATTTGTTATTTATTTCTTACAAATAATTACAAAATACTAGCATAGTTGTGGTTGTAGATAATTATTAAAAATATATAAAAACTCAATACGAAATAGTTGTTAAAATCATAATTAAAGCTTTAACAGTTTTTTAATGTATTAAGAAAACTACAATAAAAACTACTATAAATTTTATTTTATTCATTTTATGAAATAGTGTTTTCTACTGTAATAAACATTTTTCTACATTTATTTGAAATTAACACAACCATCTTAATGATTTTTTTGGGCAAAAGTAATTTTATTGATTATATTTATTAGTTAGATGGTAAGTATCAACATTGCTGTGTGTTAAATACATTTTGCTACTGTATAACATTTGTTCTCTATACCAATGTATAATAATCTCATAAACTCGCCAAGTTTCTTCTTATATTAAATAAATAAAAAACAGAAGTAACTTTTTCGTAACTTATTTTATTTTGTATCTAACACGTATTTAGTATTCTGATGAGATTTCACTTTTTATTAAAATAAAAAGAAAAGAATTTTAATAATGTTTTCCTATTTTGTATAAGAAATGTTTTAGCCACACAATAAAATATATAAAAATTATTCTCCATTATTTTCAATATAAATATAAAAATATTAAAATTCATTCATTATTGAATTATGCTATTTGTTTATTATTTTAAATATATCTTTGTTGGTATTTTTGTTGTGAAACAAATTTCCTTTTGATAACAACATCGATAATTCACTAAGTACTTTCACTGTACTCAATGAATGAATTTTTTTCTCTTTTCTTATTTTGGAATAATTTTTTATGCCGCTAGTCACATCCTGAGGTATATTAGCTACAATTCTACATCAGCTTATTCATATTAATTAATAACCTTAATTAATAACATTCTATTATTATAATTTGTTCAAACTAAAATCAATCGATTTTCTATTTTTCAATAGAAAACATAAAGTGAAATTCGTTTTAATGAAATTAAAAATTAAAATATAAACAATGATACCGTGATAAATGAGCAATATCATATTTACGTTTAGTAAATGCTGAGATTTGAACTTGAGTTATTTAAAATAAATAAATTTTAAGACTTTTTATCATAGTAAATGGATTAGTTTGACGTTTCTAGTTTTAAAGGTGGAAATAGAAAAATAAAAAACCATCGAAAGCAAATACACTAGCTACAAGTACTACAAACACGCAAATCTTATGTCACTTGTCGAAAAATTCAACAAGTTTTTTTCATTAATTTTTTACCCCGAGAGATGGTATTTACATTGATGATATTTATTCTCTTTTTTAGAAATGACAACACTATAAATACAGTTCTGTCTGAGTTATTAAATTCTATTATTATTATTATTTAAAGATTTCGATTTTGATTTTTTCACTTCGATTTTCCTACTGATTTTATTTTCCTGCTGATTAAGTCTATTTTGTTTTCTCTTGTTGCTTTATTTGTTGTTTTTGGAGCACACAACGTACATTGATATTAGATAATGTTAAGGATTTTTACCTTTTTCGAATTATATTATTGCTGTTGTTGTTTGGTTTATCACTTAAATGAGTCTGTGGGCATTAAAAGATCTATTTGTTTGCTTTATTTTTGCCTTTTTTCATATATATTATTTCCTTTTTATTTTATTTTATGTTTTAAAAGATAAATGTAGGTGTTTAACGTCTATATCTGTAAGTATGACTATAATAAAGTATAAATACCACTAAAATCGGATACAAAAAAAAAATATAAAATTTTATTTATATGAAGGAAAACACACAGTTGGCAAACGCAATAACAAAGTAACGATAACTGAGTAACATACAGAAAATATAAAAGAAAAATTATATATAGAAATGAGGGATATATTATTATTAATATTATGTATTTTGTTTATTATGGTTTAATCTATATTTATGTTAAAATTTGAGTTGATAACATTTGACATATTTCCATATGACTGCATTTAGGTCTTATAACTTTGTTTATTATTATCATTTTATATATTATTGTGTAAAGATCTTGATTTAGAAATTAAGCAAATTCAATAGAATATGTTATTTGGCCATTTATTTTGCACAATTTATTACCACACAGATTATAAAATACATATGAATAAATATTTTCTTATCAGTTTCTTATTATATTTAATAAAACTATTAAATCGTGAAATAATTATTTTTATTACAAAATTTAATTTAGTTAATTTTCTATTTATCGAAAATCGTTTAAAATTGACTTTAAAATCAGAAAAAAAACTTTGTTTATGTGTAAAATCGTTAAAAACTCCCTAAACCATGGTAATAACAATCAAAAACAATAGATTTTCCGATGAAGATTTCATATTTTTAAAAATAGGAAATTTTGTTTCTTTTGAAAATATTTATGTTTTGCTGCTTGAATAACATCTGATTAAGGAACAATAAAATAAAAAGCCGTGTATATATGTAATGTATATGTAATGTGTACATAACACTTTTGCAAGTATTATCATATAGAATCAATGTCTTCATTGTCGTCATCATCATCATCGACACAATTTTATCCTTAAAATACCGTATCGAAACATATTGAAATGTAAAGTATATTTATTTATTTTATGCCTTCTCTACTCCTTTAAATTGTTTTGTTTGTTAAAAGCTGGAAATATTTGTTTATTTATATATTTTTTTGTACTTAAATATATAAAAGGTAAATAATAAAGAAATTTTTAAATATAAGTTTGGGTAACTCTATAGCGTTATAAATTCAGATTTGAGTTTATTTACATTGTATAAAGATTTTCATTTATTTTTTTCTAAATTTTAAAATTCAATTCAGATATTTAATACCCCGCTCGATGATATTCAAGTTTGTATTTTTTTATACAAGAATTTTAACCTTTTTATTGTTTACTCTTTAGTAGAAAGAAGAATTTTTATTTATTTTTACTTGAAAAAAAATAAAAATTATGAAAAACGCAATAAAATACTCATGATTTGTGGTTTTTTCATTTCTATTTTATTTTTTTGGTTCAGTTTTGTTTAACCTTTCTATTGAATAATTCGTTTAGTTATTTTGGTGATGATGGTGATGCCTTTTGTTTAAATATTTATATACAAAATATATGAATGCAGTCATTTATAAAGTTATTTGTTTGAAATTTTGAATGAACAATACAATTATTTATTTAGTTTAGTTATAAGTATGCCACAGTTTTAATTCTTTTTTCATGATTTAATAAGAAAATCAAAATTAGTTGATTATCGTAATTTTAAGAAGTCTATTTTTCTAATAAACTAATAAAATATCGTTATGAAATGCCATCATTATAAACATTAACATCATCATCATTATCAACAGTAATTAAGCAAAAAATAAATTATTATTCTGTTTTTTATTACTTGGAGGGTTGACTACTGTATTATTTCTTTTGTAATTTTATCATAAATCATTTTAATCATTAAGAAATGAAACAAATAAAAATATTTATAAAGAAATTAATACCATATTGCAATTAAAGCAACAGAAACTACTTAACGCAAATGAAAAAAAGGAAACAAAGAAAAAGCATAAACGAAGGCAGATGGATTACAATTAAGCCTAAAGAAACTAACAGCATAATCAGGGGATTTTAACTACGAATACATACATTAATGTTTATTTTCCTTTATCAAAAATTAAAAAAAGTTTAACGGAAATTCTAATTATCAAATCAAAATCACTACCATTTAGTCCTCTGTCATAGCAAATAAATAGCAAATTTTGTGCAATTTTGAATAAAATGCATCGTTTTTTTAAATTTAATTTAAAAGTTTTCAGTGTATGTTTATTTTTCTTTACTAAAAACATAACTATTACTACCAGTAATAATTAATTTTTCACACTTAGTTTACCGGAGTTATGAGCTTCAGTGGTATATTATAAAGCTATATTTGTTTATTTTCCAGGTAAACATTGTTACATTTTTACTGCAATTATTTATAATATTAAGTAAAAACTTTTCAAATATTATATATATATATATATCAGTTAAGTTTATAAAAATTAATCCCAACAAAGTTAGTAAGTATATGACATTATTTAATCAGATTTATTCGACTTGTTAAAAGTTATATACCAATTTGGTAAGTGTCATCGCCAAATACTTTCCAATTATTATTTTTTGCATTTAAGAAAATCATAATCAAAATAGCAATGCAATTAGGATTTAAATATTTCAAAAGTTTACCAAAAAACTCATTGAAACTTTAAGTACGATAATAGCTTATTGTTTAGAGTTTTTTCTGTGACTATATTTAGCATTGAGTGATTATTATAGTCAGCTGCTGCTGCTGCTGCGAAAAAAAATACCAATAAAAACTTTAAAGAAAATTTTGTGAGTAATGCTTGTCGGAAACTTTTTTTTTCTTTTTTTTTTTATTTGTAAAAAACTAGTTTTTATGATTATATTTTCTTTATTATTGTTCTTACAGTGAAAAAGGAAAAAAATGAATTTCTATTAAGTAAACTGTCAAACGGCGACATTTATCGCGTTTTTTTCAATATAAGTTAATGTCATTGTTAAAAGATTATTCAGACATATAAAAATAATACGAGATTGCCAGTGATTAATATTAATAATTTTTCATATTTTAGAAAAATAAACAATTTTGTATTATGGTTAGTCACGGAAATGATAATATTCTCTATTTGAAAACCACACAGCAATTTCGCTTTTATTGATAATAAGGGATTATAAAGTTTAATTTTAAATTCATACTTTATTAAATCAATGTATGTATTATTGTTAAAAATCAATATCGATGTGATAGGGCACATCATAGACTTAATAAATTTGTTAATTAATTTTTTATTTTTAATTATTATTTAATTATTAATTTATTTTTTTAAATAAAATATTTTATTTATTGGATACTCTTTGTGTGAAATAGCAAAAATAAAATATATAAAGTTTAATTGAATACTTTTAATGTCTGTAAAAACAATAACAAATTTTATTATTTTATTTATTTATTACTGTTTAAAAGTTTGGAAGATTTTTATTTATTTATTTACTTGTTTTAAAGATCATAAAACACTATTATAAAGCTTTTTATATTACGAAACTATCAAATGGTTTTATACGCAATGCTTTACTTTATATGTGTAGTTATATGTGCAGACACTACTGTACACAGTTTTCACACAGCTGAAAAGACTTCTACCACACGAAAATTGACAACAAGAGTATTAAGCACCAAACAGAATTTTTCATAAAATTTGCATTAATTTTGTTCCATTCATAATTTCTGAAAAAATTCATCTTTAAACGATTCGATATTTATCAAAGGAAAATCAAATTAATTTCTTATATCTAGATCATCTACATCATCACCTACATACACATGAATTTGGCTACAAAAGAAAATTTTAATCTATTTAGATGCTTTTCTAGACAAGTAAATAAAATTACTTTGATTGTTTGTATTTTTCTTTTCTTACTGTTTTCAGATAAAGAAAATTTACCCGATTTTTTTTCGTTTAATATAAAGACATACGACAAAAAAGAAAAACTAAGAACATATCGACAAGTAAAACAATAATAATGCATAAATACAGTGACTATAGAAAGCTAGAATAAAAATAAACTGTTAAAGTAATTATTTTTGATGATTGACCATGAAACCATTTGAATTAAATGGACTCTTAATTTTTATGATTTATCTTTCTTTTATATATTATAGAATTCTCTTATCTTATATATTTTGTATAATATTTGTTAAGAATTCTGAGATTGACAATTGATAAATGACCGAACATTTAAATAAAAAATTTCTTCTTTAATTGTGTATCTAGGGGAAATAAAATCTTCACCAATCGTATCATAAAAGAAAGAAAAACAACAATAATAAAAAGGACTTTAGTGATACATAATAATTTTACTAAATGACATTGCTTAGAAATATATGTTCTTTCGATTTATTATGATATTTCTTTTATAAAAAATATGAATTAAATACTTGTTTCACAACTAAATCATTTTTATTTATTAATAATTTACTCTGTTCATATTTTCTTTTTACCAAATATCTTGTTTACAAACTTATTTCGGGCAACAAATGTTTCATTCTTCTTTATAATTGTTGTTTAATTTATGTTGTTGTTCCAGAGAGGAAAAATACATTAGCTACATTGCCTGCAACCAACAACTGTGATGCTTCAACAAAAAAGTTTCAATTTTACCTTTACAACAAGACAAAATTGAAACTAATTCAATTAAACCAATAAATAAAGAGAGAAAACTTTCCTGGTAATACTACTGAGTACAAAAACTAAGTAAGTAATATTAAAAAGTTAACATGAAAGATGATATATTATGTAAAATAAGAAAAACGAATATAAAATGCATACATTAGTTGCGAAAGTGAGTAACAGCTTTTATTTGTTGGAATTAATGGATAGAAAAAAAGTCAATCAGATTAAACTGGATGACAACAATGTGATGGAATGGTACGTTTTCAACTAGTTTCGTATTGAACGTGTGTTACTCAATCGGAAACACTTAAAGTTTTGTTGTTAAATAAATCACTAATATATGTATATAAACCGATGAATCTACACCAAATTTAACATAGTTGCGAAATTCAACATGAAAATTTACAACAAATATAGCATAATAGCAAGAGAATAAAAATAAAATAATTTTTATTACCCTTAAATGCTGAACATAATGTGGCGACATTAATGTTTATGTTACAAATTATATAATTAAATATAATTAATAATTATATAATTTAATTAATTAATAATAATAAAAATTAAACATTAATCTGAATAAAGCATTAATTTATGCTTTAATTCGTTGAATTTATAATTTTTCTTTTATTTTCTTTTATTCATCTATCATTTAGTTTTTGCTTTTAAGTTTAACGACTTAAATTATGTTCAAGACAGCAAATTATTACACTATAATAAAAGTAATTAAAAATAAATATTTGTTATAATTATTAAAGAATATTTAAGTTTTCTTGCCTTCAATGAATAAGAAAGACAAGCTTTTCTTAGTTTAAGCATTTATATAGCTTTTAACTAAACTTAAATTTCTACTTATTATTCAAAAGCAAAATAAGAAAACAGAAGATGTAATTTTCATTATATTTCTTAGAAAATTTTGATTTGCTGTCATTTTTCATTTAACTGAGTATGTAATCTCTAAGGCACGAAAAATAAATAAATATATAAATACAAAAAAGTACTAAAGTAAAAATTTCTTTATATAGATGTAAATTTATTGATTTTTGTGCACAATTTTTCCATCGAATTATTTTTAATTACTTTCTTCGTTTTACACTTATAAAAATTGTATTTATAAACTTATAAATAAACCACTTGCCAAGTTTAACGTAGAAATAAAAATTATTATAATGAATTAATCTAATTTCAGATTGCTTTATTAAATAGAAAATTTATTGAGAAATTACTTGCAGAAAGTTTTTTCCTAGTTTCTATAAACCAAGTAAAAGTGATTTTTCTTTATTTTCTATAAAGAAAATAATCAACAAAATTGTCAAACAAAGCAAGTTTTCATAAAATAAGAACTATAATCATGCTATACATCGATAGGTAATAATGTATTTAAAAGCTTTTCATGTCACAAAGTTTAAGTAGAAAAACTAAATCAAGTGTATTTGAACAAATGTTTTCGTTTTTAATAAAAAAACATAATATTAATTTACCTGTATGGGACACCAACAGACGGCAAATGCTAATACAACAACGACCACCAAACGAGTTACACGTTTTTTACCACGTCTTGAAATGAAAGTAATTTTAATTTAATTAATTTATTTGAATATAAGAAAAATTACCTCGATTCAGCAGATACTCGACAACCAGGCGCACTTTTCCATAATCTAGCTAACATACCCATGTACAAAAGTGAGATAAGTGTTAGCGGGACAACGTACGATGATAAAAAGAATGAAACCTAGTGAGATAAATGTGATTAATTCATTTTAATGCTTAATTATTTTTTAATTGAAACAAACCTGAAACCCAACATGACTATAGCCTAAATCATTTAAAAAAACACAAGCAGTATAATTGTGTCCTTTGTATGGATAACTTAATTCACCATGTGTTATAGCAACAGGAATAGCAGTTGTCACAATTAATACCCAGGTCAAAAATATGGCTCTGGTAATTTATTTTAATTATTTTTCTATATATATGTATATTCAAATTTAATAAAATATAATAAAAAACTCACAATAAAGCGTTCCTTTCTGTTCTTACTGACATACTGGTGATTGGATGTACAACCGCTAGAAAACGATCTAGTGACATCAAGACTAATGTATAAACACTAGCGTGACAGGTAACAACAATCATATATTGTACAAATTTACACCATAAATCACCAAATGGCCATGCCGGTAATATATAATCAGTCGCTGTAAATGGTACACAAAATATAACAAAAAGTAAATCGGCGGCCGCTAAATTTATAATCAAAAGATTTGTGGTCGATCGCATTGTTGGATTTGCGGCAACAACTGAAATAATAAATAAAATTTTTGTTAATAGCAAAATGACAAAGAAACAAATAAAAGAAAATACGACATACCTAAAACTACCATTGCGTTACCAAGTAGTCCTGCTAAACCAATTACACCGAAAAAGAATGGTACAGTTATGGAGACAACACGCTCTAATTCACCCGGTTCATCATCCATATATCCATCTGTATAATTCTGACACAAATGTGATATTGCTACTGCTGTCTGTATATTCTCATCGGCCATCCCAACCAAACCAGCCGTGTAGTTAAGACACGAATTAAACATTTTGTGGTTTTTTTTTTATTAGCAATTTGTGCTTGAGATTTTTTTTTCCATATTTTTTTTCTTTAAATTATAGCAACGAAAGTTATTTACTTTCTTTAATTTTTATTTATTATTTTCAAATTTAATTAATTTATTTTTTGTATAATGTTATTCCAATATTTCTTCATGTTTGATTGATGGTTTTCCTTAGTTTTTCTTTCTTTTGCGCTTTCTATAATTAAAAACAGAAAAAAGTAAGGCAAATATAATATTATAAAAATCAAACATCAAGCGTTTTTGTCTTAGGAAGTATTTAATTAATTAAATAAAATCGTTGATAAAAGTTTGTGTTTTATGCTTGTCTGTATTTAAAATGAATGAAAGAAAAAAGAAAAATGTTTTTATTATAATTAACTTCCATTGCATTAAAGTATCTTAATCATACTGATACTGTTTGTAACTCCAGGCGCGATATAAACAATACCTTTAACTTATATAATTCATAATTTTCTGTTGTTTTTATTAATAACATTAGAATTTCTTGTCAGAAATTGTTTTTGTTTTCTTTTTGTTCATTTTTAAATAATTAAATTTCAAAACCAGTCACTTTTGGTAATGAAAAAAAAAGTTTCATTTTAAGACAATAGGTAGCTAAAAAATTTTGTTATTTTTGTATTGTTTTGTTTTGACAATGTGATTTCTTACAAAAATTCAAAAAATTATATATGAAATGCAAGAATGTTTCGTAACAAAAGAAATAATAAAGAAAAAGCTTAAATTGTGTATACCAGTTTGTGGTGCGTCTTTGATAACACCATGTTAAACCCTTTCCACTGTTTTAAATACATAAAACGCGTCATTTTTTTAAATTTTGATTGAAAATAAAATATAAATAATTCATTGTAAAAACTATAATAATTCGATAAAATGGGATGAAAAATAGGAATATATTAATAAATCATAGGAAAAATAAAAAGTAAAATACCCAAAAAAATTCGACATTACTGAAATCGCCTATTTAGCTATATATTTTTAAGGGTTATTTTCTGCAATTTATTTAAAACATAATAATAAAAATAACTGCCCTAAGGCAAAGCATATTTTGTAAACTATATTATAAAAGATAAAAAAAACGACGAATAAGTACAGATAAATATCAGAAATCACCCAAACAACTGTGCAGTACAGATATATAATAATAATAAAAATGATTTTTCTACCAAACCATCGAATTATGTACAGAATATCGTGATCAGATCGATCGTGAGCAAATTTTTTACTATCATATTTGTATTAAAAAATATATTTCAAACAGATGAAAATGCTTAAAACGCACATAAATATTAATAG
Source organism: Ptychoptera contaminata (assembly GCA_963942525.1). NCBI lineage: Eukaryota > Metazoa > Arthropoda > Insecta > Diptera > Ptychopteridae > Ptychoptera > Ptychoptera contaminata. Next base: position 17,221,802 of record OZ012639.1, on the reverse strand, counting down.
AATATTAATTCATTTATTTTGCTTGACAACAGACAACAAAACGCAAAAATGTATTCCTTAAATGTTTAAAGTTATCTGCTTTATCATAAAAAAAAATAACATGAAAAAATGTGAAAGGTTAAAAGCAATATTGTATTTCAAACCTAAAATGTTTATTGGCGTTTTATTTTATTTTTGATTAATAAATATCTTGCAACATTAAGAGACATTAATTTAAGGCAAGTTAAGTAACTAAAGCAACATGTAATTGGTTTTCTTATAAAAAAATAGAAAACAACGACTGGAGACAACGGCACATAAATCACTTAATAAATTTAGTATTTGGTATTTAGTTTTTGGTATTTTTTGTTTTTAGTGTTTTTTTTATTACATTACAGTTATTGTTGTCTAACTTTGTCGTTTTTTTATTCTTGTTATTATAAATCGTTTAGTTGTTACAGTTTTAAGGGAAATATAAAGCTTTTTGCGAATGAATAATGTTTTGTTGGTCTGGTTTATGGTATTTAATCCCTTGAAATAAGTTGTAATAATTATATATAAATAACGAAAAACCCGAATAGATACTAAGTGTGCTTTTTTAATTGTTTGAAATTGTTTAATTAATAATTGTTTGTTGGTGATGAACCAGTCATTTTATTATCAATTAAACAATGTAACAGATTTTTTTACTGGTAACATTAGAGTCACTAATTATGCTACAAAAAACTATTTATTTCTATGAATAATTCTACGAAGTTTTAATACAAACTGTTCTGACGAAGGATATAAACAGAATTTTTATTTTGACTAAATTTAGTAAAGACATAAAAAATATTTTCATAAAATAATAACATATTTCCACAACATTTATCATTATTAAAGGTATTTACTCCCCTATATAATATATTTACTTCCCAAATAAACAGATAAAATCAATAACCAATAACCTAAATTTATTGATCTTTAAATAAATATAAATCAATAATATTGAAAAAAAATATTTGGTTAAAAAATATATTAATAAAAATTATATCAATCAACGTGCTTTTTACATCAAGAAAAGGAAGTCCTATAGTTATATATATTAATAGGTAAAATCAAAATTAAAGTACAATTATTAAAAATGATAATAATAAATCAATATAGAACGTAAATAAGCCATTTAAGTTTCGCGTAAAATATCTAAAGTAGAAAAAATGGCAGAAAACACCATTTATTAAATAAATTTTCCGTTTGTTATGTGTTTTCATGTTAATCTAATTTCTGTGTGTTACTAATACTCGTTACTAGTACTAGAAATATTTTTTCTATAAAAAATAATGAAAAACACTTCCAATGGGATGAGATTTCAATCGTCAAGCTGTGTGCCCTAATTTAATTTAAATCCATTAATTCTACATACACAAAATGTTTTCCATTTTTACACAATGAAACATGGAATTTTATTTGTATTTTTATTAAAAGGTAGATGAATTATTTTTTTGTTGGTTTAATTTATTTTCAATTTTACTTGTTAAAAAGTGACTAGAAAATTAGCGAAAAAGCTAGGAAAAATTAAATATTAAACGAGTTGATTTTCATTTTGTTTTCTTGTGTTTTTAATTTTATTTTCATATTTTGCAAGATGGACAGCAAATATCTAACTAGAAGATTAAAAAAAAAGTAAAATAAAACATATGTAATCTGACACCATCTGCCATATTTTTGATTCATAGAGAATATGATAGATATTATTCCCTGTTATGTAAACAGATTGTCTTACTTTTAATGAGGGTTTATGCCCCAATAATGCCTCCCTTTTCCTACCAAAGATTATTCAATTTTATAAAAATCTAGTTTAATCTATAATAATATTTATTTTTTATGCCTGAATTTCTTTGAATTTTACCAAAATTTATGCTTAAAAATTATTTCTTACTCAATGAAAGGAATCTTAACAAGGCTTTTGTGATCAAAATAAATTTTTTCAACTTCTTTAGAGCTTTATTGATTTTTTTTGTACATCTTTAATTCCAAATCAATAATCATTTTATGTCTACGTGTCCCATGTGTCAATATCGTAGCAGAAATAATAATAATAAACATGAGATTCCAACAAGGAATAATAATAATAATAATAATAATAATAATAATAATAATAATAATAATAATAATAATAATAATAATAATAATAATAATAATAATAATAATAATAATAATAATAATAATAATAATAATAATAATAATAATAATAATAATAATAATAATAAAAATGTAAATTGTAATAAATTTAGTCAGAGATGTAAGTAATATTCAACAAACAATTTAAAAAATGTATAAAATAATAATAATACGCAATCTTGTATTTAAATAAAAATATAAAAGTATTAAAGACTACTGAACTGTGACTACAGACCACAGAAATTTTATTTATAAAGAAATATTATTATTTTTAATGGTCAACTAAATATTTATTATTAACCAAAAGACACCCAAATGAATCATGTAGAAAGATAAAAGAGATATAGAACAGATGTGCAGCTTTTTGAAATTTATTTATATTTTTGTTTGTTTATAAGACACTCGTATAGACTTATTACAAAAATCGTAAATAAACATTTTTTTTATTTGCCCCTTATAAAAAACAACGAAAAAAATATATTTTTTCTACTCGCTTTCTGTTTTTTAATTAAAGTCTGTTGAGCTTTTTAATATTTTTTAATCTAATCAAATGTTTAACAGCATAATTAGAATGTACATGAAACACAATTTAAAATTATTAATTATTATAATTTTTTTTTTAAATTTACATAAAAATAATAGAAAAGTTTTCCAAAAATGTTAAAAGTTATTTAAAAAATTGTTTGTATTTTATTTTGGTTTAAATAGCAACAAATAATCAGGCGCCTCCACTTGACATTTTAAAATAAAATTAAAAAAAATTATTTCAATCAGTTTGCGGTGATATGGACAATAAATAAAATACCAGAAACAACCTTTAGATCATTTGATCCTGGTTAAGTAACACTAGGAACAGAAATAGTGAAATCCTTAGTTTTGACCACAATTATTGTTTTTTTTTTATTATTCAATAGAGCTTGTAAGTGATTTAGGTTGTTAGTTTTCTTATTGCTGGGTCATTTTGGGACAAATTGCAAAAAAAAATCAAAAGGATTATATCTAAAAAAGAGATTTTTAACGTATTCTGTTAGGTTTTTTATTTAAATGTTTTGCTACTTTAAATGATTTACTTTACTTTAAATTTACACTAATTTACTTTTTTACTTAATGCAAATATATAAATTTAATTTATTCGAAAAAATATATAGAATCTTAATCACTTTATTTACTTATTTTGTCTTCATTAGAAAATATGTTCACAAAATGTTAAATTAAATAAGTAGTAATGTTAAGACACACCCTGAAAACATATTTTATGTATTGAATTTTATCTAATTGCTGATTAAACAAACAATTCGATTTTTTAGGCACAATTCTCTCTGTTTTCCTTTTATACTTTAAAAACAAAACGAAATGAATTTATCGAAGAAATAAATAAAGGTAAAATAATATATATATATATATATATATATATATATATAAAAATTTATTGACGAAAAAAAGCTACAAAATATTAAAAGAAAGAAAAAAAATCATGTTTATGTACAAAATGGAAAATGGTAAGAATACTAAATTACATGAAAGAAGGAGAACCGATGATGAAAAAACAACTTTTTTTATAGATGAAAATGATATGAGATTATAATAAAGTGAATAGAAAATGACAACAATGAAGCAGCGAATAACAAAGTATGAAAATATGTTTATAAAATAAGGTAAATATAAATATTATGACTGTTTAAGGATGGCAAATATTAGCGAAAGGCAAAAAAATGGTAGTTTATTTTTCTTTTTTTTTTTGAAAAAGGTGTTTTATTCTTTTAATTGCATTATGTTAAATTATGTTTTTTCGCTGTTAAATAACCGTAAAAACAAAGTACGGTAATTATAAATTAAAAGATTAAAAAATTTGACTAAACAAATAGAGTACAGGAGAAAATAAATTTATTTTTCAGATGAAAGCAAATAGAATTAAGAAAACTAGCACCATAGACGATAAATCATTTAGTATTTTAAAAATAAATCTGTCTTTATTAAAATAATGTAAAAGAAAAAATTGTTGAACTATACGTTGTCATAAATAAGATAAATAATCCTTTTATTAAAATTCATAAATATTTATTTCAAATTCAATAATAGTCACAACATAAATAATAGACGAGAATAAAAATATTAATTAAATAAATTAATCGAATTGAACTTTTGTGTGCCATGTTTGGCAGATATATCTAACTCAAAAGTATTGTAAAAACTTCGATAGAAAATAGAAAAAGAAAAATTTTGTCAAATTGGTACAAAAAATTATTTTTATTGATCAAAGACACAAACCGAATAAAATCACAAACACTTTATATAATCATTTGTTTCATTTCTTAAGCATAGACTAAGCTTAAAATAAGAAGAACTGCTTTGAAAATCAATGAAAAATTTTCATTTCTGTACAAAAGATAATTTTTTTTGTAACGTATTCTCAATTGTCTTTGTTAAATTAAGGTTTTTCCTTATTATTTTTTTTTGCCATTTTAAAAATGAACAATTGAAACTTTTTTTTTCTGGTTTGGAAATAATTTTCTATTATTAAAGAAAAAAATATGAAAAGAAAATAAAATTAATTTTTCCATTAAAGTAATAATAAAAAAAAACCAGAGAAAAAAATTATCGTGAGTAATTTCCGGGATTTTTTTCTTCTGCATTTTCTATTTTTACTTCCTATTTGTTGTAATAAATGAAAATTTTATTTTGCAGCAATTTTTTTAAATTAATTAATTTTAATCCTTTTTTCCCTGTTTTTCAAGATAAATTTAATTTTTTAAACTAAAAGCAAAGTAGTTTAAGTATGTTAATATAGAAAATAGCTTTATATATTGAAAAATAAGAAAATAGACTTTTCACAAATTAATGTTATTTTTATTATTAGTATTATCGAGAGAAAATCCACATAAATTCATGCGATATGCTAAAGGAAACAAAGTTATTTATTACATTATTCGCGAGCGTTAAAAATGACAATAAAAATCGGTTTTGTAGTATACATAATAAAAGAATAAATAAATAAAATAAAAATAACTCCATTAAAGTGGGTGGTAGATGGATGAGAAAATAAAAACAGCAAGAATGAAGTAAAGTTGTTAATGGTTTACAATAATTCTAATGCATTTTATCCTTCTATTCTCTAATATTTCTTCCACTTTTTTTACGATATCTTGCAAATGCCCTACTTTTTTACTACTTAATAATATTTTTTACTTATTTCATTGTTACATAAAAAATAAAAAGAGAATCGGGGGATAAATAAGGAATTCTTCTTTTATGCTATTACATTAAAATAACATCAATAAATGGAATACACCTAAATTCATGGGATTTGTTTATTCATTTTATATTTTTTCTTATGTTATTAATCATTTTTGTTCTTTATATATCCTTTACGATTATTATTCAGTATAATTTTGATGATGATAAGATGATAATAACTCTTGTATAACAGTAAGAAAACATAAATATGTTATTTTCTTCTTTGAATAATAATAATAATAAACGTAAACAGTTTACGTGACAAAAACATTATATATATTTATTTTCTTTTCATTTTATTACCATAAAAACATTTCCGTATTATTTACGCTATTGTTGTTGATCTTGTTGTTGTTATTACTTTTAATGTTTATTAGCTGATATATTATCGGTTTACGTTTTATTTGATTAGAAAAATAAAGAAACAGTAACTGAACAAACTAATAAAACGCAATGGAAAAAAAATGGAAGATTTCTGTGTTTTTTTTTGTTACTAAAACACCTTTCATTCGTAATTAATTAACTAATTTAGATTAATATAAACAAACAATTGTGTAATAATAAATAAACGCAATTAGGCCACATATACACACAATTTTTAAGTAAAAAAGAAAGAAAAAACGAAACGAAAAAACTTAATCACACCATTGAGACACAAAATTATTTTCACTGTACTTTAGTCTTTATTAATTTATTATTTATTACTAACAAATGATTTTTAATTATAAACAAATTCACAATAAAAACAATGAATACACATTAACTGTAATTATATAGTAAAATCGAGAGTGAATTATAAAGAAAAAACGAATCGAAAAAAAACACACATTAAAAGGCTTTAATGGAATATAATTTCCTTCCAATACAATGGTTTATGTCTTTACTTTATATATGTATACACTTTTAAACATTAAACTGGTATAATTAATAATGTAATATATAATTAATGATATTTAATTAAATTAAATTAGAAGAAAAACAAAAATAGAAACAAAACAATAAAAAACATTCACTTTTTTATATATATAAATATAATAATATCTTTTTAAAACAATTCGCGACGAGATCACGAGAAAAACTGATTATATTTTTCTATAAAATTTAAGAAAATCATATATAACGTCGATAGCAACAAATTGTGTTTTGCTAACGCTATGTCAATGCGGTAAATAACGCTGCGTTATGACATTGAGAATTGAGATATTGTGATTTTGCGTATAAATCGTACAGTGACGAGAAAGAAAAAAAAAATAAATTTCTACGAGAAAAACAGATTTTTTTTTTTTTTTTTTTATAAAGAAATTGACATGTTTAGGAATTACGACGTGAAGTCGACCTGTGAATAGCTTTGAGCTACCATGTCAATTTATAGGATGGGATGTAAGATATTTGTGGACATTGGTTTTAAAGGATTGGATATTAAATTGGTTTGGGAACGCACACGCTGGTAAGGCGTTCCATTTCTTTGCTGTACGAGTAAAGAAATCGTTTTGGAACTTCGATGTTCTTACCGTTCTTAGAGTTACCGCTCGACCGTGGGTGGTAGTACCAGCCCTTGTTTCCCGTAGCCTTTTTTCGCGCGAAGGCATTATTTCGGAGACCTCTTTCGAACAATGCCCGTAACTATATTTATAAAAAATCGTGAGGTCCGCTACGTCCCGACGATGCTTTAGCGAGTCTAATTTGTCCGTGATTTCGGGATTATTTATTAATCGAATGGCCCGGTTTTGTACCCTATCTAATCTATCCCTTATAATCTATATCTATAGATCATAAAATTGAACTTGAAGATTATGTTAAACTTTGATATAAGTTTATTATTATTATTTTTATTATTTGTTGTCATTAAATTGAGAATTCTCTTTAAATATTGAGAGGAAAAACAATATTTATTAATATTTTCCGTAAAAATAATTTAAAATCTGTATTTGTATCTCCTCTATAGACAATCTATTTGATAATAAAATATGTCATTACTTTTGTTACATTTTGATAACTAAATTTAGATAATATATATGCAATATTATTATTAGATGATTTGTTATTCTAGATAAGTAAAAATAACTGGCAAACAATAATTTTACATCAAATCAATACGATAATAAGAAAATATATTTGTATTTCGTCACAGACAGAAATGATTTCTGTCATTTTCTGTGTACATCGCTCCATCTAACATGATAAAAATAATTATGTATAAATATATTTATTTTGATATGATGAGAATATTCTATTTTTTTGCATCATCATCAATTTTATGTGACATAAATTTTAAAGTCCAAGGATTTATTTTATTTTTAAGCTTTTCAATTGCTTTGAATAAAAGAAATAAACTTTCAATGCCAATCACCATGACTAGTAAAAATACAATAACTAAATCATAAGTTTTTTGTTTTTTATTTAGTTAATTTCTTACTTTTACGGAAATTTAATTATTCATTTATTTTTATATTTTCCATCATCATGACCCCAAATAAACAGTAAAAAGCATTAATAAAGCATCAAGAGAAAAAAAACTTTGATTTTACACTGTTTTGAGAAAATTAACATTCTTTTGCAACTGAATAACTAAGAAAGTCTTCCGGAAGATTTATTTATTAAATAATTTATTGAAAAAAAATTAAATTCTTTAAAAAAAATTGATTATCGGTAAAAATATTTTCATTATTTAATTTATTTGTGGAAAATTGAAGAAAAATTCTTTAACATTCTGTAAATGGATCTGTACAGTCGTTTTATTCGTTTGATTTAGAGAAAAATGTTTAATGGAATTTAATCCCAGCTGTATTTGTTTGCGAAAAAAGAGATTGGATGAATTTACTTCACGAAAAGTGTTTAATTTTTAAGTCAGATAAAGTATCAATAAAATAATTTTAATTCTGCTCTACTCATAAATAAAAACGTTAAGCATCGAATAATAATATTAAAATCAACCTGTTTGTTCTAAATAATTAACACATTATCATATTATTATCTCTTCAATTAAATATCGATCTATACTATATTATCAATAATAGATAATCCCATTTATGTAGAAAATATTTTCACAATCGAATAGTTAAAATCAAATGGAATGAAATGTATTCTAATGAATGAATGAACGCAACAATGTAACAAATCAATAAAAAACATTATTTAATTAATAAACTTTCAGGTGTGAACACAGAATATTGGATTTTGTCGTTTATTTTGTGTGTTATTGTCTCTACTATTTGCTTTTCCATTTTACATAGAATGAGAACAAAACGGAAACAAAAAGATTCTTCTAAGAGTTTTCATAGCGAAAATAAAGAAAACAAAATTTACTATGATTTTAAATCAAAGCATTAGCTTATTTATATATTTTATTTAAAATACATATATGTAAATATATTTAAAGGTAAAAAGGGTATTTTAATAAAAACGTGGCTTAACGTAAATAATAATAATAGCAAAACCGATTAAAATTCAGAGAGGTTGAAAATACAAAATTTTTATTCGATGCGGAGATTTTTTTCAGTATTTTTTTCTGATTCATTGTATTTTGTTGCCTTTTTTTTGCTTACGTTTCATTTATTTTATCCACAAAATAGCATACAGAATGTAGAAAAACACCAGGAAAAAAATGAAAATATAAAAACAAATCTCAACAAGTAAATGCTGAATGGGAAAAACAAAAGATATATTTCACTTTTTGAAAACAATTTTCATCCTAAATATTGGACGTTCTCTCTTTTTTCCTGCTTTATTTATGATGATTTAGGTATTTTTTTGTTTTGACTACATATTCATGTCATAACAATTCCTATAAGCAGTTTTCTCTAAAGAAAATGTGTGACCTAATTCAACCCAATAGCTTTAATCTTTCTACTTGAATTGAGTGATGAGATTTTTATATTGTTTTTATATAGAAACGAATAGTCCCTCTAATTTCGCTTTTTCTACATTTTTATTTGGATATTAATTTTATAGTGGAAATCGATAATCCGTTAGGCTTTAACTGATTTAAAATTAATTTAAAAAAGTGTCAACTTAAAGTGTCAACTGTGTATTTCGGTAATTACAGCTTTGTTGATGGTTTAAATAATTTTAATTATAATTTTTTTAAAAAATAACATAAATATGTAAATATTGAATGAAAAATTAATAACACTCTACGGTTTTAATTAACCCGGAAAAAACTGGATAATATTATTCAATTGAAAGGCAGGTAAACAGACAGATAGGAAAATTAATGCAAGACGTCTTCAGTTAAGATAATTTATTATTAAAAGATAAAAAAATATTTAATTACATTAAAAGCAGTTAGTTAAGTTTCAACTGACTTCACCTATTAATAATATCTCGGAGAGCTTTTATTTTCCCTTATAAACTATGGTACTTTTGTTCCTATTTTTCTCCTAATTTTACATTGAAAATAATATTGTAATGACCTGAACTGTTGGTTTTTCTCTATGTAATTTATTTGTTATTTCTACTCTATGATAAAATCGGCTGTATAATTTATAATTTACATTTATTATTTATAATTGTACAATAGTGGAGTATCCACCCACATCATAGAGTAATTTATATTTATTACTATGTAACTGGCTAATAAATTGTGAATAAAATAATTTTATTATTTGTTGTCCTTTTGTTGCTTATGTTTGCTGCCTTAATTTTATTTTTCTATAATTTAGATGTTTTAATTATATATTAAGGTCTGATATTTAAATATTAATATTTACTATTTAATAGGTTAGGGTATTTGGTTTTTATTACTTCTGGGTGTACTTTACCTTTTATTTATTACTAATCGATGTTAATGCTAAAAATATTTATGTTATGAATAAATGTTTTTCGATGTATGTTGCTTTAACATGCTATAAGAAACCGTGCGAATCTGGAAATCAAAGCTTTTTGGATTGGAAATTTCAGAAATAAAATATTCAAAATTTTTACAAAAACAAGTAATATAATTTTATTAAACTAAATACCAACTCAAGGACTATACATTAAGGTAAATTCCTTATCGGTTATTTTCCGTTTAATTAAAATTTCTGTTTTACAAAAAATTTCTTTACAAAAAATATTTTTTAAAACTTATTTATTTACTTGTGTTTCCGTGGTATTCATTTTGAACAAACTTAAAAGCACTTAGAAGGTTAGACAAGCAAAAAAATATATGTGAATCTGGTAGCCAGATATCTATATAGTTTCCCTTTTAAGCAAAAGTAAAAGTAAAGCAAAGTAGAAAAAAAATAATAATAATTTATTTAAAAGCTGGAACTTTTGTTACGATAAAGTTTTTATTTGTTTTTGTGTCTGCTTTTAGTCTTAGAATTCGCAGATTTTAGTTGTTGCTGGTGTTCAATCTGTTGTTCTTTGATTGATTTGATGATTACTTTATTCAGTAAATAATATATCAAAGTATGTGAATCTCTTGTATTATTTTTTATTTACGGGCGACTAAAAAATATAATAAATAAGTCACAAGAATGTAATAAGAATTTCTGTAAATATCTTAACAAACGAGGATGTTTTTATTTTCTTTGTTAATTTTTAAGATGTTATTAATTAAATAGATGATAAAGTATAGGTTTAATCTGGGAAAAATGACGACAATAACTAGTTTATAGTTTAATAAATTTATTTGCCCTTATTTGTGTCGTTTCAAAAGGAGTTCTTGCTTTATTTTTGCTTATTCTTCCTCTATTCTACTTAAACTAAGTGGAAATTGGCTATAATACGACAGATCTTATTTAATTTTGTTAATATTTGTAACACCTGATTTGTATAATAGAAAAACTTTGTCTATCTAGGATAATTATGTAAATTTAGTGCGACGTTTAATTGGTTAATGTTGCTTAGCGTACAGTATTTTGTTTAGAAAGAAAAAGTTTAACACTCCATTTTTGAGTAGTTTTATGATCAAATTTAAATCTATAATGATGTTTAAAAGTAAAGGCAACAGTTTTTAATTAAGAAACTATTTATTTTAATATATTTTACTGACTTCTGTCTTATTTTCAACATAATAATCATGCTAAACAATATAAAATCTACTCTGTTTACAATTATAATCTGTTCAGAAATGATTATTCTTACGTAATGCAATCAATTTAAATATTTAGAAAATGAAATTACTATTTAACTAAATTTATATAAATATACATTTCCATTTGATATACTATAAATAAAAAAATAATATTAATAATAATTCAATTGTACTGACATTAAGAATCATTTAAAATTCGCATACAAGATGTTTCTTTAAAAAATAAAATAGAAAATAAACAGACAATAAGAAATATCATTAAAAATTTATCACAATAAAAGCTAAACAAATTAATTCATTTAAATACTAAAAGTAAAAAACACATTTTAAGCGAATTAATTTTACTGCAAAAACAAAATATTCATAATTTATTCTTTAATCATTGCATCAATTTTTGCAATCACTTGACATTGACGGTGCTTAGAAGTTTGTCAATTAAATCTTTGCAATTTAAGAAAAAATAAATTAAATTAAGAAAGAATTCTATAGAAAAAATAAAATGTATAAAAGCTGGCTTTGTACCAGCTATGTAACCGCAATAGTTGAATTGTTCCTGTGGCAAGTGTTTTATTATTTGTTTGCTACAAAACTACATGAACTTAGAACAGAATCATTATTATAGTGTTACAATCATTAATATATTATAGTGAAAAATTACCTGTCAATTTTCATCAAGATATTAAAAAAATTTATTATACTTAGGTAAACGTTAATATAATTTAGTACAGTAAAAGTTCATATAAATTGGTTATATAAGTGGTTTTTAGTAAGTAAATTTACTGCTTTACCTACTTTTCTTGTATAAATAGAAGAAAAATTACTTTGATATTATCTAAATAAATAATGTTTACTTTACACTAAATTTTATGTTTTATTTATAATCTGTCATCTCTTGGGTGTATCATATAATAAAAATGTCTACTTTGCTTATCAATTTTGCGTTTGTCATTTTAAAATAAATAAACGCCTTAACTATATGCAAATAACATATTAATAATTCTGTTTAATCTAAATTTTGTTCAATAAATCATGTTTTCACTGTATTTTAAAAGCTCATTTTAATAACTTTTACGTAATTAATTATTAAAACAAAAATAGAAAAGCATTTATATGCTAATGTATTTTGTATAGTAGAATGGTTGATAAATTATTATTTTTAATAAGTAAACACCATGCAATTCAACTATTAAGATAGAATTATTTATATATATATATATATATATATATTTTAAATTTATTTTTATTCAACAGCTAATTCGCTGCTTATTTATTTGATTATATATATTTTTTTATTATTATTATTTATTATGACGATTTCAACTGAATTATTTATATTTATATTATTATTTGATTTACTATGACATTTAAAGCGATTTAAATAAATAAATAAAAAGAATACCATTTCAATAATGCTTTATGATAAAAAATTGTCATTAGTATAAATTTTTATTCAAATTGATTAATTTGATAAATAAAAAACCTTTTAATGGTTACTTTTTGCTTATTTTTCATTATTTATAATTATTTATTTATTGTTTTGAAATTTAATTTTAATTGGAAATTGTATGTTATTAAATAATTGATTAATACTCTCGCTGTCATTAGTATGTGTGATATGAAATTCCAGGAGATAAATATTAAAATTAATAGATTCGAGATTTTAAATAGGTAAGGAATTAATATTTTATATAATTTTTAGCTTTAATTATTTAATTATTAATAGTTATTAAGAGTATTTAAAGTAATATCACTTACTTTGTTTGAATTATTTATGAGGACTTCAATTTATAAACAAGTGTTTAGTAGTGTAGTTAGTTGTTTTATTTTAACTGGTATAATTACTATGAAAGCATATTAGGAGAATTATACTGGTGAAATACTTAAATATCAGGTTATACAGCAACAACATAGTATATAAAAAATAATTTAAAACTGAGAATCAAAATTGTAATGAAATACCTTTAAAATTGTGTAATAATAGTCACTAGTAAGTTACATAAATTTCAGTAAAGCAGAAGCAGATAATCATACATCAGGTATCGTGCAATTTAAAACACACAAAAAACCCATCATAAAATTAAAATAAAATAAAAAAGAAAAATCACAAATAATTATGGTTTGACAAATAAACAGTAACCATGAATCTGTTTCAAAAGCGTATAAACTCAACAAATGTACATATTTTTTTTTTCATTCAGTAAAATTTACTACAAAAAGGAAAAAGAAAAACAAACAAGGTAAAAATGTCATTAAAATTCATTCGTTTTTGTGCTTTAAAACTAAAGCGAATAGTAAAGGTAAACAGTAATTTACTCCTTTTTCTTCAAATATTTAATCTAAAAGTATCTGTGATGAGTTGAACATAGAGCAAATTATTATATCATAAAACCACCCTATTTATGATCTTTTGATTTATGAAAGTTAATATAAAATTTATGCTTTTTTTTCATCATTAACTTTCTGCTTTTTTTCCAACCATGCTGTTCCATGCAGAAATTATTTTTTTTTAATACTATGACATCGATATTAAAGGAAATATTTTTCATTATATCTTGTCTATTTTTACTTGTAATTAGTTTTTTATAAATGGGAAAATAGAATTTAAAAACTAAAAGCAGTTTTCCTGCAGATTGTTGAGTTGAATTAAAGAAAAATCAAAAAATAAAAATAAAATGAATGCGATAAAATGCGTGACTTAACATGAATTAGTTTTTATTATAAAAAAATAAAAATAAAAACAGGATAAACTTGAAGATAAACATTAAAACATGTGAACACTGTACAGTCCTTAAATACCATCAGCATTTGCATGAATAAATAAAGAAAATTATCATTTTATTTTATTTTTATATTAGTGGTGGTGATTGTTCTGTTAGTCAGTACGAAAGAATCGTTAAGAAGTAATTTTTTCTGTATCCTTGAATAGAATGACAACATGCTAAATATAATCGTAATCAGACCGAAATAATGTTGCCAAAAATAAAATTACTCCCAAAGAGTTTTAAATATATTAAAATGACAAATAAAAAATAAAGAAAACTTGATGATGTGTGATCTGTAAATATGTTTTTACCACGCGACTGGATATGGTTTGAAAAATATACGTTTCTGTTTTTTGTCTTTCGACTGCAAAATAAATCTGCAAATAGAAAACGGTTTGCTTGACAAATATATATTTTATTTTATTTTCTTTTCTTTTACCAAATTGAGAGCAGAAAAGAAAACTTTGAAAAAAATGTAAAATCATTAAACCGGAAATTGTTCGAATTGTGGGTGGTACAAGCTGTTTACGTTGTCGACGGTTTTTTTCTCATTCTGTTACTGGTTAGATAATTTTAGTAAAAGCCCACATACGGTGTTAAGAAATATATTTTTTTATTGAAATTAGTAGAATTTTGTTTATTTTGGTTCTTGTGCTTGTGATGAAGGAAAAAAGTATAGAAAAAAGTTTCTTTCCATTCAATTCTGAGAAATAAGGTGGTAATGCATGATTGAATTATTATTTAAGGGTTATAATATTGATAATGTTTATTAATATTTTTACTGTTGTTAATGGTAATATTATACCATGTGATGACGAAAAAGAATTATATTCGAAAAAATCAAATATAGAAATTATGTTTTTCAATACAATATTGTGCAAGATCTGTTTTGCATTTTTGTTCCAAAAGATTTCTTAGGAAATTCAGTTATTTCCAATTCGTTTTTCCATTCAATAATTTTTATTCTATTTTGAGAATAATTAATTAAATAATTATGAAAGTTTGTTAAGCTTTTATTTAGTATTTTCTTAATGTATAAGAATAATTTATTCCACAAATTAGTATTCAACCAGCTGTTAAAACATAATAATAATCATAATTAATTAGTTTTGTTTAAAAAAATTAAAACTAAAACATAATAATAAATTATTTAATTAGATAAACAAACTCTAGTTATAAAATCGCATTTAAACCAATGCTACACGCGTAAAACCAACAAGCAGAGTTAAATAATTTTTTATAATTAATTCACTATTATAAACATTTAATTTAATAGTTTTGTTATTATTATTAAAATATGCTTAAAATTCTATTTTAAAAATAAAGTACACCTAAAATACTTTTAAGTATATTTTAAAAATAAAAATACAATTATGTTAATGATTCGGTGCTTTTGGTATAAAAAAAAACTTTTATGTGGGCTGAATGTTGTGTTTTTTTAATAATTATAATATTATGTAAACACTAATATTGTTTCATGGAAATTATTATTTTTTTAAGAACAAAATTAAAGTAAATAAATAACAATTAAAGACAAAAAAGGGTTATTTGTTAATCAATTGTTAAAATGTTAAAATTGTTTTTTGCTCTCACCGCTCTTGGGACTATAGGGCTATCACATAGCATTTCCATCATATTCTATTTGCGGCAGTTTTGTTTTGAAGTTTTGTGAACGACCGTAGCTTAATCCGAATACTACTCTAGAGACATTTTTGTTAAACTCACAGGTGTTTTTCTGAGGGTATTTCCACTTTCTTCATTTTATCTGCTTCAGTGTCCTCATTATTTAGTTTCCAGAAATTTTAAACATAATAAATTAGACAAATTATTTATGTTTATTTGACTGTATTTGTATATTTAATAGTCTTTCGCAAAACAGATAACGAGTTTTTGTCTGCATAATAATAAATGCGAAGGTTAAGCCAATTAAAAACAATTAAATAAAAAGTATTATAATAATTAAAAAATAAATTATAGTTTTTAAGTAAATAACCAAAAGGATAATAAAATTAAAATAAGGACAAGTGAAATAACGAGCGAAATTAAATTAAAGAAATAAAAAATATTTAAATAAAAAGAAAACGATAATTTAACTGTAAAAGTGTTACAACCAGCACAATTTGATTATACAATAGAATGTAAAAGTTTAGTCTTTGTGTTGTTTTTCTATTTTCATTTTTCTTTTTTATTATTTTTAATTTTTTATTACATTTATGCTACCATCTGACTGCTTTAAATTAAAAAATGAATTTCACATTAACTTTAGCGATAGGCTTTAAACTTTAAAAGTTTGAGTATTTTATTTTTTTCATTCACCTTTCAGCCTTAAAGCTTAATAAAACCATTATAATTATAGCATAATAACAACTTTATACTTTGAAATAAAGGATAAAAAATAATATTTATTCAAAGCGATGTGTCGGATAGATATTTGCGTGCTGTGACAAGTTTAATAAACAATTCTAGAACATGTGTGGGTTGACTACACCTTACAAAAAATAGAGAAAAAAGAAGGTTTTTATTGAATTTAACCAGTGCAGTTGTTAAAGCTTTACTTTTAAAATTAAAATTACACATGAAAGTGTTTTTTTTTTGCAAATTTCTTTATTTTACGACTGTTTTGTGTTTCATCTACAAACTAATAGCATTTTTAATGCATTCGTAAATCGTATGATGAAACTTTTTTATTGAAAAGTTTATTAAATATATTTTCGTTTATGATTAATGAAGCATATTATGTTATGGATTACTTAATACTGTGCGATGCGTTTTTTTCTCTTCTTTTACTGAGTAGACTTTTATTTTTATTTATATAAAGTAAATTCAACAATAATTATGTCTAGACGATAGATTTATTATTTAATTTATACATTAATTACATTATCTGTATTTAAATATGATTTTAATTAATAGAAAAATAACTTAAATATTGCGAAATAATTTCTTTTATTATTTTTTTAAGAATTTCTTTTATAGAAAAATTAATAATAATTTATTATTTATTATTCATAACTCTGTACTATGTTGTTACAAATTCTCATTATTATTCTTACTTTTTAAAATAATTTAATACACCTACGCTACAATTACATGCTAAAAAATATGTTTTTTATGTTTTTCTTTTCGTTGTAAATTTCTTTTTTATTATTTAATCGTGTAAAAGGAAATTGAGTGATGATAAGGCACGATTTTACTTCACAGAAATAATTATTTATTAAAATTTCTTCTATATTTTTCACTCTTTGTGGCTGTAAAGTTAATTCAAATGTTACCTGCTGGTACTTTTATAACTGATTAAGTAGGTTAAATATGCACAAATTATTTAAAAATTCTATAACGCACATGTATTATGATTACAAATAAATTTGAAATTATTTTATTTTTGCTGCTGCACGTTAAATTCTAGAAATTTTTCTTTTTTTTTTTGGAAATATAGAAAAATTCAAGCATTTAAATTTAAAAGTTTATACTGACATCACTTAAGTATACTGTATGTAACAATGATACATATAAAATTCATTTATTTAACTAAAAATATGAACTGAATAATATATAGCGAGCAGAAAAATAAATAGAAAAAATTCCATTTAAAACCTTTAGTTACGAATTTTTTGTTTGTACAATTCTGTATTTTGATTAGAATTTTCTCATTAAATTATTTAAATTTACTTTTCACATTTCTTTTCTGCATTTAATTTTTTTTTTGTTTTGTTTTTGTACAAAAGAATTGTTTTTTCAGCAAATAAAGAGCGAAAATTTATTATTTGAAGTTTTCTTTTTTTCCATTCTTTAATGAATTGAATTTTATCATTATTATTTAAAATAATAAAGAATTGTTTTCAATGGAATTTTAAGAAAAAATTTATAAATGTAAATGAAACCACAAAAAGCAAAGAAAAAACTGTCAAAAATCAATGTTGATCCATGGAATTGGTGTGAAAGCAATTTTTCTCAATATTATTGTTATTTTAATGAATAATTTTCTGTTTTATTTATCATAAAGAAAATACTTTTAACATGAACAAATTTATTATATAAAGAGGTTGTAAAGGAATAATTAAATAATTTTCATATAATTACTAATTATTTAAAAACTTTCTTATTAATTTTATGTAAAATACTTTGTCTAGACGTAAGTGGTATTTATTTAAGTTCTTCTCTTATTATCCAAAAAAGAGTCAACAAATGTTAAACAGTTTAGGTTATTACTCTGATTAAATTTTACTCTAGCAAGTCCGGTAAGAATCTTTAAAAGCTACATTTATAAAAGCCGATTATATTATTATTTTTTAAAAATATAAATATAAAAAATTAAATAAATAAAAAGGCACTTTACAAGTGGAATATTACTGTTGTTAGCTCTCTTTTCATATTTTATTCATTTCTATCGGAGGAAAAGAACAATAAAAATTACTCGTTATTTGTCAGTTATTACAAATATTGGGTATAAACAGTACTATTAACACTAATGCTACCGTTGACACCACTTAAAGTAATTGATAATTCAGCAGCTATCAAGCCTTAGTAAAACAAGTATAGAATGAAAACGAAACCCAAGGCAAAGTAATTTTTATCGAAACTTCACGAAACAGTCTAAAGAGGATGATCCTCAAAATGAATCAGTTTATTCAATATTGTTTGATATTGATATTACTTTCATCTTATGCCACGTACCCCAAAAAAAGTCTTTTTCAAAATTTAAACAGGCGGCTAAATTTTGTATTTATGAAAGAAAATACTAGAAAATATATATTATTTGTAAATAAACAGTGAGCTAAAAAGGATGAAAAATAAGCATTTTAAGCTTGTGTGCTTAGAAATATAAAAAGCACAAAGAAAATTCATATTAATATATTGTTTAAAAGTTAATTGAAAACAACATCGTTTTTGAACAAATTAAATTAATTTTCTTAAGATTTCTTTGATTTCGCAGTATAATTAATGCATTTTCAGTTTATTGTATCAAATGTATATATTCATTTTCTAGTTAGTTAGTTAGTTAGAGAATTTCATTAACAAATAAACACTTTGAAGTAGAAAAGAAAAAATACAAAAAAGAGAATGAATATGATTTCGAGTTTTATTGTTTTCTGTGACGATCTTCATAATAATCACAAGCGATCTTTACTATTTATTAATAAATAAAAATAGAAATTTGTTAGTTTTTTAAATGTGTTTAATGACGTAAAGATTATTTATTATCAACTGATTAAATTTGCCATAATTTAATAATAATAATCATTAAATAGTCATTAAAATAAATAAATTAAAGTCAAAAAATAATAAAAAAGTTTTTTTTTAATTTAATAACTCATTATTTATAGCAAAAAAGGAAATGCTATGTAATCTCTAAAAAAAACTACATTTTTCATATTCAAATAGATAAACTATTTGTAATTTGAGTCTATTTAATATTCAGAAAATAACAAAAAATATGTGTTAAACAATAAATAATAATAAATGTTTATCGAAAAGAAACAAATTAATTTACTGCCGTCATAGATATACAAAATTCATTTTTTACTTGTTGAAAAATATTTTAATTAGCGGCTAATTAAAATACCTTCGTTTTTTTATTTGATTTCATTTTTTACCTCTGATTTTGCTTATTTTACATCTTTTCTCTTGCATTTAATGACGTTGGTTTAGAGTTTATATATTTTTTATTTTGAAATATATAAATAACCAAAATCATTAACGTTTCCATTAGCAATTAATGAAGATAAAATTTATTGTCTGATTGCTGTTTTCTAAATTTATTTAAATAAAAATTATAATATGTTTTCGTAAATACTTTGTTTTCACTATTATTTATAATACATATGGTGATGGTGAAATGTTATATCGGGAAATTAGGAGTTAACCAAAGAAATACTTCGACAATAATTATTTGTTATTTGATGATTTAGTTGTTGCCCGATTTTTTTTTTTTTTTGATATTTTTACTACGTTGGTTTAACGTTTAGTTTTTAATAAATTTTTTTTTACAGTCGTGTGATTGTTGAAAAAATCGCAGAGCAAATTATTTACGAATTTGTATTATAATTTTTACCTTGTGACTAAGAGAATGTTTTTTTACGATTCGATCTTATTAAACTAATATTAAAGATATGAGTTTTTGCTGCAGTTTTATAAATAAGTATAATTGTTGGATACAGAAACTTTGTAACATCAAAATTTACGCAGAATATAATATGCGGTTAATGCGGTTAATAAATAAAGTAATAAACTGTGTATTTTACTATTGCAAAAAAATTCACGTCATTCCACGTCTTCTAATAACAACAAATAGAATCATTTAAAAAAAAAATACATAACAAAAACATCGATAAATAAATAAATACAGCACAGCCACAGTCCGTTCAAATAATTCATGTATCTTTCTGTAAAAGAAAAAAATATGTACTCATGGTGCAATAACAATAGCCACCAGATGCAAAAAGAACAAAATAACGCACACACAAAGCACAAAATCCAATTTCTAAATTTAATTAAATTAAAAAAACATAAATTTAATTGCTTAGCGTAACCATATGTTGTTTATCATAAAAGAAAAATGAAATTTATTTTAAATAAGAAAATTCAAAATATATTTTTTCTGTTCTTTTCTACATTTAATGTATAGAATTTTCAGAATAAATCGTTATCAGTTCATAAAATATGTTTGAATGAAAGTTTATTTTTGCTTTTAATAAAAGTAGAAAAACTTGTGAAATATATTAAAACAGTTGAGGTATTTATTAGTATTTTATGCTGATCTTTAGTGGTGATCTTTTAAGTATATTATTTGTTGTCATTGCAATAAAAATAATTATTAATTATAAGGTATCTAATCTGGTATACTAAAAATCAAATATTTATTAACAATTTTTTGATTACAAGGATAATTTTTTAAAAAAATTGTTTAAATTGATAAATTCGTTTATATTTTAAGAATTTTTCAGAATTTAAACTATTAAATTAATAATTAAATAATTAAAATATATTTGTTAATAAATTCATTAATAAATTTAAAACTATTTTTAACAAGTAGTTTGGTTTGAATACTCGATAATATTATTTTTAAACTGGTATACGTGTAAATTTCTTATCTTTAATTTATATGTTTAATTATTAAATAAAATGTATGTGCAAAATTTATTCTATTTACACATTCTTTAATTGATAAATTATTAATTTTATTTACATACGTTTCATTTCACATATTTGTTCGTATAATAAATTATATTAATGTAAATATTGACAACGGAAATAACAAAAAAGAAAAAAGGCAAACATGATGATGGTTACGCACTTATCATGTTAAAGTAAATATTATTTAATTATTAAATTTAAGATAGAAATGATATAATTGGTAAATATTGTTATAATTTTTAGTTGTTATTTGTTTATGAATAAATTTTTTTTTGAATTATTGAAATAATAATAAAGACAAATTGAATGAACACAATGCAATTTAAACAGTCAAAGCTTTTTAATTATTTAATTAATTGATTTTTTTTGTATGTCTATTGAACAGTAACTGTCAATGAAAATAGTATGATAAATATTTAAAACAATGATTCTTATAACTGCTTATATCGTACTACACTTTTTACAAAACCAAAACAATATTTAATATAATTTTCAGGAATAAAACTTTATTTTTATTTTCATGGTATGAAATGAACAACAAAACATTCTTCATAAAAAAACTAGATGAAATAGTAATATCGTCAAACAATTTTTCAAATAAATAAGAAAAAAAAATAACACTTAAATAGTAGCAAAAGTAGAAAAATAATGTAATGTCACATATTGGTTAAGGAAATTCATTTTTATGTCTTTATAAATTTTTTTGTTCACAACAATAAAACTCCTTATTGCACAAACCAATCGTGTACAACTTAAATTACACTTTGCAACTTTCATTATTTGAGACACGCAATTTGTATGTTATATATATATATATAAAATAATATAATATAATATAATAAAACTTTCATTATTTTATTACAACTGATTGAATATTTATCATAAAATCACGTTATGCTGCGTATATGCTACTGATAATTTTTTTTTCTTTGCTTCTATAATACAATTGGTAGCAGATGTTTTACATTTAACATTAAAGGCGAAGTTTTGTACTCTTGTTTTCTTTCTATAAATTCAATAATCTTATTTTGTTTCGTTTTTTTATGAGTTAATAGATAAAAATCAATAAACATCTCAAAAAAATTAGAGTTTTTTAAAACAAAGTGACTAGAAAAATGCAAGTGTTGACAGTGTTCTAACCACAAGTAAATTATTAAGCTCATTTGCACAAATAAAAATTTTATGTAATTAAAAGCAATTTTATTATTATAATTGTGCTTTCACTCATAATTTTAACATTTAAATTAATTAACTATTTAGCACATGATTGTTTTTATCGATTTAAAATAAAATATGGGGTTTTGTTATTTTTTATTCGTTTTAGTAGGAAATTAGTAGTAACAGAAAAGAAATATATACTTTGATGTATCTTCTTTTTATGTTGATAATAATAATTTCCATTGATGTTTAATATGCAAAATAAATACACAAATGAACATGTTCTATTTTGTATAAATAAAAAAAACATGACAATTTCCCTTAAGGAATTTATTCTAAAGAAAATGTTAGAAATACTTCCGCTAACAGAACATTAACACAACGACAACCAACAACTGCTGTTAAAAATAAAAAAGAGTTTTTCTTATTAAATATTATACATGTTTTTAAATGTTATATGTTCTGTTATTATGTGTTTACGCACACCAAACATAATGTTCTTCTTGTTTATTATTTGTTTTGTGTTTTTTATCCACTGCAAAGAAAGTAAAATTATAATAAAATGAAAAGTTTTTGATAAAAATGAAAGCATTTTAAAGAAAAAATAAGTTAAATGGCTAAAATTATAAGATTGAGTTGATACTGTTGGGATATTTATATAATGAAAAACAAACTTAAATTTAATCTATATATGTATGTAGTTAATGTAACAAGTTATCCCAACGGATAAACTTATGTTATGTGTTATATATTTATCTTTTAAAAAAGCTACCATTAATGCTAAAAAGCAGGAGAAACTGACTGGATTTGGTTGTTTAATTATGTTTTTTAAATGAAATCAAAGGGTGGTGAAAATAAAATAATAACAAGGAACCCAATTAATTATAATTAAACGTAATAAATAGAAAAAAAAATAAAAAAAGAAGTATTCTTTGTGGTATACAAAAAACACTTGTCTACACGCGTACATTGCTTTAACTGAAAAAAAAATAGAAGAATTAAATTAAATTTCTCTAGTAATAAGCAACAAAATTAATTTTATTGTTTATTCGACACGAAACAATACTTTGAAAAAATATTCTAGTGAATAGTTATTAAATTTCATTAAAATAATAATATTATTATAACTTAATGAAGATTTAAAAAGCAAAAAAAACACCAATCTGACTATTGAAAGTTCTAATTAGTTAAACTTCTAGTTAACCTATATACGTCCATGACTATGTCTAGCAGAATAAAAATAACTAACAAAATGAGTAAGAAATAAAAGCCAATACCTCTTTGCTATTATTAAACAAAGTACAGAATCTTCAGTAAAATGTGAACATTTCGTTTCTTTTTTTTTCGCTTTAATTTTCTCTGTTAAAGCTTTACTGTTTTTTGTTATTTTTTAACACTGTTTTCACTATATTATTGTTAAAGATGTCTTATGTAGCATTTCTTTTTATTATTATCCTCAATTTTGTTCTTGTTTATCTTGAAAGAAGAAAAAAAATGATATAAAATGTGATTTTTTGTCTTGGTGCCATTTTGATTCGTTTATTAAAAGAAAGAAAAATTAACAGAAACAAGAATTTTTGTAAATAAAAAGAATAAATATTTTTCTATAAAAAGGATAAAACAAGAAAAGTGGTAACAGTCATTATAATAATAATACTAATAGAAGATATTTGCAACTTTTTATTAAAAGCTTTTTCCGTTCTCTCAACCAAAAATGTTATTAGTTGTAACCACCGCGTGCTTCTCAACAATAACCACATTGTTAGCCTTGGTTTTATTACTTTATCACATTTATTAAATTGAAAAATAATTTTTTGATGTAAAAATAGAAGAAAATAGTTGTCTTTGTAATAAAATTAAATCTTAAAATCACTTTAAAATTTAGAAGTATTAAATTTATTGTTATTTGCAAAGAGAATTTTTATTTTAAAGATTTATTCTGTATACTTTTCAGCAAGCTTTAAAATAACATTGAAAAGAGAACTATTACAAAAAAAATAAGAATATTAAGATTAAAGAAGTTTTCCAAGCAATTTATTAATTTTAAACACAATAGAAAAGTTTAGTAGGATCAATTCAATTTAGAATATTTTGGTTTAAAGTTTTTAAACTTTTAATAATATTGTTAGTGAAATAAATCAATCAGAAATACACAAATGTAATTCATGTTTCTATTTGATTGATGGGTAATGCAACTTATTCTGTATTAAAAAAAACCAACTAAACTGCAAAAACATTGCGGTTTAAAAACCTCCCAAAAAGAGAGAAAATTTAATCAATTAACACTTTAAACGATCCACATATTAATAGGATATTTACGGCATAATGTTTTTGTGCTTTTTAATGAGTCGTATCATAAAAAATTAATTTTTTTAATGTTTATATTCGAAAATATGCTGTTTTTTTGTTACATTTTATTTTCAAAATTCAAGTTATAAAATTTTATTTCTCTAAATGGTGGCATATTTTGTTTATTTTTTCAAATATTAATTGATATTTTAATTATTTTCTATGTATGTAACATTATAGCTGTGATTATTTGCCGCAGGAAATTAATTTTCTCTTAATATTAATTATTTAATAATAATAATAATAATAATAATAATAATAATAATAATAATAATAATAATAATTCGCAGTATTATTTTTATTTATATTTTTATGCGATAAAGCGAATAAGCAATTATACTTAAATAATTTAGTCAAACTGTTACAAACTAATATAATTTAGTATAAATATACTTAAATATAATTAAATCTAGTCATAATTGAATCATTTACAATAATGATTATGTAATAAAAAAAAATATAGAAACAAATAGCATAAGTAAACAGCGTGATAATAGTTTTTGTAGAATGAGATATATACAGATCTTATCACTATAATGAATGTTTAAATAGTAATTTTTATATGCGGGAGTTAACACAAAATAAATGTAACTTGATTATCCACAGATTATTTACACTAATTACATTAATTAGTACATAGTTTGTTTATGTTTAATGTCTGCTAAATCTATTGAATTTAATCAGTGCAATTTATTTTCTAAAATTATATTCCGCTTGATATTTATTTAGTTATTTTTAGTTAATTTTGGCATTAATATCAATATTATTAATTATTTGGAATTATTTAACATAATCTTCTTTAAAAATAAAATATTTATTATTTGAAAAATTCTCATTTTTAATCAATAAAAACACTTTCGTTAATTATGCTGAATTTAAATACGATTTAAGCGATTCAATTCTATTTGCTTGACTCTTATTTCCATGAATTATTGATTGAGTAAAACATAATAAGTAATTAAGGTATATTTACCTTGTTTAAGTACAATAACTATGTTTCCTTACTGATTATATTTAATCCTGAGAATTGTGCATCAAAAAGCAAAAGAAAAAAAAGTTAACTTAATAATTGAGCTTGATTAGAAATGCCTGAGACACAAGGTAAAAGAACAACTGAATATTATTTCAAAAACACAAAAAAAGTCAACAAACAAGGGATTTGTTTAAAAATAATGTCGTTAAAAAAACTTCTTACTACTCATCCTATTATAAAATAATAATAATAATTGAAATCCAATACATACTCCCAATGAAATGACCTTAATCTCATGTTCAAGAGCAGCCCAGTGACTTTGAAACAAGCTAAAACAAATAAAAAATTGTTAATTGATTAAAACTTTTTAATACAAAATTAATGATAATAATGATGATGTTAGAAATTATTTTTTAAACTAATTAGTGCTTGTCACAAAAAGGAACCAATTTATATATATTTGTTTTGTACTTTTAGAGTATTAAACCGAAGGCTATAAGAACATCAACGAAAACAACGATGTTCGAATAGGACTAAAACAATGTTTTTTAATCTTATCCTTATCATGTACTCTATTTGACAGAATAAGTTAATAAGCTTAACAGAAAAAGCTAACATGAATAATTAATTAATTATTTAGCAAAAAAAAAAAAACTAGAGAGAAAGTATTATTAAAAAATTATTTCATTTTTAATTTGTCTGTTTTTCAGTATTTTGATATTACTGAGTGCTGGATTAACAATTATAACAAATAATTAACAAATAATAATATTAATGAAAACAGCAAAGTGTTTTTTTTGACCAAAATAATTAAAACAAATAACTTTTGGAAAGCGAAAATATGTTTTTAAATTTTCATGTTTTATTTCATTTATAATGGGTTTTTTTTTTGTCTGAAATTTACTCGAAATATTTATGCTGATTGGATACTTTTCCGATTTTATTTTGATTAAACTGAATGTTGAAAAAAAATTTGGTTTTTTTATATGTAATTTCAATTTAATAAACTTTTTGATTTATTAATGCTGAGTTGAATATTGATTTACTGATTAAAATACAGTCAATTCTCAAATGTTAAACTTTGTGTCTTAGTTTAATTGTTGATTTGTTTATTAAGATAACATTATTTTTTTTAAAGTTGTTAATGTTGTGTCTTGTGTTTTTATTTAGTGAAGATTCAGTACTTCTAGGCAATACTTTGCTGGTTATTTAAATGCAATTTAGCATTAATAAATGATAATAATTTAATAATTCAATGAGATAAATATTTTCTACAAAAATGCAAAAAGAAATGAAGTTAATATATATAATACTATACTTAGAAAGTTGCAAAACTTATATGATAATATTAACTGTCTTAAACTGTAAAAAAAAAATTAAAAATAAAACTTTTTTCCCATCTTTATCTATCTTCGCATGTAGTGACTGTATAAAATGCATCTGGAATAAATTTAGTAAAGTAATTAAATAATTTTATAATAATTTTATCCTAAAATAACCAAATTAAATTAAATTTTAAACGTAATATGAATAATATTATACCAGTTTATCATAGGCATATATCAAACTCATGTAGGAAAAATATATCTAGAAAAATAGTTTTTGTTTTAATTATAATAATAACAATTAATTTACAAAAATAAACTTAATAATTATTAATAGTAAATCATTTATATTTAAATTAAAAAATTTAAATTTGACCATAGCGATTATATTTTTACGATTAAAAGGTGCAATAAATTTCATTTAAAAATCATAAAATAAGAATAAAATTCAAATTAAATTTAGATTTTGAAAAATAAAATCCAACCCAAAAAAAGACACAATATAAATAAATAAATTAACTTTACCATTTGATAAATTTACTAGATTAAAGTTCAAAAAACTATGCTATTTGGTAAATTCAGCAAAAGTTTTAATACACAGTTGGAAAAACTTTTCTGAAGCTAAAAACTTTATTAATAATAATATTTTTCTTATTTTGCTGTAATTGTTGATACACTTTAACAAAAAAGATAATAATTCATAAATCTTGCGCTAATTTATTGTAAAGTATAAAAATTATGAGATTTTTCTTCACAAAAAACATAAACATAAGCTAACATAAAGTTATACCCAGGACGAGAACACCTTAACAACAAATGCAATTTCATTTCGTAATATTTTTCATAATATGCTGTTCAAGCATCATTTTCTACTCTGCACAAAAAAAAACACAAAGTACAAAAATATAATGATATAAATTTTATCGCATAAATTATTAATTTATTCATTTTTATATAAAAAATAGTTTATTAAACTTATTTGTCACAGATGTGCTGTGTAAAATGGGAATAAAAAAAGGAAATTCTTTTATTCGTTGTGTGTGAATGATTAGTAATTTTCCTTTTTGTATTAGTATTTTTTAAAAAAGTTAAACCATAGAGTCTTCAGCTCACCGGGGCGCATAAATTAACCTCGAAATGAAATTTTTAAAGTCTATTTCGTTGGTATTTTCCAACTGAATAATCTTATCACAAAACTGATTAAAGTTGTTATTTTTTACGACTGCATACTTTCGAAAATCATTTGCACAGCTTGAGTTCATTTTAAATTTGTTAAAAGCTTACTTTATTTAGTTTGCTTCCAACTTAATTCAATGTAATTTATGTGTTGATGGTAACTGTTTTTCCCCTTTTTGTTCTATTGTATTTTTAATTTAAATTTTTATTTAGTAAATAAGTAAATAACCGTGGTCAATGTGTGATTTTTTTAATCAAAAGTTATGATTTTTAATTAAAAAGAGAAGAAATGAACAATAAGTTTGTAGTTAAATCCGTTTAATTAAAGAATTAGGAAAAGGCGTTCCTGCATTTATTTATTGATTCTCTAAGGAAGAATAAAATAACTTTTTTAATTATTATTATAAATTTACATTTGTTAAAAATTGCAGAAATGACTGTATAATAAATAATGTTCAATAAATATCCGAAAAGCTTAATAATTGTAGCAACGAAATATAATTATATTACAAAAAAATCATCATATTTAAATTAAACATCAAAATGTTTTATTGATTGGAACAATGGAAAAAGGAATATTATTACAAATAAAATGTTCATTAAAAAACGAAGCTAAATACTCGGAAGTGATAAAATGTGACAAAACAATGTATAGCAGAAACATTTTTCTCCTTTTTTTCTCTTTCTAAATATTTTCCATTTTTCAATAGTATATGCATATAGTAAAGACAAACAAATAAATATTTATAGTGAAATTAATTAATTGTATAAACAAATCAGTTTTTATTTTATTTTTTTATTTGTTGATTTTATTAATTCATTTTTTGTTTTACTTTTTGTATACCAGTTTAGTGGTTTGTGTCATGAGTAAATTGATTTTTTCTTTTTATTGTTTTTGATATAAAACATAATAAATAATATCATAAATTGTCAACTAAAGAAATTATTTAAGCAATCAAAATCGATTATTTTTAATAAAAAAATAAAGAAATTTTATTTAGGAAACGACAGCAGAAACAAATTCTTTTACATTATTTATTTATTTGAAATTTTACCATTCGATAGTCATTGCTTCGAATTGAAATAAAAATAAGATTTCGTTGTCATTTATATTGGCAAAAGAAAAAATTAAAATAAATGTAAAAATGCAGTAAAAAAAATGTAAAATCGTATATTTTTTCTAATAGAAGAAAAAAACGATCAACAGCAACAGACGAGAAAAAATAATACAGAAAATTGCAAACGTAAAGGAAATAAATATGACAATAAAAATGTTTAAAGAAAAAATAAAGATGGAGCTTTTTATTTTACAAAGAAATTGGCAATAAATTGATAATTTTTTTTTGCTATATTTTTTTCTATTTGCTTCGATTTAAAGATGAAAAAATTGATTAATAATTTTTTTCATTTTCTTTTCTTTCATATTTAATCAGCACAGTAAATTTTATTATTTTTCCTTGTATTAAATATTTGAAATTCTTAATCAAAAAAGACAAAGAATAAATAAATTATTTATTTATTTATAAGAAATGAATGCATAACTATTAGAATATCATCAATAAAATTAGAATAACCTTAATTTCCCATTGGATTTATAAAACTTTATGGTGCTTTTTGTCTGTTTTAACCTTTATGCAATTCATACATTTATCTAAAATTTATTCTCTTTTTGCAATATTATCTCAGCCATTATTTTTCGTTTAAAAGGTTTTTTTTATTTGCCTTATTTCCTATTATTGGTTGTATGTCGTTTGGGTTGTAAATTTCCTTAACCATTTGACAACTGACTGATTGACAGAAATTTAATGATTCAATACCAAAGGAAATATAATGTCTTTTTTATTCAATAAAATCACTTTATTTATTTATTTCCATTAAAATAAATCATAGAAATGCAAAATATAATCGAAAAAATAAAATTCATTTTACAAAATTTAATTGCAAAATTTTAATTTTTATTTTATTTTTTTTTAATAATAAAAATGGATTTTCAAGCATAAAGATAGCTTTTCACTAGTTTGTAATGGAATAATATTAACATTTATGTATGCAATACATAATATTTTTTATAATAAATTTTCAGTAAGCTAGTGACGATCTGCTGAATGCAGCAAATGTATTTATTTGACACAGACGATAGATAGACGATTGATATGCTCGTTGTTGCAATAAATTGTCAAGGAAATTATATGTCTTATTTCTTTTTGATAAAAAAGGGATAAACTATCATGAGTAATAATACAATAGTTGATATATCTAAAAAGAAATTATTTGCAAAACATAAACAAGTTATAAATACAATATAAAGCTTATAAATCACTATAATAAATCCTGCGGATTCAAACAGAAATAAAACAAATATCTCTACATCATAAAATAATACAAATAACAAGTAATAAATAAAAATAATAAGATAAAAATCGCGTTTTTTCTTTAAAATTTAAATTTTCAATAAACTTAATAAAAAAAATCTAAATTACAATAATAAACATGAAAATTGAATATATAAATGTTTCTTCAATCGTCAATAAATATGGAAATTTTATTATAAAAATGAAAAATAAAAGATTTTCTGTATAGAATCGAAATTTTCAAAAAAATGAATTTAGTTTTCAAGTGATTTTGCTCTAAATTAAGTTACAAACAAAAATTACTGGTTGACAATCTGATTTATTATTATTATTAGAAAAATAAATTTTTAATAAAAGTTTAGCAATGAAGATCGAGTAAATCTTTTCAAAAAAGTATGCTAAAATCCATTAGAATAGATCAATAAAATGCATCAGGTTGTTAAGAAAAAATTATAATTATTTTCATTAGCTTTAACAAATCTTCTACAAATCAAAGTTTCTATGTAAATTTGTTATTTTTTTTGTTGTGACTTTTCTGTTTTGTATATCAGTTATTGATTAACTTATCAGCTTTTTAATGTAAAATATCCCCGCATTTAGTAAACTTTTTGTTTAATGTCTATATGAAATGTTTGTGGCAACATTTATACGCTGAAATTTTATTGAAACTTACATCATTAATTTCACTCTTAAAAGCTCACAATAAGCAAATTCACTTTACACATCCTTTCTATTTCCAATGTCCATATTTTAATTTTTTTAAATAAAACCGAAAAGAAAAAGAGAATCCATTAAATGTCTATTTCTAAATTAGAAGAAGAAAAAATATCCTTGTACGTGATTAATGCCACATAAAATGGATTAATGTGTTGTTACTATTTTATATCCAAGTGTTTTATATAATTAATCAACATGTTATTAGTTTAGTATTTAATTCACCGGTTCATAATTGGTTTAAATAAAACCAAAAAAAAATTGTCTGTTTTATATATTTTAACCCAAAAACCTAATCAAATTCATGAACAAAATAATGAAAATTGTTTTGCAGGAGTCAAAACAAAAAATAAGACAAGAAAAACAAAGAGTAAATTTTTTTTTTGTTTTAATTAAGTTACTTCCACGTGCTGAACTTATTTTAATCTTAAATTGATTATAAAGTAATAAAATATTAACCGGAGTAGCAACAATATAGGTAAATAACAAACTGAGTTAAGCTAACTTTTTTTTCTATTTTTTTTTTTTTTTTTTGGTAAAGATAAATTTATCTTCGATTTTATTGAATGGTTTTTTGCTTTTCTTGTTCTCTGTGCTTTTTATATGCTTCGATATTTTTTGTTGCCAATATAAAAGTGAATTAACGTACTTTTGTTTATGTTTATCTTGGATTTTACTTTCGTTTATATGTTTCTTTTTATAAATAATAATTATAATGTTTATTGATTATTATTTTATTGTTAGGTTAAGGTTGTTATTACTGCTGTTGTTTATCTATATACATTTTGTTTTTACTCCGTTAATAATATAGAAATTTTATCGATAAATCAACAATGTTTTAACATTTTTTATTTGTTTATTTTGCTGATAGTTTTCTTTTTAGTATTATTTTCAGTTAATTTTTATATTTGATAAGATTAATTTCAGCTTTTTAGACAGTTTGATTGATCATTTTCTATCGATTAATGTAATAACAGTGTTTAATACAAATAATTGATACCTGCTTAAGCATTTTTTTTTCTACAACATTTACCATATGTTTCTTATTGGTAAATTATATTAAAGTAAAATGATTAATGAAGAAATATGTATGCAAAGTCATCACATGAATCTCTTAAAAATAAATAAATAAAAAGAATCTAGCAACACTCAACGCTTTTGTTCAGAATAACAAAGCTGTTTTTACCGCATATATTAATATTTGTTATAAGAAAACAATCGAAAATTTTTATTTAATAACCATAAGATACAAAACAAAAAAGGTATAAACGATTTATAAATACGATAACAAAAAACATAGCAAAAAATAATTTTCCAACCGTTTTTTCTGTTTAAGGGTTGTACATCGATAAAGTGGCTTTCAAAGAAAGTTTTAAATAAGTTAGTTAGATTTTTTTTGTTACAATACAAATTTGTTTATTGATCAATCGATTTATAACATTGTTCAACCGTATGGTAATTTTTTTTAAATAGGTAAAAAAGAAGCCTAATCATGGCAATGATAAACTTTTATAACTTATGTAGGCGAGACCTTGTCCTTATCCGTTATTACTTTTTATAACTTAATTATGTTGGCGATAAAACCTATTTATTCCTTTTTTAATAATAAAAAAAAAAAACAATTTAATATTCATCAGGTTTTTCACTATGTTATAAATCACTTAAAATAATTTTTGTATAAAAATAAGAAAATTAAGAAAATTTCGCCTTTAGCATTTTAAGTACTTTCGCTTTTTATTCATAATCCATCTAGATAAACGAAATATTTTTATCTTTTCTTTTTTTTTGTGTATAAAGAAAATAAATTAAATTTTCGATTTATTTATTATTATTATAAGTTAAATTACTTTTATTTATTTATTTATTAAAATAATGTTGAAAAATAAACGAGCATATTTTTAACAAAAATAATGTGGAATGATTTTTTTGCTATATTTCCTTTTTTTTTGCAAAAATTTATTTTTCTTTTATTAATATTAATATATTAAATAGCTAATAAATTAAATTAAATTATTTTATAAAATTAAATAATAGAAAATTTTTTAATAATAATCTTTTCTATAAATAAATTATTTGAAAATTGATGAATTTCTAAAGTCGAAATCATTCACCCACTGTTTGTATTTCTCTCTCTACAATATTTTTTACTTTATAAAATTTCCTCGTTTCAGATTAAATAAATTAAAATTAATGTTTTTACAATAGACTGTGGGTAGTTTATCCTGGTTTTAGTGCCCTAATACCGTAGAATAGAATAGAATATTCCTTATATTTTGTTTTTATTTCACTTCGTCTTGGTTGCGAAGATTTACATTTTTTCCCACCCAATTCGTTTTATTATCTCTCACTTCTTAGACTAATAATAGTATCAATTCCTTATTGAACCGATTCTATATTAAATAAAGTAGTAAAATCAAATGATATAGATAAAATCAAAGAAACAAGAACTAAGCAGTTTTTATTCATATTCCATAAACATGGTTATCAATCTAGATCATCATCATCACAAAACTTTCGATTAAAGACAGATTAATGCTTTGGTGTTAAATAAAAATAACTGAAATATCACATAATATTATATAGTTAAAATAAAAATCACATTTTTATCATAAATCATAATTTTATTTAATAAAAAAAAACGATTGAAAATTCTAGTATTGCAGAAAAATTAAATGGTTTTTTTTACTTGTTTAGAAAGTATAGTAGTGCTAGTAAAAATGATATCTAAACAATATATAAATAATAACAGCAGACTGTAATAGCGGTTCTAGGACTATTCGTCCCCGGACGGTTCATCCCCGGACGGTTCATCCCCGGACGGTTCATCCCACGGACGGTTCATCCAGCGGACGGTTCATCCCACGGACGGTTCATCCCACGGACGGTTCATCCAGCGGACGATTCATCCAAAATAATATTTTAATACAATGAAAAACTATCATAATTAAGGAATTTATATTTAAAAGCAGTTTAGATCTTTAAATATTAAAAAAAAACAGACTAATTTAGAATGGGTTGTGCGCGTGGGTGGGTGCATGGATGTGGGTGGTAAATAGTTAAATTTATATGAAGGCAGGGGTGTTATATTTTTAATAAAAAATTTAATAGGTGAATATATATATTTATATTATTATATATATTGAAAACAAATTGTTTAAAATAAAATATTTTAAATATAATAATTTAACTGATATAAATATCTGATATGAAAATATTTAAATTTTGTAACTGTCAATACTTTTTGTGAACATTTTTTATTCACTCTAATTTATTAATTATGAATTGAATTGTTAATTTTAAAATAAAAATTGACCAGAAAAAAAATAAATAAAAAAAAATATTTTAAATAAGATCTTAAATATGCATAGAGTGGAAAACAAATTTAATAAGTATTTTTTTTATTTATTAATAATAGTAACTCAAAATGGATAATTAGAATGGATAAAAAATGTTCACAAAAAGTACATTTCTATTTATTATTTTAACTATTTTTAAAATATATTAACTATATTATCTAAATATAAATAATAACAAAGAAAATATTTAAACTCCTGTTAAATTATTATATTTAAAATATTTTATTTTAAACAATTTGTTTTCAATATATATAATAATATAAATATATATATTCACCTATTAAATTTTTTATTAAAAATATATCACCCCTGCCTTCATGTAAATTTAACTATTTACCACCCACATCCATGAACCCACCCGCGCGCACAACCCATTCTAAATTAGTCTGTTTTTTTAAATATTTAAAGATCTAAACTGCTTTTAAATATAAATTCTTTATTAAGATAGTTTTTCATTGTATTAAAATATTATTTTGGATGAATCGTCCGCTGGATGAACCGTCCGTGGGATGAACCGTCCGGGGATGAACCGTCCGGGGACGAATAGTCCGGACACCGTAATAGCTATGTAAAGATTAGTTGAAATTATTAAAAGAATATACCATGTTCAAGCAAGGAACATACAGGCTAGAACTGAAGATTTTGAGGAAAAAACCACTTTAATACTTTATATGATATTAGATTATCTTATATTTCTTTATATTATAAAATATTTTCATCTTGTGCCAGACAGCAAATTATTTACTAAATTTCAAAATAAAAAGCTTTTTGCTTTAGTATAATTAAATTGGATTCTTTTATATACTTTCCACTGTCGCTTTTTTTATAAATTAAACCATAGTAAAAGCAATTTTTATTACTAAAACTTTCAAATCACATTGATTGGTTAAGCAAAGTTTAAAGCCTTAGCTTTGCTTCGTTTATTTCTTTAAATACTAAAAAAAAATACCAAACTGTTAATAGTTTTAATAGTAATTTTAATTTAAATAATAGCCAACGGTGATTTTATTATAATTTAAAATAGCTTTAAGCTGTATTCGTGGTTTATAATGGTAAAGAATCTGTGATATAATTACTATGCAATTTTGTTTTGTAACTAAACATCGGTAAGAACATCGAAGTTCCAAAACGATTTCTTTACTCGTACAGCAAAGAAATGGAACGCCTTACCAGCGTGTGTGTTCCCAAACCAAATTAATATCCAATCCTTGAAAACCAATGTCCACAAATATCTTACATCCCATCCTATAAATGACATTGCAGCTCAAAGCTATTCACAGGTCGACTTCACGTCGTAATTCCTAAACATTTCAATTTCTTTATAAAAAAACAAACACTAATTAATTTTTGGGAAATTGTGCAGATGTCTTTTGCTTTCTTTTTGGCTAAAATAGAGAATTTATTAAACTTTAATAAGCTCTTGTATAAGTTTTATTTAATCTTTTTGATCGATACTTGGAAGTGCTTAAAGTGTTGAAGCTAGTGACAAGTACTTTATTTTTAGCTTCTATTAAGTCTTGTGATTGGTTTTCTTTTGTCTTACTGAAAGAATCTTAACGATTTTTAACACTTATTTAAATCAGTAGCAAGTCAACAAAAGAGCATTCTGTACTAGCTAAATAATAAAAAACGAAAGATAAATTTCATATAAAATTAAGTGACAGCAGTTAATCAGTAATTTAAAAAATTAAAAATCGGTTTACACCACACAAGTGCCTAAAAGTCAGCATTTTTGCAAGTAGTCGAGTCCAGAGAATTCAATATTTTCTTTTCATTTAACTTTAAATAAAATTGAAAAAAAAAATGGATCGATTTGCCTTTTTCGTTTAAACTTTCAATTAAATTATTTAAATGGAATTGTATAGAAGTTAAAACACTAAAATTTAGTTTTGTTGCATATTTTTTTGAATATTTCTATTTTATGCTGAATTTTAACAAATTTTTTCGCGTTGTTTTGTCAATTTATATATATTTTTGCTGTGTCTCGTTTAATTAGTTGATTAAAATTTTTACATTAAATTTTTCGAACTTTTTAAAATTAGATTTTAGTTTTGCTGCATTTTATCGAATTTTATGCGACAAATAGAAGTTTTAATCTATATTCGTTAGCGTCATTTCGTTTATTAAAAAATAAACTATTTATCAAGCTGAAATTCTTATCATTATTAATTAAATTTATATTATTTTGTTTCATTAAAAAAAACTGTAGTTCTTTGAATTATAATAATTCTATTTTGCATCAGCAAATACAATCGAATAATTTTCTATTTATTTTTAAATCTGCTCTGCCTACACTGTATATATATATTTGAATGCCTTTTGACACCTTTTAGATTTTATTTTTAATAAAATTCTATTATTTTCAATAAAATTCTATTATTTTTCCATTTGAAAGATATTGAAAAAAAATTTAATATTAGAAAAAGCCAGTATTAAATGCGTTACAAATCAATTATGATTGTCATTTTAACATCAAAGTTATACAGTCATTGCTTCCAGCTGCAAATATATACAAAAACGAATTAAAAAAAAGTCACACACAATCAATCATTAAAGTAAAAAAAATTCAATTTATTCCTTAAAATTCACAAACACTTTCGATTGTATTAATAAAAAGCAACGAAAGGAAAATATTGTTAAACAAAAATGACTAACAAGCGACTGCACACAGCGAACACAAGACAAGACAAGGCACCAATTGCCTTTTAACAATCAACTTTTCTTGCTGATTATCCAGTTGTTTCTTGCATTTTTTATAATAAAATTTTCCAGTTGTTATTCTGTTTAACATCATTAACCATTTTACCATCAACAGCTAAATTGGCTTTTATTATTATTTTTCTTTCGAAAAGAAAAAAAATCGCGAAAACGCGTACAATTTTGCCGCATCATTTCGCATATTTTATTTCGTTCTTTAACACGCTTTATGTTATAAAATGTTTAGCTCAATGAATCAATAGAATAAAATGACTCAATAAAGTAAAAAATATGCTAAAACTTTTATAATTTTGTTCTTATTGTCATCCAAAATTTTTATTTACTGCGTGCTTTTTTAACACATCATCATCTCCATTTATCGATCAATATTAATAAAATTTAATATTTTCTAGCAACAACAAAAAAATATTTTTATCTTAAATGTTAAAAAAGAAAAAAATCTATCGACAAATTTGATTATTTTTAAAAATTAGCAGGAAATTTTCTCCGATACTAAAGATTTTTCCTTTTATCGAGGAAAAATTATACGTTTCTTTGTAGACGACGACATATTTCAATAAAAGGTTATTTTTTACTTAAATAGAATTAAAAAAATAATACAATATAAACAATAATTAAAATTAATTTTATGAACGTCCTTCGTGCCTTTTTTAAAGATTTTATTATCGTAATAACGAGACACCCAACGATCATAAATAAAATTCCCAAAGATCAATAAAATGTAATAAATTTTTATATTAAAAAAGCACAATTGTAGAGTAGCAAAAATTAGAAAAAAAGGGAAGAATAAAAGCACAAAAGGGATAAAACTGTGCACAAGCCTTTATCGAATAGAGACATAGAATAAAACAATTATTATTGATTAATATTTTACTGATAATAAACGTAAACCGACTGCACCAATTTGTTTGCTTAAACCTTAACCAATAATAAATGTACGGCTTTTAACCGTTTAAAATGCTTTAGTATTTTTACTTCCTTTTTTATTATTATTTATGGAAAAAAAATAAGATTCTTTATTATATTCTCAATAAATTATCCCTAATTTTTTATTAAATCAAACTGAATATCACAGTTGGCAATATTTTAATTAATATATATCTAAATATTATTCATATTTTTTTTTTCGTTAAAAATTAGAAGCAATTAGAATAAGAATGATGAACGATAAACAGCAAAGAAATAAAAAGAAAAAAAAAGTTCATTATTTATTTTTTACTGGACTTTAACTACCAGTAGCAGCAAGCTACAAAAATACATTTCATGGAAAAGAAAGAGGGATAAATTATTAAATTCTTTACGATCTTACAGCAAAAAACAATTATTATATACAAAGAATAGAAGTGAAAGAAAATAATATTATAATTTTCTACATCATTTACTCGTTTTATTACTTTATTCAATGTTAAAAAAATAGAATATTTTCTTTCTCTTTATTTTCCTTTTATGTATTTATTTATTTTTTTAAATTATTAACGCTATTTGTGTGCTTAGAATATTCTTTTTGAAATAATTTATCTAGTAATAAAAATAACAAATAATATGAAATGAAATGAATTCACCATTTGAATTATGTATATTAGATATTTAATATTTATATATTTTTAATAATGTTTTTTTTTTTTTTTTATTTATTTTCTTTTTTAATATAATTCATTTTAATTTACATTAAGTTTAAAAAAAAATAATAAAGAAAAGCTTATCTATTATATATACATATTTTCTTAATTTAACGATCCTTATTTGAATTCTCTAAATTATTATTTATTTTATTTTTTTTTTTGTTTTTTTTATCAAATTATTAATTTTTTAATTTAAATATTTATTATTTATTCATTTGTGTTTTTATTTTTTTTTTTTTTAATTGAAAATTTGGTTATAAAAAACAATTAATTTTTTTTTTTTTTTTTTTTCTTAAATATAACTTAAAACTAATTATATATATATATATTCTATACATATTTCTTTTTTTTTTTTTTTTTTTTTTTTTTTTTTTTTTTATTTTTTTTTTTTTTTTTTTTTTTTATTTTAATTCTATCTTATTTATATTAATCTATATTAATTTATTCATTATTATTTTCTATCCAAAAGAATATGTGTATATTTTTTTTCTCTTTTTCATCTCTAATTGATACATCCCTATTATATCTCATATTATTATTAGTTTTTATATCATTTAATGTTTGGTTACTTAAAGCTTTATTGGTTGCTCTTCTATTTGAATGATAAAAAATTGGTATGCTGTCTTTTTGTATATATTCCATTTTATCCAAGTATATAAAGCTTTCTGGAGGTATAAAAGTTGTTTGTATAATTTTTTTTATGTATTCTTGATTAGTATGTATTGGTAGAATAATGTTGCTGTTTTCTTCATTTTCTGATGCTCTTAAATAATGTTGTCTAATTAATTTTATTATAAAATTGTCAATTCTAATAATATTTGTCATGTTATAAATTTTTTTATTAGATATATATTTTTTATATTTTGTTTCGTGTTTAAAGTATTTATTTAAGCATACTCTTAAACATTTTCTTTCAAAAATTCTTATTTTTTCCATTGTTGATGCACTTATATTAAACCATATGGGACATCCATATGTGATAATGGGTCTTATTAGTGTTTGATATCCTATGATTTTAACTTTTGAGTTTAGATGTTTACAGTAAAAAAATTTTTTTGCTATTATAAAAGCTTTTTTTGCTTTTTCTATTTGTATTAATATGTGTTTTGTATAATTTAAATTATTTGTTAGGTTTATGCCTAAGTATTTCACAATTTTTATTTGGTATTTGTTTAAATTATTCTCTCTGATATATAGTTTTTTCCATTTTTTTCTTACTGAGTTGTGACAGTTTTTTAGGTTGTCTCTGAATAATATTAGTTCACATTTTTCATAATTTATACTTAGTTTCCAAGTAGAAATATAATTTTGAATAATATTATAGAGTTGTTGTAGTTCTAAGTTTAAGTTATCTATGTTCTTGTTACTTGTATATATTATAATATCATCTGCAAAAGCAATTCCTGTGTTGTTATTATTTTTAAAATTATTTATTATATTCATAATTTCATTTATGAATAAAATAAATAATATAGGGGATGTAATTGTTCCTTGTTGTAAGCCATTTTTAATATTATATTGTTTTTCTGAGTAAATTCCTTTGTTATGCATAAAAAATGTTTTATCTGTTATCATATTTTTTATTATTTTTATTAATTTTATAGGGAATTTATATTTTACTAATTTATATATTAGTCCATTTGACCAAACTGATGTGAATGCGTCTTTGATATCTATAAGTATTGCACCTACGCATTCTTTTTTATTTATATTCCAACATATGTCTGATACTAGTTTATTTATTGCATGAATAGATCCATGATTTTTTCTAAAACCGAATTGATTTTCATTTAGTATATTTAATTCATTTGTGGTGTTGACTATTATTTCTTTTATTATTTTTTCAAATATTTTACTAATATTTGGTAGTAGGCTAATTGGTCTATAATTGTAAGGGTTAGTTGGGTCTTTACCAGGTTTTAATATAGGTATTATTATGCTTTTTTTCCATTCTTTTGGATAATATGTATTATTTATTGCATTATTCATCAATGTACAATAATATTTAATTATATTTATTGGTAGATTTTTTAATATTATGTTTGGTATTTTGTCAATACCCATTGATGTTTTATTTTTAATTGTTTTGAAATTTTTTATTAATTTTTCTGTCGTTATGAAATAATTATTTTTTATTTGTTTTTCATTTAATTCGTTTGCCTTATATTTGTTTGAAAATTTATCTATTTTATTATTTATTTGTGATATGTGATTATTTTTAAGGTTTATTTTTTCTTTTAATGAGTTATTTATGTCTGTTGTTTTTAGTATATGTTTATCTTCAAAAATTACACCTAATATATGTATAATTTCTTTAGTTTCATTAAATAAATAAAAGTTATTTTCATCTATTTTTATATCTTTCATATTAATATTTAATTTTTGAATAAGTTCAATATTATCTTTTTTTATTTTGATTTGTTTAATATTAGTGTTATTTTTTTTTTTAAATATTTGGTTTATTGTTTGGAACATATTATGGTTTGAAGGGTTAATTTTTTTTATTTTATGTTCCCAATATTTGTTTAAGTTAATTCTTAAGTTTTCTTTTAATAATATGTTTACTTGTTTTATTCTTGATTTTAGATTTATTATGTTATCATCGTTTTTATTATATTTTAATCTGTACATTTTGTTAATAGCTCGTATTAAAATATTTTTATGAGTATGTAATTTTTTGCATATTTTATTATCTAATATTTCTAGTAGTTCTGTTTTGTTTTTAAATTTTGGTACCGATATTTTAATTGAGTCTTGTATTATGTTATCTAGTTTCTTTAAGTATAAATCAATTTCTTCATTTGTTAGATTGATATTGTTTGGAATAAAGTTTTGTATCTTATTTTTTTCTTCTTCAAGTTTTTTAATGATGTTTTTATTAAATTTTTTCCATTTAGTTTTTTTAAAGTTATATTTATTTTCTATATCCTCAATCATTTTGTATGTATTCATATTTGGTATATTTATATCCCAGTATATTGCATTATGATCACTTTCAAAAGGTAAAACTTTTAGTAATTGGTTTTGAGTTTTAAGGTTTATATTTATTCTATTATCCATAATGCATAAATCTAAGAATGAGTTTGTTCGTGGGTATGTTGGTATTTCACTAAAGTATAATTTGG
Source organism: Ptychoptera contaminata (assembly GCA_963942525.1). Taxonomy (NCBI): domain Eukaryota; kingdom Metazoa; phylum Arthropoda; class Insecta; order Diptera; family Ptychopteridae; genus Ptychoptera; species Ptychoptera contaminata. The sequence continues at coordinate 17,179,647 of OZ012639.1, read as the reverse complement.
ATTTGTATGTGATAGAGTTGTTATTTATCCATTTATTTAGTATAATTCCTCTATTATTTATTTGTATGTTATTCCAATTGTTATGTTTTGCATTTAAGTCTCCACCTATAATGTAATAGTTATTTAGTGCATCAAATCTTAATGTATTGAAGATTTCTTGAAATTCATTAATAAAATTTTTTTGATTATTATGTGATGCATACATTGATATAATATATAAATTTTCATTATTTTTTAATTTTAATGATATAGTTGACGTTTCAATACATGTTAGTTTTTTTTTAGTTAATGCGTCGATATTTTTAAATTTATAATTTTTTTTTATTAATATTGCTGTTCCTCCTCCTTGTGTTGCATTCTTTCTATCATTTCTTATAATATTATATCCATCTATTTCTATTTTATGTTTATTATTTAGTTTTGTTTCTGTTAGTAGTATAATGTCTGGGTTGTTTTCTTTAATTATTTTTAATAGTTCATATTTTTTATGTAGTGAAATTAATGAATTTATATTGATTGCGATTATTATTAGATTTGTATTAATTGTTATTGTTTTCATTAGTATGTTTATTAAATAATTGATCTATTCTTCTTGTGTTGTTTATTGTGGTCATTTCTATTTTATTTATTTTATTTAAAATTTCTATTAATGTATTTTTTATTATTAGTACATCATCTGTTTTTTCATTCGTTGTGTGTATTCTTGTTGGTTGTTTTGCTGTTACTTCTTTAAATAATTCATTAAATTTTAAATTTTGTTTTATATAATTATTTGTATTTATAGATATTTGTTCTTTTTTTTTAAACATTGTTTCTTTTTTAATATTTATATTTTGGACCATTTCTTTATATTTTTCGCATCCTTTGTATGATGCAGGGTGTCCTAATTTTTTGCATAATGTGCAATATATTGTATTTTGGCTATTATTTTTTTTTGCTACGTTGCATTCCCCTGGTCCATGTGGTACACTGCATTTCACGCATCTATATCTCATATTACAGTTTGGTGCTGCATGTCCATATCTTTGGCATCTTTTACATTGCATAATTGTCTGTTTTTTATTTAATGTTTCCCATTTTATTACCATGTTATTTAAATATTTTATTTTGTATAATTGTTTTGTATCTGTTTCAGGTGAAACTTGTACTATATAAATTGGTAGTTTTATATTATTTGCAATTGATATTTTTGTTTGTAATCTGTTAACTTTAATTATTTTTACGTTTTCTAAATTTTTTTCATTTAATAACTCTAGTATATGGTCTTCTTCTTCGGAACCATCTAAACCTTTAAGTATAATTGTTTTTATTTTGTCACATGTTGGTGTATAAGTATAATAATTTGCATTTATATTATTTAGTCCTGTTTTTGTTTGATTAAACGTGTTTATATTTTTGCAGAAAATGCTTTGTTTGTTATCATTTATTTTTTTTATATAAAATTCATTTTTTGGTATGTTTAAATTAGTGGATAATATTTTTATTATATCGTTTGGTTTGTTATTGAATATATTTATTGGTGGTATTTTTTTATTGTCGTATTTTACTGTATCTGAGTTAACTGTTTTTTTGTTTATAGGTTTGTCAGGCCATGTTATTTGTTTATTTTCAATATTATTCTTATTAGAATTATTATTTTTATTAATATTATTGTTGTTTTTATTTTTATTAATATTTTTATTTATTACTAATGTAAATTCGTCGTTTTCTTGCGATTTGTTATCCATGTGTTCGTTATTGTTAGTTTCCATAATACTATCTGCATTTATTAATTTATTAATTGTATTTAGTGCATCTATGTACTTATCTTTTAAGTTTTTTATTTCTTTTTTATTTTCCTCTGCTTCCTGCATTAGTTTCTCTACTTCCTTTTTTAGGTCTATATTTATTTTTTTTGTCGCCATTGTAATTGATGTCGATTTAGGTTTGCTTCCTAGTCTTTTAATATCTATTTTTTTTACTTTTTTATTGATTGTTTTTGTCTTTAGTGTATTTACACATTTTTTTATATTAGTATTAGTTATATCAACTTGCGTTTTATCTATTATATAATTTTCACTATTTAGTTTATTAATTGTCTCATTATAACTTTTTATTTGATCATTATTATTTATAATATTATAATTATTTGGCATACCTTAAAGGTACCTTTTAACTTAGTAATTTTTTAGTTTTCACAATTTTTATATTCACTTGTATTCACAAATATATATATATAATATTTTTATTATAATTTTATTTAATTTTATATTTTAATAATTTTTAGATTATACAACTTGTTTGTATAGTGGTTTTAACAAGAGTGTATAGTGGTTTTAACAAGAGTGATTTTTAATAATGTAAATACGTTAACAAATGACTGAACAGACTTATTAATAATTTTATTTATTTTGAATTAATTTTTGTTTTAATTTTGCGTTTCTTTTTGTTTGAGTGAAGCAAAACCAACAAAAAAATAAAAAGGAATGTAATTACATTTAGTATACATTTCGGTGAATAATAATATAAAAGAAATTTTTTTATGTCTTCACTGTAACTGACTACACATGGCTTGACTACTTTGACCAATTTTTATTAGTTTTACGTGAGTGTTTTTTGTAAAATAATCGTTTTTCGCTATTTTATTTTTATGCCTTAGTTATTTGAACATCCACATTTACCTTAATCACGTATATACTGTAAGCATGTGTATTTAATATTATTAAACATCTTATTATGACTTAACATTTGTGTGCAAAAAATAAATAAATTCAACGTGTTGTTAAATAGTTCTCATTTTCAAAAAATCAGCAAAAATTAATAAAAAGAAAATGCAAAATAATCAAATAATCAAAGATAATTGAAAATTAGTTTATTGAATTTAAATAAGAAATTAATAAAGCGAAGAGCTTTAATATTAATTCCTAATCATTTAAAAATTTGATTAGGTAATTTTTTTTTTATTTAGTTTTCCCCGGGTAATATTTACCAAAAAAAAGGCAGCAAATAAAAACTCCAAATAAACACAAGGAAAAAGTTTTTCAATTAAAAATTTTCTATTTTATATAAGTAAGTAAATAATTTAAAAAGTAAAGAACAACAAAATAAAAGTACAAAAAATATATAAATTGGCCGCCGTTTTGAGTAAATTAAAATGTTCTGAAAATAAAGAAGAAATTTATTTCCTCGATGGACTTAAGATACTTTTCTCTATTTTTTTTCCCGTAAATATTAATAAAATAAAAGCTATAATGGAGCCAAACAAGAAAATAAAAATTATAATAAATTAATGTACTGAATATAAAATAAGGCAAAAAAATAATAATAATTCGAGCCTAGACTGAACTTTAATCTTATACTTGATTGAACTTTATTGCTTAACAGTTTTAAAGAAGTACAAAATAAAATTAATAATATTATTTTTTCCTTTTAATTACAACTAATTATCAAATTGACAAATTTTCATTGGAAAAAGCGACTGTAATACGTGCGTTAACTAATATTTAAAGCAAATTTCAGATGGTGGATTATTATTTATTTACTATCACAAAGTTCAGGTGAATTATTTATTTTATAAAAAAACCCTTGTGAGTACTTTTTAATAGCTTTAATTACTGTAAGAGGTTAAAGTTTTTTTTTAATTTAATGAAACATTGGATAATTGAACATCGGTAAACAGTTAAGAGAATAACTCTTTATATATTTTCGGAAATAAAATGATATACTCTAACAAATTGTAAGAGATAAAATGTTAAAAAATTAAATTTATAAAAGTTTTAAAGTGCCATTTAATATGTCCCAATACGCTTCATAATACAAACATTAAGTAACAAAAAATAGTTATATTTTGATACATTCAAATTATTATACCTGACTTTATTTTCCTTTAAATAAGTCTACAATACTCTCTTTATGTTAATATTTTTATTACTATGTATTTTCTCCCCTTCGTTTATGGTATTTTCTTTTGTAAATTAAATAATAAAAATATCATGAATATTTTTAACTTAATTAAGCTTCTTTTTGTTTTTTTTTTGTTAAACATTATTGGCTGTAGTGAGTTACACAATTCTACATTTCCTATTAAAGTAGAAAAATATGTTTGTTTTTTTTCTTCTATTCTGAAGGTAAATTAATTTTGAAATCCAGTTTCAAAGCCTTTTGTTTGTTTGTCTCAACAAAAAATTTTTATATATTAACTAAAGAATAAATTAATTTTTAATATAAAATCTAATTCGCAACGTAAAACCACCAGAATGGTAAAAAAAATTAATTAATTTTCCATCTGAACAAAACTTTAATTGCATCGCAGAAACTGATATCATTTTACGAAAAACATTTTTTCAAAACATAATATCAAAAATTAAAAAATATTTTTTAATAATAATTAATACTTTCTTTTCCCAGATTATTGAAGAAAATTATATTTTCCTATTAAAAAATTAATCTCAGAAAAGTTATGATGAATGAAAAAAAAATGCACCAACCAAAGTGGTATACATGAACAATTATATAATATTTTATTGTTTTCTTGCAAAAATAATGATAACTTTTTGTTTTCATTGACAGCAATTTAACAGTTACAAGATTTTCTCTTCATTTTTTTATACCTCAACTGATTTCTCAGTTATTTTCCTACAGCGTGTAGTTACTTTAATCAGTAAAGTAGGAAAATATTTAACCTCTTTGTTTCTAAAAATATATATGAATTATTTTTCACAAATGCTTTATTACGAACAAAATATAGCGAAATACTTCACCCACATATTTGTTACGTTGTCTTCATTTAGTCAGTTGTTATCTTGTTTTACTTTGTAATTTCTAATATTGCTACAAGTTTTAGCTTTCTTTTACTTTCTTTCCTTTTTTTTCTTACTACATTTCGTTGTTTTTCTTTTTAGCAATTTAATTTAGTAAATATTTTTTTTTTCTCGCAATACAAGCTCTAGGTAAATATAATACTTTAGTAAGTTGTTTGCTAGATATGCAATTCTAGATAAATATCATGTGGGTTGTTGTATTTTTATTTTGTATTCTGTATTATATTTTTCTATTTGTAGCAATTTTGTGTCTCGATTTTATTTGAAACGATAGAAATAAATAAAACGAAGGGAAATCAATATCTTTAAGCATCATTAAAGTGTTGTTTTATTCGTTTCTTTTTCGATATTTTTTTTATATATTATACAAATGCGTTCCCTACTTAAATGCATTACTAATATACACGCTAATGGTATTATTCAATAAATTTTGTTTTACACTAACGAAGCTTATTGTGTGCTGTTATTATTTCATTTAGTTAATTCCAACAATTTAATTTTTTTTAAATTATTTCATTGTGAATGCGATTTGGAACTAATTGTTATAATTTTTTTGGTAGTAGTTGCAAATGCAATAAAGTTTTTTCGTTTTGAATCGAAAAATTTAATTAAATTATATTGCTGCAAGAGTTTAAATACAATTTTTTGATTGTGCTTTAACAAAAAAAAAAGAAATGTTCTTCCTTGTTGCGATACGTTTATTGTTATTATTTGTAATAATAAATTGTGTTCAAACCAGAGAAGCTTTTCTATACAGATGAAATTGTAACCATACGAGTTTGGTATTAAAATTCCTCTATAAACCTTGTTACTGTCGAAGGTTGTTTTTTATCAATAAACATGTTAAAATCAATTAAAAAAAATAATAATAATAATAATTAAATTTGGTGTTTGGCAAGTGTTACTTAGGTGGTATTTTGTTTAAATAATAAATAATTTTTAGTATTAATATGTTGTTTTATTTTTAATTTGTGGTTTTATTTAATTAAAAGAAAGTAGTTTCATTCATTTTTCACCAACCACACAAACTTTTAATACTGAAATACGTGTTTTTCGTAACAAAATTCAACGCAGCAAAAAAAAACTTTTACTCGCAGTACATTTATGCAATATTAATAATGAAAAAGCAAGGAAAAAATACCATATGCTGATTTAAAAACATTTATTCGTTTTTTTTTCTATTTTCAAATTAAACTTTTCATTACTACAAATTTTGTTTGAAATTTTCTTTTATTTTTTTTTATTTTGTATGTTTCGTTTACGTTTACGTTTTGTCCATTCATTAAATATTTTCTCGTATTTTGGTGCTCTGTGCCAGAAAATAAAAAACGAAAAGGTTTCTTTCCCTAACAGGTAAAAAATAAAAACCACAAAAAATAAAAAACTTTTACACAGGCCACTTTTCTTTTGATGAAGAACTTTTTCTGCTCATTTTTAAGCTTTTTCTTCCTTATTTTATTTTGATTTATTTGCCTTTTGATAAGTAAATAAATTTAAAAATATATAATGAAACGGAAGAAAAAAAATATATTTAATGCAAAATAAATTCGTTGGAAAATTATTTAACCTAAATAAGGTATGGTCGACAACAAACGACGCAGATATCAGCATCAGGACCTATACCAACAGCAGGGAATTGGTGATTTTCTTAAATTCATAAATTTTTAAGAAGCAAAGTATCAACCAAGTCACCTTTAATAAAAATAAAACCAAAATATCAAAACGAGAAAATTTATTTTTTATTTTCAGTCGACAATTTTTTAACCAAGAAAAACTTTTAATTTGTTTGTTAAATTAAATTAAATATTTAAAATCTGTATTTATATTATTTAAATAACTAAAAAGAATTGTCCTTTAAAAATTGTTTTTTCGCGTAATTTGAAAAGCATTGTGCTAACCGTGTTGCTGGTACGAGATTAAAATGTTTTTTTTTTTTTTTTCAAAAAATTTAAATAATACAAATATAACAAATAATACTATAAAAATTTACCGAAAAATTAATACTGAAGCCTTTTTATCTAATAGGAAAAGTAGTAAAATGTTAAAATAACAAGAATTTATACCAGTTATTGGGCTTGTGTCTTTGATAGCATTTTTTTCTTTTTGAACATAATCATATAATTTAAAAAATCCCAGCAATGTTTTTATTAAAATTTATTGACTTTTACATTTTAAATATATTTTTTTAAATTTATATACATCACTGCATAGTAATTTATGGTTTTATATGATTTATTATCGTTTTTTATGTTTTAAAAATTATTTGCTGCAATTCATCGACTTTTATTTTTATACAATTTTGTGGTTTTTCGATTCAAAAGGAATTTCTATTATTTTTATAAGCAAAAAAAAAGAAATAAATAGAAAGCATTTTTTAATAAATAAAAAAAAAATACATTTTATAAATGAATGTTTAACGTAAAATGTATATTCTTGAAGCTGTTAAATTGTTATTGTTTTGTTATTGAAAAATACAATTTTTTGTGTATAAAATTCTCGTTATAATAAACACTAAATGCTTGTTGTACATAAAAAAATAAAAACTAATCAATATTGGTAAAAACTGTTTAATAATACTAATAATTGTTAAATATATAATAAATTAGGAATGCCTATTATAAATTTTATATGTATTTGATTTATTTATTTATTCTGTAAATGCTTAAATAGCTTTGAAAAAGATTGATTATACCCTAATTTGCTAAAACTAAACATACTAAAAATAACTAAATAAAATTTTTATCGTTTAAATTATAAATAAAAAAAATTGAAATAAAAGTATTTATTGGAAATTGTACGAAAAACTAATTGCCAAGACCACAATCAAGAACCAGTAGAATTATCTTGTGTTTTTCGTTTTGAAACTTAAAAAATTAATAATGAATTTATAATTATTTAATTTTTCAATTACGTATTAATAACATATTTATGTAGTTTTCAAGTAAATACCATTTATATGTATGCTAGCTAGATTATTTATTTCAGAAATTTATAAATTACTTTTCTGCGGTATAATTTCAATTAAATGCAATTCTACTATCAAAAATTAATTAATATTTATTTTCAAAGCATGTTAGTATCGACTTCTATTTACTGGATTGATATTTTACCATTATTAATTTTAATAACTAATTTTACTGTAAAACATTGTGAAAATAATTTCTTCATTTGTTTTTTCCAGAGTTTGTTTTAAATTAATTTTGTTTATTTTTTTTTTGAAAAATAAGATAAAATAGATACAATTATTATAAAGAAATATAATACAAAGGAAAATACAGAGAATTATTTAATGATAGCAAATCAACAACAGATTTGATTAAATATTATTTATATGATTGATAAATAACTAATTTTTGATCAGATAAATAAATAGAATTCTTCATTTAAATTTAAATCAAGGATTGAAAATACTTGCAGCAACAATATTTGAGAAATTACCCAGTAAATAAAAATTAAAAATGATTTCATTTTCAGTATTACAATTCAATTCAAATTGTTATTTACATTTTTGTTTTTGGCTCTTTATCAATAATTTAACATAAATCAATAAATAACCACATAAATAAATAAATAATCATAATGAGAGCTGATAAAATAATGATAATAATAATAATAGATAATAGATATAGAATAAAATAATAAATAAAAGCTGTAAAATACTTTTAAAGCTTTAAGGTTAAGGCTTTAAGCATTGAAACCAAGGAAAAAGCATTTTAGTTTAGTGGAAAAAGTTTACATTTACTTAGGAAATTTGGATAAGAATGATGTAAGAAGCGTTATTAAACCATCGCTTATCAAAACAGCTCCATCATTTTAACGTGCCGTCAGTGATTCCCACACATGTTCAAAGTCACTCAAGTGCAAACGAGTAGAAATAAAAATCTATATAGAGAAAAACCATTGCCTGAAACTGATCGAATGTGACACCAATAATCCGTTCAGTCAGTCATAAATAGTGTCACTGGATTTGATACTTATATGTCACTTGGTGTGTCATCTTTTCAAATGCATTTATCGCTTGATCACTCATCTTTGAAAATTTTTTTATTTTATTTTTGTGATTGATTTTTTTTTTATAGCAAACGCATAAATAACGATGACATTTTTACAAGAAACGTGAATTATTGATTTTTAGAAACAACAAAAAACAAGAAAAATCGTGACATCAAAGTAGATTTAAGCGTTTCCAGTTAATTGGGCACCGAATTATGCATTTATGAATTATTCACTTTAGACTCCTTATACAAGTTTTGTGTCTCAATGATTTATCTTTCTTCTTATCTAGTTTTTGGTTCTGGTTATCTTCTGTTTTACTATACAATTCACTTTAATTATAAATTCGGTTTTATAAATATATTTTCATTCGAATAGTTTAATATTTCCAATTTATTTTGTTCTAAATCAATTTTACCATTGGTTGGATTTAATAAATTTCACGTCTTTTGTAACGTACATAAGGAGCGACCACAATCTGGTCACAAATTACATATTTATATGAATGAGACCTTTTCGGAAAAATCGTAATGAATAATTTTATTTGTACTTAAGTCAAACTTAAATTTATTTTTAATCTAATTGATGGCAATAAAGTAAAAAATTCTCCCCTAAAAATATTCTCAATGATTCTTCGTTTTTTGATGAGGCCCCACAAATGTGCAACTTTTTTTGATCCTTTACCCTAAAAGTTATTATATCTCTTTTATGCTTTCATTTTGGGTAAAAAAATTTCTATTTTTACTGGTTTTACTGCTGCCACTATTCGTATTTTTCGAAAATATTTGATTAGTTTGTTAGCTTAGTAAAGTGTAATCATCTAAATAAATTAAATTAATATAAATGTTTTGTCATTGGTGACAGGTTATAAAGCACTAGAAAAAATATGATATATTTTATTTTGTAAAACCTTCTGTTCACAACAAAATAAACCATATTTTAAATAGGTGAAATGTTAATGAGAAATAATGAAAAATATGATTGATGCGACGAGTAAAACATGATTAGCTTGAAGCCTTGCAGATGATGTCGTTCGATGGTGATATTGATAGGAAAATTGTATTGCTCTTAGCTACTTTGTGCAAATGATACGAAATTATCGGGAAACATAACAGAAAATATGGATGAAAATAATATGTGTGTGAGACCAAATCGGTTAGGGTGAGGGCTTATCTTATTGTTTGTCTGCCACATAATCCACTAATGTTTTATCTTATTTGAAATCACGCATATTATCTAAGCGTAGATACGTTGGCGTTATAATAACCTGTGTCACCTAATCATAAATATTTTATTCCAGCAGCACAACTATTAAATATTATCCTTCCTGTAATCAAACCGACATTCACAAATATTTGTTGAATTCTCTATACTCAATCTTGTTATTGGCATCAACAGTAACAGGAGCAGAAACAACATCACCATTAATGAAATATATATGATGACAGAAGTTAATAGTGGGCGATATACATTGAATTTGTTCTCAAATGTAAAAAACGTGCAACTGCGAAATTCCCAGAATAATATATATATGATCAATTTTTTACAACCTACAAGGAAAATTACAAGAAACACGATACTGTTATTAAATAATACATAACAAAAAAGTTTTATTTTAATTTATTCCAAAATAGAAAATCAAGAAAAAATAAAGATAATTAATTAATTTATGTTCAAACTGATATTATATTGAAACTTAAATCGCAAGTTTATCTCCTTATACTTGTCTCTGCAAATAATTTTATTGCCTTCACATACGATTTTATACGTGTTTTGCGGTAACAGTGAATAAAATAAGAAATTCATCAACTGTAACTATTATTTCATGGTTTTCTATATATTCTTTTTGATTTGGTAACAAATTACCACACTTATAACAGACACTTGAAATTATATCAATTTATTATACGTGACAAACATTTACTATAACGACATTTCTCTTATATTTGTTGTAAAAACAATTTTCGAACGTTTTACTGCGCTTTGCTTTGCTTTACATTGATTTACTTGATAAATTCCATAATTTATCGTAGAGATTTCTTTATTACTATTCAATATTTAGCATAATTATTGTAAAAATTTTAATTTAATTAATAACATAAATGATTAATTAATAAAAACAACTAATTTTGTTTAAATTGGTAAACATAAACGTCCCTGCATTGCACATGTTTCCTTTTAATATAATATTCAATTTATTATTTATTAAATTTACAAATATTTTTATTTAATAAAAATAATTAATAAAAACTGTCCTATTCTTGCAGCTTTCACAAGAAAATTGAAAAAAAATGTAAATTAACGAGCACAGAAAATACACTCTCTGATAAACTTAATAAAAAATAACACAAGAAAAAAATCAAAAATCAAATAGAATGTTTTGAATACAACAAAAATAAAATACAGAAGAAGAAAATATTTGTATCCTGTTTGTTGTTTGCTAAATTGTTGCCATATAAAACTCTGATGGATCGCATCCAGTATCATCATCCACTGATATTTTTCTATCATTTCTTTGTTTATTTATTTATTTTTTATTCAGGAGAATTTTGTGGATTCTCGTATCGATAGATATGCGTGTGTAATGATTGGACACCATGATTAGTCCAATCATTGATTCATAAATACAAAACCAATAATAACCAATTTTGACTACGTAATTTTATCTATTTTTATCCATTATATTAACTTATTAAAAATTGTATAATTGCTTACGTTTGCATTTAAACTTAATGTTTCTAATTACTAATACTTTGTCTTGACAATAAAATTTAATATTTGTATTATTTATATTATATTTGTATAATTCGCAGATTTTCAATTCACAGTTTCATTCGTAAAACAAAAAGTTTCTAATTACTAATATTTTGTCTTGACAATTAAATTTAATATTTGTATTATTTATATTATATTTGTATAATTCGCAGATTTTCAATTCACGGTTTCATTCGTAAAACAAAAAGTTTCTAATTACTAATACTTTGTCTTGACCATTAAATCTAATTTTATCTTTTAATAATATTTGTATAATCTGCACAAAATTAATTCATAATTCACACATTGTTTCTAATTACATTTTAAAAAACTATGTTAACCTTCAAGGCCAACGCAAGTCAAGTACAAATTAAAATGCAAGCTAAGCACATTTAAAATTGTAAAGAAATTCATACTAACGATTAATTAATCAGAGTTACTTTAGACCTTAAACAAGGCAGTCAGAGTTACTTTAGATCTGAAACAATGCAGATCAGAGTAAAATTAAGACCTAAGTCGGAAAGTACTATTATATAATTAATAGTTAAGTCACAAGCGATAAGTTCATATATAAAACATCAACAAAAAAATTACACCCAAAACTAAATTAATAAATCTAAATACAAAACAAAAATAAAAATAATCTAATTAAATTAACAAAAATAAAGTTTAAAATTATTAATTGTGTAAAATAAATATTAAATAAATGTAACATCCGAAACCTTTTAATAAAATTGTGTAGTTTTCTTAAAATGGTTTCGGGCGCGTTACATATTTAGTTTATAATTTTCCTTTTTTTTTTTTTTTTTATAATAAAGAATTTTTTTTCAAATTATTAATAAAATTTTTGGAAGAAAAAAAATAGATTTATTCAATCTTGTTTAGAAAAAACAAATTATTGTCTTTTAATTAGTATAAATATATATATTTATAGTTTTTTTTTTTTTTATCATTTTTTTTTTGTTTTTATTAAAATATTTATTTATTATTATTATTTTTAAATATATATATTTATACTTTACAATTTTTTCCATTACTTTACTTTACTTTACTTTATTTTACTTTTAATTAGATTGAACATGTAACAAAATCTGATTAGATTATAATTATTATTGATTTTTATCTTATTTACTTAATTTAAGTTTATAATTTTCCTTTTTTTTTTATAACGTTAAATGTAGAAAGAATTTTCTAAATGTACAGTATATAATTTTTATATAGTTTAATTAATATTTTTTTTTTTTTATTTTTTCTATTTAAAATTAAAAGTTAATTATTTTTTTATGTATATTTATATACACATACCTATATGAAACTACTAATAAATTTTGTTAAATTAATTTTGATTACTGAAAAAAATTATTTATATTTTATTTTTTTTTTTTTTATTAATATTAATCTTTCTGTAATGATAGTTTCTTTTGCTTTTCAATGAAAATAAAGATTTTGGTTTTTATAGATTTTGGTATTATATTGTATTAAATTTTTTTTACTTTGAATTATATTTTGCCTAGCTTTTCTTTACTTTACTTTATTTTACTTTGTTATTAAATTTGAATTTTTTTTTTTTAAATTTTTTTTTTTTTAGTAATAATTAGTTTTGATTGCCGTGTGGAAAAATTTACTTAATTATAATTCAATTTTATTTGATTTATTTTTTTTTTTTTTTCTTATAAATCTTTTAAATTTTTTTTTTTTTTTTTTTTTTTAATAATAACATAAATAATGACAATAACAATAATATTTTTTTTTTTTTTACTTGCGATTTTATTTTGCCTATTAAATGTAGAGCTTTTAACTTTATTTTGCCTATCTGTTGTAGGGCTTTTTATTTTGCCTATCTGTGTAGGGCTTTCAATTTTGCCTATCTGTTGTAGGGCTTTTTTTTTTTTTATTCTGCCTAGTCAATGTAGGGCTTTGCTTTTTTTTAAGTTATATTGCTTCGCGGGAAATTTCGGTGTTAACGCGCTTTTCGTAGAAATAATTTGTCGTAGTTGACGCGCTGATTAATTATTATTGTTATGATTATTATTATTGTTATTTAAGCAAAAAAAAATTTTTTTTAATACCACTAAGGAGAGTTATAGTCGGAAAATGAGTTATACTTAGTGTGATATATTTTTTCTTTGATGTAAGTCACTTGTTGTTATTTTCGATGATGTTGTTGATGACCTTTTGGTTGTTAAATTGCTGATAAGTTCATGATGGTAGTTTTTCTTGTAGAATGGAAACTGATGATACTGCTTAAACGATGCTTTTGGCCCTCGTTTAAAAATTTCCTCTTTTGGTCACTTTATTTTAATTTAAAAACAAAATTTATTCTGTTTTTAACACTGGATTGTTTTTGGGAATTGACAGTCGTACTATACTATCAATAAATCCCTCCGCTGCCACCAAATATGTAACGCGACCGAAACCATTTTAAGAAAACTACACAATTTTATTAAAAGGTTTCGGATGTTACATTTATTTAATATTTATTTTACACAATTAATAATTTTAAACTTTATTTTTGTTAATTTAATTAGATTATTTTTATTTTTGTTTTGTATTTAGATTTATTAATTTAGTTTTGTGTGTAATTTTTATTGATGTTTTATAAATGAACTTATCGCTTGTGACTTAACTATTAATTATATAATAGTACTTTCCGACTTAGGTCTTAATTTTACTCTGATCTGCATTGTTTCAGATCTAAAGTAACTCTGACTGCCTTGTTTAAGGTCTAAAGTAACTCTGATTAATTAATCGTTAGTATGAATTTCTTTACAATTTTAAATGTGCTTAGCTTGCATTTTAATTTGTACTTGACTTGCGTTGGCCTTGAAGGTTAACATAGTTTTTTAAAATGTAATTAGAAACAATGTGTGAATTATGAATTAATTTTGTGCAGATTATACAAATATTATTAAAAGATAAAATTAGATTTAATGGTCAAGACAAAGTATTAGTAATTAGAAACTTTTTGTTTTACGAATGAAACCGTTAATTGAAAATCTGCGAATTATACAAATATAATATAAATAATACAAATATTAAATTTAATTGTCAAGACAAAATATTAGTAATTAGAAACTTTTTGTTTTACGAATGAAACCGTGAATTGAAAATCTGCGAATTATACAAATATAATATAAATAATACAAATATTAAATTTTATTGTCAAGACAAAGTATTAGTAATTAGAAACATTAAGTTTAAATGCAAACGTAAGCAATTATACAATTTTTAATAAGTTAATATAATGGATAAAAATAGATAAAATTACGTAGTCAAAATTGGTTATTATTGGTTTTGTATTTATGAATCAATGATTGGACTAATCATGGTGAATTTTGTGGATTCTCGTATCGATAGATATGCGTGCTTGTTTTTTAATGATTTTGTGATGCGTTGCTTTTATTATTTCAAACAAGGTATGTCTTCTGCATTAAAGTGGGGACCAAATGTGGAGCACAATAAAACAAAACAAAAACAACAAGAAGACAAAAAGTATTATTTTTTATATTATTCGATAAATAAAAGATAGAAGAAGAATTGAATGACATCAATTCTCCGAAGAATTTCTCTTTCCAGACGTCGACAATAAGGTTTTTTTTTCTTTATAAAATTATATTTTTACGTTTATTTACTTTGCCGTTGTGAGTTAGAGAATTTCTTTCATTCTTTTTGATGTTTTCCTATTTGACACAACATGAATTTTTAATGTTTATCTGAGTATTTTTTTTGGTACATTTTTATAAGGTATTTACTGTGCGGATCAGTTGCCCCTAGTAAACAGATGTTTTTTTTCTGTTTCTGTTTCTTTTTCAATTTTTTATTTCTAATTCAACAGTGAATTCGATATCCATTATTACTTTAAATGGTCTGTGAACTTTGTTATTATTATTTTTAATTTGGAAAATGAAGAAAACAAAAAGAAAGTATATATTTTCAGCGAATTTTGTACACATTATTATTATTATTATTATTGTCACTGTGGTATTACTTTTTAATTACATTAGAATAAAAAAACAGATAATTTTATTTTGTTAATTAAATAATAAATATTATAATTTGTGACTTGTGTCTATCTTGTATTTCTTCTTCGTTTTTACCATATCTTTATGTTTCATTATTTATTTAATGCTAAAATAAGAAACATTAGATAATTAAGAATTTTTCAATGTTTTCATATTTTTTATACAAATAAAAGACAAAATAAAACTGAGGATAATTTTATTATATAAAAGCATTAAGTTTTCATTCATCCTGCAAAATTCAACATCATAACTAATTTCATTTGATTAATTCATTATTTTAAAAATAAATTATCTTTATTATAGAAATATACATTTATTTAATAATGTATATATAAATTAGTTAAATAATTTAATTAAAAATGAATAACACTTTTAATGAATTTTTAGTTTACTAGTTTTATTCAATACAACAACCAGCATAGTTATAAATAATTTATTACCTCCTTAATAACAAACTTTTTAAGATTAAAACCTAAAATAATCTTTTAGTTAATTAATTAGTAAATAATATAATTAAATTATGTTTAAATTATACAAAATAAGCTTTAGCATGTTATATATGTGTAGTATGTGACACATTCTTCTAATGAAAATTCCATAGATTTTCTGTATTTTTTTGTCCTTCTTTACATATTTTACAAAGTTATTTTCTCGCATTGAAAACATTTTTTCGTTATCTTTAAAGTGCTGAATTTATGATGATAAAGCAATTTTATTTCGTTAACTTTACTAAACCTAATTTTTTTCCATTTTATTATTATTGTTATTTCACTTCTTATTTTTTTCTGTGCTTTATTTCAATGTTTATAGTGATAAGGGTTTTTGTTGCTCTAACGATTCTATTTTGTTAGTGAGTTTTTTATGTTTTTACTTGTTTATTTATGTCAATAAACTTGAAATTTTTTGTCGATTTTTGTTTATTTAAATTGTATAAAAAATGTTTTAAAGTGAGTTCTGATTTGTTTTTTAGATTTTGCCCTTTTTAATTCTGTTGGTGATCTTTGGCGGTGATATTGACATCGATTGATTGGCTGTGTTTGTTTTTTTATTCGAAAGCGTTTACTAATGTCTTATTATTATTATTTTTTGTATATTTTAAAATTGTTTTGCTGCTTAGAAATGTATCTGGTATAAATTAACGTTTTTCATTGATTTGCATTACTTTTATCTTTAAATATCTAAAGTAATTTTTGTAAATTGATTTTTTTTTCCTTATTTAACTTTTTTAACGAGAAAATTTGATTTTTTTTTTTTTTCTTCTACCGTACAAAACCGAAAAATAGAAAAAACTATCAATTTCCCTGTAAAACTCATTATTTCATACAATTTTTACTATCAGAACTAGTCAAGCAGATTTCACTCATGACTATATATTGAAAACATAACACTTAAAACTTTTATGACATTTTATGTAAAAACCAATTTATTAATTCCTTCTTTTTTTTATATTTTAATATTTAAACTTTTAATTACTATAATAACAAGAGCTATTTTTTCAATAAAAATACCGCATCACTGTCGCATAATAGCTTTTTTCATTTAATTTAATTATATATTTCCTGAAACATTAATTACAGTAATAAATAAATAAATTATTTTTCATTGATATACAATTGGAAAAAATTTACTTTCCAAAAACTAATTAAACTAAATAATAAAATTTAATAACTTTGGTTAATAAGTCAGGTTATTTTGTATTTATTTTGTGTTAGTTATAAAGCGTACGCCAAAGGTATAAGATAATTGCATTAAATTTTGCTTAGTTGATGTCAGTTTTCCTTTTCATTTTTAATTTGCAACATTTGCCTAAATTATTTATGATTGATGAATTTAATATAAATAATCCTTTTATTTTAGTATTTTTCTTATTTATTTAATAAAGGAATAATATTAAAATCATAATAATTTTTGCAGAAAAGATATGAAATGTTTATTTTAGTGTCAAATTATAGAGAAAAAATTCTATTTGTGTCATGCTGTGTACACAGTTAAAAGCACCTTAATTTTGAGCGAAAAAATTATAATTAAATTTATACCAGCATAATGGCATTATTATTATTAATTTAAAATAAAAAAAAAAAACACATTATTTTTGATTGATTTCTTTGCAGGTAGATTAATAGCATCGCTTTTGTTGATGCTGTCATAAATCATTAGTGGATTATTTTTTATTTTCAATTAAATAGCTAATAATATCATATTTTTATGCAATAATGAAATAAATTAATTATATTAAAAAAATAATAAATAGTTAACTAATCTTTCTATAAAAGAATTTTATTAAAATTCAATAAGTGTCACTTTTAATATGTGATATGCGCTCTAAACGTATAAATCACATAAATTATCCTTATTATCGTGATAAATTAATTTTTAATATATTCTTTATTTATGTAATTAATACGGTATTTTTTTGTATTGAAACATTCTGAAAAATACTAATAGGTATTAGATTGAGAAGTAAATTGGTAATGAAATAACCTAAATACCTGAATACAAATAATTTTTTATAAATTCTATTACAACCGCTAATTGAAATCTTATAAATTTTAAAATTATAATAATAATTTAGCTTTACCATTTTTAAGTCACTTAAATGATGTTTTTATGTCACATTGTAAAATGAAGAAATAAAATTTAATGTAAAATACCTAAAGTCGAGTTTCATAAAGATAAAAAAATATTTTTTTGAAAAAGTAACAGTTTTTAGTACAGTTACCGTGTGTACTAAGGCGCAAAGCATAAAATTTTCCTCATGAAATTGATATTTAAATGTTTTATTATTAAAATGAATTAAACATTTATTACCGGTTTAGTGGCTTTTTCAGATGTAAAACAATTCTTCTTTTTGGGTAAATAATCCTTTAACGTAACAGATTCTTATGTGGTCTGTGTAAAATACATTTTTGTATCATGCCAAAGGTATGGTATATAATACTTTTTTATATTAGATAATATTATTAAAGTTTTGTTGTTTCTAAGAAAATATTATTAACTCAAAAAGCTAGGAAAAACAACCCAGTAAGTCTGAACAATTTATATTAAAACAATAAACATTTAGGTTATCTAATTACGATACTATTGACGACTTTTTATAAGAAAAATACTTTACTTATCAGAATCGGCATAACCTTAAAACTTAAAGTGTTTTTCCTAACAATTTTATTGTTTTTTATTTTAATAAATAAAGTTTTTCCACTAGGTCAAACAACAGAAAAAGCTTATGTTTTTCATTGTAACATTCCGCATATTTTTTATTATTATTTAATTTACAAAAAGAAACATAAATTTCTATTTCCTCCTGTACATATATTGTTTACAAAAGAATAGTTTCTTTAAACTAGATAAAAAAGGAAAAGATAAAGAAAAACTTTATATAATTTTTTGTAAAAATAATGAGATAATATTCTTGTCTAGACTTTAGAACAAGATAAATAAAAATTATTATAAGTTTTTCACAGAACTTCTATAAAGGATTTTATATCATTAGCGAGAATATATGGAAAAATAACTGTAAATCGTTTGATAAAAGAAAAAGCTATAAATACCTGATTAGATAGGTTTTAAGGTCTGTAATAAGGTTTTATTTTATAACTTTTTATGTACGCTGTGAAAGCTACTCAAAAGCTTATCATTACTTTAAACAATGTTTGTAATAAGTTATACACAAACGAAACCGCCTCATTATTTCATATTATTCTACTCCTGATGTATATATGAAAGAAAAGGAAAAGTACTGGATAAAACTACGTTACATAATATAATGTTAGCTAGAATTTTCATTTTTTCTTTTTATTTGTAACGTATAAAACAATTTAAATAATTTATATACGAATATGTCTTATATTCTCCGTTGTCATCATATCATTTGCTGTTCGTATTCTACAGCTTTCTTTTTACACTTATATAACATCATTTTTATTGTATTTTATTATTATTATTATTATTATTATTTTTTTTATGACAACATACAATATTACTATAAAATTTTTCGTTAATTTAAATCTTTAAACATCCATCGATGTTTCATTCTAGTGTTTTCGCTGAAAACATATTAAAAACAAAAATTTTATTATATGAATATAATTCCTGTATTAAATTAAAAAATTATTTAACAATATGTTGTTTATATGTCCACTTGTATTTGCGTTTAAAATAGATAAGCTTTGGGTTTTCTTTTAACTTTGCATAATTTTTATCGATATAAAACCATATTTATTATACAATATATAAACATTTATGGAAATTCTTGTAGGGTGAAAATAATAAGTTTATAGTAAACTAAATCACTGTTCTATTTGCATTTTTTATAAGAAAAATATTTTTTTTATGTGTCTATATAGTTTCCATATTTAAATGTGTTTTTCATTTTTTGTTGTAATAATCTTTAACGCCTACACATCATCCTGTAAATGCTAATTATTTTCTTCTCTTTTTGTTTGAAATTAATTTGTATACAGAATTTTTTGGAATAATAATATTTTTATTTAAGTATTTGTGTAATTAATTTTATTTTAAAAAAAATTGAAATATCATAAATGTGTTTCCCATAAGGAAATCTGCACGTGATAATAAATTGCTTAAAGACTTCAAATTTCACACCAAAAATATATAAATATTGTCCGAGTTAAATAACAACGTTTAAGTGGAATGCTTTTCTCTGCTGGTGATATATCCTTACTTAATATAAATGTAATTTGCATGTACATCCTGCTGTACTTTCTATTACAATTGACAAAAAACAACATATTCTTATTGACAAACTAAAATGCCATTTAAATCGTCTTTAAACTACTTTTTTTTCAAATTTGAAACTTATTATTTTCTTGAATATTCATTCTTGTTATTGCCCAAGGCAATTAATCGCGTCTCTATGCACAGGTGTGTTTCATTTTTGTCCATTTTAAAGACGTAGTTATTTGGCCAATTATACTTTTAAAACCATTTCCCTAGAGATTATTCTACAAAAAAAAATCATCCTTTCTTTTCATTAATTTTTAAAACTTTTTATTGTATTCAATGATCTTTAATTTAACAGAAAAAATTTCTAAAAATTTATTTCATGGAATTTTTAGCGTTTTGTTTCTCATACTTAATTCATATAAACAAGAAAAAAGAGTAATAAAAAACTCCATCGAAATATTGAAAATAATAATAAACTGTAATAAATTAAAATTTAATTTTCTCCTCCTATTTTTCGTGTGTATAAAGCTTTAAAAGCACAATTTAGTTAAAATTAAAATGACATTTTTTTTCTTTTAACAATTTGTGTCTTTTCATTAAAAATTTTATTATTTATTGGGCGTTTTTAAAACCCAACAGTAACTACGGTAACAACCAGCCAAAATATATAAAAAAGGGAAATAAAAGTCGAAAAAAGATGACGAAAAACATTATATGATTTTAATATTTTCCATTATAATTTTCCCATGGTTGCTATTCCGATACATATTGTTTACTCTTATTTATCTGCTACAAGTGAATAATCATAAAAAAGAAAAAAAATTGTAATAAAATGTGTGGGCACAAGAAAGAAACGCAAATAATTATATATTAAAAGCATTAAGAAAAAAATAAATAAATAAAACCAACAGCTTCATAAAAAAAAGAATATAAATAAATAATAAACACAAATTAATTTTATTCACGTATTGATAATGTTTTCAATTCGCAAAATAAAATAATAAAAAAAATATATTTATATTAAAAGCGTTCAAATAAAACTAAAAATTTATTAATCAATAGTTAACGAAATTAATTAATAATTCGCCTAGTCTAGTAAATATTATAAAGCTTCTTTATTTTTACTGAAGAGTTAAAGAATTTTAATTACAAACAAAATTAAAAAGCTTTTTTATCCGTTTATAATGAAAATGTTTGAGAAAAAATATTAAACATTAATAGTTTTTAATTCAAATTATAGTTTTTATCCATAAAATATTTTAAGTAGAAATGGATTTTTTGTAAAATATTTTTAAAAGCTTTTAAGAAATGTTTATGAAAATTTTAAAAAAATCACGAAATCTATGTAAAAAATACTCGGGAAAGTAGAATACAAATTAATAAGATTAAATAAAAAAAAATTCATAGAATTATTTCTTTTTTTTTGGAATTATGCTCAAGCAAATTTCTATTAAATTCCTTTATGATTTATCTGATGCTTAAGTGTATTAAAGGAAGCTTATTTTCTTTTTATTTCTTTCTTTCTATTTTCTGTTTTGTTACAAAAAAATTATTTTTAGCAAGAAATTTGTATTAAAAACGTTAGTATTGTGTGCTTACAAGTTGACTACTTCGGCAACATTCACCCAGTAACGGTTTCTTATTTACAATATCCACTGTCTACCTTTTTTGTATTATAACTTGTGCTACTTTTCGTTGCCTATAACTTTATTTTGTTAATCAGATAAAAAACATTCTGTATGCCTTTTCTTAAAACACAGAGAAAAATTATGTTTAAAAGTGTAGAATTGTAAACTATTTTTAGTGCTATAATATTATATGGTGTTAGTGTTATCTTAAGACATTACGAAATATCTAAAATTCTTTAAGTGCTGTTCCCTTTTTAAGTTTGATTTTTTATCGATTTTTGTTGAAAAGAAAAATGGAAAACACACTCTAATACAAACCACCATAATTATGTAGAGTGTCGTATTCACAAATGTTTCCTTTTAAAGCATTATTTTACTTGAAAATTAAAACAAATTTCCTGTTTTATTTAATTTTATTTCTGTGTCAAAAGCTAGCTCAAAGTACCAACTACTTGTATAAATATAGTTTATTTGTGTATTATTCGTTAAATCGTAATTTTTATCTTTAATAAAACCTTTAAAATGTTATGTGCCTTTGTTTAATAATAATTAATGAAAATTATCAGTAATTTATTAGCATTTTTTGGTGGAAACTAGATAATTGCCAATAAAGATTAATTGTAGTCAAACTAAATTTTATTAAATATTTATACTTATTTTATTGTTATTCGTTCATTAAATATTTATTGAATTCATACTTTTCGTTTAGTTTTTTTTTTGCATTAATTTCATTTAATTATTTAGTTTTTATGACACATTTTGAATTTAATATTATTAATATAATCTAATAAAAATAAATAAAAAAATTTAATGACTTTTACCCACAAAACTTGTATATAGAAACCTGACTTTTCAAAACATATATAATGTAATTATATATTTGGTTGTTTTACCTGAATTACCTGTAAAATAAATATTGACAATTTGTCGAAGTGATTTTAATTATAAATACTGTCTATATGTTTCGTTTGCATATAGAATATTCTGTGTTAAAAAACATAGTGTTTTTTGTTTGTTTGTTGTGGTCAGAAAAAGCACAATGTTTTATTTAATTATTTTACTATGTTGCTCTTGTTTTTTGTTGATTTTTCTCTTTATAGTTTTGTTTACTTGCTGTTTTTCGGTGGAATCTTTTTTCCCGTTTTGAAAAGAACAAAGTGTTGACGTCAATATGAAAAAATAAATTCAAAGTCAACAATTAACAATGGTTTTTTGGTGACAATTGGTCGCTTATTATATTAGTCACTTAAATAATAAATATTATATTAATAACGCCTAAAACTAATTAATCCAGCGTTAATAGAGTGAATGAAAAAAAAGAAAAAAATAATTTACATTCAAATCAATAAATGAATTAACATACCCATTGTTATGTTTGTTTCTTATAATTTTTTTACCGGAATGACATTCAAATTTTTTATTATTATTATTTTCTTTAAATAATTTATTAGCAATAAATTGTGATTTTTTTATTCTTTAATAATTATTAATATTTTCAGTGTTTAATGTTTTTTTTATTCAGAATTTTTAATTGTATTTGGCACTAGATTACCATAGAACATTTTAATCGATGAAAAAATTTAGAATCGTCAAACAAAAACACAGACACGTTCTTCATATTACGTTTAATTTGCTGGCTGTGTATAACCTTCGATAATATTTTGGTTATAAAATAAACAATAAATAATGTTTATGTTAATAAAGGATGAGTGTAATAAATTTTTTACTACATTATCATTAACACAAAAAATGAGTGCTTTGAGACCGCAGTGCCCTTTCTCTGAACAGTGTCGCATATCCCATGACTCAACTATCGTCGGAAATGTCTTCCCTTCAATAAGATCATCTCTTCGCCTTTTATTATTATTGTTTTGCATTGGTTAAAATAAATAAAATTCTCTATGGCATTTTCCCTGTATAAATGAAGAAATATTTATGCTTTTTAAAGTATGTTCTCTTAAAGCATAAAGAAACACCAAGTATGGAATGCCAACCAACTTTAAAAGCTCGCAATATAAATACATTTTCTTTCTTTTTGTTTTTGATTTTTTTTTTTTGATTGTTACAAACAGAAAATAAACAAAAAAATTATGAAACATATTCTTTTTTTTTTTAATTCCCGAAAAATATATCCTAGCTACTTTGCCTATTGTTTTTTTAATTTAATTTTTATATTTTTATTAGACGCATTGAATATTTGCATTTGTTGCAAATAAATAAAAAAAAATTTTGTTAAGAAAATAAAAAATAGAAAAATAAAACGAGTAAAAGCAGCGAAAATAAAATCGAAATGATGTGTATAACGATGGTTTGAGTATTGAGTGTCTTTGACGTTTTTCAATTTTAATGTTCTTTGAATTCAAATAATGACGATTTGAAATTCTGTTGACATGTTTATCGGATCCAAAGAAAAAATGTAAATAAATTATAAATAAAAAAATAAGAATTATTTAATAAATGTTAAAGCTGAGCAAAACGATTGAATAAATAAATTAAATATTTACCAGTAAATTTGCATGTTTATTATTGACATTTAATGATTTGATGAAAATGTAACGAGAAAGTTCTTATTTTTATAAATATTTAATAAAAAAATAAAAACAGAAAAAGTTTTGTATAAGGAACGGAAATGTTTAAAAAATACTTGTTGAAATTTTGATGAAATTATTATTCAAGAAAACAACAAATTTATTTTGTTTTTCAAGGGAAAAACTTTTCATATTTTTCCTAAGAATTTTCATTACGATTAACTTGTAGCAAATGTTAATGAAAATTAACACAAAAAAAATCGTAAATTATGTGGATGGATGATAAATAAAACAAACACAGTATTAGTACAGTTTTGTTAATAAAGCTAAAAAGCCTGGAAACTATGTTAACAACCGAAAAACAATGTTAATCACCATTGCATCATTTGATAAAAATTCACATAGAAAATTGTGCGTGAGTTGTTAAACAAAATTAGTTTATAAATTGTGTTTTTAAAGTAAAAATATTATTGAAAATAATTTTATCTAGTTAATATGCTAAAAATACTTAGAAAAAATCCATTATTATTAGCCTGAGGTTGGATTGTTTAAGAATTATTTTTCGTTTGAATTTTTATTTTACCCACTTTCATTCTATCTCTCTCTCTCTCTCTCTCTCTCTCTTGTGTGTATGCTTTTAAAAGTTTATATTTAAAAGCTATCTTATATTTTTAACTAATCGGTAAGATCGTGCAAATTTGTTAAAATTTTTTCAAATTTTATGTTTTTTTTTACAACAAAACTAGAATAAGATGCTGATTAACCTTTAAAATGTTAAGGATAACGAGAATTCACTTTATAGCATTTTTCAATAGGTTTTTTTAGTTTAATTTCATTTATTTTAATAACAAAAAATTAAATTTACATAAATTTATAGTTGACTTATCATTATTATTAATATTTATTGCTATTTTAATCTTTTTTAAAAATAAAAATAAGCTTTCTTCATAAAAACTAATAACAATCTAAGCAGCGCAATTAACCTTTTTAAGCTTTAATGATTTTACGCTTTATTTAAGCTGGTTTCGTTACACTCAATAATATATATTTCATTGTAGAAAAAAAAACAAATCTCATTTAAAGAAAATAAAAATTAATAATAAGCTTAATTTCTATTCTAGAATAGTAGCTATTATGCTTTTGCATATGAAATATAATTTTGTTATAAAATTAGCTATTAAACGGATTGAACTCCTATACAATATAACTATTGATCTCACGCTTTAGTGTATTTTGTTAAGTTAACTTTTTTTATAAATGTTTATTGTTATATAATGATTTTGATTTTTGTAATATTTGAGAATTACTAAACTTTAAGTTTATTTAATTATTTTGATAAGAACTACTTTGCATTTAGCATATGTGTCTATGAAAAATGAGCGTTTTGGGTTAACTGTGTCCTCACTAAATTAAAAAGCACGGTGTAATAGCTTTTTCTACATTATTAAATTAATAAAATTCGTAGAAAGTTTGTATATTAATTTTATTTAAAAAAAAAAAAATTAATGTCGAAATATAAAATATTTTATTTTTTTTATATAAAAATACGCTTCAATATTTAATATTTTAATAAATAAGTAATTTTAATAGAAATAAAAATTGACTAAAACTTTGACAAATACTGTTTTTGCTTTTATTAACGAATACAAAAAAAAATATAAAATCTGTTTATTTTAATTTTTTATAAACTCTAATAAAATAAGACAACAAAAATTGTGTAAATAAATGTCACAGTATCAAATGGAAACTTTAACCTTTGTTAAAAAAATAAATAAATAACAACATTGAAAAAAAAAACAATTTCTTTAGGGAAATTCTTTCATCTATTTTTACTTTATTTTAATTCATTAAAATAGTTTTTCATTTTATTTTATTTATATTATTATCAACGAGAATATTTAATGTTGAAGAAAAACTTCTTAATGCCAAAAATAATTGCCAGATAGCTTTATATTTATTTTTTTTTTATAAAAGCTTTTCTTTTCATTTATTTATTTATAATCAATTTAACGATAGTTAAGACGAAGCATTTATTTAATATTAATGAAAAAAAAGAAATGATTACAGAATTTCTTTCATTTATATGTGCCTTATACATTTGATATATAAATATAAAAGCACTTATTATTTTAGAGAGATCATTATTTATCATATAAATAAAATAAAATTTTTTTATTTACTCCTCATAAAATTGGTAATTGTAGAAAAAAACCAGGCGCCTCCACTAGAATTCACTGTACTACACAGTATCATCAGTAAAAAATTACATTTTAAAGAATTTTTATAAATAAAACTCAACTAAATGCCTAGCATTTTATAAATTTTTACTAAATTATATATTCTTAAGTTTTTATATAAAATTATTTCATGCCGAAATTAAAGATTATTAAAAATTAAAAAATATTTAACAGCTCACTTACGTTACGCATAAAATGCGTATGAGAGCATTACAAAGCATAAATGAATAAAATATGTATTAAATAAGTTAAATTATTATTGTTTTGTTATTTTTTTCTGTTATTATAAAAGTTTTCCAAACTGTTATTTCTGCATTAAAAATGATTTTTAAATACATAAATTCATATTATTATCATTATTTATAGCAAACATTTTACAATTGTCTGTGTGCTGAGTAAAATAAATAAACTCCCAAAATATATGAAATATTTTCATCATAGTACATCTGAACTTCGATTTCATAGAATAATAATAAAATAAATATTTTCTTTTCGTTAAAAAGTCAGGAATAATGTAACCATCAAGCAAACAACAATCTATAGTTATGTTAGACTTGTTACTTGCTAATGTTATTATCAATTAAACTTTCTACCAAAAAATATTATTTTATTAATTATTTTTATCTATATTATCCGTTAATTGTTTTAATTGTTTATTAAATAAAGCCAGCCAATGTTATAAAAATTTATAATAAAGAAATTCTATTTAGTTTTTTATATAAAACGAATGTGTTTTCTTTTGCTTTTTTTTGTTTAGTTTGAAACCAGGTCATGCAATAATTTCTGGTTTTATTTTTAATAAAAATATTAATAAAGCAAATAAGCTAGAAAATAATAGTTAGAATTATTAAGCCAAATAAAATTATGATAAACATTTAATAGAAAATATGATATTTGGTCTGTTTTTAAGAAAAATAAATAAAAAAAGGGTTTTAAAATAAATAAATAAATGTAACGTAGACCTGTAAAATACATACTTACATACCCAATTTTAAGTAAAAATGAATAATGAAACGAAAAACAAAAAATATTACAGAAAATAAAGAGCAAAGTTTTCGGATCCCATCCCAACCTTTAGGGAAATTAAACATCTATCGTTTGTTTACTCGAAGAATATAAATTTTTCCTTTAAAATTTCAAATTATTTAACATATTTAAAAATTATTGAAGAAATCATTCTTATATGGGAAATTGTTTGAGTTGAATTACAAGGTAATAGGTGATCAAATTATTGCTACAAATAAACGAAAAAGAATTGTTTTTTTGACAATAATTTAATTTTATGATTTAAAACGTTATGAATAAATTTTAATATAATTATTAATTTAACAATTTAATACAGGTGATATCCGTGTTTAGTATTCAAAATGCAATAAATAAATATCAGTGCCAATGTGCTACCAAGAAGTTAAAACAATAATAAACATAAAAAACCAGAATTTATTGCTAATAAAAAGTAAAATTTTGCGTGCCGTGATATAATAAAAATCATTTTTTTTGTTGCTGTTTTTATCAAGAAAATACAATGGTTTCACGCGTTTTTTTTTTGCATAGTTTCACGTGTTTATATTATAATCGATTAATTATTTTCACGTTGCAAACGATTTTGCTTTTCGTTGTTGTTTACTGTAAAGCTTTTTAACTGCCTTTCTACGAATAAAAAACAACGTCTTATAATTAATATTACGAATTTTCGCTATTTAAATAATAAAAAATGGTTAATAGAGATATAAAACAATATGAAAAAGCATTAATTACTTTTGTGAAAATCATTTATTATTAAAACGATAAAAAATGAACAATTAAAACAGAAGAAAAAATAAACAAATAACAATAATAATAATCCATCCAATTAAACAATATTTTTACACATTTTCTATTCTTATTTACTTTTATATTATTCTCTTCTTGTTGCTATGTTTTAATTACATTGAGGGTTTCAAGTGTGCCAGGAAATGTATACTAATAAATTATATAAAAGGTAAAAAAAAAGTGGTAAATTGTTTTTTTTTTTAAACAAAATGATACAAATTAATTATCAACAATAATAAAAAAATAATACAACTAATTGCAATAATTATAATAACGATATCACTTTGTAGAAAGGAAAAGGTAATTTTGCTGTGTTTATGAACAAAAAAATTTCAGAGTAAATAGTGTTTTTTCTGTCATTCTAACAAAGTTTTTGGAAAACTGTTTTACTTTTCACAGACTTGAAAGTGGCCGTGTTATAAATATGTAATTGTCATCTATATAAAGTTTTCTAAAAAAAAAATTTGGTGAGCGTTTGTTTTGATAAGAAAAATAATTTTTATTCTCTCCCTTAAATTGACAATAAAAGTTTCGTTTTTTACTTTAAAAATTCAATTGTTTGCATTGACATTTCTGTCACAGCAAACAATATTAATAATTTAAAAAAAAAAACATAAATTTACAAAAGTTAGAAAATTGATTGACTAATGTGTCAGGGCGGCTGGCTATTGTTGATCTGAAATAAAACCGAAACATCTCATCTCAATAAAATAAGAACAGCATGTGAACATGAACATTTTTTATTGCTAATTTTCTTGAAATTTTCTTTTATTTTGTACTAATAATGTTACCATAAAAAAAAAGAATAAAAAAGAGCATAATTTTGGTAAAAATCATAAAAAATAGCAGCGAAATGAGATAATCCTAACATGACTTTGACATTTTAACATGAAATTTGCTTTGTTTTTATTTATTTATCATTGAAATAGATTCGTATTGACTAGAAAATCAATTTCTTTAGGCAAATGAGGGAAATGGATAAAGTGGAACATATTATAGTGATTATTTATTTGATCGAGTTATTCTTATTATTTTGATTTTTTTTTGTTGATAAAAAGGATTGTGAATTAATCTTGTTAAATAATAAAACACTTCACAGACTGTAATTGTCGTTACTTTATAATAAAACGAAGAAAAAACCTAAATTAATTATATCTCTATGCAACAGTTGCCAGACTTTCAGTATTATTCGAGTAAAATCTGTATATACATACTTAAATAGTTGTTTTAGAGTTTTTTTCTCACTTCAAGAATCTCCTAGTTATATTTTTTCTTCTTTTTTTGTTCCTTTTGCTTATTTAAAAACCGAAATAATAAAAAATTTGTTTATTATAAATTTCTTGGTACTTTCAATATATGGGTTTTTAGTCTTTTATTAAAAGTAGCCTTAAATATTTCCTTTTCTTTTCATTTTATTTTGCTGTGAATATCAATTTACGTTTTTCCAATTTTTATACATTTCACCCAAATAAATGTTTGTTCTCATCTACGTAAAATTATGTTTGCTATTTTTAGGATTCTTTAATAAATTTGATTCCTTACTATGTTTTCCCTTCATACATACATACATCAGCAACGACAAAAATGATTACAAGCAAAATAATTTCATATCAATTTTTTGCTTACAGATAAATAACCAAATCATTATTGGAGAAATAATTCTTCTTATATTGCTATTTATTTTATGTTAGCACAGCTAAAAAAATAAAACAAATCAATTAAAGCTGTAACAAAATTAATATTTTTTAGTGATTATTCTGCTTTAGTTTTCTATATTTATTTTATTAAATTCTAGGTAAGATAAATCTGCCAGAAGTTAAACCAAATTGAATTACTTTTTAATGCGTCTTTCTTATGAAATTTTCTTCTTTTTATGATGTATTTCCCATAAAATATATAGTGAAGTGTCTGTCTCTCTACATTTTTACTTTATTTTGATTAATATGACATTAAGCTGGTGTTTTGTAGTTAAGAAACAATTTTGAAAAAATAAATATATTTCTCATGTATTCCCTGATGAAAACTTAAACATTATTTAACAAAAAAAAAATATTTCATAACTTTGATTAGAAACTAAGATATTTGTTGCTACATGGATATATATATCAGTTCAATGCAATAATTAATGAAAGGTCTGTAACTTTATTGAAAATAATTTCTGTGTCAGTTTAGAAAACTCTCTTGAATTCTATGATTCTTAAGAGAAATACAGTTTTTATCCAGGCAATATAACAAAATTCTTAATTCTACTTTAGAATGAAAATCAAATAATAAAAAAAAATTATATTTCTTTTCGTTTTTTTAATAATAAAAATATATAATCATTTCTTAATACAATTTTATTATCGCTTCGTTTATTCTTCAAATTTGTGTTAATAACAATCCCTTTATGCTTTTTCTTAAATATTAATAATAAGAAAAAACAAACACAGAAACTCAATTGAAAGATGTCATGAAGATGCTCACGTTTCACTAAATGTTGGTAGAACGTGGTTCAGAAAAAAAAGGAAATGTAAAGTAAATGTATATATATATGATGTTTAATAAAATTTTTACAAATAAAATGCGGACAAGACAAGAGAACATTTTTATGAAAACGGAAACGTGTTTTGCGGTGACTGTAATGTATTTTCTGACTTTAAAGTGTCATGGAAGGTTTTTTTACAAACAGTGGATAAACATATCAAAGTATAGTAAATTGTGTTCAAATTTATTTAAAAGAAACAAAATAAGAACGAAATAAACATTTTTAATATACTTTTCCATTGGTTTAACAAGCAATTATTTTACTTTAATTATAATCTTAACTTATAAAAGTTTCCTTATCACAAATAAAAGATAATTACCTAATAATTAGACCACGTTACGTTCAAAAACCCTATTTTTACTGTAGAACTCAATTAAATACAATAAAGTTCTCTTCAATGTCTGTTTAATATCATACCAATACCATTGATCTTTACTTTTTTCTCTTGGAAAAATAAAAGTTTTCTACCATCGTTTATAGAAAATACAGCTAAATTAATAATAAATGAATAAATAACAAAAATTATCAATAAAAATCCATTGGAATTTTATATTTCTTTTATTAATTTTTCTTAGATACAAAAATTCCATCGTTCGCTTGTAAACATTTTCTTATTAATAAAATAAAAATGTAACGATCTCTAAGAATTTTCTATAATAACGCAAGCTATCTATTTAATAAATACTGATAAAAAATTAAAGGTTGAAAATTCTTCTTATAATAATAATACACAATTGATGTCCCAGCGGTTACAATGCGATGTCATGTAATCAAAAGATAAATGCAGCAGAGGTAAATGACACCCAAATGGCATGTATATTTTTATCAAAAAATAAATAAAAACAGCACACAAACAGCACGACTTGTGACTGATTAAACATAGTGATCGGATTATTGGTATCATTTTTCGATCATTTTATTTGGATGAATGAAGTTTTTGGTAGTTTGTATCGCACATGAATGACGCTGAATATGTATGGCAATCGACTGTGACTCGTTATAATAATATGATATAAGACATTTGGGTATTTTAAGATAAAAAAAATTTTCTATGTTGTTTTTTCATTTCTTAAAATAATGTCGTTGCCTTATCATAACTCCCAAAACTGGTATAATTCAACTAAAACTGGGTTCAATGTTGCACTTACGATTTGTGTTGTCCATAAAAACCAAACGAAAATGATTTTTTTTAAGACAAAGTCTCTTACGGATTATAAATACCTTTTAATAAGAAAAAAAATAAAATAAATATTAAATCATTTAAACCAATGATCTATTGTCACCTAATTAAGTTACCTAGTTGATAGTCACATACCGAAAAAGGTAATAATTTAACAAATCGGATCTATATGCTTTCTCAACTCAATTTAATTTAATTGAATTATCAAAATCAATTTTTGTTAATCTAGGTCGCAAGTAAAAAACCACTCTCTTGTCCATTGTTCAAATTACATTGAGTAAGATATCGCAAACACAGACAATACCATTGAGACGATTGTTAATGAAATTCAACATTAATTGGATGAAATAACAATGTGAAAAGTGTTAAAATGGAAAGCAAAAACTAAGTAAAAAAGATAAATATATACCACTTTAAGAAGAATATTATGAGGTAATTGGTGGAAACTTAAAAGACCTTCGAAAGCATTAAGAATTATTATAGAATTCTCTTATTGTTGATCGTAAACAGAGAAACCACTTTAAAATCACTGAATTTTATATGATTATTAAAGTGTTAGTCTTATTGTTTATAATTAAATGAGAATAAATACCACAGTATGTATAACATAATTTTATGGTTTATAATTACAAGAAACACGCCTGCTTTATGTTTTATTTATTTATTTTTTTAACCAAACACCAAAAATATTTCTCAGGATATACCAACACAAGCAACCACAGATTTGAATAAGTTTTAATCTTTTATTTTGCGGATTATACTTAACAAAATCGCATCAATGATTTATAAATTTATAAAAAAAATTTTACTAATTTACTTTTAATGCATCGTTAAAAATAATAATCCTGTGCAACAGTTAATGTACTTGTAAAGAAAAATTATTGAGAAATATGAACGCCAAAAACTAATTCATAAAAAGTATATTAATACGATGGAGAAAAAATCTTCTTCTTGTTCTTCTTTAACTGTTAATTATTTTCAACGAAAAATGAGATGAAAAAATGAAAATAAATGTATAAAAAATTGCAATAAATAAAACGATATCGGTATCATTTACAGTATTAATAACTAGAGAAACTACAGACGTCATTGTAATATTTCGTAGAATAAAAAATAAATACAGAAGTAGCCTTCAAATTTTAAACAATTTTTTATTTATAAATAATAATAATAATAATAATTCTCTTCGTTTATTTATTGTTTATTTTATATAGTTTAGATTTCATGTATTCAATTACGTTATTATTAATTTATTTATATAGAAATGAATTCGTCGTATAAACAGCAACAAAATAAAAGCAAGATCAACAACTGTTGATTGTTGTTAGATGAGTAATGAATAAATACATCAATAAATAAATAATTAAATATAAAACTGTATAAAACCTTATCATATAAAAACTCATAAACTATAAAAAAAATCGATGAAACCCCATAAAACGATCTGTAACACGATTACCTCCGCTAAGGAATTCTCAAGGAATATGGGTACTTCAGGAGAATGAAAAAGCTGAAATGGAAATGTGTTCAAACCACATGATATAAAATCCTATATTGATATATCACCAACATAGCAAATAGACCAATTCAAAAGGATCACACGAATGGAAATCGCCAAAGCGATCGACAATAATCTCAATCCGAAAAAAGCACCAGGGATGGATGGTATATCACCTGGATTGTTCAAGGAGCTGCCACGCAAAGCATTCATCATGATAGTATACTTATTTAATGAATGCATACGATTGAAATACGTATCAAGCAGCTTTAAAACAGTCCAAATAATTATGATGTTAAAACCCAACAAACCTTATGAAGATGTATCATCATATATACCAATTTCACTGCTTCCTACTATAGCAAATCTGTTTGAAAAAATGATACTTAAACGACTAAAACCGTTACTAAACATACCAGATTTCTAATTTGGATTCAGAAATAACCATTCTACAATAGACCAAATCCATAGAATAACAAATAACATAGAGAAGATAACTCTGAGTAGATGAGCAAAATATTTCCGCGAAATTACAAGTTCAGAGTTAGTTATACATGGGGAAGCATGTTCTGAAACTTATACGACACTAGCAGGAGTCCCACAGCGAAGTGTGCTGGAACCCTTCCATTATCTGCTATTCACTAACATATATACCGACAATAGAAGACACATTCGCTGATGACACTGTAATTATGTCAACAAATGAATATCAACCCTAAGCAGTTGACAAGTGTTTAATAAAGAAGAAGAAAATAAATGCTTTTACACTCAGTAAACTCACGTAATTTTAATCCTTATATTTACTTTTAGAAAATAACAAATGAATAAAACGTTTTCATTGACTTTTAGCATGACAATAACGAAGGTTTCTTTTAAGGTGTCTCGATGTTTTACAATAGATAGAACCATGTCTTATGTTATCATTTTCTTTTTATTATTATTAATTAATCCTTTACTTATTTATTAGAATTATTTTTTAGAAATTTTTTATAAGCAGCTTTATTTAATCGTTATTAAACTTTAGATTGCTTAAATAAATTGCTTACACACATAAATAAATAATAAATTATTTTTCAAATAAACTAAACGATATTTTATTATTTTTTGTGCATTTTAACTTCTATTTAAAATTTAAATATAGAATATTCATTGAGCAGAAATTGACGAAAATAAATAAAAAATTAAAAGAAAAAAGTGAAAGCCAGCAACGAAATGTAAGATTTCAATAAAAAACAATATTTTTGCCGGTGATTTATTTCTAGAAATAAAACGAAATAAAAACAAAAAAAATATTAAAATTAATTCTGAAAAACAATCGAAGACCTTCCAAAACGATAAATATAAATTGAATATTGTTTTCGGTTTTTGGTTTGGAAAAAAAAATGTTTTTATTAAAAAGACTGGAAATTTTTTTGAATAATTGAATTATTATTTTTTGAAATTTTCGTAGAATTTTAATGCAGCTCATGCGAAATTTTAATTTCCTACGTTTTTCAAGTGTTTCCATCTAGATATTGCTATAAATTTAGATTCAATTGAGATTGTACAGTGTAATTGTGATTTTCAAACAAAATTCAACATGCTTTTCATATTCAAATTTATATTTTTAATAAATTCAATATCAACCAACAAAAACACTTAAACTAACTAAAAATTAATTAAATTACTCTAGAAACAGATCGTACACCGATCATAAATAAGTAATTAAAAACATTAATGCTTAATCACTTTCAATCATTAATTTTTCCTTTTACTTTTCTTTCAAAATAAACAATTGAAAAACGAAGAAATAACTCAACCAAAAGTAACTTTTGTATTAAAATAAGAATTTCATGAATAAAATTATTTAGTAATTATTCTATGTTAATTTTATGTATTTTTTTGCTGTTATAAATGCTGAAGAAAAATGAAAATTTGTATAATTTTTCAATAATAAAACAAGGAAGCAGAAAACTTTTTCCTGCTTTTCAATTAGATTATCGTTTCTGTTTCTTCGTTTCTTTTATCGTTTTTTAAGAATAAATAATTTTCAATACTTTACAGTATTTATTCTTACAAATTAATTAAAATTCTTATATTTGTCTATGAAATAATAAAAAATTATTAAGTAAAACTTTATTATAAATCTTTATTGTTAATCAGCGACACAAAAAAATTTTCTTTAAACTTTTTTTCTATACTTTTTTTTTGCATATCACTTTTGCATAATTTTTTTTATTATTATATTTATTTTATAATGTTACTAAAGTAATATAATAATTTTTATTAATGCAATTATTATAATTAATTTATTTTTTTTATTTAATGGAAAAATGATTCAGTTTCCTTATTTTGGAGATTTTAGCAAAGACACAGAGTACTCAGTTTGCATGATTATGATATTGAGTGGAAATTACTTAATTATTTGTTTTATTTATTTCAAGCATAAAAACAACACAGCGAAACAACAGATTTAAAAAAAAATATTAATGTATTGTGCCAATAATAATAATGCTAATAATAATAATAATACAAATTAAGTATAGTTTGACGGACCAACTAAGGCAATTAAGTATCAACTATATGATATTTGTTATAAATATTAATTGCCGTAATGCAGTAATTCTAATAAAACTCAGTATTTATGTTTATATTCCAATAAAAAAATAGAAAATGGAGAAAATAAAATTCATTTAACTGGCGCCACAGTTACAACTGCTCCAAACGTGTCTGTAATCATAAAAATGTAATTGCTTGCGCTTAAAACACTAAATAAAATAATTAAAACTTTTAAATGTATACAATTATAACAACGAAATAACAATTTTCTAATTGAAAAGTACTTAAATATTAAATCAGTCATAAATACTTTGATGCCTGGTATAAACACTTGCTGCTCCAATATTAAATGATGATAAAAATGTTATCTTTTAACTGTTGAAAGTCGTGTAATGATGAAAAATAAAGAAAAATTTTCAAGTAAAAATACGAAAAGTAAATGACAAAAATAAGTTTGATATGACAAAATTACCCCATAAATATTTTTTTATGCATTTGAAGTACTTATACATTTTATAGTCTCACATATTTTCTTTATTTTTTAAGATTATTAAAAATGATCATTTCTTTTTTTGAATATTATATGCATAGGGTGTAGTATTAGAACACCTTTAATATCTTGTTAAATATAAAAGCATGAAAATCATCAATCAATAAATGAGAAAAATGAAAAATAAACGAAAAACTTGTGACATAGATAATGATGTGCTAAATAGGCTTCCGGCGACATTAAATTCACATTGATACAGCTTAGTCAACTATAACCATTCATAGTTTTTTTTGATAAATTTTCATTATTTTACCACAAATAACTCAAAGTCGCAACATTTACATGATTAAATAAAAAAAATTCTAATCAACATTTAATTTATTAAAAAGGTTAACAAAAAAGGTGGCAAAATGCTTTGTTGATCATTTCTCATATATCATAGGCATAAACCACATCACTCAATTCATTCATCGCTTTCAAAAAATTCTGTATTTTTTTTTTATTTTGCAAGAAACGAGCTTTTTGTTTTATAAACTGGTTACTAGGTGACAAAAAACAAAAAGTTTTTACAGAATGTTTATTGTATTCAACGAAGTGTTGATAATTATTTTATTTCGCTGTGAAAAACAAAAACCTTTGCAATCAATCAAAATAATAAAGAAAAAAATACACCAATAACAGCCAGTAAACAATATCTATTTCTATATACATAGCTAAATGTGTGATTTTTTTATTATTTATTTTTTGTTTAACTTTTGTTGACATAAACTTTGTTTAGCATGAAATTGAATTGAAATGAATTAAATTTATTAACAAAAATTGTATTTTTTGTGAAAAAAATTGATTTTTTTTTATTGATTTGAAATTATACAATTTTGGTTGGTGTCTCAACTAAGAGTTTACCAGCAGAAAAAACAGTTTATTTTCTGGTTTTTGTTTATTTTTCTGCAAATTTTTATTATTATCAGTATTTTTTCTTTTGCGACATATAAGATAAATAAAAATAATAATATGAAAAATGTAATTGGTAAGCAAGCAATAAAAACATCAACGACGGCGATAAATAAAAATAAACTTTATAATTGTTTTGTTTATTAAAAAAAATCATTTTTCTTATTTTTTTGCGAAAAACATGAAAAATGAGTAAACAAACAATGATCAGGAAAAGCAGAGAGAAAAATAATGCGTTTTTTTATTGTGTTTGTAGTGTTTAAATTTGCATTGTATAATTTAAAATAAATAAAAATAAAAACGTAAGTATCCTACTTACATTTATATTTAATTCAGTTTATTGTTGTTTGCTTAAAGTAAAAACATACAATTTTGAATAAAAAAAAGTAAAATACAATCTTTTAACTAATATAATTAAATCTCTAGAAGGAGGATATTAAATGTTTGTAATTTTAAAAAGGAAAAACATTAGATTTCTGTTGTTTAGTTTAAATAACAGGTCATATTTAAATCAAGGGTCTATTGAAACAGGAAAAAGAACTCAAGAGCAATAAAATTAAATCACAGATTAGATACAAATTATTAAAATAAATAAAGTGTTTATAATATTTGATAAACAGATCATTTTTTATAGGCATTACATGGAACTTCAATTACAAGTAACGCATCAAGATTATATTTGCTGGTACAATCTGGTATTTAAGTGATTTGTAGTTCTTTAGTATTTGAAGTTTAATCTAATTGTATTACTTTCATTTAACTCTTTTTATGTAATTTCCCAGTAGAAAAACATTCTGAATTCTTTTCAATAAAATTCATTAAATAATCAAATTATTCTACTTAAATACATATATATTTAATCATCTTTACGATAATAACACTAAGGTCTTGCTATCTAACTCAATGAGTAAAATTTATATTGAATAAAATAAAAATATTTCAGCTATTTTCTAATAACAATAAATCAACAGAACGTCATGATAGTTCCCTGTTTTTATTACTCGCACTTAATGAACATTCTACTTCATTTAATCACAGTTAATAAAAATAATAGAAAACACAGAAAGTTTTATATAATTTATAGAAAATAATAATATACAATATACATATATTTCGTTTAATAAAATAGAATTAATTCAAGCAAATCATATAAATTGCTATGCTCGACGACACCATCGATTATATTCAAATTATTTAAAATTATCTTGTATTTTCTCTTGAATTTTATTATCATTTTTTGTACAGACTTAAGTATTTTTCTGGGTGATTTTTTTTCTTCATTCGTTTTTATTTATTCTAAAAAATGTTTTTTAAATAAAACGAATAAATAAGATAAATTGATTTGATTCTTAACAACAAAAATATATACATATATATAAATATATTCAATGAAATATTCAATTCCCAAAGCTTTTACGGTGATTCAGATTCAGACTTTTATATGGTCTGGGTTATGCTTTTATCAATATAAATTTATTAAGGTTATTTAAATTATTTATTTATGTTAGAATAGAAAATAATAATCATAATAGACGATTGAGACGAATAATTGCAAAAATCAATTTCCGTTGGTTGATTTTTCTTTCTATTTCATTTTGTTGCATTTTCTTTTCACAATTGCTGAAAAGTTTATTTAGTTAATTTTTTTTTTATAGTTCAATCACAAATATGATTATTTAAATTATAAATCGTAATGGTGAAAAAATAACAATTATAGCGAATAAAACAAAAAGAAAAGAAACTCAATCCAAGTACAATGGAAAAAAAAATAAATTATTTAAAGAGAGCTTTACTCTTTGATGCATATTTATTAGATGCATTTAGATGCTTATAAATATATTAAAGAAAAATTTTAATTGACGATTTTTGTTAATTCAGTCAATAATAATTCTAACTATTGCAAGGTTTGTTTATTCTTGTTGTAGTTTACTGCTTACATTAATAAATAAATAATTTTTCTTTTTTACTGATAGCAATTTATATGAAATAAGCATTGTTCTTAAAAGAAGCAATATCTAAATTTTTCTTTTATTTCCATAAAATTTTAAATAATATTTCATTTATCTCATACCTTAATTCTAATTATCATAATAAATTATATTATTTTTACTTAATTACCATGTTTAATAAAAATATTATTTCATTATCTATTTTCTTTAATTTTATGCTTGATTTTAGTTAGTGAATGGTGTGGGACTTTCTTATCCAAATAAAAAAATATAACCAAGGATAAATTACAAACGGTAGCTGATTAATCACTGATTTATTTCCTTTAAATAATAAAAATAATAATAATAATAATAAAAAATATATTATTCGCTCTTGATTCATTTTTACAAATTAAACTCGTTTTTTATAACAAAGCGAAATCATTGATATGAAAAATTATCGTATTTATGTCTGTTTTTTTCCTACTTTTAATTTAAATACAAAAAGAAATCAAACCGTAAATTAATCTTACCAATCCTTAATAAAGCTGAGTTCAAACGGATGAAGGAAAAAATCATAACAAAAAAAAACAAAATTATCTACATAAATTATTAAATAATCAGCAGAAAAAATCATTATCGATTTTTTACAGAAAAAAATATTAAAAGCCATTTTTTAGCTTTTTAATTGCCGGATTACAGACGTTTACAGATAGCAACTTGAACATTATGTGGTCGATGCAAATATCTTTAGTGATGTTATCTTAAAGCAATAAAGAAAAGTCAATAAAAAAAGTTCTTAGGATTATGCAGATAGCAGAGAAACAACTCAATTAACTAAATTACAAACCATTAAAAGCTGCAAAATGCATTGGCAATGTAATAAGTAATATTCTTCTATTAAAATTGATAATTACTTCATTTTTTTACTGCAATAAATAATTATTTTGCATTAATTAAATCAGGAAGTAAGTCATTTCTTATAATTAAAATAAGTTTTCTGTAAACAATTGTATAAAATTTATTACTCGGAACTAATGATTTATTTAAAATAAACAAAGAATATTTTTTTAAATATTAATATGCTGATGAAAAAAAAATCGAAAAAATTGAATTTATAACATTGCATAGTATAAAAAAGAATAATTAATATTTTTTTCTAACTAATTAAAATAAAGGATTTAATATTAATTACATGTTACTTTATTATCTGCTGCTGAACAGAAAATAAAAGCATTTATTTGTGTGTCTAGCATAGCAATAACCCATTTCAAATGCTTCATGCCAGTACAGACAATATGTTAGCAAAAAAAAAAAGGAAAATTATTTTAGACAGGTAAAATTGTACGCAATTTTTTTTTTTTCGAAATGTGTTATAAAAATCTATAAAAATATACCTTTATTTATTTTATAATAATAATATTTACATTGTTCCTACCTTTTTGTGTGTAATAGAATGTAAATATCACATCAAAAATACTACATAGGATAAACGTGGAAAGGTAAGTAAATTTCCTAGATTTTTTTGTGCGTGAGGTAAATATTGTTAACAAAAAAATATATTATTTTAATAACTTTTTAAAACCAATCATTACAAAAATTGTTTATATTATTTATAAATCGTAGTTATATATATTTTTTATTTCTGTTTCTTTTGGTTTTGTTAATAAAACTACATAAAGCTTTTTCATTAGGTAAAGTGAATAGAGAATAAAAGTATTCTTTTCACTATAAATAAACTAGAAGTTCCCTTAACAGATACCTGCACGTGAGGATACTTAAGTGATTAAAAAAAAAACTTTACAATTACAAGATTATATCAACAAAAAAAAAACAATAAAACTTTACTCTCGATATTTGCGTAAAGATTCTGTTAAAATAATAAAATAATGTTAAACAAAATTAGATAAAGATTATAAAAAGAAAAAACATACATATGGGAAATTTAATTTATTTGTTATTTTATCAAATATATTAATCGCCTCTGGTGTTACTTTGTTGGTAAATAAATAACGCGAAAACCATTATAACGTTGATTTTCTCCACTTTTTTGATCGGCTATATTCTCTTGTGATACTAATACTAGATATCGTAGATGTGCTTTACGCCAGGTTGCAAGCACACAAATTGCTACCTTTTCCTTAATCAAATATCGTTTCCATTATATTACTGTTGAGCCTTTTGCTTGTCCTTCATCTGGATTTAAGAACATTGAACTACGCAAATGATTATGCACCAAGAAAACCACGTTTGATTTAAAATCAAGCAACCGTATAGATGGGGACATTATAGACATTAAATCTGCTACCTCTCAATAATAGTAATATTATGAACAGTTACCAACTCTTAGCCAGGCGAACAAGTCAAGATTCAAACATATGATGGTGAAACAGTCTTTTTTAAAGAGGGAAAAGTAATAGCTGTATAAACATTTCTATTTAAAAACTTAAAATGTAGCAAAAACTTTCAATATTGTTAATTTAAATAATTATATTTGTAATGGAAATATAAAAAAATGTTTACCTGATATACGTTTCAGACGTACAATAAGCAATTGTGAAAAGAAAATGCAAAAATATGAAAAGAAAAACCAACCAACGGAAATTGATTTTTGCAATTATTCGTCTCAATCGTCTATTATGATTATTAATTTCGATTTTTACATCAATAATTAATTTAAATGACCTAAATTTATTTCAATTGACAAAAGCATAACTCAAACCAAATAAAAATCTGAATCTGAATCTCCGTAAAAGATTGGGGAATTGAAAATTTCATTGAATATATATGTATATATTTTTGTTGTTTGAAATGAAATCAATTTATCTTATTTATTTGTTTTATTTAAAAAACATTTCAAGAATAAATAAAAATGAATAGAGAAAAAAAATCACCCAGAAAAATACTTAAGTCTGTACAAAAAATGATAATAAAATTCAAGAGAAAATACAAGATAATTTTAAATAATTTATATAAGCGATGGTGTCGTCGAGCATAGCAATTTATATGATTTGCTTGAATTAATTCTATTTTATTACACGAAATATATGTATATTGTATATTATTATTTTCTAAAAATTATATAATACTTTCAGTGTTTTCTATTATTTTTATTACCGTGATTAACTATCATGACTTGCTGTTGAATTATTATTAAACAAAATAGCTGAAATATTTTTATATTAATAAATTTAAATTTAACTTATCGAATTAGAAAACAAAATGTTAGTGTTATTATCTTAAAGGTGATGAAATATATATTTAAGTAGAATAATCTGTTTAGTTAATGAATTTTATTAGAAATAAGATTGTTTTTCTAGCTGAGAAATAACATAAAAACAGTTGATTGAAAGTAATAAAATTTGATTAAATTTCAAATACTAAAGAACTACAAATCACATAAATACCAGATTGTACCAGAAAATATAATTTTGATACGTTACTTGTAATTCAAGTTCCATGCAATGA
This sequence comes from Ptychoptera contaminata, assembly GCA_963942525.1. NCBI lineage: Eukaryota > Metazoa > Arthropoda > Insecta > Diptera > Ptychopteridae > Ptychoptera > Ptychoptera contaminata. The sequence continues at coordinate 17,136,611 of OZ012639.1, read as the reverse complement.
CTATAAAAAATGATCTGTTTATGAAATATTATAAACACTTTATTAATTTTGATAATTTGTATCTAATCTCTGATTTAATTTTATTGCACTTGAGTTCTTTTTCATGTTTCAATAGACCCTTGACTTAAATATGACCTGTTATTTAAACTAAACAACAGAAACCTAATGTTTTTTCTTTTTAAAATTACAAACATTAAATATCCTCTTTCTAGAAATTTAATTATATTAGTTAAAAGTTTGTGTTTTACTTTTTCTTATTCAACAATGTTTGTTTTCACTTAAGGCAAACAACAATAAGCTGAATTAAACGTACAATGTGAAGAGTAGGATACTTACATTTTTATTTTGTTTTAAAATATAAAATGCAAATTAAAACACACAAGTAATAAAAAAACGCAAAACTTTTTCTCTTTGCTTCTCCTGATCATTGTTTGTTTACTTTTAAGTGTTTATTTTTCATGCTTTTCGCAATAAAAATAAGAAGAATGATTTTTTTTATCAATAAACAAAACAATTCTAAAGTTTTATTTATGGTCGTCGTTGATTGCTTGTCAATTACATTTTTTATATTATTGTTTTTATTTATCTTATATGTCGCAAAAATAATGATAATTATAATAATAATTTGCAGAAAAACAAACTGAAACCAGCAAAAATGTTGTTTTTTCTACTGATAAACTTTTAGTTTAGACATAAACGAAAATGGTATAATTTTAAATCAATGAAATAATCTTAAAAAATTCACGATTTTGCATTAATTTTCTTTCTTTAAAAATAACAACAAACAAATAAACAAACAAATTCATTGATTATTATGTTTTTCTTTGCATTATTATAGTATTGTTAGCTTTATATCCAGACAAGAGATTTTTTATGCAAAAAAACCACAAGTTTTATTACTAAATTTAATTCAATTCAATTCAATTTCACATTAAACAAAGTTTATGTCAACAAAAGCTTAACAAAAAAAAAATAATAAAAAAGTCAAACATCTAACTATGTATATAGAAATAGATATTGTTAACTGACTGATATTACTGTGTTTTTTTTATTATTTTGATTGATTGCAAAGGTTTCTGTTTTTCACAACAAACATTTTGCAAAAACTTTTTGTTTTTTATCACCTAGTATCCTGTGTACAAAACATAAAGCTCGTTTCTTGCAAAATAAAAAAAAATACCGAATTGTTCTGAAAGCGATGAGAAAATTGAGTGATGTGGTTTATGCCTATGATATATGAGAAAAAATCAATGAAGCATTTTGCCACCTTTTTTGTTATTCTTGCAAATAAAATAAATGTTGATTAGAATTTTTGTACTACTAATGTAATGTTTTTATTTAATCATGTAAAGGTTGAGATTTTGTATTATTTGTGGTGAAACAATGAAATTTTATCAAAAAAAAAAACGGTGAATGGTTATAGTTGACTAATTTTGCTGGTTCATTATCTATGTCACAAGTTTTTCGTTTGTCTTTCTTTTCTTTTCTTTTCTTATTGATTGATGATTTTCATGCTTTTATATCAAACAAAATATTAAAGGTGTTCTACACTTTTTTATTATAAATCATATAATTTTTATTTATGAAATAAATTAAGAAAATGATTGTTTTTCTTAGGTATTTTTGCTGCTTGCATTGAAAGTAAAAATACAACACCCTATGAATATAAAAATTTAAAAAAAGGAAAGATCATTTTTAATATTCTTAAAAAAAAAAAAAAAAATATGTGAGACTATAAACGTTCATACAATTTTTATATCATTTTTGTTTTTAAGCTTTTCTAAGTACTTCAAATGCATAAAGAATTATTTATGGGGAAATTCTGTCATATCTAACTTGTTTTTGTCATTATCGTTACGTATTTTTACTTGAATTTTTTTTTTTGATTTTTCATCATTACACGACTTTCAGCAGTTCAAAGATAACACAGTTTATACTTGTTTTTAACATCTTTTAGCATGCGAACAGCAAGTGTTTATACGAGTTATTAATGTATTTATAGCTGATTTAATATTTAAGTACTTTTTAATTAGAAAATTGTTATTTTGTTGTTAAAATTGTATACAATTTAAAGTTTTATTTATTTTATTTAGTGTTTTAAGCGAAAGCAATTATATTTTTATGATTACAGAGACGTTTTAACTGTGGCGCCAGTTAAATGATTATTATTTTTTCTATTTTTTTAATGGATTATAAACATGAATACTGAGTTTTATTAGAATTACTGCATTACAGCAATTAATATTTATAACAAATATCATATAGTTGATACTTTAGTTGCATAGATGGTACGACAAAGTACACCTAATTCGTAAAAATATTATTATTATTATTTTTTTTTTGTATTATTGTTTTTATTTCACCCATCAAAGGCAATACATAATAACAAAAAATCTCTACACAAAATCTAAACATAAAACAATAAAAAAATACAAGCAAAAACTGTGGTTAATAAAATTTTTAAGCGAGTGTAAAATTTGAGTGATTTTTATGAAAATAACACGAAACAAAAAAATAATAAAATAAAAAATATTTTACAGAATTTATTATCACATCAATTGTTTATCGGTACAATACATTAATTTTTTTTTAAAAATATGTTGTTACTATATGTTGCTTTAATGCTTGAAATAAATAAAACAAATTAATTCAAAAATTAAATTTTCACTCAATCAAAATAATAATAAAGCGTTGTCACTTAATGACACTTAATGATTTTAAAACCAATCACGCTAAATAAATGATTTAATATTTTTTTAATATTTAATTGAAAATATTTTTAATATTAAAATAAAAAATATTTCCCAAAAAACAAGGTTTTTAAAAAAAAAACGGTAAAATTTTCACTCAAACATCAATTAGGAAAGAGAATTATTTTTCCATTATAAAAATAAAAATAAATTAATTATATTAATTCCATAAATAAAAATTATTTTATTCCGTTAATAATAATAAATATATAATAATAATAAAGTAATTATAATAATATAAAGTTTTTTAAGTGTTTAGAATTTAGGCAAAGAAACGCAACGAACTATTTTTTATGCAAAAGTAAAATGTATAGAAAAAAAGTTTAAAGAAAATTTTTTTGTGTCGCTGATTTATAATAAAGTTTTACTTAATAATTTTTTATTATTTCATAGACAAATATAAGAATTTAAATTAATTTGTAAAAATAAATACTGTTTAGTATTGCAAATTATTTATTCTTAAAATACGATAAAAGAAACAAAGAAACAGAAACGATAATCTAATTGAAAAACAGAAAAAGTTTTCTGCTTCCTTGTTTTATTATTGAAAAATTATACAAATTTTCATTTTTCTTCAGCAATTATAACAGTAAAAAATATACATAAAATTAACATAGAATAATTACTAAATAATTTTATTCATGAAATTCTTACTTTAATACAAAAGTTACTTTTGGTTGAGTTATTTCTTCGTTTTTCAATTGTTTATTTTGAAAGAAAAGTAAAAGGAAAAATTAATGATTGAAAGTGATTAAGCATTAATGTTTTTAATAACTTATTTATGATCGGTGTACGATCTGTTTCTAGAATAATTTAATTAATTTTTAGTAAGTTTAAGTGTTTTTATTGGTTGAGATTGAATTTATTAAAAATATAAATTTGAATATGAAAAGCATGTAGAATTTTGTTTGAAAATCACATTTACACTATACAATCTCAATTGAATCTAAATTTATAGCAATAACTAGATGGAAACACTTGAAAAACGTAGGAAATTAAAGTGTCGCATCAGCTGCATTAAAATTCTACGAAATTTTAAAAAAATAATAATTCAATTATACAAATAAATTTCCAGTCTTTTTAATAAAAACATTTTTTTTTTCAAACCGAAAACAATATTCAATATTTATTTATCGTTTTGAAAGGTCTTCGATCGTTTTTCGGAATTAATTTTAATATTTTTTTTTTGTTTATTTCGTTTCGTTTCTAGAAATAAATCAATAGCAAAAATATTGTTTTTTATTGAAATCTTACATTTCGTTGCTGGCTTTCACTTTTTTCTTTTAATTTTTTATATATTTTCGTCAATTTCTGCTCAATATTCTATATTTAAATTTTAAATCGAAGTAAAACTGCACAAAAAATAATAAAATATCGTTTAGTTTATTTGAAAAATAATTTATTACTCATTTATTTTTGTATTTAAACAAGTTTAATAACGATTGAATAAAGCTGCTTATAAACAATTTCTAAAAATTAATTCTAATAAAGAAGTAAAGGATTAATTAACAAAAATAAAAAGGAAAGTGAAAATATAAGACATGGTTCTATCTACTGTAAAGCATTGAGACACCATAATAGAAACTTTAGTTATTTATTTATTTATTTAAACAAATATAAAGATTAATATTACGTGAGTTTACTGAGTGTAAAAGCTGAGCTTTTATTTTATTTTTAAAACACCTACGATTTTGTTGTCGTGAGAAAGTAACTAGCTGTTGTTGAGATTTTTCTAGACTTTTAGCAAAAAATTCGTAATATAATTTTCTATGTAATTCTTATGATGATAAGACTAGCAGACAATTTATCATCATTTTGAGGATATTTCTGACATAATAAATAATTTATTTATTTATTTCGCAATCATATGTTTATGATTTTCTGTTTCTTTTTTGCAGTTGCTGTTCTTTATTACCGCTTTCCCATAACAAATGATCGAGATTGTGTCAATAGCTTGTCATATTATTCCCACTGTTTCGTCATCTATTAATATTGTTTTTCTGTATTTATTCTATTTATTTCATCATGTTGTGGTAATTTTCACAGCAATAAATCATCACCAATGCATTTACCAACGTTTAACCATAGTTTTTGGTATTATTTAATCATTATTCTAAATACTCATCAACATAATGCTAACCAACGATTTATTAATATATTCTTCAATTTTGATTTGTTGTTTTTACTTAAGAATGAGTAAAACAAAGCATTTATAATTTTCTAGAGCGTAAAAATAACAATAACTCATTGAGATAAATTGTGTCAAGTAGTCGTAATCTTTGATTATTACTAATAACTAAATTTTCTTATTCTTCATCTTAATTTGCATATTTGCAATCTTTATGCTCGATGAGCTGAATGTAACAAAGTGTTTTTTTTTCTCTATGAATATAATTTGTTTCAACCATTTATTTTTGTTATTAGGATATTTTTTTTAGTTTATTAATTTATATTGAGATATTACAGTATGAACATGTTAATGTGTATTTGTGGGTACTTTTATTTTGTGCTTTTTAAATGCTGTCATACTGTGAAACTAATGGTAAGTAACGCTTTTGTATTTAAGCCAAAAGAATCATCATTCCGATGCTGCTTATTCATATTTAAATCATTCAAATCATTCAAAACAAAAATCCAAAATTTTAAAGCTTAACTACTGAGCTTTTACAGTATAATCATATTTCATCGTTGTTTTTTATTTGCCGGTTGTTATCCGTCAATAATGCAATTCATCAATATAACCAAGAATACAATAAGCAAATAAGTAGGTCATTGAATTCATGTCTATTAAGTAGTTTCATTCATCATGTTATCATTATCACTTTTATGTGATTATTATAATTAATTAACAAGGTATTATTTATTTATTTTTCGACTATGATTTTCTTGCAAGAATTGATCTTTTTTGGTGTTTAAAGCATTATTATTATTATTATTATTATTATTATTATTATTAAACTTAATTGACCTAATTATACTAGAAAATTGTAGTTTATATAAATATAATTCAATAAAATAATTAGATATTATCGGAGTAAATAAAACATGTGACGTTATCTATGTAAATAAAAGTGCACAAAAACCCATAAATTATATTTTTTTATATTCATATATAGTTTTCATTCCGTTAAAATTAGTTTGAAGTACCCTCAAAGTGTAAAATATCAATTACATTTGAGCTATTAAAAAAACAATGAAATACATTTAATAAAGTTTTAATTAAATTAAAAATAAAATTATCAGAATGATATTCAGTTATGAAATGCATTCAGTATTCAGTAAATATTTTATTAATTTATAGACGGTTAAATATTTTAAAAGTTTCTTTGAATTGAAGTAACTTAATAATACAGTTATTTTGTGTGGGCGATACACAAATTTTTAACACAATGTTCTGGTAATAACAAAGTGTTTTTTTAAATATAAAACTTAAATTATATGGATTTACTAGAAAACAAGTGTTATATTGCAATGTAGATTGTTTTCAATTTGTTGGCATTTGTAAGCCTTTTTATTATGAATAATAATAATAATAATAATAATAAGCAAATATTTTATTTAATTATATTACATCGTGATAATAACATTATAGAAAATCAAAACGAAAATATTCAACAACAGATGAAGCCAAAAACGAACGTAAAAATTCAATATTTCATTATGCTATTTTTATTTTCATTTTACAAACATAATAGCTCAAAAAAAAAAATGAAAAGAAATTTAATAAAAGGCAGAGAAAGAAGCATTTTATTTTTTTGAAGAAAGTAAAATCGATTGTGAGGTGACACGCGTTATCGATGTTTAATTTTTCTGTTTTATGATTTTCTTTTCGATTTTTCCAGTACAATAAATATAATTTTCCTTTAACAATACAATGAGTGGGCGAATTTAAGTATTTTTTCCCCAAAATAAGCAAGTTATATAGTGCTTGGTGAGTTTTTCTTTTCCTCATTTATTTGTTCTTTGAAGAGTTTTTGTTTGTTTTTTCTTCTCTTCTTTACAAAAATTCTGTTCTATTACAATTGAGTTAAAACTCTATTATTCTGTAGCTTTTGACAATATTTAGAGTTAATAAATAGTACACAGTAGGGTGTAATGCAAACAATTTTTAGTAAATTACAAAACATAAATTTTAATAATTTTATCTTTACAAGGTAAAAACTAACAGTTACTATAAGTTTACTACCTGCAACAAAATGGTAATTCAAATTATTTACGGATTTTAGTGAGCGTGAATAAACCAGTATCAAATAAATCAAGTGTTTCAATAAATAAAGTGTTTAAGTACCTTTTTTTTGTTGAAAGATTGTCTGCTTTGCTGAAAATATTTTTCGACATTTTATATTTTTTGTTTATGTCTATAATTTTATCAAAAAAATATTGTCTTAGGCCAAAAGAAAATATTTATGGAAAATTTAATCGAGGAAGTGAGGCAACATCCTTGCTTATATGATTTAATATCACCTGATTAGCGGTGTACTCATTTGAAAGATCGGCTTTTGGGCATCATTGCCACCAAAATAAATGTTGATAGTAAGTAAAATGAAATTCCTTTCTGTGTGATAGGTTGATAATTTTTACATATTTGCAGTATCAATATGTAAAACGAAGTGGAAGTCCATCCGGGACAGGTATAAGAACGAGCTTAGCACGCTCGATCTGAAAGAAACCATGGCCATATTTAGCCATGCTTCCAGAAGGTATAGTTAATAATGGTATAATCCGTTACCGTTTAATATTACTTACAGAATACGGAATGATAAATATTACTAACAGTATTTTGAAAGTGCCGTAAAAGAGGAACCAGATCCGCTAAGATTACCGGCTTTAACCTCGCTGCCAAGGTCAGCAGCTGAAACCCCTTTATTTTCTGTTTTTATAGTTCCATTTATTAATTAATCATTTACTAATTGTGCTTCTAAGGTTTTAGTGTATATATATTTAATTATTAATAAAAAAATAAATACAAGTCATCATCAACATTAGTTGTTTATTAATTATTTTATAAAGATTAACTACAAATTGCTAATGAAAAGGTATTCATACTTTTCTGCAGTTTTTTCACAAAAAGTGATGTTTTACTTAGGAAAATACTATTAATAAATTCTTTTCATCGTCTGTTTTATTTATTTATAGATTTATTTATCTATTATTCAACTAAAAACTGTAAACAATTGTTGATCTGGCGTTTTGCTGTTCATACGACGAAAACATTTCTATATAAATAAATTAATAATAACGTAATTGAATACATGAAATCAAAACTATATAAAATAAACAACAAATAAACAAAGAGAATTATTATTATTATTTATAAATAAATAAATTGTTTAAAATTTGAAGGCTACTTCTGTATTTATTTTTAATTCTGTGTAATATTACAATGATGTCTGTAGTTTTTCTAGTTATTAATAAATGATACCGATATCGTTTCATTTATTGCAATTTTTAATACATTTATTTTCATTTTTTCATCTCATTTTTCGTAGAAAATAATTAACAGTTAAAGAAGAACAAGAAGATAATTTTTTCTCCATCGTATTATTAAACTTTTTATAGATATAAACGTAAGCTGTCAGACTTGTTGTAGGCGTTCATATTTCTTAATGATTTTTCTATACATTATTAAAAACGATGCATTATAAGCTAGTTATCTAGAAAAGTTAAAAGATTTCTTCGTAATTTTTTTTATAGATTTATAAATAAATGATTGATGTAATTTTGTTAAGTATAATCCGTTAAATTAAAGATTAAAACTAATGTTAATCTGTGGTTATTCTGTGTTGTTATTTTTTTGAGAAATGCTTTTGGTGTTTGGTTAAATAAAAAATAAAACATAAAGCAAGCATGTTTCTTGTAATTATAACCGACATTAAGGTAAACGATTTAATTATGTTATACATACTGAGGTATTTATTCTTATTTAATTAAAAATAAAAAGAATAACACCTTAATAACCATATAAAATTCAGCGATTTTAAGGTGGTTTCTCCGTGTACGTACAACAATAAAAGAATTCTATAATAATTCTTTATCCTTTCGAAAGTGTTTTAAATTTCAACTAATTACTTCATCATATTCTTCTTTAAGTGGTATATATTTAGCTTTTTACATTATTTTATCTTTCCATTTTAACACTTTTCCCATTGCTATTTCTCCCAATTGATGTTGAATTTCATTAACAATCGTTTAAATGGTATTGTCTGTGTCTGAGTTGTCTTGTCTATTGTAATTTAAATAATGGACAAGAGTGTGGTTATTTTTACTTGCGACCTATTTACAAAAATTGATTTTGATAATTGAATTAAACTTAATTGAATTGAGTTGACAGAACGCATTGATCCGAATTTGTTATATTAATACCTTTGTCGGTATGTAACAATCAACTAGGTAATTTAATAAGGTGACAATAGATCATTCCTTTAAATGATTTAATATTTATTTTACTGTTTTTGTTATGGAAAGGCAGTTATAATCAGTAAAAGACTTTGTCTTAAAAAAGAAGTCAATCGATTAGTGTAGCATTGTACCCTGTTTTCGTTGTATTATACCAGTTTTGGGAGTTATGATAAGACAATGACATTGTTTTAAGCAATGACAAAACAACATACAAAAATTTTGTTATCTTAAAATACTCAAATGTCTTATATCACAAAATTATTCTCATTTTAACGAGTCACAGTTGATTGCCATACATAATCAGCTGCATTCATGTGCGATACAGACTACCAAAAAATGCATTCATTTAAATAAAATGACCGAAAAATGATACCAATAATCTGATCGCTAGGTTTATGTGCTGTTTTATTTATTTTTTGATAATAATATACATGCGATTTACCTCAGATGCATTTATCTCTTAATTACATGACATCGCATTGTAACCGCTAGAACATCAATTGTGGATTAATATTATAAGAAGAATTTTCAACCCTTAATTTTTTTTCAGTTTTTTTTAAATAGTTAATTTGCGTTATTATAGAAAATTCTTAGAGATCGCTATATTTTTTTGTTATTAATAACAAAATGTTTACAAGTCAACGATGGAACTTTTGTATCTAAGAAAAATTAATAAAAGAAATATAAAATTCCAATGGATTTTTATTGAAAATTGTTGTTATTTATTTAGTTATTATTAATTTTGCTGTATCTACTATAAACGATGGTAGAAATTTTGTGTTTTTTCAGGAGAAAAAAGTATAGGAATGACATTAAACATGACATTAAAGAGCTCTTTACTATATTTAATTGAGTTAATTTACAATAACAATAGAGTTTTTGAACATAATGGGTCTTATTATTAGTTAATTATCCTTTATTTGTGATAAGGAAACTTTTATAAGTCAAGATTATAATTAAAATAAAGTAGTTTCTTGTTAAACCAATAGAAAACTGTTGTAAAAATTATTTTTTCGTTCTTAATTTGTTCCTTTTAAAAAAATTTGAACACAATTTGTTATTCTTTGATATGTTTATCCACTGTTTGTAAAAAAAAATTTCTATGACACATTACAGTCAGAACACTTTAATACACTTTAATCCACTGAATCAGTTTTTTAATATTACTTGCAGCCGTCAAAGTGTGACCAACACCGCAAAATATGTTTCCGTTTTTATAAAAATGACCTCTTGGCTTGTCCGCATATAAATTATTTGTTAAAATTTTTAGTTATATATAAGTTTTCTTTACAGTTTTTCCTTTGGTATTTACTCGACTTTATGTACATTTTCTTTTTTTTCTGTATCACTTTTTTCGAACATATAGTGAAAGGTTAGGATCATCGTGACATCTTTCAATTGAGTTTCTGTGTTTGTTTGTGCACTCTCTGTTTGTCTGCTATTTTTTCTTATTATTATTATTTAAGAAAAAGTATAAAGGGATTGTTATTGACACAAATTTTAAGAATAAACGAAGTGATAATAAAATTGTACATATTTATAAATGATTTTATATCTTTTATTATTAAAAAAAAACGAAAAGAAATATTAATTTTTTTTGTTGTTTGATTTTCATTCTAAAAGTAGAATTAATAATTTTGTTATATTGTCTGGATAAATATTGTGTTCATCTTAAGAATCATAAAATTCAAGGGGGTTTTCTAAACTGTCTAAGAAATTATTTTCAACAAAGTTAAAGAACTTTCGTTAATTATTGCTTTAATGTTAATCAAAGTTATGAAATTTTCTTTTTTTTTTTTGTTAAATAATGTTTAAGTTTTCATCAGGGAATACATGAGAAATATATATATTTTTTCAAAATTGTTTCTTAACTACAAAACACCAGCTTAATGTCATAATAATCAAAATAAAGTAAAGATGTAGAGAGACAGACACTTCACTTTATTATTTATGGGAAATAAATCATAAAAATAACATAAGAAAAACGCATTAAAAAGTAATTAAATTTGGATTAATTTCTGACAGATTTATCTTACCTAGAATTTAATAAATTTAATTTAGAAAACTAAAGTAGAAAAAGCACTAAAAACATAATTTAGTTAAAGCTTTAATTGATTTGTTTTATTTTCTTAGCTGTGCTCTACAAAAATATATTTTGATTGAAATTTAATTGAATTAAATATGAGACACCAGTGTTTTAATTATTTATAATCGAATTCATGTTTCAATTTCCCTATAATAAGTGTGTTTTACCTCATTGGATTACTTTTTACAGATTACATGCCATATATAATATGTTTCTAAAAGCTTATTTAGAACGGAAAACAAATTAAAAATTAATAATTCTATAATTTAAATGGGTGAAATGTTAATGAGGAATAATGAAAATATGATTGATGTGACGAGTAAAACATAATTAGCTTGAAGCCGCACAGATGATGTCGTTCGATGGTGATAATGATAGGCAAATTGCACTTCTATCCCTCCGTGAATTATCCTAAAAAAAGAAACTAAAAGCAAAAGAGAATAATGCTTTTAGCTGCTTTGTGCAAATAATACGAGATTATGTGGAAAATAACAGAAAATATAGATGAAAATAATGTCAGTGGGTGAGACTTTGGGCGGCATTAAAAAATGTTTGGCATTGAGGCGACCAGCCTAATGGGGATTTTGTCGTTATATTTCGGCTAAGAAAACAGAAAATGTTTGTTTAATGTGCTCGTAACACATTGTGCTTTACTCTAGTTGTAACAAAGAAACAAAGAATCATTACATTCGTAATCCTAATTTAAAAATTTTTAAGGCACAACTATCAAATATCATCTTTCATTTATCCTTCCTGTAAGCAAACCGACATTAATAAATATTTGTTGAATTCTCTTAACGCAATCTTGTTATTGGCAGCAACAGTAACAATAGTAGTAGCAATATCATCACCACGATCGGAATTGAGTTCGTTCTCAAACGGATTGTCACTAGTAATGGGAAATTTAAATCGATTTTCCAATCTCTAGTGACAATAAAAAACTAAAGATATACAGAAACAGAAAGATATGAAAATATTTTTCAAGAAGTATACACTTAACCAATTTCGAAAACTTTCTCATCCATAATTTGAACCGCAGGTTAAAAATTTTTTTCGTTTTCTCATTATTTCTTTTATAAAATATTTTTTTTTGGGTTTCCGTTTAATAAAGTTTAATTTATGGATATAAAATGCTTATTTTTAATAAAATTTGGTTTTTGTTTGTTTTTGTTTTCTTATATTACAAGTCTCGTTCCATTTCATTAGACACATTATACGTAAGATTTGTTTTGATAGTTTGCAAACAAACTAATTGTGTAAACGTTCTGGTCGACAACTCGACAATCACTGAAGAAATTTTTAAATTTTAGTCCGAGAGAAATAAACAAGTAAAAAAAACAATTTATTTATTTATTTATTATCCGTCTGGTGACTTTGTTGTTTTTTGGTTAAATTAACGCGTTTCGAAAGCAAGCTTTCATCTTCCGAATTTTTGTGTTTTTGATATAAAACACTTGTCAACTAAATATTTTTGAACTTTTGATTTAAGCACTTTCGCGGCTATTGTTTTGCGCGTGCATTCTGTATTGAAAGTCTGAAAGCATTGACTTTCGAAACGTATTTGTTTAACCAAAAAAGAACGAAGTCACTAGAGACTAGATAGATAAAAACAAATAAATTGATTTTATTACAGTGACTGGGCTCCAATAAAAGCACAACTGTGCGTCAACGGTAGAACATAGTATTTTTTTCTTTTTATAAACATTGAAAAATACTAACTAAATTAAAATACATCGATTTTTATTTAACACAATGATGAAAAATTCATCTAAATTAAAATATCAAAAGGTGTGTCGCTTGTACTTTGTCCATTTTAATCAATTTATTTAAATTTATTTATGATTTCTGCTGTGTCTGTCACTCATTTAAAACTGTTCTTTTGAATAGCTTTTTAAATAAATAAATAAATGCATTGTAATCGATTTGTTAAAGAAAAAATCCATTAAAGGATAAAACTATGATCTATTAAAATAATTTAAAGGTTTTCTCGTTTAAAATTTTTCTTATTGATAAAAGTTTTTGGTGAACTTTTTACGTTAGAATAATGCCTTAAATTTTTTATAGGTATTAAATTTAATAATTTAAAATAAAAAATAATCTAACCACATCCTTATTTAAAATTAATTAAAACTTTTAATATAAAACTGAGTCACAGTATTTTTATTTAAAGAAAGAATTTTATCATCTACGAAATGTTACAAAACATAAAGCAGCTCTATTTTGCAACAAAATTAAATTATTCTACTATATTATTTTTATTAATATTATTATAAATTTGTTTATTTGTTTTAAACAAAACTATGCACAACCAACAAACATGAACATATTAGTAAAGTTGATAAGCTGTTATCTATCTATATAAATAATAACATGATAATAATTCAAAGTTGAATGCATATTAGTAAATCAAATAGAAAAGGTCAATTAAAGGTTTATTCATAGTAAATTTGCAAGAAATTTAAATGAATATTAAAATGTGTAATAAAAAGGATAAATTATATATATTTAACCATATAGAAAACTGGATTAGTTATTCTTATTTAACTTATTTTAATTGTGTTATTCAATAATTACTTGAGCATTTATGTGGCACATTTTATAACAAAAAAAAATTATTTTTTACAGTTTAATTAAATTCTTTTCTTAAATAAAATATTACTATGTTTCCTTAACGATATATATGATATGTGTATATATTTAAACGAAAGTTAGACAGCATTTACCAAGAAACAAGCGGTGTACGATATTATTTTTCAACATTTTAAGTATCTGATAATATGAGAAGTGATTTAACTCAACAAACAAGATGAAAATTTAAATAAAATCACATAATTAGCATTAATTTTATTGTTTATTCCTTGAATCCTTTTTTCTTGCCTTTTTATATGTTAATTACTTTTCAGCAATTAATAATCAAAATAGGAAAAGAAAAACCCTTTTAACCGGTGCGTGTCACTACTAAATTATACCAGTTGGAAATAATAACACCATCAGAAGTAAAAAGAAAAAGTGAAAATAATTTATTCAATAAAAAAATAAATAATAAAATAAAAATTTATAAAATGCAAACCTTAACATTATTGTTTATTTGTTAAAGGAGGAAACTGAAAATTAATAAAAAAGGAAACATAACAAAATAATGCACGCACGAAACATCAAAGTAAATAATAAATTTGAATTGTACCAAAAAAAAATGATATTTGCTTTTCTTCTCTCTTGTTTCTATATTAAAAATTTTAGTCTATTTTGGTTGGAGTTTATTTCACTGTTATTTGTTTCTTTGAAAAACTTTTACTTTTTGCGATGAAATGTCGTTTATTTTTATATGTTTAATTTTTTTTAATATCATTATAATGTGTTTTTTTTCTTCATATTGTGACTAGAAACGATTTATTGTTTATTTATAAATAAGTATGAAATGAAGTAAAATAAATAAATAAATAAATAAAAATGTTTAGCTTTCGATTAAATAACTTTTGGAATAAACATAAAGTAAATAGAATTTGTTTACCACTAATGTTCGGTTATTTATCTGTAAGCAAAAAATTGAAATGAAATTACAATATTTGTTGCTGTTGCTGGTACTTCTACTTCTACAGCTGCTGCGGTATGCATGAAGGGAAAACATAGTAAGGAATCAATTTCGTTATAGAAATCTAAAAGTAGGAAACAAAATTTTTTGTAGAAAGGAGCAACATTTATTTGGTTTAAATATATTAAAATAAGAAAAAAGTATATTGATATTCAGAACAAAAGAAAATGAAAAGAAAAGGAAATATTTATGGCTTTTTTTAATAAAAGATTAAAATCTCATATTATGAAAGTACCAAGTAATTTATTATAAACAAGTTTTTTATTATTTCTATTTTTAAATAAGCAAAAGGAAAAAAAAGGAAAAATATAACTAGAAAATGCTTGAAGCATTAGCCTAAACTATACATATAAAAAGGATTGGTGAGCTTTTTAGGTAAAAGATGAAAAAAGAATTGAAAAATTTTAAAACAATTTTTTTTAATAAGTAAATTCCATCTTTTCAATTACTATTGAAAAAACAACTATTTGTGTATGAAAATGGTGATTTTACTCGAATAATATTAACAACTGTTGCACTGAGATGTAATTGATTAAGGTTTTTTCGTCGTTTTATTAAAAAATAACGACAGTTTTTTTTTTTTTTTTTTTTTATTTATTTTCTTTTTTAATATAATTCATTTTGATTTACATTAAGTTTAAAAAAAAATAATAAAGAAAAGCTTATCTATTATATATACATATTTTCTTAATTTAACGATCCTTATTTGAATTTTCTAAATTATTATTTGTTTTATAAAATAACGACAGTTAGAATCTGTAAAGTATTTTATTTTTTAACAAGATTAACACATAATTTTTGGTATAAATTGGAATACAGAAACCTGAAAATAGCTAACACTTCTTTAAAGTAATAAAATTACTTTAAAAAAAAAATATCTCATTTTGATTTTTTTTCCTAAACTAATTGAGTATTACCAATTTCTTTTAATCAACAAAAATAATAAGAATAACTCGATCAGTAAAACAAATACTTTAATATGTTCTACTTTATCAATTTTCATCATTTGGCTAAAGAGATTGATTTTTCTATTCAATACGGCTGCTATCATTATTTTTTAATAATAAATAAATGAAAAAAAGCAAATTTCACGTTAAAATGTCAAAGCCTTGTTATGATTATCTCATTCCGCTGCTATTTTTTTTATGTTTTTTTACCAAAATTATGCTCTTTTTTATTCTATTTTTTTTTGGTAATAATATTAGTACAAAATAAAAGAAAATAAACAATAAAAAAGTTCATGTTCACATGCTGTGCTTATTTTATTGAGATGTTTCGGTTTTAATTCAGATCAACAATAGCCAGTCGCCCTGAAACATAAGTCAATCAATTTTCTTACTTTAGTACATTTCCGTTTAGTTTTTGGAAATTATTATTAGTATTGTTTGCTTTGACAGAAATGTCAATGCCAACAATCGACCAGTTTAAAATAAAAAACTAAATATTTGTTGACAATTTAATTTCTTATCAAAATAAATGCCTACCAAATTTGTTTTCGGTATAAAGGAAATTATCCTTGTAGAAATTCTATCATAGGAAACCTTATAAAACTGACAATTGCTGATTTATCACACGGCCACTTACAAGTCTGTGAAAAGTGAAACAGTTTTCTAAGAACTGAGTTAGAATGACAAAAAAACACTATTTACTATAATAATTTTTGGTTCATAAGTACAGGGAAATTACCATCTTCTTTGTTTTAAATCGCATCTGTTTCATTTTATTATCCCTCGTTTTATCTACAAAGTGATATCGTTATTATTATTATTATTTTGTAATTAGTTTTCTTTTCTTTCTTTTAATTGTTGATAATTTATTTGTATCATTATGTTTATAAAAAAATACTTTGTTTATACTAGCTTTACCACTGTGTTGTTTTACCTTTTATATATTTTATTAGTATCCATTTCCTGGTCACACTTAAAAACCCTTTAATGTAATTAAAATTAAGAAAAATAAGACGAGAATAATATTAAAGTAAATAAGAATAAAAATTATGTAAAAATATTGCTTAATTGTATGAATTATTAATAATTGTTTATTTTTTTCTTCTGTTTTAATCGTTTATTGTTTCAATAATAAAAGATTTTCACAAAAATAATTAATTCTTTTTCGTATTATTATTATTATTATTATACTCCATTTAATTTTTTCTATTATTTAAATAGCAAAATTGTTATTATTAATCATGAGACGTTGTTTTTTATTCGTAGAAAGGCAGTTAAAAAGCTTTACACTAAACGAAAAGCAAAATCATTTGCAACGTGAAAATAATTAATCGATTATAATATTAACACGTGAAACTATGCAAAAAACGCGCGAAACCATTGTATTTTCTTGATAAAAGCAGCAAACAAAAAAAAAATGATTTTTATTACATCACGGCACGCAAAATTTTACTTTTTATTAGCAATAAATTTTGGTTTTTATGTTTATTATTGTTTTAAGCTTGGTACCACATTGGCACTGATATTTGTTTTTCGTATTTTGATTACTAAACACGAATATCACCTGTATTAAATTGTTAAATTAATAATTATATTAAAATTTATTCATAACGTTTTAAATCATAAAATTAAATGATTGTCGAGAAAACAATTCTTTTTCGTTTATTCGTCGCAATAATTTGATCACCTATTACCATGTTATTCAACTCAAACTATTTCCCATATAAGAATAATTTCTTCATTAATTTTTGAAGATGTTGAATAATTTGAAATTTTAAAGGAAAAATTTATATTCTTCGAGTGAACAAAAGATAGATGTTTAATTTCCCTAAAGGATATAATCCGAAAACTTTGTTCTTTAATTTCTTCAATATTTTCTGTTTTTCGCTTCTTAAATAAATTCTACTTATAACTGGGTACGTAAGATGTTATACTACAAGCCTACATTACATGTACATATTTATCTTGAAACCTTTTATTTATTTATTTTTCTTAAAAACAGACTAAATTCATTGGTGTGATATTTTCTTTTGAAAAGCAGTCGTATGTACTTAGATGTATTTAAAATGTCGGTTAGAAAATATAAATTTTTGCTTGTAGATTTGGAAAAACATTGACGATATTAATGTATTTACTGTTGTTGGTATCTCCATTGAGACACTGTATAGTATCTAACAAATGTTTATCATAATTTTATTTTGGTTTTGCTTAATAACTCTTACTAGATAAAATTTTATTACAGAAAATTTACACAAAATATTTTACTGTTTACAGAGAAAACAATACTAATTTACTAAAATAGTATCATATTGTATTGCCTTCGGGATGTATGCTCATTTTCCTTTTTTAAAGCTATAAATAAAACCATAAATTATTCAATGGCCTAGTTTCAAACTAAACAACACAATAAAGCAAAAAAAAAAACACATTTGTTTAATATGAAAAAAACTAAATAAAATTTTTCTATTACTAATTTCTACGCCATTGGCGAGTTTTATTTAATTAAGAATAAAAACAATTAACGGATAATAAAGAGAAAAATAATTAATAAAAGAAATTTTGTGGTCGAAATTCTAATTGATGTTTCTTGTGTCGAACATAACTAATAAACGAATTACAGATTGTTGTTTGCTTGATTGTTTGCATCAATCCTGTTGACTGACTTTTTAAGGAAAAGAAAATATTTATTTTATTATTATTGTATGAAATCGAAGTTCAGTGTGTATACATTTTTAATGATGTTCATACGATGCACTAGGATGAAAATATTTAATATATTTTGGGAGTTTCTCAGCACACAGACAATTGTAAAATGTTTGCTTTAAATAATGATAATAATATGAATTTATGTATTTAAAAATAATATTTAATGCAGAAACAACAGCTTGGGGAACTTTTATAATAACAGAAAGAAATTTTTCCTTAAAAACATAATATATTAACTGATTTTGTTTAAAAACTTACGCACAATTTTCTATGTGAATTTTTATCAAATGATGCAATGGTGATTAACATTGTTTTTCGGTTGTTAACATATTTTTCAGGCTTTTTAGGCGTTTTTTTAACAAAACTATACTAATGCTGTGTTTGTTTTATTTATCATCCATCTACATAATTTAGGAATGTTTTTGTGTTAATTTTCATTAACATTTGCTACAAGTTAATCGCAATCAAAATTCATTAAACTTAGAAAAAATTGAAAAGTTCTTCCCTTAAAAAACAAAATAAATTTGTTGTTTTCGTGAAAAATAATTTCATCAAAATTTCAACAAGTATTTTTTAAACATTTCCGTTCCTTATACAAAACTTTTTCTGTTTTCAGTTTTTTATTAAATATTTATAAAAATAAGAACTTTCTCGTTACATTTTCATCAAATCATTAAATGTCAATAATAAACATGCACATTAACTGGTAAATATTTAATTTATTTATTCAATCGTTTTGCTCAGCTTTTACATTTATTAAATAATTCGTATTTTCTTATTTATCATTTATTTACATTTTTTCTTTGGATCCCATAAACATGTCAACAGAATTTCAAATCGTCATTATTTTAATTCAAAGAACATTAAAATTGAAAAACGTCGAAGACACCCAATACTCCAACCATCGTACAACACAGCATTCCGGTTTTATGAGTTTTCGCTGCTTTTACTCGTTGTTTTATTTTTCTATTTTTTATTTTCTTTCTTTATTTGCAACAAATGCAAATATTCAATGCGTCTAATAAAAAAAAATAAAATTAAATTGAAAAACAATAGGCAAAGTAGCTAGGATATATTTATCTATAGATCCGCAATTTTGAATTAAAAAAAAAAAATATTTGATAAATTCATTTGTTTATTTCCTGTTTGTAACAATAAAAAAAAAATTAAAATTAAAAAAAGAAAATTCATATATATTGCGAGCTTTTAAAGTTGGTTGGCATTCCACACTTAGTGTTTTTTCACATATTAAGCTGTCAAGAGAACATGCTTTAAAAAGCATAAATATTTCTTCTTTTATTCAGGGAAAATGCCATAGAGAATTTTATTTTTTTAACCAATGCAAAACCATTATAATAATAAAATACGAAATGATGATCTTACTGAAGGGACAACATTTTCAACGATAGTTGAGTCTTGAGATATGCGACACTGTTCAGGAAAACGGCTTCGATTGTACACGATCTGCGGTTTCAAAGCACTAATTTTTTATTATAATGACAATGTCGTGAAAAATTTATTACACTCATCCTTAATTAACATAAACGTTATTTATTATTTATTTTACAACCAAAATATTATCTGCGGTTATACACAGCCAGCAAAAAAGCTTTAATTAAACTTTAATTTTTTTTTTTCGTTCACTCTATTACACTAGATTAATTACTTACAGGCGTCATTTATATAATTTAAGAGTAAAAGTTAATTGTCACCAAAAAACTATTGTTAATTGTTAATTGTTGACTTTGATTTTATTTTTTCATATTGAATTTAACATTTTATTCTTTTAAAAAATGTTTTCCATGGAAAACAGTAAGTACGAGTACATTTAACTATAAAGAAAAAAATCAACAATAAACAAGAACAACAAGAGCTTCTTTGTGTCACTTGGCCGACATACTGGCCAAGTGACACAAAGAAGACTCCAGACCTTATAGACTTCTTTGTAACAAAAGATATAGCGAACAGCTATATACATATAGAAAACAGTGAAGGACTATCGTCGGACCATTCGCCCATCATTATAACCATAAGTGAAACAATAATAAAGAAAGAAACTTTACCTAGACTGACAAATAACAAAACAAATTGGGGACAATTCTGTAAAATAGTAGAGGAAAAAATTAATCTTAGTGTTTTACTAAAAGACACAAACCAACTAGAGGAAGAACTAGACCATTTTAATGAAACCATAAAAGAAGCAGCACAAGAAAGTACACCAGTTATCCAGACTGGCGAAAAAGCATATGCTTCTTATCCGATGGAAATAAGAGAATTAGTCGCTGAAAAGCGGAAAGCTCGCAGAAGGTGGCAAAATCATCGTTCTCAACAAAATAAAACCATGCTTAACCATCTTAGTAACAAGCTTACGCATGTTATAAAGGAAGTGAAAAACGAAACAATAACTAGGTACTTGCTAACCCTAACCGATAGCAAAGACTCAGATTATTCTCTTTGGAAAGCTACCAGCCAAATAAAAAGACCGAAGGTCCAAGTTCCACCAATTAAAAAAGAAAATGGTACTTGGGCAAGAAGTGCTAAGCAAAAAGCGGATCTTTTTGCGGAGTATCTTGAAGAGACATTTCATCCTCTCCCCAGACAGTCAGCTTTCGAAAACACTTCATTCATTCACAAGATTGATGAATGCGAGATACAAAAAGTAACCCTCTTCGAGCTAAAACAAGAAATAAATAATAATCTTAATGCAAAAAAGGCTCCAGGATATGACTTAATTTCTGGACAAATTATTAAAAACCTTCCAGAAAAGGGACTACGAAAACTAATGCAAATCATTAATAGTTCTTTTAGGCTAAAATATGTTCCACGACAGTGGAAAATAGCCGAAGTGATAATGATACCCAAGCCCAATAAACCACCAAATGACAAAAAATCATATAGACCAATATCGATATTACCAACAATGTCTAAATTGTTTGAAAAACTACTTCTTAAAAGATTGAAGCCAATAATAGAGGAAAGAGAATTAATTCCGTCACATCAATTTGGATTTAGGGAAAAACATTCCACTATAGAACAGGTACATAGAATAACCAACATCATTGAAAGTGCTCTGGAAAGCAAAAAAGTATGTTCAACGATTTTTCTGGATATTGCACAAGCTTTTGACACAGAGGCTTACAGTTTAAATTAAATAAATATCTACCAAGACAGTACTATGAAATACTAAAATCCTACATAACTGATCGATTTTTTCGAGTAAAGTTTGAGGATGAATTCTCAGATCTAAAAAAAATTAATGCAGGGGAGTGTTCTAGGACCCACACTATACCTGTTGTATACGAGAGATCTACCTATCACAGATGAAGGAACGGTAGCTACATTTGCTGACGATACTGCAATCATGGCGATTGGAAAAAATATCAAAGAAGCAACCGAAAAATTACAAAAAGCAACCGATGAAGTCAGCAACTGGACCAAGCGATGGCGTATCAAACTTAATGAGACAAAATCCACACACATTAACTTTACCTATCAAAAAGTAAATACCATGACAATAAATATTAATTCACAAAAAATACAATACGCAAACACTGCTAAATATTTAGGTATGACACTTGATACTAAACTTAAATGGAAGGAACATGTAAAAAAGAAAAAAGAAGAACTTAATATAAAGTTTAGAAAAATGAATTGGCTTCTAGGAAGGCATTCTGAACCCATAATAAATTACTCCTATACCGGCAAATACTAAAACCGGTATGGACGTATGGCATTCAACTTTGGGGCTGCACAAAAAAATCAAACGCACAGATGATACAGACATTCCAAAACAAAGTCTTAAGAAGTATTGTCAATGCACCATGGTATATAAGAAATGATGACCTGCATAGAGATTTGCAAGTTTAACTCATAGAGGACGAAATAAGGAAACATGCATCCAAGCATGTAGCACGTCTTCAACAGCATGAAAACGTTTATATTCGACACATGATAGATAACCCTATCGTAGAGAGGAGACTTCAAAGAAGGAAGCCGCTTGACCTGGTGAATTGATAACCAAATGATATTAGATATAATATAGATTTAAGTAATTGGGACTAACCAATGGGTTACAACCCTTCAAAAGTGCACTATGTATGATAAATAATTTACTAGATGGGCGAAGCTCAGTTGTAATAAATAAATAAATTATAAGAAAAAAAAAAAAAAAAAAAACAAGAGCATAGTTAAATATATAAATAAAATACTGTGGTTTTTCTGACCAGACAAATAAAAAAACACTTTGCTCTTAAACACTGAAAATTCTATATGCAAACGTAATATATAGGCAGTATTTAAAATTAAAATCACTTCGACAATTGTCAATATTTATTTTAGGTAATACAAGTAATTCAGGAAAATCAACAAAATATATGATTACATTATATATGTTATTAAAATTGAGGTTTGCATATACATGTTTTAGGGTAAAAATTTAATTTTTTTATTTATTTTTATTAGAAAATGTGTATGTATTATAGATTATTGTTTTTCTCCTTTCTTTTTCCTATTTGTTAGCTAATAATAATATTAAATTCAAAATGAGTCATAAAAACAAAACAATTAAATGAAATTAATACAAAAGAAAACTAAACGAAAAGTATGAATTCAATAAATATTTAATGAACAAATAACAGTAAAATAAGTATAAATATTTAATGAAAATTAGTTTGAATACAATTAATCATTATTGTCAATTATCTAGTTTTCACTAAAAAATGCTAATAAATTAATGATAATTTCAATATATTATTATTAAACAAAGACATATAACGTTTTAAAGATTTTATTAAAGATAAATATTGCGATTTCACGAATAATAAACAAATAAACTATATTTATACATGCGTTTGGTACTTTGGAGAAAACAAGAAATTTGTTGAATTTTGTATGGTAAGTCTAAAGTAAAATGGTGTTTCAAAAGGAAAAATATGTGAAAACGACACTAAACATAATTATGATGATTTGTAATAGAGTTTTTTCCATTTTTCTTTCAACAACAATCATAGTACTTAAAAAGGGAACAGCACTTAAAGAATTTTAGATATTTCGTAATGTCTTAAGATAACACTAGCACCATATAAATGTTATAACACTAAAAATATATCACAATTCGGCACCCCTCAACATAATTCTTCTCTAGGCAAAAAGTGTTTTAAGAAATGGCATACAGAAAATAATCTGATTAAGAAAATAAAGTTATAGGCAACGAAAAGTAACACAAGTTATAATACAAAAAGGTAGACAGTGGATATTATAAACAAGAAACCATGTGTATGTTGGTGATGTCAGCTTGTCAGCACACAATACTTACGTTTTTAATAGAAATTTTTGTTAAAAAATTGTAATTTTTATTTTTTTATTGTCACTAAACAGGAAATAGAAAGAAAGAAATGAAAAGAAAAAAAACTTCTTTAATACACTTAAGCATCAGATAAATCTTAAAGGAATTTTATAGAAAAAAATTTGCTTGAGCATAATTCCACTAAAAGAAATAATTCTTTAAATTGTATTTTTCTTTTTAATCTTATTAAATTTTTATTCTACTTTTCCGGGTAATTTTTACATAAAATTCGTGATTTTTTTTAATTTTCATAAACATTTCTTAAAAGCTTTAATAAAATTAAAATATATAACTAAAGATTCTTTTCTACTTAAAATATTTTATGGAAAAAAAGTGATAAAGAAAAATAAACAATTTTAATTAAAAACTATTAATGTTTAATATTTTTTCTCCATAAATTTTCATAACAAACAGATAATAAAGCTTTTAAATTTTGTTTGTAATAAAAATACTACATTTCTGCAGTAGAAGTAAAAAAGCTTTATATTTTTATAGTCTATTATTATTTAATTTTTAATTTAGTCGAATTATCAATAATTTTGTTAACATTTATAGTTAACAATGAACTTTTAGTTTTATTTCAGCGTTTTTAATATAATTATATTTTTTTTTTATTATTTCATTTTGCGAAACTAAAACTTTATCAATACGTGAATAAAATTAATTTATGCTTATTATTTATTTATTTTTCTTGTCTTTATGATGTTGTTGGTTTTATTTATAATTTCTTCTTTCTATATGCTTTTAATGTTTATTTTCTTTTTGATCTTTTACTAACACTTTCTTTTTTCTTTTTTATTCACTTGTAGCAGAAAAATAAGAATGGCAACCATGAGAAAATTATAATGGAAAATATTAAAATCATATAATGTTTTTCGTCATTTTTTTCGGCTTTTATTTTCCTTTTTTATATGTTTTGGTTGGTTGTTATCGTGGTTATTGTTGGGTGTTAAAAACGCCCAATAAATAATAAAATATATTAAAGGAAAAAATTCTTTATTTTAATTTTAATTAAATTGTGCTTTTAATGCTTTATCCACACGAAAAAATGAAGGAGAAAATTAAATTTTAGTTAGGGCACGAATAATTTATTAATATTTTGAACATTACGATGGATTTTTTTATTTCTCTTTTTTGTCAAGTATTTTAAGCATTGTTAATAATTTATATTTGTTTAAATGAATTAAGTACGAGAACTCTAAAAATTCCATAAAAAAAATTTAATTATTAGAAATCAGGAGATTTTTTTCTGTTAAATTAAAGATCATCGAATACAATAAACAGTTTAAAAAATTCATGAAAAGAAAGGATGATTTTTTCTTATGAGAATAATCTCAAGGGAAATTGTTTTAAAAGCATAATTGGCCGAATAACTACGTTTTTAAAATGTACAAAAATAAAACGAGCCGGTGCATAGAGACGTGATTAATTGCCTTGGGCAATAACAAAAATGAATATTCAAGAAAAAAACAAATTTTAAATGTGGGAAAAAGTACTTTAAAGAAGATAGAGATTGAATTTTAGTATGTTGTATTTTCGTTTAATGATTTAGTCAATTGTAATAGAAAGTACAGCAGGATGTCCATACAAATTACATGCTTATATCAAGTAAGAAAATATCACCAGCAGAGTAAAACACATAATTTAAACGTTATTATTAAACTCGAACAATATTTATGAATTTTTGGTGTGAAATTTAAAGTCCTCAAGCATTTTATAATCACATGTAGATTCATTTTGGGATACACATTTATGATAATTCAATATTTTTTTTAAATAAAATTGATGACACAAATATTTTATAAAAAATATTATTATTCCAAAAAATTCTTTAAACAAATTAATTTGGTTAAAATTTCTTGCTAATAATTTAAAGCAAACAAGAAGGAGAAAATAATTTATTAGCATTGACAGGATGATGTATAAGCGTTAAAGAAGAATACAATAAAAAATGAAATCACATTTATATATGGAAATTATGTATGGGCTAATGAAAAATAATAAATTTTATCTATAAAAATAAAAATCCTTAAAAAAAATAATTGTCTTATTAAATATAAGTATAAGACGGTGACATTGTTTACTATAAATGTATTATTTATAACTTACAAAAAATACAATTATCATAAATATTTTTATATTGTGTAATATATATGCTTTTATATCCATAGTTATTATTCAAATTTAAAAGATAAACCAAAACTAATCTATTTTTAATGCATAAATAGGTGGACATATAAACAACATATTGCAAAATAAATTACCCTTTAAATACATTAAACAAGTTTTTAATATAATACAGGAATTATTTTCATGTAATAAACTTTAAATTTTTCATATGCTTTCAGTGAAAACACTAGAATGAAGCATCGATGGATGCTGAAATTTAAAAAAAGAGTAAAACTAAAGGTAAAGCCGTATTATCAGCAAGAATTGGTTGAATTTAAAAAAGTTTACTGAATATTGCATAAAACCAGGCGTTTTTATTTATTTTCAACAAGCACTAGTCAGTTAAGAATTTATTTTATTTTATTTATTTAAACCACAAATGCAATAAATTATATTAAATTTTATTTATTTTACTATTTTTTATTTTATATATGTATATATGTTGGATAAACCCTTGGCTACTAATAATAATAATAAAATACAATAAAGATGATGTTATATAAATGTAAAAAGATAGCTGTAGAATACGAACAACAAATGATATGATGACAACGGGGAATATTAGTCATATTCGTACATAAATTATTTAAATTGTTTTATATTTTATAAATAAAAAGAAAAAATGAAGATTCCAGCTAACATTATATTATGTAACGTGGTTTTATCCAGTACTTTTCCTTTTCTTTCATATATACATTAGGAGTAGAATAATATGAAATAATGAGGCGGTTTCGTTTGTGTATAACTTATAACAAACATTGTTTAAAGTAATAATAAGCTATTGAGTAGCTTTCACAGCGTACATAAAAAGTTATAAAACAAAACCTTATTACAGACCTTAAAACCTATCTAATCAGGTATTTATAGCTTTTTCTTTTATCAAACGATTTACAATTTTTGTCCTTATATTCTTGCTAATGATATAAAATCCTTTATAGAAGTTCTATGAAAAACCAGAATCTTTTTCTGTTGTTTGACCTAGTGAAAAAACTTTATTTATTAAAAAAAAAAACAAGAAAATTGTTAGGATAAACACTAAAAGTTTTAAGGTTATGCCGAGTCTGGTTAGTAAAGTATTTTTCTTATAATAAGTCGTCAATAGTATCGTAATTAGAAAACCTGAACGTTTATTGTTTTTATTTAAATTGTTCAGACTTATTGGCTTATTTTTTTCCGAGTTTTTGAGTTAATTATTTTTTCTTAGAAACAACAAAGTTTTAATAAGATTATCTAATATAAAAAATGTATAATCATCTGACCTTTGGCATTGTTTAAAAACATCTATTACCCAGACCATTTTTTCCAAAAAGAAAACCTATTTTGCACCATAACAACCCACAAAACCTACAATAAATTTTTAATTAATTTTAATAATAAAACATTTAAATATCAATTTCATAAGGAAAATTTTATGCTTTGCGTCTTAGTACACACAGTAACTGTACTAAATATGTTTCAAAAAAATTTATTACCTTTATGAAACTCGACTTTAGGTATTTTACATTAAATTTTATTTCTTCATTTAATTATAAGATATAAAAAGATCATTTATGCAACTTTAAAAATGGTTAGGCTCAATTATTATTAAGACAATTATGTGGTTTTATTATTATAATTTAAAAATTTATAAGATTTCTATTAGCGGTTGTAATAGACTTGATTAAAAATTATTCATATTCAGGTATTTAGGTAATATGATTAAAAATTTATTCTCAATCAAATACCTATAAGTTTTTTTCAGATTATTTCAATAATATAAATATTCCGTATTAATTACATAAATAAAGAATAAATTAAAAATCAATTAATCATGATAGTAAGAATTTTAATTAAATTATTTTATTAAAAGATAAGTTTATTATTCTTTTAATTTAATTAATTTATTTCATTATTGCATTAAAATACGATATTATAAGCTATTTTATTGAAAATAGAAAAAACACCATTAATGATTTATTTTTATTTTGATAAGCACAGCATCTACAACAGCGTTTCTATTAATTTACCTGCAAAGAAATCAATCAAAAATATAATGTGTTTTATTTTTTCTAATTTTAAATTAATAATATTAATTTTATGTTGGTATAAATTTAATTATATGTTTTTCGCTCAAAATTAAGTTGCTTTTAACTGTGTACACAGCATGATACAAATAGAATTTTACTCTCTATAATTTTTGACACTAAAATAAACATTTCATATCTTTTCTGTGAAAATTATTATGATTTTAATATTATTTCTTTATTAAATAAATAAGAAAAATACTAATATAAAAGGATTATTTATATTAGTCATAAATAACTAAGGCAAATGTTCCAAAATTAAAATGAAAAGGAAAACTAAAATTTAATGCAATTAACTTATACCTTTATTAATTTATTAATTTTTCTGGAACTATATAATTAAATTAATAAATTAAACAATTTAATAACATATTCAAATTAAAAGAAAAAAGAATACTACTAGCCGACAGTGATTCGTTATTTTGTTGAAAAAAAGCTCTTGTTTTTATAGTAATTAAATATAAAAAAAAGTTATTATTAAATTGGTTTTTACATGAAATGTCATAAAAGTGTTCTATATATATTTATAAGTGAAATAGAAGACAAAAATTCAATCAAATTTTCTTGTTGTGTTTTCTGTAAATAACAAACAATGTATAAAAAATCCACTAATGAAAAGGAATCGTTAGAGCAACAAACCCCTTAACACTTTAAATATTATAATAAAGCACAGAAAAAAAAAGAAATGAAATAACAATTATATTAAAATGAAAAAAAAATAAGTTTAGTAAAGTTAACGAAATAAAATTGCGTTATCATCATAAATTCAGCACTTTAAAGATAACGAAAAAAATATTTATCGATGCGAGAAAATAACTTAGTAAAATATGTGAAGAAGGGCAAAAAAAAAATACAGAAAATCTATGGAATTTTTATATAAAAAAAGTAAAGTGACACATACTATACATATATTACATGCTAAAAATATATAGTGTATACTTTTAACATAATTTAATTAAATTATTAAGTAATTAATTAAATAAAACATTATTTTATGTTTGAAGTCTAACAAAGCTCGTTAATTAATGAGGAAATAAATTATTCATAACTATGTTGGTTGTTGTATTGAATAAAAACTGGTATACTTAAAATTCATTATAACAGTTTATTCATTTAAAATTAGATTATTTAACTTATAATAATTATTTAATACAGATAAAAAAAATTGATTATAAATTATTAAGTAAAATAAGTTAATTAAATGAGATTGATTATGGCGTTGAATTTTGTACGATGAATGAAAACTTAATGCTTTTATATAATAAAATTATCCTCACTTTTTTGCCTCTGTCTTTTATTTGCATAATAAATGTATAATATAAAAACATTGAAAAATTCTTAATTATCTAATGTTTCTTATTTTAGCATTAAATAAGTAATGAAACATAAAGATATGGTAAAAACGAAGAAGAAATACAAGATAGACACAAGTCACAAATTATAATATTTATTATTTAAGTAACAAAATAAAATTATCTGTTTTTTTATTCTAATGTAATTAAAAAGTAATACCACAGTGAATAAATATACTTTCTGTTTGTTTTTTCCATTTTCCAAATTAAAAATAATAATAACAAAGTTCACAGCCCATTTAAAGAAATAATTGATATCGAATTCACTGTTGAATTAGAAATGAAACAAATAGAAAATTGAGGAAAAAGTAACAAAACACCTGTTTATTAGTGGCAACTGATCCGCACAGTAAATACCATATAAAAAATGTACAAAAAAATAATACTCAGATAAATTTAAAAATTTATGTTGTATCAAACAGGAAAACATCTAAAATAAAACAAAGAATGAAATAAATTCTCTAACCCACAACGGTAAGGAAAATAAACGTAAAAATAAAATTTTATAAAGAAAAAAAATAGGTTGATCGACGTATGGAAAGATATATACTTCGTAGAACTGATGTCATTCAATTCGTCTTCTATCTTTTATTTATCCAATAGTAAAAAAAATACTTTTTGTCTTCTTGTTGTTTTACTTCTGACATCTTTTTCATTGTGCTCCACATTTGTGCCCCACTTTAATGTAGGAGACAAACCTTCATGGTAATAATAAAAGCAACGCATCACAAAATCATCAGAAAACATACACGCGTATCCATCGATACGAGAATCCATAATATTCTCCTGAATATAAAAATAAATAAATATATAATAGAAAAATATAAGTGAGACATCAGAGTTTTATATGGCAACAAGTGAGCAAACAACAAAAAGGATACAAATATTTTTTTCTTCTGTGTTTTATTTTCGTTGTCTTCAAACATTCTATTTGATATATAATCTGTTTTTGCCTTATTTTTATATAGTTTATGACTGCCTCCTCTTCAATTGTCTAGGTTCATTCATTTCTTTATTTGCTTAATATTTCTTCTTATTTTCATTTTCTTCCTGCCAGAAAGGCAAAAACAAAAACTTTTTTTATTCAATGGAAAAAAATACGTAAATCTGGTATTCTAAAAAAACATATTAATTTATTAAACGTAGTAGTAACGGCAACGTCAACTTAACAACTGTGCTTAAAATATAGTTTATTGAAGCTTTTATTTCAATAAAAATATATTAGAAAATTCTCTTCTCTAAGAATTTCATGTATCGGGTTCAAGCAAATCTCATGTGTTTAATAACGCTGCGTTATAACAAATAAATCAGAGAAGGTTTTTTCTGTGCTCTTTAACTAATATTTTTCTTCAGTTTTCTCATGAAAGCTGCAAGAATGGGACAGTTTTAATTAATTTTTTTTTTAATTTTTCAATCACTTTTTACTATTTTCATTAATTAAAAATATTTGTAAATTTAATAAATAATATATCGAATATTATATTAAAAGAAAACATATGCAAAGACGCGTATGTTTACCAATTTAAACATAATTAGTGGTTTTCGTTAATTAATTAAATTAAATATTTTTGCAATAATTATGCTTCATAAAGAATAGAAATCTCTACGATAAATTATGGAATTTATCAAGTAAATCAATGCAAATTAAAGAAAATTGTTCTTACAAGGAATATAAGAGAAATGTCGTTATAATAAATGTTTGTCACGTATAATAAATTGATATAATTTCAAGTGTTTGTTATAAGTGTGGTAATTTGTTAGCAAATCAAATAGAATATATGTATATATAGAAAACCATGAAATAATAGTTACAGTTGATGAATTTTTTTTTATTCTTTGTTACCGCAAAACACGTATAAAATTCACATATGAAGGCGGCAGAATTATTTGCAGAAACTATAGAATATAATAACTCTTTGAACATAAATTAATTAATCATCTTCATTTTTCCTTCATATTTTTGAAATAAATTAAATTTTAATAAAATAAAACACTTAAGTTATCTGGGTATTAGTTAAGGATTCTAATAACAGTATCGTGTGTCTTGTAATTTTTCTTGTAGATTATTAAAAATCGATCATATATATTTACTTTATTCTGGGAATTTTACAATTGCACGTGTTTAACATTTGAGAACAATTTTAATCTATATCGCCCACTATAAACTTCTGTCATCATATATATTTTATTAATAGTGAAGGTGTTCCTGCTCCTGTTACTGTTGCTGTCAATAAAAAGATTAAGTTTAGAGAATTCAACAAATATTTGTGAATGTCGGTTTGATTACAGGAAGGATGAATGAAAGATGATATTTAATAGTTGTGCTGCTGGCGAAATTTATGATTAGGTGACACCGGAAATTATTACGTCAACGATCATACGAATAAGAATTATTTTTGTTTCTGTGTCACAACTGGAGTAAATCCAGAAATGAATTAAATTAAATAATTTGAAATATTCATTATATCAAACTTAGCATTTTATCTACGCTTAAATATTATGTAAGAAATATTTACAAATAATAATAATAATAATAATAATAATAATAATAATAATAATAATAATAATAATAATAATAATAATAATAATAATAATAATAATAATAATAATAATAATAATAATAATAATAATAATAATAATAATAATAATAATAATAATAATAATAATAATAATAACAATAATAATAATAATAATAATAATAATAATAATAATAATAATAATAATAATAATAATAATAATAATAATAATAATAATAATAATAATAATAATAATAATAAATATTTTAAATAAGATAAAACATTGGCGAATTATGTGTCAGACAAACACCACACCCTCAACATTAGTTCATTTGTTTTGAGGCTTACATTGTGATTTCGTCTCTGTTTCCATAAAATACATTTTTGGTTTTATTTTTTTCATTTAAGTCAGCTGAAATGTGTTACGAGCACATTAAACAAACATTTTCTGTTTTCTTAGCCGAAATATAACGACAAAATCCCCATTTGTCTGGTCGCCTCATTACCACACATTTTTTAATGGCGCCCATAGTCTCACCCACTGACATATTATTTTCATCCATATTTTCTGTTATTTTTCCCCATAATCTCGTGTTTTTTCACATAGTAGCTAAGAGCATTATTCTGGTTTTCTTTTAGTGTTTTTCTTTAGGATAATTCACGGAGAGATGAAAGTGCAATTTGCCTGTCAATATAACCATCGAACGACATCATCTGTGCGGCTTCAAGCTAATCATGTTTTACTCGTCACATCAATCACATTAGCATTGTGCCCATTTTGTTGTGAACAGAAGGTTTTATAAAATAAAATTCACCATAATTTTTCTAGTTTTATATATCCTGTCACCAGCGACAAAACATTTATATTAATTTAATTTATTTAGATGATTACACCTTACTAAGCTAACAAACTAATCAAATATATTTCTGCAAATTACATTTATGTTCATCTTCCTAAAAACACGAATATTGAAAGCACTAAAACAAGCGAAAGTAGTAATTTTAGGGAAGAATTTTTTACTTTATTGCCATCAAATAGATTAAAGTTAAATTTAAGTTTGACTTAAGTACAAATAAAATTATTCATTACGATTTTTCCGAAAAGGTCGCATTCATATAAATATGTAATTTGTGATCAGATTGTGCTTGCTCGTTATGTACGTTACAAAAAACGTGAAATTTATTAGTATGAAAATGAAACCAATGGTAAAATTCATTGAGAAAAAAATAAATTGAAAATATTAAACTATTAGAATGGAAAAATATTTTTAAAGCCAAATTTATAATTAAAGTGAATTGTATAGTAAAACAGAAGATAACGAGAGCCAAAAACTAGACAAAAAATAAAAATAAATCACTGAAACACAAAAATATTATAAGGAGTCTAAAGTATAATTCATAATTATTATAAATAATTAATTTAATACATGATTCGGTGCCCAATTAACTGGAAACACTTAAATCTAGTTTGATGTCACAATTCTCTTGTTGCTGTTTCTAGAAATCAATAATTCACGTTTTTTGTGAAAATTTCCTCGTTAGTTATGCGTTTTGCTATAAGAAAAGCAAATACAAAAATTAGCTAAAGAAATTTCCAAAGATGAGTGATCAAGTGATAAATACATTTGGAAAGATGACACCCCAAGTAGCATATAAGTATCAAATCCAGTGACACTATTTATGACTGATTGAACGGATTATTGGTGCCACTGAACGGATTTTTTTCTATTCGTTTGCACTTGAGTGACGTTGAACACGTGTGTGAATCACTGGTGGCTCGTTAAAATGATGGAGTTGTTTTGATAAGCGATGATAAAAGGATATTTATGTACGAAAAAACACACACACACACAATGGTTTAATAACGCTTCTTACAGAATTCTTTTCGAAATTCTCAAAGTAAATGTAATTTTTTTCCCTTATACTAATATGCATTTTCCTTGGTTTAAAAATATTTTACAGTTTTTATTTATTATTTTATTTTTAAAAAATCCTTTTGATTTAAAATTTAAAATTATTAATAAAACAAAGTATTTTGAAGTCAATAAAAAAATTCTGTGTCATTAAAATTTTATTTGGTAATAAATATTTACCAATAGCCAAGTAAATATTTATTTGGAAAAAACAATTTTTAATTTTAATTAAAAACGAAAGAATTATTATCATTACTTTATCTAATTTCATTATGATTATTTATTTATTTATGTGGTTATTTATTGATTTCTGTTAAATTATTGATAAAGAGCCAAAAACAAAAATGTAAATAACAATTTGAATTGAATTGAAATACTGAAAATGAATTCATTTTTAATTTTATTTTCTGGGAAATTTCTCAAATATCTGTTGATGCTTTGCTATCATTAATTTATTCTCTCTGTTTTTCTTTGTATTATTTTTCTTTGTAATAATTATATCTATTTTCTTTATTTTTCATAAAAAGTAAAACACACATAACTAATTTATATCAAACACAAGGTAATAATTTTCTTGAAAAAACGAATGAAGAAATTTTTTGTCATTGTTTACTGACGAACAAATTATTTACATTTGTTTTACAGTAAAAATAAGTTATTTAAATTTATAATGGTAAAATATTAGTCAAGAAAATAGAAGATGATACTAACATGCTTAGAAAATAATATTAATTAAAATTTTATTCAATTAAATGATTGTAGAATTGCATTTAATTGAAATTAAACCGCAGAAAAGAAATTTATAAATTTAGAAAATAAATAATCTAGCTAACATATATAAATGGTATTTACATTAAAAAAATTTGTGTTATTATTACGTAATTGAAAAATTAAATAATTATAAATTCATTGTTAATTGTACTAAAGTATTTTTCAAGTTTCAAAACGAAAATTATTAATAAATAGTAAGTTTAGTTTTAGTTTGAGGAAATTGGGGTATAATCAATCTTTTCCTAAACGATTTAACCATTTACAGAATAAATAAATAAATCAAATATAATATTTTATAGTAAGCATTACAAATTTATATATTTAACGATTATTGCTGGTATTATTAAACAGTTTTTACCGATATTAATTAGTTTTTTTTTTTTATGTACAACAAGCATTTAGTGTGTATTAGAACGAGAATTTATACACAAAAAATTGTATTTTTCAATAACAAAACAATAACAATTTAACAGCTTCAAGAATATACACCTTTCGTTAAACATTCATCTATAAAATGTATTTTTTTATTTATTAAAAAATGCTTTCTATTTTTTCTTTGCTTATAAAAATAATAAAAATTCCTTTTGAATCGAAAAACCACAAAACAGTATAAAAATAAAAGTCGATAAATTGCAGTAAATATTTTTTAAAACATAAAAAAACGATAATAAATCATATAAAATCATAAATTACTATGCAAGTTGTATATGTATTTAAAAAAATATATTTAAAATGTAAAAGTCAATAAATTTTAATAAAAATATTGCTGGGATTTTTTTAAATTAAATAATAATTAAAAAAAACAAAATTCAAAAAGAAAAAAATGCTATCAAAGACACAAGCCCAATAACTGGTATAAATTCTTGTTTTTTAAACATTTTAATACTTTTCCTATTAGATAAAAAGCTTTAGTATTATTTTTTCAGTAAATTTTTATTCAAATACTTTTTATTTTTTATTTATTATTATTTATGTTTAATTTGTTTAAAACAATATATGTACAATATTTGCTCGTTGACAGTATTGTTAAAAAATAAAGCATTATAATCTCGTACCAACAACACAGTTAGCAAGCACAATGGTTTTTAAATTATGCGAAAAACATAAATTAATGAACATTTTTTTTTATTATTTAAATAATTATTTGCCAAATGCAAAGTCTACTTACCGAAAAATACAGATTTTAAATATTTAATTTAATTTAACAAACAAATTAAAAGTTTTTTAATTTTATTTTCTTAGTTAAAAAAGTGTCGACTGAAAATAAAAAATTAATTTTCTCGTTTTAATATTTTGGTTTTATTTTTATTAAAGGTGAAATGGTTGATACTTTGCTTGTTAAAAATTTATAAATTAAAAAAAAATAATAAAAAACCCAATTCCCTGCTGTTAACTGTAGGTTCTGATGCTGATATCTGCGTCGCTTACTGTCGACCAAATCTAATTTAGGTTGAATAATTTTCCAACAAATTTATTTTGCTTTAAATATTTTTTTTCTTCTGTTTCATTATATATTTTTTAATTTATTTATTGTCATCATTCTGTACCTTTTTTGTTATTAAAAGAATATTAATATGCCAAGTAAAAATTATCAAAAGGCAAATAAATCAAAATAAAATAAGGAAGTAGAAGCTTTTAAACCAGCAATGAAAGTTCTTCATCAAAAGAAAAGTGGCCTGTGTAAAAGTTTTTGTTTTTATGCTTTGTATTAGTTTTTTAACCTGTTAAGGGAAGAAATCTTTTCGTTTTCTTTTTGTCACAGGGTACAAAAAATACGAGAAAATATTTAATGAATGAACAAAACGTAAACGAAACATACAAAATAAAAAAATTAAAAGAAAATTTCAAACAAAATTTATAGTAACGAAAAGTTTAATCAAAATATATAAAAAAAAACCAATAAATTTTTTTTAAATTAGCATGTGGTATTTTTTTCTTTCTTTTTCATTATTAATAAATGTACTTATCAATATCAGTACGAGTAGAAGTTTTTTTCTTTCTGCGTTGAATTTTGTTACGAAAAACACGTATTTCTGTAATTAAAAGTTTGTGTGTTTGGTGAAAAATGAATGAAAATTTTTTCTTTTAAATTAAATAAAATCACAAATTAAAAATAAAACAGCATATGAATAGTAAAAATTATTTATTTTTTAAACGAAATACTTCCTTAGTTATACTCTCCAAACAACAAATTTAATTTAATTTTTTTTAGTTGATTTTAATATGCTTATTGATAAAAAAAACGACCTTCGATAGTAACAAGGTTTATAGAGGAATTATGGTGCCAATCTTGTATGGTTAGAATTTTGTCAGCATAGAAAAGCTTCTCTGGTTTTTATACAATTTATTATTACAAATAATAACAATAAACGTTTCGCAACAAGAAAGAACATTTCTTCTTTTTTTATTGTTTAATCTTGTAACTGTCAAATTGCTGTCAATGAAAATAATCTTAAATAATGGAAACGAAAAGTTTTCATCGTTTTTGCAAAAAAACAATAAAAAATTTTTTTGTTCATGTATACCACTTTGGTTTGTACATTGAATATATGTATTTTTTTTTTCATTCATAATTACATTTCTGAGATTAATTTTTTCTAGTAAAATATAATTTTCTTCAATAATCTCGGAAAAAATAAGTGTTTATTATTATTAAAAATATGTTTTAATTTTTTATTTTATGTTTTTTAAAAATGTTACTCGTTTAAGTAAAATAATATCAGTTTCTGCGATGCAAGTAAAGTTTTGTTCAGATGAAAAATTAATGAAATTTTATTTACCATTTAAGTGGTTTTACATTGTGAATTAGATTTTTATTAAAAATTAATCTATTCTTTAGTTAATTTTTTTATTTTTTTGAACATATTTATTTATTACAACTGATCTAGTAAATTATTTTTTATACATAGTGCGCTTTTGAAGTGTTGTAACCCATTAGTTAGTCCCTATTACTTAAATGTTTTTTATGTGCAAACATTTTGAATTTTAAATTATAATTAGATCATATTAGACTTTTATAATTCTATTGTCTTTTCACTTAGTTAATTAAAATTAAAATTTTTGTTGAGACAAACAAACGAAAAGCTTTTTTTACTGGATTTTAATATAAAAGTACCTTCAGAATATTTTTCTGCTTTAATAGGAAATATAGAATTGTTTATATCACTACAACCAATAAATTTTAACAAATAAAAAAAAACAGAAGAAGCTTAATTAAGTTAAACAATTTTTTTGTTATTTTTAATTAATAAAAGTATAAAACCATAAACGAAGGGGAGAAAATAAGCAGTAATAAAAACATTTACACAAAGGGAGTTAGTTGTAGACTAATTTAAAGGAAAGACTAATTTAAAGTCAGGTGAAATAACTTTAATGTTTTAAATAAAATTATTTTTTGTTACTTAATGTTTTTATTTTAAAGAGTATTGCTCTTAAAGAGTATTTAATTTCTCAACGTTTTATCACTAACAATTTGCTTTTATCAGAGTGTCCCGTATCATTTTATTTCCGATTATATATAAAGAGAATAAAACTGTTTAACGATGTTCAATTATCCAATGTTTTATTTAATTAAAAAAAAATATTACCATTTACAGTAAATAAAGCTATTAAAAAGTACTCAGAAGAATATTTTTTATTCAATAAATAATTCACCTGCATTTTGTGATAAAAAATAAAATAATAATCCACCATCTGAAATTTGGTTTAAAAATTAGTTAACGCAGTCGCTATTTTCAATGTAAATTTGTCAATTTGATAATTAGAAGTAATTAAAAGGAAAAGAAAATATTATTAATTTTTTTTTGTACTTCTTAAAACTTTTAAGTAATAAGGCTCAGTCAAGTCTAAAACTAAAGTTCAGTCTAGTCACGAATTATTATTATTACTTCTTTTTTGCCTTATTTTATATTCAGTACATTGATTTATGATAATTTTTATTTTCTTTTTCGACTTCATTATTGCTTTTATTTTATTAATATTCAAGAAAGAAAAAACAGAGAAAAGTATCTTAAGTCCATCGAGAATACAAATTTCTTCTTTATTTTCAGAACATTTTAATTTACTCAAAACGGTGGCCAATTTATATATTTTTTGTGATTTTATCTTGCTGTTATTTACTTTTTAAATTATTTACTTACTTATATAAAGAAGAAAACTTTTAATTGAAAAACTTTTTCCCTGCCTTTTTTTCGAGTTATTTTTGCTTCAACTAAATAAAAAATAAAATTAATCAAATTTTTAAATGATTAGGAATTAAAATTAAACATTTCGCTTTATTAATTTCTTATTTAAATTTAATAAATTAATTTTCAATTATCAATTATTTTGTATTTTATTTATTAATTTTTACTGAGAACTATGTAAAACGTAACACGTTGACTTTATTTATTGATTTGCTTTTACTTTTTTTTCGCCCAGAAACGTTAGGTCAGAATAAGATGTTTAATAATATTAAATACACATGTTTATAGTATATACGTGATTAAGGTAAATGTGGATGTTCAAATAACTAAGGCATAAAAATAAAATAGCGAAAAACGATTATTTTACAAAAAACACTCACGTAAAACTAATAAAAATTGGTCAAAGTATTCAAGCCATGTGTAGTCAGATGAAGTGTAGACATAAAAAATTTTCTTAAATTATTTTTCACCGAAATGTATGCTAAATGTAATTACATTCCTTTTAATTTTTTTGTTGGTTTTGGTTCTCTCAATCACTCTATTCGCCAAAAAAGAAACGCAAAAATACAAAAAAAAATTAATTCAAAATAAATAAAATTATTAATAAGTCTGTTCAGTCATTTGTATTATTTCATTTCATATTATTTATTATTTTTATTACAACATAGATAAATTATTTCAATAAGAAAATTCTAAGCACACAAAAACCGTTTATAATTTAAAGAAATATAAAAAAAGAAAATACAAAGAAAGAAAATATTCCATTTTTTTACATCGAATAAAATAATAAAACGAGTAAATGATGTAGAAAATTTTAATATTATTTTTTTTCACTTCTATTCGTTATATATAATAATTGTTTTTTGCCGTAAGATTTTAAAGAATTTAATAATTTTTCCATCTTTCCTTTCCAGAAAATGTATTATTTTCTTCTTACTACTGGTAGTTAAAGTACAGTAGCTATAAATAATGAACTTTTTCTTTTCTTTATATTTCTTTGCCGTGTATCGTTCATCATTCTTATTATAATTGCTTCTAATTTTTAATGAAAAAAAAATATTAATAATATTTAGATATATATTAATTAAAATATTGCCAGCTATGATATTCAGATTTAATAAAAAAATTAGGGATAATTTATTGAGAATATAATAAAGGATCTTATTTTTTTGCTTTTTATTTAATAACAAATTAATATAGAACAAAAAAAAGGTGTCCTTTCATCTGGTTAATTAGCTAATATAAAAAAGAATCATTTCTTATAAAATCTCACCTTGTTCAATTACGAAAATTAAGAGAAAAATGATTGATATAAGCCGCGTCAGAATAATTTTTGTAAATTATTAACACATTAGAAACACATTAATTTAATCAAATTAATATGGTTTTCTTATAGAAATGATAATTTACCAATCTCGATGCATCATTTTTACTATGTCCATAGACTCAAACCAAGAAATATCCAATAATCAGTAAAAAACCGGTAAATTTTCTAATGAATAAATTAAAAGCAAAACAATTTTTTTTTTCATTTTATTATTGGATTTTATTGTTTAATTTCATATTTTATTGGTTTGATCCTTTTATATATATATTTTCCGTAAATAATGATAAAAAAGGAAGTAAAAATACTAAAGCTTTTTAAACGATTAAAAGCCGTTCATACATTAACGTTTTACGTTTAAGCAAGCAAGTTGGTGCAGTCAGTTTTCGTTTATTATCCGTAAAATATTAATCAACAATAATTGTTTTTTGTATGTCTCTAGTCGATAAAGGTTTGTGCACAGTTTTTACTCATTTCGTGCTTTTATTCTTCCTTTTTTTATTAGTTTTTACAACTCTGCAATTGTGCTTTTTTTATTTAAAAATTTATTACGTTTTATTGGTGTTTGGTAATCATAAGATCGTTGGGTGTCTCATTCATTGAGCTAAACATTTTATTACACAAAGCGTGTTAAAGAACCAAAAAACATGCGAAATGATGCGCAAAAAATGTACGCGTTTTCGCGATTTTTTTTTCTTTTCGAAAGAAAAATAATAATAAAAGTCAATCTAGCTGTTGATGGTGAAATGGTAAATGATGTTAAACAAAATATCAACTGCAAAATTTTGATATAAAAATGAAAAAAACCGAAGAAAAAAAAAACAGCGAGAAAAGTTTATTGTTAAAAGGCATTTTTTTTGTTATTTTATAAAACATTTTTTTCCTTTCGCTTTTTTTTATTAATATCATCGAAAGTGTTTGTGAAATTTAAGGAATAAAATGAAAGTTTTTATTTTAATGATAAATTGTGTATTGGTGGCAGCAATGACTGTATAACTTTGATGTCAAAATAACAATAATAATTGATTTGTAACGATTTTAATGCTGTATTTTTGTTAATATTTGAATTAAAAAATAATCGAATTTTATTGAAAATAAAATCAAAAATATGTTAAAAAACCTGCAAATATATACAGTGTAGGCAGAGCAGATTTAAAAGAAATAGAAAATAATTCGATTGTATTTGTTGATGCAAAATAGAATTATTATAATGCAAAGTACTACAGCATTTTTTAATGAAACGAAATAATATAAAATTAATTTATAATTATAAAAATTTCATAGTTGATAAATAGTTTATTTTTTAATAAACGAAAGACAACAACGAATAGCGAATATGGATTTAATTTAAACTTCTATTTGTCGCATAAAAATCGATAAAATGCAGCAAAATTAAAATCTAAATTTAAAAAGTACTAAAACTTTATTGTAAAATTGTAAAAATTTCAATAAACTAATTGAACGAGAAAGAGCAAAAATATACATAAATTGACAAAACAATACGAGAAAATTTGTTAAAATTCAGCAAAAAATAATTAAAAAAAAAAAAATGCAACAAAACTTAATTTTAGTATTTTAACTTCTATATAATTCCATTTAAATAATTTAATTCAACTTTTAAATGGAAAATGCCAATCGATCCATTTTTTTTTTTCAATTTTATTCAAAGATAAGTGAAGAGAAAATTTTGAATTCACTGGACTCGACTACTTTCAACAATGCTGATTGTTAAGCACTTCATTTATGTTAAAAAAATTCTTTTATCCATTTTAATTTTGTTCGTCTTTTATCGATTATAAATTGTGCTTTTACTTTATTAACAGCAAGTCAAATAAAAATTATTTATAAAAGCTCAACGAATTATGCACCAAAATTATATTCCAATTCGTTGATTTTCTGTTAATCAAACAATTTTTCCATTAATTTTTTAACAGAATTTTGCACATTATTTTTCGACATTAACTTTGATGTGAAATTTTTTCTTTATATTAATGAAGTGAATTGAAAATGAATAATTAATTTGTCGAGTGCACTTTGTGTGGTGTAAACCGTTTTTTAATCTTTTTAAATTACTGATTAACTCCTGTCACATAATTTTAAATGAAATTTATTTTTCCTTTTTTCATTATTTAGCTTGTACAGGATGCTATGTTATTGATTTGCTGCTGATTTAAATAAATGTTAGATATCGAATGTTTTGAAAGCGATAAGATAAAGCCAATCAGATTTTATAGAAACTATAAATAAACTACTTGTCACTAGCTTCAACACTTTAAAATGTTCAAGCTTTGATTAAATAGATTAAATAAAACTTATACAAGAGCTTATTAAAGTTTACTAAATTCTCTATTTTGACCAAAATGGACAAAAAAAAAAGACATCTGCACAATTGCCCAAAAAGGGTGTTTAGTTACAAAATACATTTGCAAAGTAATTATATCAAAGAAGCTTTATAAATGACTAATACAGCTTAAAGCTATTTAAACTATTTTAAATTATAATTAAATCACCGTTAGCTATTATTATTTTATTTAAATAATAATTTCTATTAAAACTATTAATGTTTGGAAATTTTTTTTAGTACTTGAAGAAATAAAC
Source organism: Ptychoptera contaminata (assembly GCA_963942525.1). Taxonomy (NCBI): domain Eukaryota; kingdom Metazoa; phylum Arthropoda; class Insecta; order Diptera; family Ptychopteridae; genus Ptychoptera; species Ptychoptera contaminata. The sequence continues at coordinate 17,093,897 of OZ012639.1, read as the reverse complement.
GAAGCTAAGCTAAGGCTTTAAACTTTGCTTAGCCAATCAATGTGATAAGAAAGGTTTAGCAATAAAAATTGGTTTAACTTTGTTTTAATTTATAAATAAAGTGATAGTGGAATGTATACAAAAAAATCCAATTTAATTATACTAAAACTTAAAGCTTTTTATTTTAAAATTTAGTAAATAATCTGCTGTCTGCCATAAAATGGAAATATTTTATAAAAAAAGGTATAAAAGCTAGAATATACCGCTAATCCAATATCGTTTAAAGCATTAAAGTGGTTTTTCGGTCAAAATCTTCAGTGCTATCGTGTGTGTTCCTCAAAGGAACGTGGTATTATCTCAAAATAATTTCCACTTGTCCTCACGTAGCTATTATTGTCTGCAGTGGTTATTTATTTATAGATTTATTAATATATTTTTTTAATATCATTTTTACTAGCATCACTAAAACTTATTAACAAAACAAACAAATAAGAAAAAAAGGACTTTTCATTTTAATAAAATTTTCAATCGATAAGAATTGATTTTTTTTCATTAAATATAATTATGATTTATGATAAAAATGTGATTTTCATTTTAACTATATAATATTATGTAATATTTTTTAGTTATTTTTATTTAAATGAACTTAACACCAAAGTATTTATCTGTCTTTAATCTATTGTTTGGTGATGATGATGATCCAGATTGATAACCACGTATAAGAAATAACAATAAAAACTGCTTAGTTGTTGTTTTTTTTTTGATTTTATCTTTATCATTTGATTTTACTACTTTATTTAATATAGAATCGGTTCAGTAAGGAATTGAAACTATTATTACTCTAAGAAAAGAGAAAAAATAAAACGAATTGGGTGGGAAAAGATGTAAATCTTCGCAACCAAAAGGAAGTGAAATAAAAGCAAAATATAAGAACATATTTTCTACAGTATTAGGGCACTAAAACCAGGATAATTCACCCATAGTCTATTGAAAAAATATTTTAATTTATTTTATTTAATCTAAAACGAGGAAAATTTATTAAGTATTTATTAAGTAAAAAAAATTGTAGAGAGAGAAATACAAACAGTGGGTGAAAGATTTTGACTTTAGAAATACATCAGTTTTCAAATAATTTACTTATAGAAAAGCTTAGAATTATTATTAAAAAGTTTTTTATTATTTAATTTTAATAAAAAAATTTTAATTTAATTTATTTTGTATTCATATATTTATTTTTAAAAGAAAAATAAATTTTTGCAAAAAAATTGTTAATATAGCAAACATGCAAACCACCAACCATCCCACATCATTTTTGGTATAAATAAGCTCGTGAATTCTTTATCATTATTTTAATACAAAAAAAAAATTAAAATTAATTTATTTTCTTTATATACAAAAAAAAAATAATAAAAGTTAAAAATAGTTTCTTTTATCTGGACACATTATGAATAAAAAGTGAAAGTACTTAAAAGGCTAAAGGAGAAATTCTTTTATTTTTTTACTTTTATACAAAAATTATTTTAAATCATTTATACAATAGTGAAAAACCTGTTAAATATTAAACGATTTTTTGATTAAAAAAAAGGAAAAAGTAGGTTTTTGTCAAAAACACAATTAAGTTATGCAAAGTAATAACGGACAAAGACAAGGTCTCGCCTCCATAAGTTATAAAAGTTTATCATTTCCATTAGGCTTCTTTTTTACCTATTTACAAAAAAATTTACCATACAGTAGAACAATGTTATAAATCGATTGAATGATAAACAAATTTATATTCTAACAAAAAAATCTAATTAACTTATTTAAGACTTTCTTTTTAAGCAACTTCATCGATGTACAACCCAAAAACAGAAAAGTTTGGATTTTTTTTTTTTTGCTATGTTTTTTGTTATCGTATTTCCAAATGTTTTATACCTTTTTTGTTTAGTATCTTATGGTTATTAAAAGAAAATTTGTCGATTGTTTTGTTATAACAAATATATTAAAATATGCTTTATAAAACACCTTTGTTAACTTGAACAAAAGTGATGGGTGTCGCAAGTTTCTTTTTATTTATTAATTTTTAAGAGATTCATGTGAAGACTTTCTATACAAATTTCTTCATTAATCATTTTACTTTAATATAATTTACCAATAAGAAACATATGGTAAATGTTGTAGAAAAAAAATGCTTAAGCAGGTATCAATTATTTGTATTAAACACTGTTATTACATTAATCGATAGAAAATGATCAATCAAACTGTCTAAAAAGCTGAAATTAATCTTATCAAATATAAAAATTAACTGAAAATAATACTTAAAAGAACCATCAGCAAAATAAACAAATAAAAAATGTTAAAACATTGTTGATTTATCGATAAAATTTTCATATTATTAACGAAAGTACGGAGTAAAAAGAAAATGTATATAGATAAACAACAGCAGTAACAACGACCTTAACCTTACAATAAAATAATAATCAATAAACATTATAATTATTATATATAAAAAGAAACATATAAGCGAAAGTAAAATCCAAGATAAACATAAACAAAAGTACGTTAATTCACTTTTATTTTGGCAACAAAAAATATCGATAAATAAAAAAAGCACAGAGAACAAGAAAAGGAAAAAACCACCCAAGAAAATCGAAGATAAATTTATCTTAAAAAAAGTTAGCTTAACTCAGTTTGTTATTTACTTGTATTGTTGCTACTACGGTTAATATTTTATTACTTTATAATCAATTTAGGATTAAAATAAGATCAACACGTGGTAGTTACTTAATTAAAACAAAAAAAAAAATTACTCTTTGTTTTTCTTGTCTTATTTTTTGTTTTGGCTTCTGCAAAACAATTTTCGTTATTTTGTTCATGAATTTGATTAGGTTTTTGGGTTAAAATATATAAAACAGACAATTTTTTTTGGTTTTATTTAAACCAATTATGAACCGGTGAATTAAATACTAAACTAATAACATGTTGATTAATTATATAAAACACTTAGATATAAAGTAGTAGCAACATTAATCCATTTTATGTAGATTCAATCACGTACAAGGATATTTTTTTCTTTTTATTTAGAAATAGACATTTAATGGATTTTCCTTTTTCTATTCGGTTTTATTAAAAAAAATTAAAATATGGACATTGGAAATAGAATGGATGTTTAAAGTGAATTTGCTTATTGTAAGCTTTTAAGGATAAAATTGATGTAGCAAGTTTTAATATAATTTCAGCGTATAAATGTTGCCACAAACATTTCATATAGATATTAAACAAAAAGTTTAATAAAAATAACTAAATGCGAGGATATGTTACAGTAAAAAGCTGATAAGATAATCAATAACTGATATACAAAACAGAAAAGTCACTACAAAAAAATAACAAATTTACATATAAACTTTGATTTGTTGAAGATTTGTTAAAGCTTATTAAAATAATTATAATTTTTCCTTAACAAAATATTGCATTTTATTGATCTATTCTAATGGATTTTTAATGATACTTTTAAGCATACTTTTATGCAAAGTTCTGATCATTTTCCATTGCTAAACTTTTATTAAAAATTGTTTTTCTAATAATAATAATAAATCAGATTGTCAACCAGCAATTTTTGTTTGTAACTTAATTTAGAGCAAAATCACTTGAAAATTAAATTAATTTTTTTAACATTTCTATTCTACAAAGAAAATCTTTTATTTTTCATTTTTATAATAAAATTTCCATATTTATTGACGATTGAAGAAACATTTATATATTCAATTTTCATGTTTATTATTGTAATTTAGATTTTTTTTATTAAATTTATTGAAAATTTAAATTTTAAAGAAAAAACGCGATTTTTATCTTATTATTTTTATTTATTATTTGTATTATTTTATAATGTAGAGATATTTGTTTTATTTCTGTTTGAATCCGCAGGATTTATTATAGTGATTTATAAGCTTTATATTGTATTTATAACTTATTTATATTTGGCAAATAATTTCTTTTTAGATAAATCAACTATTGTATTATTGCTCATGATAGTTTATCCCTTTTTTATCAAAAAGAAATAAGACATATAATTTCCTTGACAATTTATTGCAACAACGAGTATATCAATTGTCTATCTATCGTCTGTGTCAAATAAATAAATTTGCTGCATTCAGCAGATCGTCACTAGCTTACTGAAAATTTATTATAAAAAATATTAATTATTAATATTTTCCATTAAAAATAGTGAAAAGATTATTTTTATGCTTGAAAAATCCATTTTTATTATTACTAAAAAATAAATAATAAATAAAATAAAATGACTTAAGGTTTTGCAAATAACTTTTATAAAATGAATTTTATTTTTTCCATTTTTCAATTATATTTTACGTTAAATTTCTGTCAATCAGTCAGTTGTCAAATGGTTACGGAAATTTACAGCCTAGACGACATACAACCAACATTAGGAAATAAAGCAAATAAAAAAACCTTTTAGGAAGAAAAATTGACTGAGATGATATTACAAAAGACGAATAAATTTTTGATAAATGTATGAATTGCATAAAGGTTAACACAGACAAAAATCAACATAAAGTTTTATAAATCCAATAGGAAATTAAGGTTATTCTAACTTTATTGGTGATATTCTAATCGTGCTGATTAATTATGAAAGAAAAGAAAAAGTAAAGAATTATTTAACAATTTTCGCATCTTTAAATCGAATCAAATAGAAAAAAATATGGCAATAAAAAATTATCAATTTATTGACAATTTCTTTGTAAAATAAAAAGCTCCTTTATTATATTTTCTATTACATTCCTATTGTCATATTTATTTTCTGTATTATTACTACTCAATCTGTTGCTGCTGATCGTTTTTTCTTCTGTTAGAAAATATATTCGATTTTACAATTTTTTTTACTGCATTTTTATATTTATTTTAATTTATTTTCTTTTTTCTTGTTTTGCCAACATAATAGACAATAATATCTTGTTTTTATTTCAATTCGAAATACATATTGAATATCGAATGGTAAAAAATCAAATAAATAATGATAAAGAAATTTGTGTCTGCCGTCGTTTTCTAAATAAAATTTCTTTATTTTTTTATTAAAAATAATCGATTTTGATTGATTTTATGATTCCTTTAGTTGACAATTTATTATATTATTTATTTTGTTTAATATGGAAAATAACAAAAAAGAAAAATTTAATTTACTCATGACACCACCAACCACTATACTGGTCAAAAAAAGTAAAACAAAAAATGAGTTAATAAAATCAACGAATAAAAACTGATTTGTTTATACAATCAATTAATTTTACTTGCAATATTTATTTGTTTGCTTTTACTATATGGATATCCTGTTAGAAAATAGAAAATATATAGAAAGAGAAAAAAGAAAAAGAAAAATGTTTCTGCTATACATTTTTTTGTCACATTTTATCACGTCCGAGTAATTAGCTTCGTTTTATTAATGAACATTTTATCTGTAATAATTTTTTTTTTCGTTACATTTTTCATTGTTGTACAATCAATAAATCATTTTGACGTTTAATTTAATGATTTTTGTAATATAATTGTATTTCGTTGCTACAATTATTAAGCTTTTCGGATATTTATTGAACATTATTTATTATACAGTAAATTCTGTAGTGTTTAACAACCGTAAATTTATAAAAATAAATTAAAGAATCAATAAATGAATGAAGTAAAAACCGCCTTTTGCTAGTTCTTTAATTAAACGAATTTAATTGTAACAATTAAATTTATTTCTTAACTCTTTTTATTATTCTTTATTAATTACAATTCAATATTAATAGTTCAAAAAATAATCAATCTCAAATAAAATATATTTATTACACGACCTTGCTAATTCACTGTCCGTTGAATACCTTTTTTCCTCTTCTCTCACAACCTGTCCTAAACACACACATTTAAATTAATATCGTTACATAATTACAAATTTATTATTCATTTCTTCTCTTTTTAATTAGAAATCATGACTTTTGATTAAAAAAAGCAAAAAATGATCACGTATTTACTATAAAAAATTTAAATTAAAAATACAATTGAACAAAAAGGGCAAAAAACAATTACCATCAACACATAAATTACATTGAATTAAGCTGGAAGCAAACAAATATAAAGTAAACAAGCCAGTAGTGATGTTAACTTTTAACAAATTTAAAATAAGCTCAAACTGTGCAAATATTGTGGGTTATTTTAGTCGCTTTCAACAAAACTATGCGATCAACGTGAAACAGCTTTATTGATGGGTTCATTCATTTGGAAAATTGTAACGAAATAGACTTGAAAAAGTTCATTTTGAGATTAATTTATGAACTGGAAGCTCTGTAGTTTTTCTATTTTAAAAAATACTTATACAACAGGCTAATTTCTAGTGATTCACACACAGCGAATAAAAGAATTGTCTTTTGTTATTCACATTTAACGAAGTTCATCTGTGGCAAATGAGTTTAATAAACTATTTTTTTTATATAAAAACGAATAAATTAATTATCTATGTGATAAAATTTATATCATTATATTTATGTACTTTGTGTTTTTTTGTGCAGAGTAGAAAATGACACTCGAATAGCATATTGTGAAAAATATTACGAAATGAAATTGCATTTGTTGTTAGGAAGTTTTTCTCCTGGGTATATATGTATATAGATAACTTTATACGTTACACGTGACGTGAAATCTTATGATTTTTATTCTTTACAATAAATTTGCTTAAGATTTATGAATTATTATTAATTTTTTTTTTTGTTAAAGTGTAAGAGCAATTACAGCAAAATAAGAAAAATAGAAAAATATTATTATTAATAAAGTTTTTAGCTTTAGGAAAGTTTTTCCAACTGTGTAATAAAACTTTTGCTAAATTTATCAAATAGCATAGTTTTTTGAACTTTTATTGTTATTGTCTAGTAAGTTTATCAAATAGAAAAGTTAATTTATTTATTAATATTGTGCCTTTTTTATTTCGTTGGACTTTTTTTTTTAAATTCTAAAAGTTAATTTGAATTTCATTCTTATTTAATTATTTTTAAATTGTATATATTGCTTTTTTGTGCAATAAAAGTGTGTTTTAATCGTAAATCTTAAAAATATAATCGCTATGGTCAAACATAAATTTTTTAAATAAAATTTAATTAATGTACTATTTGAAATTATAAAGTTTCTATTCTAAATTAATTTTTATTATTATAATTATTAATAATTAAAACTGTTATAATTTTATTCATATAATGTTTAAAAATTAAATTAATTTTGTTATGTGTGCACAAAATTATTATAATATTGCTATAAAATTGTTTTATCACCAGATGCAGATAATGAATGATGACCACAGTGGAAAGATGGAAATTTTTTTTTAAATAAACAAAATATGTCAATAAATCCATTTAATAACAACGCAACAAAGCCAGAGAAAAAAATTTAATAATTAAAATTTCGAAAATGAAATGTAACAAAAAACAACATATTTTCGAATATAAACATTAAAAAAATTAATTTTTTATAATACGACTAATTAAAAAGCACAAAAAATATGTCGTTAATATCCCATTAATCTTTGGATCGTTTAAATTGTTAATTGTTTTAAATTTCTCTTTTTTTAGTTGTTTTTAAACCGATGTTTTTTCAGCACAAAATTAGCTTCATTATCCATCAATCAAATAGAGACATGAATTTCATTTGTGTATTTCAATTTGTGTAATACATAGTTCTCTTTTCAAGGTTATTTCAAAGCTTTTATTCTTGATGAAAAGTATGCAGAATAAAACTTTAAAATAAAAATTCACTTTGCAAATAACAACGAAAGTAATAAATCTAAACTTTAAAGTGATTTTAAGCTTTAATTTTATTACAAAGCCAACTATTTTCTTCTATTTTGGCATCAAAAAATTTGTTTTCAGTTTAATAAATGTGATAAAGTAATAAAATCAAAGCGAACAATGTGGTTATTTATGGAAAAGTAAAGCGAAAAAAGAAAAAGAAACTACTGAAGATTTTCTGTACTTTATTTAATAATAGCAGAGAGGTATTGGCTTGTATTTCTTACTCATTTCGTTAGTTATTTTTATTTTACTTGGCATAATCATGAATGTTATATAGGTTAAGTGGAAGCTTAACGAAGTTATCAAAACATACCAGGCGCCTCCACTTTAAATGTTTTTTAATTTGTTTCTTAATTTTTTCTATTATAATAACCAACCACCGTTAAATTAGAACTTTAAATCCACAGATTGGTCTTTTATTTTGCTTTTTAAATTATCATTAAGAAATAATAATATTATTATTTTAATAAAATTTGATAACTATTTAATAGAATATTCACTCAAACGAATATTTTTGTGTCGAATAAACAATAAAATTAATTTCTTTGCTTATTACTACAGAAATTTAATTTAATTTTCTTATTTTTTTTTTTTTTTGAAAAAAGCAATGTACACGTGTAGACAAATGTTTGTTGTATATCACAAAGATTTTTTTTTATACTGAAATTGACCTGTTTAGGAATTATGACGTGAAGTCGACCTGTGAATAGTTTTAGTAAGATATCTGTGGACATTAGTTTCCTATTTATACGTAATAGTAATAGAGCATGTTCATTTGTGTATTTATGTTGCATATTAAGCATCAATGGAAAGTATTATTATCAACAAAAAAAGAAGATACATCAAAGTATATATTTCTCTTCTGCTACTACTAATTTCCTGCTAAAAGGAATAGAAAGTGATAAAAAATCATAAAAAATAAACTTGAATCGTCAACAGTCTATGGTATTTTATTTTTAACCGATAAAAACTGTCAAGTGCTTAATATTTAATTTATTTAAATGTTAAGATTTTGAATGAAAGCACAATTATAATAATACAATTGCTTTTAATTACATAAAATTGTCATTTATGCAAATGAGCTTAATAATTTACTTGCGGTTAGAACACTGTCAACATTCGCATTTTTCTAGTAATTTTCTTTTAAAAAAAATCTATTTTTTTTGAGATGTTTATTGATTTTTATCTATTAACTCAAAAAAAACGAAACAAAATAGGATTATTGAATTTATAGATAGAAAACAAGACTAAAAAACTTCGCCTTTAATGTTAAATGTAAAACATCTGCTACCAAGCAATTGTATTATAGAAGCAAAGAAAAAAAATTGTATCAGTAGCATATACGCAGCGAAACATGATTTTATGATAAATATTCAATAAATTGTAATAAAATAAGGAAAGTATATAACAGACAAATTGCGTGTCACATTGTAATAAAAGTTGTACTCGGTTGGTCTGTGCAATAAGGGGTCTTTGTTATATACAAAAAAAAAACATATAAACACATAGAAATGAATTTCCTTAACGAATATGTGCCATCACTTTATTGGAACGTAGTTCCTTATGGTACGTTAGAGCGGCATGGGGCTCAGATATTTTATTGAGATTTTATTTTTTCATCTAGTTTTTTTATGAAGGATGTTTTGTTGTTCATTTTGATGCTACGAATATAAAAATAAAGTTTTATTATGGAAAATTATATTAAATATTGTTTTGGTTTTAGGAAAGTTAAGGTACGAAAAAGGTTTTCTAATCGGTTTATGTCGATTACAATTATAAGCAGTTAAGAGCAATAAAACATTGTTTTAAATATTTATCATGTTATTTTCGCTGATAGTCACAGTGATTAGTTAATTGAAAAGCTTTGAATGTTTAAATGGCATTATATTCATTCAATTTGTCAATATTATTATTTCAATTATTCAAAAAAAAAATTATTACTCATAAACAAATAACAACTAAAAATTATAATAATATTTACCAATTATATAAGTATCAATTCTATCTTAAATTAAATATTTAATTAATATTTATTTTATCATGCTAAGTGCGTAACCATCATGATGTTTGCCTTTTTTCTTTGTTTTTAATTCCGTTGTCAATATTTACATAAATATAATTTATCAAACGAATAAATATGTGAAATGAAACGTATGTAAATAAAATTAATATTTTATCAATAGAAGAATATGGAAATAGAATAAATTATACACATATATTTTATTTATTAATTTAATTCACTCGTATACCAGTTTAAAAATAATATTATCGAGTATTCAAACCAAAATACTTGTTAGAAAAATTTATAAACATTATTAATTATTAATGAATTTATTAGTAAAAATATATTTCAAATATTAAATATTTAATTTAAAAGATTTAATTTTGGGAAAATTCATAAAATATAAACGAATTTATCAGTTCAAACAATTTTATTAAACAATTATTTTTTGTACTCCAAAAATCGTTAAATAAAATTTGATCTTGAGCATACCAGTTTAGATACCAATGAAACAAAGTTAAGTAACAATTATAATTTTTTTTTATTACTTCCTATAAATAACAGGAAGCAATAAAATTTTAATTTATTATAATTATTTTTGTAACAATGATAAGAAGCAATATACTTCAAAGATCACCACTTAAGATCAGCAAAAAAATACTAATGAATATCTTAATCGTTTTAATATCTTTCACAAGTTTTTCTACATTTATTAAAAGCAAAATTAAATTTTCATTAAACCATAATTAATGAACTGACAACAATTTACTCTAAAAATTCTGTACATTAAATGTAGCAAAAAAAACAAGAAAAACATTTTTTAAATTTTATTATTTAAAATAAATTTCATTTTTCTTTTATAATGGTTACGCTAAGCAATTAAATTTATTTTTTTTTAATTAAATTAAATTTAGAACTTGGATTTCGTGCTGTGCGTGTGGGTTATTTTGTTCTTCTTTTCGTCTGGTGGCTATTGTTATTGCAGCATAAATGGCGTTTCTTATTTTTGCTATAAATATATAGATTTTTTCTTAAATAAAAATAGATTTTTTTTGTAATTAAAAAGAAAAAATCTATTTTTATTATTTTTGACTTTTATTTAGTTACTTTAATCAGTAATTACCTAGATACATGACGTTAGTCGAAGTATTCTGTTTTATTTTCAAGAATCAGTAATATTTATTATGACAAATTTTACCAATTGATGATAAATAATCGTTACTGATCATTAAACACATTTAAAAAAACTAACATATTGCTATTTTTATTTATCCATAAGTAGTAAAGATCGCTTGTGATTATTATGAAGATCGTCACAAAAAATAATAAAACTCGAAATTATTGATAAATTATGCGGAAAATCGTGATGATTACTTGTATTCATAAGAAATAATTACATTTTTTTTATTTCTTTGTGCAACGATCACCTTTTATTTAATAAAATATTTTTTAAAATACAAATTATCATTATTATTATATTATTATGTATTAAATCATTATAAAATATGAATATTCAACTAACAATAAAAGATCAGTGAATAGCAAAGTATTTTCAAAAGAAATTTAATTATGAATATTATTTTAATTGATTTTGAATCAAAAAACGTTGAATAATAAAGTCTGATTTCAATAGTAAATGTGACTGTTTTCTATTTTTCTATGTATCAAAGCAGTATTTTTGTTACATATGACAAAGAATCATATTCATTCTTTTTTTTGTATTATTTCTTTTTAACACATCAAAGTGTTTATTTGTTAATGAAATTTTCCATAATATAACTAGAAAATGAATATATACATTTGATACAATAAACTGAAAATGCATTCATTATAGTGCGAAATCAAAGAAATCTTAAGAAAATTAATTAAATTTGTTCAAAAACGATGCTGTTTTCAATTAACTTTTAAACAATATGTTAATATGAATTTTCTTTGTGCGTTTTTTATATCTATACACACAAGAAAATTGCATACTTTTCATCCTTTTCAGCTCATTGTTTATTTACAAATATATATATATTTGTAGTATTTTCTTTCATAAATTTTCTATTGCAGCCGCCTGTTTAAATTTTGACACAGACATTTCAAATCTCGTATACTGTGATATTTTTTTGCCTTTTGGCATTTTGATTTTTCTTTATAAAAAATATCTTACGTCTTATTTTTTGGGGTAAATGAAATAAGATGAAAGTTATATCAATATCAAACAATATTGAATAGACTGACTCATTGTGAGGATTATCCTTTTTAAACAGTTTTGCTGTTGTTACCCTTTTTGCTGCGAGAGTTTTAGTTAAAAATTACTTCGTTTTTCATTCTATACTTTTTTATTCAGGGTTGATAGCTGCTGAATTATCGATGATTTAAGTGTTGTTAACGGTATATTTAGTGTTAATAGCACTGTTTATACCCAATATTTGTAATATCCGACAAATATCGAGTAATTTTCATTGTTTTTTTCCCTCCATACAAATGAAGAAAAAATGTTAAGTGAGCCAACAACAGTAGTTTTCCACTTGTAAAGTGCCTTCTATTTATTTATAAAAATAATAATAATATAATCGGCGTTGAAAAATGGAGCTTTTAAAGATTTTTACCGGACTTGCTAGAATAAAATTTAATCAGAGTAATAACCTAAACTGTTTAACATTTGTTGACTCTTTTTTGGAAAATAAGAGAAGAAATAAAATAAATTCCACTTACGTCTAGTCTAGACAAAGTATTTTACATAAAATTAATAATAAAGTTTGTAAATAATTAGTAATTATATGAAAATTATTTAATTAATCCTTTACTACCTCTTTATATAACAAATTTGTTCATGTTTAAAGTATTTTCTTTATGATAAATAAAACGGAAAAATATTCATTAAAATAACAATAATGACGGAACAATTATTTTCACGCCAATTCAATGAGTCAACATTGATTATTGACAGTTTTTTCTTTGCTTCTTGTGGTTTTATTTACATTTTTAAAAAAATTGTCTTTTTTTATATTTAATTTGATTGAGAATAATTATTTATTATTTTAAATAATAATAAAAATAAAAATTCAACTTATAAAAGAATATAAAAAGCTTCGAATAATAAATTTTCGCCCTTTATTTTTATAAATGTGAAAAAGTAAATTTAAAAATTTAATGAGAAAATTGTAATCAAAATACAGAATTTTACAAACAAAAAAATCGTAACCAAAGGTTTTAAATGGAATTTTTTTCTATTCATTTTTCTGCTCGCTATATATTATTCAGTTACTTTTGCATTTATTTTTATTAAAATAAATGAATTTTATATGAATCATTGTTACATATAGTACACTGAAGTGATGTCAGTATAAACTTTTAATTTTAAATGCTTGAACTTTTCTATTTTCAATAAAAAAAACAAAAAGAAAAATTCCTAGAATTTAACATGCAGCAGCAAAAATAAAATATTTTAAAATATATTTATAATCAGCATACTTGTGCGTTACAAATTTTTTTAATTAATTTGTACATATTTAACTTACTTAATCAGTTATAAAAGTACCTACTGGTAACATTTGAATAAATATTACACCCACAAAGAGTTAAAAATATAGAAGAAATATAAATTAATTATTATTTCTGTGTAGTAAAATCGCGCCTTATTACTCAATTCCCATTAACACTATTAAGAAAATGAAAAATAAATTACCAACGTAGACAAAAACCTAAAAACCATATTTTTAGCATGTAGGTGTAGCGTAGGTGTATTAAATTATTTTAAAAAATAAGAATAATAATAAGGTGAGGATTTGTGACTACAGTGTTATTTTTCTATGAAAGAAATTTTTTAAAAAATAATAAAAAAAATTATTTCGCAATATTTAAGTGATTTTTCTATTTATTAAAAACATATTTAAATACAGATAAATAATAAATTTACAAAGTAAATAATAAATCTATCGTCTAGACATAATTAGTGTTGAATTTTCTGTATATAAATAAAAATAAAATTATATTCGGTAATCAAAAGCACAACATGGTTCATCTATCATAAACGAAAATATGTTTAATAAAATAAAAATAAAATATGTTTAATAAACTTTTTATTTATTTTTTGAATAAAAGTTTCTTTTATTTATTTTTTTTTTGCTATAAAAAATCTTCATAATACGATTTACGAAAGCATTAAAAATGCTATTAGTTTGTTGATGAAGCACAAAACAGTAGTTAAATAAAGAAATTTGCGTAAAAATACTTTCACGAGCAGTTGTAATTTTAAAAGCGAAGCTTTAACAACGGCACAATATATACTATAAAAAGCTTATATTTTTCCTTTTTTGTAAGTTGTAGTCAAATTTCGCATATTCTAGAATTGTTAATTAAACTTGTCACAGCATGCAAATACCTACACTTCTTATCGCTTTGAATAAATATTATTTTTATCCTTTACTTAAATGGAAAAGGTTGTTATTAAGCTTTAAAACGATAATTAATTATTATTTATTTGCAACTGGAGAAATTACAGTACAAAATTGCTTTATTTTGCTTTAAATATTTAAATATAATAAAAAATTTAAAATAAAATCACTGAATCCACTGTATTTTTGCGATCATATTTATTTTATTGATATTACTATTAAGCCTTTTGTGGAAATTTTTTAAAATTAAATAAAAATTGGAAATTAATCTTTTTAGTGTATTAACTGCCACAATAGCATTATTTTCTATATTAAATATGATTTCAATTCTACATTGTTGAAAATATATTATACTTATACTTTTGAAGCTTAAAAGCAATCACTAAAATTAATGTCAATTTCACTTTCACTATGTTTTTCACTTAAAACAGTCAGGTAGTAGCATAAATGTAATAAAAAATTAAAAATAATAATAAAAAAAAAAAAAAATAACAAAAAAAATGAAAATAGAAAAACAAGAAAACGATTTAACTTTCACCTTCTATTGTACAATCAAATTGCCCTATTTCATCGGGTTATAACACTTTTACAGTCAAATTATCGTTTTCTTTGATTTAAATATTTTATTTCTTTAATTTTAATTTTACTATCCTTTCGTTTTTAATTATTTTAATACTTTTTATTTGTTTTTAATTGGCTTAACCGTCGCATTTATTATTATACAGACAAAAAGTCGCTATCTATTTTGCTAAAGACTATTAAATATACAAATACAGCCAAATAAACACAAATAATTTATTATGTTTAAAATCTCTGGAAAATGAATAATGAGGAGACTAAAGGAGATAAAATGAAGAAGTGGAGATGGTTCCAAGAGTAGTTTCCGCAAGGATCACTAAGCTAAGCTAAGGCCGTTCAAAGAACACCTGGCGAAGCACAAAACTCCGAGATATGACGTGGAAAGGCACAACAGCAAATAGAATCCGATTGAAATGCCATGTGATAGCAATATACTCCCAAGAGGGATGACAGCGAAAAACAATTTTAACACTTTTTTAAACAGATGAATGATTTAAAAATTACCAATAGTTGTATAAAAGTTTGACAAAATGCAGTGCTTATTTCACAATTAATTAACAAAAACCCTTTTTTTTGGCTTTAATTGTTTTAAATTTACTATAATTTTGTTAATAAACAATAATAATTACAATGAACCATAACAATGTTTACATAATATTATAATTATTAAAAAACACAACATTCAGCCCACATAAAAGTATTTTTTTACACCAAAAGCACCGAATCATAAGCATAATTGTAATTTTATCAATTTAATTTAATTAATTAATTTAATCAAATTTTTATAGGTAATTTAAAACTTAATACTATAATAATTATAAAATATTAAATTAAATGTTAATAATAGTGATTTAGTTATTAAAAATTTATTTAATTCTGTTTGTTGGTTTTACGCGAGTAGCATTGGCTTTAACGCGATTTTATGACTAGAGTTACATAGTTTGTTTATTTAATTAAATAATTTATTATAATGTTTCAATTTATTTAAAAATAAAACGAATTAATAATGTTTATTATTGTGATTTAACAACTGTTTGAATACTAGTTTGTGGAATAAAATATTTTTTAATAGGGAAATAAGTTAAAAATGCTGCATTAATTTTAACCAAATGCAAAAATCAAGAAAAAACATTAAGAAAATACTTAATAAAAGCTTAACAAACCCTCAAAATAGAATAAAGGCTTTTCAATGGAAAAACGAATCGGAAATAACTGAATTTCCTTAAAAATCTTTTAAAACTAAAATACAAAACAAATCTTACGCCCAATATAGTATCAAAAAACATAATTTCTATTATTGCTTTGTTCGAATATAATTCTTTTTCGTCATTGCATGGTATAATATTACCATTAACAACAGTAAAAATATTTATAAACATTATCAATATTATAACCCTTAAATAATAATTTAATCATGCATTACCACCTTATTTCTTAGAATTAAATGGAAAAAACATTTTCAATTAATTATTTAAGGTTTTATTTATAAAACGAATCCTTGCCTTGTTATTACAATTTGTTGGTAAAAATTTAAATATAAGAAAGTCTTGTAAAAAATACATTCAGACGGTTACACCTCTAACATTTTGAATGCTATTTAAATCAACTGAGAAACAAGCCAACAATGTGGTGGAAAACTGCTTTCAGTTAATAAATACTTT
The DNA here is from genome assembly GCA_963942525.1 of Ptychoptera contaminata. Lineage (NCBI taxonomy): Eukaryota > Metazoa > Arthropoda > Insecta > Diptera > Ptychopteridae > Ptychoptera > Ptychoptera contaminata. Next base: position 17,077,486 of record OZ012639.1, on the reverse strand, counting down.
TTTCCTATTTATAAAAAAACTAATTACAAGTAAAAATAGAAAAGAAATAAAAAAAAGTATTCCCTTTAATACCGATATCATAGCATGTAAATTTTTTTTTCATTTCTTTATGGAACGGCGTGATAGAATAAAAACAGAAAGTTAATGAATAAAAAAAAATCATAAATTTTATATTAACTTTCATAAATCAAAAGATCATAAATAGGGTAGTTTTATGATATCATAATTTGCCCTATTTTCCACTGATCACAGATACTTTTAGATTAAATGTAATGAAGAAAAAAGAGTAAATTACTGATTACCTTTACTATTCGCTTTACTTTTGCAGTGCAAAAAAAGAATGAATTTTAATGACATTTTTACCCTATTTGTTTTTATTTTTCCTTTTTGTAGTGAGTTTTACTGAATGAAAAAAAAATTGTACATTTGTTGGGCTTATACCCTTTACAAAAAGATTCATGATTACTGTTTATTTGTCAAACCATAATTACCTTCTGTGATTTTTCTTTTTTATTTTATTTTAATTTTTATGATGGGTTTTTGTGTTGATTATCTGCTTCTGCTTTACTGAAATTTATATAACTTACTAATGACTATTATTACACAATTTTAAATGTATTTCATTACAATTTTGATTCTCAGTTTTTGATTATCTTTTATATACTACGTTGTTGCTTTTTAACCTGATATTTTTCACCAATATAATTCTCTAAATATGCTTTCATAGATATTATACCAGTTATTATAAAACAATTCACTACACTACTAAACACTGGTTTATAAATTGAAGTCCTCATAAATAATTCAAACAAAGTAAGTGATATTGCTTAATCTTAATAACTCTTAATAACTAATAATAATTAAATAATTAAAGCTAAAAATTATATAAAATAATAATGCCGTACCTATTTAAAATCTCGAATCTATTAATTTCAATATTTATCTCCTAGAATTTCATATCACACATACTAATGCCAGCGGCGGTATTAATCAATTATTTAATAATAAACAATTTTCCATTTAAATCAAATTTCAAAATAATAAATAAATAATTATAAATAATGAAAAATAAGCAAAAAGTAACCATTAAAAGGTTTTTTCTTTATCAAATTAATCAATTTGAAATAAAATTTATACTAATGACAATTTTTTATCATAAAGCATTATTGAAATGGTATTCTTTTTATTTATTTATTTAAATCGTTTTAAATGGCATAGTAAATCAAATAATAATATAAATATAAATAATTCAGTTGAAATCGTCATAATAAATATTAATAATAAAAAAATATATATAATTAAATAAATAAGCAGCGAATTAGCTGTTGAATAAAAATAAATTTAAAATATATATATATATATATATATATATATAAATAATTCTATCTTAATAGTTGAATTGCATGGTATTTACTTATTAAAAATAATTTATCAACCATTCTACTACACAAAATACATTAGCATATAAATGCTTTTCTATTTTTCTATTAATTAATTATGTAAAAGTTATTAAAATTACTTAATGAGCTTTTAAAATACAGTGAAAACGTGATTTATTAAACAGAATTTAGATAAAACAGATTTATTCATATGTTATTCATTTGCATATAGTTAAGGCGTTTATTTATTTTAAAATGACAATCGTAAAATTGATAAGCAAAGTAGAAATTTTTATTATATGATACGCCCAAGAGATGACAGATTATAAATAAAACATAAAATTTAGTCTAAAGTAATCGTTATATATTTAGAAAACACTAAAGTAATTTTTCTTCTATTTTGTACAAGAGAAGTAGGTAAAGCAGTAAATTTACTAACTATAAACAACTTATTTAACCAATTTATATGAACTTTTACTGTACTAAATTATATTAACGTTTGGCTCGATGAAACTTTAATATTTTTCATTGCTGCTGTTGCTGCATTAATAAATACAAAAATAGAAAAAAATACTTTTTTTTAAACATAATCACGTAATTTTGTGATTATAAATTAGAAGATAATCTATCTACAGTTTAATGGTTATGTTATTATGCTTTTTATGGTTTATTTATCAGGAAAGTAGATATTATAAATGGTTAATGGATAAGATTACAAATATAACATTAACTCTAAATTATTAAATTATATTTGTCTATTGCTTGTACAATATTTAACAACAATATAATTTAATTAAGTTATTCATTTGTGTTGTCTTTTGTTAAACATAACAAATAGTATTTAAATATTTTTATTATCTTGATGAAAATTGACAGGTAATGTAATTTTTTATTATAATATAATAATGAATTATAATAATATAATTATGATTCTGTTCTAAGTTTATGTAGTTTTGTAGCAAACAAATAATAAAACACTTGACTAGAGTAGCAATTCAATTATTGCGTTTACATGGTACAAAACCAGCTTTTATACATTTCATTTTTTCTATATAATTCTTTCTTAATTTAATTTATTTTATTTATTTTTTCTTAAATTGCAAAGATTTAATTGACAAATTTCTAAGCACCGTCAACGTCAAGTGATTTTAAAAATTGATGCATTGATTTAAGAATAAATTATGAATATTTTGTTTTTGCAGTAAAATTAATTCGATTTAAATGTGTTTTTTTTTACTTCTTGTATTTAAATGAATTAATTCGTTTAGCTTTTGTTGTGATAAATTTTTAATGATATTTCTTATTATCTGTTTATTTTTTATTTTATTTATTTATTAAGAAACATCCTTTATGCGAATTTTAAATCATTCTTAATGTCAGTACAATTGAATGATTATTAATTTTTTTTTTTTAATTTTAATTAAATCAAATAAAAATGTTTATTTATATACATTTGGTTATTTTTTTTTTTTTTTTTATTTTCACCAACAAACATACATTGATTAACTCGCATAACGTCATAAAACATACAAACTAAATAAATAAATAAGTTAAAGTATCTACTGTGTATCACTATGAGAAGCAAAAAAAATGACAATTAAATCATTGTTCGAGTTGAAAAAAAGAAAGCGTCATATTCTGTTAGAATGCATTTCTTGTTATATGAAAATCAAAAAATTTATATAATTCATAAAAAGATTTAATGCAACAAATTAGTGGATCATTAAGGCCATAGTTTGTTCTATGAAACGGAATATGCAAAGCATTAAGACTACTTACATTAATCGTCGGAACATGCAGTGCAAATTCAGATAAAATATTAGGAGCTGCTATTCTACCGCATATAATATCTCTTGAAAACATAGCATAAAAACTTTCCCTTCTATACTTAAGAGTTTCCAAACGAAAATATTGGAGACATTCAACGTAAGGTGGCATATTATCACTCAAATTTCTTTTACGAAGTTAACAAATATTTTTTGAATGCGCTCAATTCGAATGCAATGAATATTGCAGAAAGGTGAAGATACAATTGACTAGATAAGAAAAGTTTTTCTAGTATACAAAGCAGGTGTTACAAATATTAACAAAATTAAATCTGTAGTAACATAGTCAATTTCCACTTAGTTTAAGTAGAATAGAAGAAGAATAAACAAAAACAAAGCACGAACTCCTTTCGAAAAGTTTTTAGTTCATTTTAACAACACAAAAAATGGAAAATTAATTTATTAAACTGTAAAATAGTTATTGTAGTCATTTTGCCAGATTAAAACCTTTACTTTACCATCTATTTAATTAATAACATCATAAAAGTTAACAAAAAAAATAAAAATGTTCGTTTGTTAAGATATTTACAGAAATTCTTATTACATTTTTGTGATTTATTTATTATATTTTTTAGTCGTCCTTAAATAATAAATAATAAAAGACATGCATATTGTTTGTTATATTATTTACTGAATAAATTAAAGAATAATAATAATAAAGTATAAGGGATGTGAATCATCAATCAAAGAACAACAGACTGAACACCAGCAACAACTATAATCAGTGAATTCTAAGACTAAAAGCAGACACAAAAACAAATAAAAACTTTATCGTAACAAAGGTTCCAGCTTTTAAATAAATTTTTATTTTTACTACTACTTCACTTTACTTTTACTTTTGCTTAAAAGGGAGACTAGATAGATATCTGGCTACCAGATTCACATATATTTTTTGTTCGTCTAACCTTCTAAGTGCTTTTAAGTTTGTTCAAAAAAACAAGAGCAAAAGAATCCCATGGAAACTTAAGTAAATAAATAAGTTTAAAAAAAAAATTTTTGCACAGAAGTTCTTTATAAAGAAGAAATTTTTAATTAAATAGAAAATAACCGATAAGGAATTTAACTTAATGTTTAATCCTTGATTCGGTATTTTGATTAATAAAATTTCATTTATCATTTTTGTAAAATTTTTGAATATTTTTTTGTGGAATTTAAAATCTAAAAAGCTTTGATTTCCAGATTCGCATAGTTTCTTGAATGTTAAATTTTTTTTAATTTTAGTTTAATTGAATAATATTGTCCAGTTTTTTCCGGGTTAATTAAAACCGTCGAGTGTTATTAATTTTTCATTCAATATTTACACATGTATGTTATTTTTATTTTATTTTATGCAATATAACAATAATGATAATAATTAAAGTTAAAGAAAGATTTTATAAAAAATAAAGATATTATTTAATCCATCAACAAAGCTGTAATTACCGAAAATACTTTACACAGTTGACATTATAAGCTGAATTGCAACTGTTACCCAGAGAATTAAATTGAGGTTTTTTTTTTCAAATTAATTTTACGTCAGGTAAAGCCACATGGATTATGTTGAAAATATTTTTTATTTTTAAATAAAAAATAATTTGAGTTTAAAATTAATATCAAAAAAAAAAAATGTAGAAAAAGCGGATTTATAGGGACTATTCGTTTCAATATAAAAACAATATAAAAATCTCATTACTCAATTCAAGTAGAAAGATTGGGTTGAATCTGATCAGAAATTTACTTTAAAAAAACTGCTTATAAGAATTGTTATGACAAGAATATGTAGCCAAAACAAAAAAATATTATAGTCATCATAAATAAAGCAGGAAAAATAGGGATAACGTCCAATGTTTAAGATGAAAATTGTGATCAAAAAGAGGAATATTGCCTTCGTTTTTAAATGTTGTGGTTTTTCTTGTCAGCATTGTCTGCTTTCTCTTCTCCCATCCAATAATTAAATGTTTAGATTTTTTATATAAATTAATTTTTTTTTTCTGATGTTTTTTCTACATCCTTTATGCTATTTTGTGGATAAAATAAACGAGACGTAAGCATAAAAAAGACAGCAAAATACAATGAATCAAAAAAAATTTCTAAAAAAATCTCCCCATCGAATGAAACCAAATATTTTTTTTTTTATTTTCAACCTCACTGAATTTTAATCGGTTTTGTTATTATTATTGTTTACGTTAAGCCACTTTTTTATTAAAATACCCTTGTCGCCTTTAACTATATTTACATATATGTATTTTAAATAAATAAAAAAGATATATAAATAAGCTAATGCTTTGAATTGAAATCATAATAAATTTTGCTTTCTTTATTTTCGCTGTGAAAACTCATGGAAGAATCTTTTTGTTTCCGTTTTGTTTTCATTCTATGTAAAATGGAAAAGCAAATAGTAGAGACAATAACACACAAAATAAACGACAAAATCCAATATTATGTGTTCACGCCTGTAAGTTTATTATTTAAATAATGTTTTTTATTGTTTTGTTACATTGTTGCGTTCATTCATTCATTAGAATACATTTCATTTCATTTGATTTTAATCATTCGATTGTGAAAATATTTTCTATATAAATGGGATTATCTATTATTGATAATGTAGTATAGATCGATATTTAATTGAAGAGATAATAATATGATAATGTGTTAATTATTTAGGTCAAACAGGTTGATTTAAATATTCTTATTCGATGCTTAACATTTTTATTTATTCAAAATTTTAAAAACTGAGTAAAGCAGAATCAAAATTATTTTATTAATACTTTACCTGACTTAAAATTTAAAAACTATTCGTGATTCGTACTCATCCAATCTCTTTTTTCGCAAATAAATACTGCTGGGATTATATTTCATCAAACATTTTTATCTAAATCAAACGAATGCCTGTATAGATTCATTTAAAGTACGCTAAAGAATTTTTCCTCAATTTTTCACAAATAAATAAAATAATGAAAATATTTTTACTTTTTAATTTACTATTATCTTTACTATTTTTAATATTCTTAAAATTGAGTAAATTCAATGTTTTCTTTCTGTTGATTAAAGCTATTATTAAAGCTTTTTTTTATATATATAATTATTTTGATCATGTTACTTGGAGAGATGTACACAGAGAATAACAGAAATTATTTCTGTTTGTGATGAAATATAAATATATTTCCTTTATTATCGTATTGATTTGTTGTAAAATTATCTTTTTTCAGTCATTTTTACTTTTCTAGAATAACAAATCATCTAATAATAATATGCAACAAACAAAATTATCTAAATTTAGTTATCAAAATGTAACAAAAGTCATGACATATTTTATTATCAAATAGATTGTCTATAGAGGAGACACACCTTCTGTGTTTTACATTATTTTTAAGGAAAATATTAATAAATATTGTCTTCTCAGTATTTAAAGAGAATTCTTAAATTAAAAACAACAGATAATAATAATAATAAATTTATATCAAACTTTAACAATCTTCAAGTTCAATTTTATGATTTGTTATTTTCATAGAAGATTAATTTTTTTCTTTCTCTTCAGTGTACGATTTGCACGCAAAATCACAATATCTCAATTCTCAATGTAATAACGCAGCGTTATTTATCGCATTGACAAAACACAATTTGTTGCTATCAACGTTAAATATGATTTTCTTAAATTTTATAGAAAATATAATCAGTTGCAGTCGTGATTTCGTCGCGAATTGTTTTAAAAACATATTAACATTTTTATAAATATAAATAAGTGTATGTTTATTTTTGTTTTATTTATTTTTATATGTTTTTTAATTTAATTTAATTTAATATATTTTTTTATAATCATTTCGGTTTGTTGTTTAAATACAAACAAAAATCAAAAACAATAATTAATGAAAGACAATTAATTAGTGATGTTTAATCTTTAATTATTATTCCATTTCTTTTATTACAAAAAGATATTTGTATTATTTCATGGAAAAATAAATACATTAATGCTGAGCAAAGTTTTATTTTTTTTTAATTTGATTATACCAGTTGAACGTTAAAAAATATATACATATATAAAGTAAAGACATAAACCATTGTACTGGATGTAAATTATATTCCATTAAAGCCGTTTTTTCCTTATAATTTCACTCTCGATTTTATTATATAATTACTGTTAATGTGTATTCATTGTTTTCATTGTGAATTTGTTTACAATTAAAAATCTTTTGTTAGTAATAAATAATAAATTAATAACGACAAAAGTACAGTGAAAATAATTGAGTGTGTCAATGGTGTGATTTAGTTTTTCACGTTCACATTTTTCATTATTGTTTACTTAAAAATTGTGTGTATATGTGGCCTCATTTCGATTATTTATTATTACACAAATGTTTGTTTATAATAATTTAAATTAGTTAATTAATTACAAAAAAGTAACAAAAAAAGAAAATTTAAAAAAAGAACAGAAATTTTACATATAATTTTTCCATTGCGTTTCATTAGTTTATTCAGTTACTGTTTCTTTATTTTTTTAATCAAATAAAACGTAAACCGATAAATTATCAGTAAAAAAACGTAATTTTAAGTAATAACAACAACAAGATCAACAACAATAGCGTAAATAATTCGGAAATGGTTTTATGATAATAAAATTAAAAGAAAATAAATATACATAATGTTTTTGTCACGTAAACTATTTACGTTTATTCTTATTATTTTAAAGAAAGAAAAAATTTATTTATGTTTTCTTACAGTTATACAAGTGTTATTAACATGTTATCATCATCAAAATTATACTGAATAACATTCGTAAAGGATATATAAAGAAAAAAATGATTAATAACATTAAAATAAAATAAGAAAAAATATAAAATGAATAAACAAATCCCATGAATTTAGGTGTATTTGAATTATTTATGTTATTATAATGTAATAGCATAAAATAAAAATTCCTTATCCGTTTTTTTTTTATTTTTTATGTAACAATGAAATAACTAAAGAATATTATTAAGTAGTAAAAAGTAGGGCATGTGAAATATCGTTAAAAAAGTAAAAGAACGAAGAAATATAGGAGAATAGAAGGATAAAATGCATTAGAATTATTGTAAACCATTAACAACTTTTCTTTCATTCTTGCCGTTTTTATTTTCTCATCCATCTACCACCCACTTTAATGGAGTTATTTTTATTTTTTTTAAGTTAAAATGAAAGCCTACATTTTATTGTACAACAAAACCGATTTTTATTGTCATTTTTTACGCTCGCGAATAATGTAATAAATAACTTTATTTCCTTTAACATATCGCATAAATTTATGTGGATTTTCTCTCGATAATACCTATAATAAATATAAGATAAATTTGTGAAAAGTTTGTTTTGTTATTTTTCAATATATAAAGCTATTTTCTATATTAACATACTTAAACTACTTTGCTTTTAGTTTAAAAAATTAAATTTATTTTCAAGGCAAAAAAGCATTAAAATTAATTAATTTAAAAAAAATTGCTGCAATATAAAATTTTCATTTATTGCAACAAATTGGAAGTAAAAATAGAAAATATAGAAGAAAAAAACGCGGAAATTACTGACATTAATTTTTTTCACAGGTTTTTTTTTTAATATCACTTTAATGGAAAAATGATTTATATTATCTTTTCTTTTTTTTTCTTTATTAATAGAAAATTATTTCCAAAGCAAAACAAAAATAATTATTTTTTTTTTACAGAATTTAAAATTGATTTTCAAACCGGTTTTTCCTATTTTAAACTTAGTTTGTGCTTTAGGAATAAAACAACCCAACTGATTACTTAAAGTATTTGTGATTTTATTCGATTTGTGTCTTTGATCAATAAAAATAATTTTTTGTACCAATTTGGCAAAATTTTTCTTTTTTTTTTTTCTATCGAATTTTTTACAAAACTTTGAGTAAGATATATCTGCCAAATCATGGCACACAAAAGATCAATTCGATTATTTCATTTACTTAAAATTTCTATTGATACGTTCATACTTCAATTTGTGTCAAATTTTATTTCTCGTATAGTCTTGTCTGTTATATATGTTGTCACTATTATTGAATTTGAAATAAATATTTATGAAAGGATTATTTATCTTATTTATGACAACGTATAGTTCAACAACTTTTTCTTTTACATTTATTTAATAAAAAAAGATTTATTTTTCTTTTAGAAAATACTAAATGATTTATCGTCTATGGTGCAAGTTATTTTGCCTTGTACTCTATTTGTTTAGTCAAACTTTTTTATCTTTTTATTTATAATTACTTCGTTTTTTTCGGTTATTTAACAGCGAAAAAACATAATTTAACATAATACAATTAAATGATTAAAACACCTTTAAAAAAAATAAATAATTTTTTTTGTCTTTCGCTAATATTTACCATCCTTAAACAGTCATAATATTTATATTTACCTTATTTTATATATATATTTTCATACCTTGTTATTCGCTGCTTCATTGTTGTCATTTTCTATCCACTTTATTATAATCCCGAATTTTTTGTTTAATCAGCAATTAGATAAAATTCAATACATAAAATATGTTTTCAGGGTGTGTCTTAACATTACTACTTATTTATTTTTACATTTTGTGTACATAATTTCTAATTAAGACAAAATAAATAAACAAAGTGATTCAGATTTTATATATTTTTTCGAATAAATTAAATTTATATATTTGCTTTAAGTATAAAATTAAATTTCTAATCCCGATACTAATGCGAGAGAACCATTTAAATCATGTATAGCTGACCGAAATACCTAACAGGCTACGTTAAAAATCTGTTTTCTAGACGTAATCCTTTTGGGTTTTTTGCAATTTGCCCCAAAATGACCCGTCAATAAGAAAACTAATAAGCTAAATCACTTAAAAGCTTTATTGAATAAAAAAAGAAAACAGTAATTGTGGTCAAAACTAAGGATTTTACTATTTCTGTTCCTAACGTTGCTTAACAAGAAACAAATTATCTAAAGGTTGTTTCTGGTACTTTTTTATATATTTATTTATGTATGAAAAATAAATACCTACACGTAACGCCTACATCACCGCAAATAGATTGAAATAAATTTTTTTAATTTTATTTTAAAATGTCAAGTGGAGGCGCCTGGTTATTTCTTTCTATTTAAACCAAAATAAGAAACAAACAATTTTCTTAGTAACTTTTAACATTTTTGGAAAAATTTTTTATTATTTTTATGTAAAATTTAAAAAATTGCAATAATTAATAATTTTAAATCGTGTTTCATGTAAAACAGATTTTAACTAAAACTAAAAGTAAATAGGAAAAAAAATATTTTTTTTGAGCAAACAAAAATGTTTATTTACGAGTTTTGTAATAAGTCTCTACGAGTGTCTTGTATACAAACAAAAATATAAACAAAATTAAAGAAATTTCACATCTGTTCAATATCTCTTTTATATTTCGACATGATTCATTTGGTTATTTTTTGGTTTTTTGTATTTGATTTATATTATTATTTAGTTGACCATTAAAAATAATAATATTCCTTATAAATTAAATTTCTGTGGCTTCAAGACTACTTTTACATTTTTAGTTTAACACAAATGTTACATAATATTATTATTATTTACATATATTTAGTTATATGTTGAATATTACTTTCTTCTGTGAATAAATTTATTTACATTTTTATTTTTATTGTTCCTTGCTAGAATTTCATGTTCATTATTATTATTATTATTATTTCTGCTATGATATTGACACGTGAGTCACGCAGATATAAAATGATTATTAATTTCGAATTAAAGATTCAAAAAAGTTGAAAAAATATATTTTGTTCAAAAGAGCCTTGTTAAGATTTCTTGCATTAATTAAGAAATAATTTTTAAGCATAAATTCTGGTGAATTAAACTAGATTTTTATAAAACTAAATAAACTTTAATAATTTTCTAGTCACTTTTAACAAGTAAAATTGAAAGTAAATTAAACCCACAAAAAAATAATTCATGTACTTTTTAATAAAAATACAAATAATTTTCCATGTTTCATTGTGTAAAAATCGAAAACATGTTCATTTTATGTGTGTAGAATTAATGGATTTAAATTAAATTAGGGCACACAGCTTGACGATTGAAATCTCATCTCATTGGAAGTGTTTTTCATTATTTTTTATAGAAAAAATATTTCTAGTACTAGATACGAGTATTAGTAACACACAGAAATTAGATTATCATGAAAACACACAACAAACGGAAAATTTATTTAATAAGTGGTGTTTTCTGCCAGTTTTTCTACTTTAGATATTTTACGCGAAACTTAAATGGCTTATTTACGTTCTATATTGATTTATTATTATCATTTTTAATAATTGTACTTTAATTTTGATTTTACCTATAAATATATATAACTATAAGACTTCCTTTTCTTGATGTAAAAAGCACGTTGATTGATATAATTTTTATTAATATATTTTTTAACCAAATATTTTTTTTCAATATTATTGATTTATATTTATTTAAAGATCAATAAATTTAGGTTATTGGTTATTAATTTTATCTGTTTATTTAATAGGGGAGTAAATATAAAAATACGATAATAGTCTGTACCTACGCTAATTACCTATAATAATAATAATAATAAATGTTGTGACAATATGTTGTTTTTTCATGAAAATATTTTTATTTAATTTATAATAATAATAATAATAATTTATTTAATTATTTTATTTATTTTATTTATTTTATTTAATTTATTTAATTTTTTTATTTTATTTATTTTATTTATTTTATTTATTTTATTTATTTTCTTTAATTTTATTTATTTTTTTTATTTTTTTTATTTTATTTTCTATATTGTCTTTGCTAAATTTAATCAAAATAAAAATTCTGTTTATATCCTTCGTCAGAACAGTTTGTATTAAAACTTCCATTAAGTATTCATAGAAATAAAGAGTTTTTTGAATCATAATCTGTTACATTGTTACATTAATAATAAAATGACTTCAACAAAGTTTCAAACAATTTAAAAAACATACTTAAGTATTTGGTAATTTTTCGTAATTTATATATAATTATTACAGTTTATTTCAAGGGATTAAATACCAAAACAAAATCAATGAGAAAATATTATTCATTCATAATAAGCTTTATATATCCCTAAAAACTGTAACAACTAAACGATTTTTAACAACAAGGATAAAAAACGACAAACTTAGACAACAATAACTGTGATAAAATAAAAAAAAACCACTAAAACAAAAAATAACAAAAACTAAATACCAAATACTAAATTTATTAAGTGATTTATGTGCCGTTGTCTCCAGTTGTTATTTTCAATTTTTTGATAAGAAAACCAATTACATGTTGCTTTAGTTACTAAACTTGCCTTAAAATAATGTCTTTTAATGTTATAAATCGAAAATAAATAATAAAATGTCAATAAACATTTTCGGTTTATAATACAATATGCTTTTAACCTTTTACATTTATATTTATGCTATTTTATTGTTTTTATGTTAAAGCAGAAAACTTTAAACATTTAAGGAATACATATTTTTGAATTTTGTTGTCTGTTGTCAAGCAAAATAAATAAATTAATATTCTATTAATATTTATGTGCGTTTCAAGCATTTTTATCTGTTTGAATTATTTTTTTTTGGTAAGAGACATGTGATAAATAAATATGCTCTCGATCGATCTGATCACGATATGCTGTACATATTTCGATGCGTTGGTAGAAAAAATAATTTTTATTATTTTTATATATCTGTTACTACACAGTTGTTTGGGTGATTTCCGACATTTATCTGTATTTATTCGTCGTTTTTTTTATCTTTTATAATATAGTTTACAAAATATGCTTTGCCTTAGGGCAGTTATTTTTATTATTGTGTTTTAAATAAATTGCAGAAAATAACCCTTAAAAATAGGCGATTTCAGTAATGTCGCATCGTTTTTGGGTATTTTAGTTTTTATTTTTAATATGACTTATTAATATTTTCCTATTTTTCATCCTATTTTTTCGAGTTTTTATAGTTTTTGCAATGAATTATTTATATTTTATTTTTAATCAAAATTAAAAAAAAAAATTGTGTACAATATTTATGCGTTTTATGTATTTAAAACAGTAGAAAGTGTTTAACATGTTTGTTATCAAAGACGCACCACAAACTGGTATACTCAATTTAAAGAAAAGCTTTTTCATGATTATTTCTTTTGTTACAAAACATTCTTGCATTTTATATATAATTTTTTTAAATTTTTGTAAGAAATCTCATTGTCAAAACATAACAAAACAAAAATAACAAATCTTTTTAGCTACCTGTTGTCTTAAAATGAAACTTTTTTTTCTTATTACCAAAAGTGACTGGTTTTGAAATTTAATTATTTAAAAATTAACAAAAAAAGAAAAGAAAAACAATTTCTGACAAGAATTTAATTTTATTAATAAAAACAACAGAAAAATTATGAATTATATAAGTTAAAGGTATTGTTTATTATCGCGCCTGAAGTTACAAACAGTATCAGTATGATTAAGATACTTTAATGCAATGGAAGTTAATTAAAATAAAAACATTTTTTTTTCTATCATTCATTTTAAATACAGACGAGCAAAAAACATAAACTTTTATCAACGATTTTATTTAATTAATTAAATAATTCCTAAGACAAAAACACTTGATGTTTCATTTTTATAATATTATATTTGTCTTACGTTTTTTCTGTTTTTAATTATAGAAAACGCAAAAGAAAGAAAAACTAAGAAAAAACCATCAATCAAACATGAAGAAACATTGGAATAACATAATACAAAAAATAAATAAATTAAATTAGAAAATAATTGATAAAAATTAAAGAAAGTAAATAATTTTCGTTGTTATAATTTAAAGAAAAAAAATATGGAAAAAAAATCTCACGCACAAATTGCTAATAAAAAAAAACCACAAAATGTTTAATTCGTGCCTTAATTACACGGCTGGTTTGGTTGGGATGGCCGATGAGAATATACAGACAGCAGCAGCATTATCACATTTATGTCAGAATTATACATATAGATATATGGATGATGAACCGGGTGAATTAGAGCGTGTTGTCTCCATAACTGTACCATTCTTTTTCGGTGTAATTGGTTTAGCAGGACTACTTGGTAACGCAATGGTAGTTTTAGGTATGCCGTATTTTTTTTTATTTGTTTCTTTGTCATTTTGCTATTAACAAAAATTTTATTTATTATTTCAGTTGTTGCCGCAAATCCAACAATGCGATCGACCACAAATCTTTTGATTATAAATTTAGCGGCCGCCGATTTACTTTTTGTTATTTTTTGTGTACCATTTATAGCATTACTGATTATATATTACCGGCATGACCATTTGGTGACTTATGGTGTAAATTTGTACAATATATGATTGTTGTTACCTGTCACGCTAGTGTTTATACATTAGTCTTGATGTCACTAGATCGTTTTCTAGCGGTTATTCGTATCTAATTATTCTTATTTTAAAATAAATTAATTAAATTAAAATTACTTTAATTTCTATACGTGGCAAAAAACGTGTTACTCGTTTAGTGGTCGTTGTTGTATTAGCATTTGCCCTCTGTTGGTGTCCCATACAGGTAAATTAAAATGTTCTATTTTTTATCATTTTGAAAAAAAGAGAAAAGAAAACACATGTTCAATTACACTTGATTAAGTTTTTCAACTTAAACTTTATGACATGAAAAGCTTTTAAATAAATTATTACCTATCGATGTATAGCATGATTTAAGTTCTTATTTCACTGAAAAACTTAAACCTGCTTTTGTTGACAATTTTATTGATTATTTTCTTTACAAAAAATAAAACAAAAACCACTTTTACTTGGCTTATAGAAACTAGGAAGACACTTTCTGCCGTAATTTCTGAAGAAATTTAATAAAGCAATCTGAAATCAGATTAATTCATTATAATAATTATTATTTTTACGTTAAACGTACGCAAATGATTTATTTATAAATTTATAAATAACATGTTTATAAGTGTAAAGCAAAGAAAGTAATTAAAAATAATACAATGGAGAAATTGCGCACAAAAATCAATAAATTTACAGCAATTTAAATAATATTTTACTTTCGTACTTTTTATTTTTCTTTTAATCTACTTAAATTTTGCGTTTTATTTATATGATATTTATTTATTTATTTTTTCGTGCTTTAGAGATTACATACTCAGTGAAATGAAAAATAACAGCAAAAGAAATTTTCGATAATATATGATGAAATTTACCTTCTTTTGCTTTTTTTTCTTTTGAATAATAAGTAGTCTCCTGACTTGAGAGTGCTGTACAGTGCATCACAGAGTTTTTGCTTTACTTTTATTTAGCTTTACAGTGCTTTACGAGCTTTTTACTTGACAACAATTTTACAAGTTTTGTACTCTCATTGTCATCATTATTTATTATTTAGTTATGAATAAAATTCTTTATAGTAAGAAAGCAACAAAATGTTAATAATTTATAAAATTTAAAACGATTCAATACAATTTTGATCATAATTTTGATTTGAAAAAAATAATATAAAAACCGATCTAACAAGAAGAAAAGAAAAATAAAGTAATTTATCCAATTTTTTTAACACGTTGAACAGGATAAACAATAAAAATAAAATCCAAATTGCAAAACAAAAAATAAAAAACTACTTTGCATGTAGAGTAAAGTGGAGACGCCCTGTTATTCTTAGAATACCAAGTAGTTAAAATTTTAACATTTATTGATTTTTTCAACACATGTAAACATATTTTTTTCTAAATAAATATATATAAAATAAAGAAAACTTTCGCCGCAAATAAGACAAATACAAAAAATAAAAAGGCAAAATATAAATATTAAGAAAAACGATCGACCTACATCCCAATTTTTCTTTACCTTTTTACAGATTTTATATTCTCTCCTATACATTTATTTATCTATTGTTCAAAATTCTATTGCAATTTTAGTTTAGACGAAATCTATCTACGTGCTTAAACTAAGAAAAGCTTGTCTCTATTATTCAGTGAAAACAAGAAAATTTAAATTTTCTTTAGTAATATAACAAATATTTATTTTTAATTACTTTTATTATGGTCCTTTCTGGACATATTATTAAAAATCTTCCAGAAAAAAGGCTACGAAAACTATTGCAAATCATTAATGCATGTTTTAGGCTAAAATATGTTCCACGGCAGTGGAAAATAGCAGAAGTAATAATAATACCAAAGCCCAATAAACCACCAAACGATATTGTGAGTAGTCATAATTAATTAAATTATATAAAAAATTTGCAACATAAACTTTATTGTTGCCACATTATGTTTAGCATTTAAGGTTAATAAAAACTATTGCATTTTTATTCTCTATTAAGCTATATTTTTTGTAAATTTTCATGTTGAATTTTTTTTATGTTAAATTTGGTGTAGATTCATCGGTTTATAAAAAAATATATATTTGTGATTTATTTAACAACAAAACTTTAAGTGTTTCCGATTGAGTAACACACGTTCTACACGAAACTACTTGGACACGTGCCATTCCGTCACATTTTTGTCATGCATTTTAATCTGATTGACTTATTTTCTATCCATTTAATCCAACAAATAAAAGCTGTCACTCACTTTCTTAACTGATGTATGCATTTTATATTCGTTGTCTTATTTTAAATTAAATTACATCTTGCTTGTTAACTATTTAACTTTTACTTATTTTGTTTTTGTTCTCACTATTATAAACAGAAAAGTTGTCTCTTTTTTTTCTTGGTTTAATTGAAAAAGTTTTCATTTTCTCTTGTTGAAAAGGTAAAATTAAAACTTTTTTGATGAAGCATCACAGTTCTTGGTTGCAGGCAATGTAGCTAATGTATTTTTCCTCTCTGGAACAACAAGATAAATTAAACAACAATTATAGAGAAGAATGAAACATTTGTTGCCCGAAATAAGTTTGTAAATAAGACATTTGGCAAAAAAAATATGAACAGAATAAATAATTAAAAATAAAAATGCTTTAATTGTGAAATAAGAATTCAATTCATATATTTTCGTATAACAAACATCATAATAAATCAAAAAAATATATACACATTTCTAAGTAAAGCAATTAGTTTTATTTGTTAGTAAAATTATTTTGTACCACAAAGTCCTTTTTATTATTCTTGTTTTCCTTTCTTTTATGAAACGATTGGTGAAGATTTTTTCCCCCTTCAATACGTAAATAAAGAAGAAATTTTTTATTTAAATATTCGGTCATTAATCACTTGTCAATCACAGAATACTTAACAAATAATATACAAAATATATAAGATAAGAGAAATCTTTAATATATAAAAGAAAGATAAATCAAAGAAATTAGGAGTCCATTTAATTCAAATGGTTTCATGATCAATGATTAAAAATAATTACTTAAAGTTAAACAGTTTATTTTCACTGTAGCTTTCTATATTCTCTGTATTTTTTCATTATTATTGCTTTGATTGTCGATATGTTCTTAGTTTTTCCTTTTTTTGTCGTATGTCTTTATATTAAACGAAAAAAAATCGGATAAATTTTCTTTATCTGAAAACAGTAAGAAAAGAAAAATACAAACAATCAAAGTAATTTTATTTACTTGTCCAGAAAAGCATCTGAATAGATTACAATTGTCTTTTGTAGCCAAATTCATGTGTATGTAGATGATGATGTAGATAATCTAGATATAAGAAATTAATTTAATTTTTCTTTGATAAATTTCGAAGCGTTTAAGATAAATTTTTTCTGAAATTATCAATGGAACCAAATTAATGCAAATTTTATGAAAAAATAATAAATTTTTTGGTGCTTAATACTCTTGTACCTTTTTGTATTCTTGATGTTAATTTTCGTGTGGTAGAGAACTTTTCAGGTGTGTGACAACACAGATACTACAGTACACATATAATGTTACTAAGCATTACGTATTAGACCATTTGAATGTTTCGTTCTATAAAAAAGCTCTATAAAAGTGTTTTAAAATTTTTAAAACAAGTAAATAAATAAATAAAGGTCTCCTTAACACTCCTTAACCGCCCAGGTAATTGTTAAAAACGAATAAAACTGAGTGCTATATTATTTATAAACGAAAAAAAAAGCAAACTTTACTTAACTCTTTTTTAAACTATTAAACAGTAATAAATAAATAAAACAAGATTTATTATTGTTTTTAAAGAAATTATAAGTATTCAATAAGTCAATAAATAAAATATGTTATTTTTCAATAAATAATAAGAATAAAAACAGTAAATTGCATTAACCACAACCACAACTCCTACGCATTTATAATTTAAAAGTTTTTTATGTCTATGACATAGTTATTGGTCTTTACCAATCAAAGACACGTGGATTTAATAAAGTATGAATTAAAATTTGAACTTTATAATTCTTTATTATCAATAATAGCGAAATTGCTGTGAGTTTTTTGAAAAGAAAAATGAAAATTTTATTAAAACAAGAAGAGAATATTATCATTTCAGTGACTTACTATAATACAAAATTGTTTATTTTTCTATAATAAGAAATATTAATCACTGGCAATCTTGTATTATTCTTATTATTTTTTATATGTCCGAATAAGCTTTTAACAATGACAATAACTTAAATTGAATAAAACGCGATAAATGTCGCCTTTTGACAGTTTACTTAATAGAAAATCATTTTTTTCCTTTTTCACTGTAAGAACAATAATAACGAAAATAAAATCATAAAAAAACTTATTTTTTACATATAAAAAAAAGTTTCCGCCAAGCTTTATTCACAAAATTTTCTTTAAAGTTTTTATTTGTATTTTTTTTTCTTTGCAGCAACAGCTGACTATAATAATCATTCAATGCTAAATCTAGTTACTAATCTAGTTTTTTGATAACTTTAAAATCTTTTCAACTGAATTTTTATTGCAGAAAAATACTTTAAAATGAAAGCTTTTATGGTATCAAAAGTTTCACTGAGTTTTTCGTTTAAAAGTTTTGAATCATTTAAATCCTAATTTAAATGCTATTTTGACTATGATTTTCTTAAATGCAAAAAAATAATAATTGAAAATTATTTAGCGAAATATACTAACCAAGCTGGTGTATAACTTTCAACTAACAAGTAACTTAACAAGTCAAATAAATCTGATTAAATAGAATCAAATTGTACTTAATAACTTTGTTGGGATTAATTTTTATAAACCTAACTGATATATGTTTAAAAACTGTTTACTTAATATTGTAAATAGCTATAAAATTGCAGTAAATATGCAACAATGTTTCCCTGGAAACTAGCCAAAAAGAATTCTATCTTTATAATATACCACTAAAGCGCTTAACTCTGGTAAACTAAGTGTGAAAAATTAATTATTAGATAATAAAACATACACTGTTTTTAGTAAAGTAATATAAGCATACACTAAAGACTGTTAAATTAAAAAAATACATGCATTTTGTTAAAAATTACACAAAAATGTCTATTTATTTGCTATGACAGAGGACTAAATGGTAGTGATTTTGATTTGATAATTATAATTACCATTAAACTTTTTCAAATTTTTGATAAAGGAAAATAAACATTAATGTATGTATTCGTAGTTAAAATCCCCTGATTATGCTGTTAGGCTTTAGGCTTAATTGTAATCCATCTGCCTTCGTTTATGCTTTTTCTTTGTTTCCTTTTTTTCATTTGTGTTAAGTAGTTTCTGTTACTTTAATTGCAATATGGTATTAGTTTCTGTATAAATATTTTTATTTGTTTTATTTTTTAATGATTTATGATAATATTACAAAAGAAATAATACAGTAGTCAACCCTCATAGTAATAAAAAACAGAATAACAATTTATTTTTTGCTTTATTACTGTTGATAATGATAATGATCTTGATGTTTATAATGATGGTATATCATAACGATATTTTATTAGTTTATTAGAAAAATAGACTCCTTAAAATTACGATAATCAACTAATTTTGATTTTCATATTAAATCATGAAAAAAGAATTAAAACTGTGGCATATTTATAACTAAACTAAATAAATAATTGTATTGTTCATTCAAAATTTCAAACAAATAACTTTCTAAATGACTGCATTCATATATTTTGTATATAAATATTTAAACAAAAGGCATCACCATCATCACCAAAATAACTAAACGAATTATTCAATAGAAAGGTTAAACAAAACAGAAAACTTGTAACCAAAAAAAAAAATAAAATAGAAATGAAAAAACCACAAATCATGAGTGTTTTGTTGCGTTTTTCATTATTTATATTTATTTCAAGTAAAAATAAATAAAAACTCTTCTTTCTACTAAAGAGTAAACAATAAAAAGGTTTATATTTTTGTATAAAAAATACAAACTTGAATATCATCGAGCGGAGTGTTAAATATCTGAATAGAATTTAAAATTTAGAAAAAAAAATAAATAAAAATATTTATACAATGTAAATAAACTCAAATTTCAAATCAGATGATAACGCTATAGAGTTACCCAAACTTATGTTTAAAAATTTCTTTATTTCTTTTTTTGTATGTATGAAACCACCTTTTATATATTTAAATACAAAAAAATATATAAATAAACAAATATTTCCAGCTTTTAACAAACAAAACAATGTAAAAGAGTAGATAAAACTTAAAATAAATAAATATACTTTACATTTCAATATATTAACGGTATTTTAAGGATAAAATTGTTGTCGATGATTGTCGAAATTGTTGTCGATGATTGTCTTAATCAGATATTCATATTCAAGTAGCAAAAAAATGAATATTTCCAAAAGAAACAAAATTTCCAATTATTTAAAAATGAAATCTTCATCGGAAAATCTATTGTTTTTGTTTGTTATTACCATGATTTAAGGTATTTTAACGATTTTACTTTTAAAAAAAGTTATTTTTTTACTTTACAATCAATTTTAAACGATTTTCAAAGAATAAAAAATAAACTAAATTAAATTATGCAATAAAAATAATTATTTTACAATTAAATAGTTTTATTAAATTTAAAGAAATTGAAAAGAAAAGATTTATGTATATGTATTTTATAATATTTGTGGTAATAAATTCTGCAAAATAAATGGTCAAATAACATATTGTAAAAGATTTGTATTTGTTTAATTTCTAAATCAAGATCTTTACACAATAATATATAAAATGATAATAATAAACAAAGTTATAAGACCTAAATACAGTCATATGGAAATATGTCAAATGTTTTCAACTCAAATTTTAACTTAAATAATAATAAACAATATATATAATATTAATATCCTTTTTATTTTCTCTTATTTCTTTATATATAATATTTTTTTACACTACCTGTATGTTACTGAGTAATCGTTACTTGGTTATTGCGTTTGCCAACTGTGTGTTTTTCCCTTCATATAAATAACATTTTGTATTTTTTTTGTATCAGATTTTATTGGTATTTATACTTTATTATAGTCATACATACAGATATAGACGTTAAACACCAACATTTATTTATTAAAACATAAAATAAAATAAAAACGAATTAATATATATAAATAAATGCATAAATAAAGCAAATAAATAGATATTTTAACGCCCACAGACTCGTTTATGTGATAAACCAAACAACAACAAGAATAATAACAACAATAATATAATACGAAAAAGGTAAAAATCCTAAACATTATCTAATATCAATGTACGTTGTGTGCTATAAAAATAACAAATAAAGCAACAAGAAAAAACAAAATAGGCCTAATGGACAGGAAAATAAAATCAGTAGAAAAATCGAAGTGAAAAAATCAAAATCGAAATCTTTAAATAATAATAATAATAATAATAATAATAATAATAATAATAATAATAATAATAATAATAATAATAATAATAATAATAATAAAAGAATTTTTAAGAAAGAATAATAACTTGAACAGGACTGTTATTATAGCCTTGACATTTCTACCCAAAATAGAGAATAAAAATCATTAATGTAAATACCATCTCTACGAGCAAAAAAAAAATGGCAAAAACTTGTTGAATTTTTCGGCAAGTGGCATAAGATTCGCGTATTTGTAGTACTTGTTAAAACTATAGTCGTCGTACTAATCCATTTACTCTGATGAAAAGCACGAAAAATATATTTATTTTAAATAACTCAAGATCAAGTCTCGGCATTTACTAAACGTAAATATCATACTGCTCAGTTGTCATGGTATCGTTGTTTTCATTTTAAATTTTAATTCAATTAAAATTTATTTTACTTTATGTTTTCTATTGAAAAATAGAAAATCGATTGATTAATTTTAACAAATTATAATAACAAAATGGATGTGTAAATTAATCCTAGATGTGATATTTTACTTTCGATTTAAATGTTTAATTACTTCTTTTTTCCTTAAAGAAATACGAATGAATCAGCTCATGTACAATTGTAGCTAATATACCGCAGGGTGTGACTAGTGGCAAAAAAATATACCAAAATAAGAAAAGAGAAGAAAATTCATTCATTGACTGCAATGAAAGTACTTAGTGAATTATCGATGTTATAATCAAAAGAAAATTTTTTTCACAACAAAAATACCAATAGATAATAATAAACAAATAGCCAATGAATGAATTTTAATATATTTTTATGTATCTTGAAAATAATGAAGAGTAATTTTTATATTTTTTTTTGTGTGGCTAAAACATTTCTTATAAAAAATAGGAAAACATTATTAAAATTCTTTTCTTTTTATTTTAATAAAAAGTGAAATCTCGTCAGAATAATAAATACGTGTTAGATACAAAATAAAATAAGTTCCGAAAAGTTTCTTCTGTTTTTTATTTTTTTAATATAAGAAAAAACGTGGCAAGTTTATGAGATTATTATATGTTGGTATAGAGAATAAATGTTATAAAGTAGCAAAATGTATTTAACACACAGCAATGATACTTACCGTCTAACTAATAAATATAATCAATAAAATTACTTTTGCAAAAGAAAATCATTAAGATGGTTGTGTTAATTTCAAATAAATGTAGAAAAATGTTTATTACAGTAGAAAACACTATTTCATAAAATGAATAAAATAAAATTTACAGCAGTTTCTATTGTAGTTTTCTTAATACTTAACAATACTGTTAAAGCTTTAATTATGATTTTAACAACAAATTTGTATTTAGTTTTTATTTATTTTTAATAATTATCTACAACCACGACTACGCTATTATTTTGTAATTATTCGTTAGAAATAGATAACAAATTAATGTAATTTAATCCTGTTATTTAATTATTTAATTAATTAAAAAGCTTCCTTAATTTTATTTTATAAAAATTAAATGGATTAAGCATTATTTGCCACTTTTGTAGGTAATTTTAAAGGCAGTTAAGTGCTTTTATTTTTAATTATAATTTTATTTAATAATATAGTTTTAAAATCGTTTTTTATAATAGTTTACATCATTGCTGCTTTTAAATCATGATGGTAACTAGTAACAACGGATATTCTTAATTATTTCTTATTTAGAACTAATAAAAATAATAATAATAAAAATCAATGAAATAACGTATCATCCTACGAAATCAAATATATATATATTATTATTTTTCTTTCTTTTGTATTTTCTCGTATCGAAATTACAATAAAAACCGAAAATACAAAGTAGAAAAAAAATTCATCTAAAGAAAGCAACGTGAAAATCGTTTTGTTTTCGGAAAATCATTGTTGCAAATGAATAAAAAAAATACTGTGCGATGGCTGATAGAAATAGAAAGCCCACCAAATATAATAGAAGAAAATAATAATAATAACAAATAATTAAATAAATAAAATTGTACACATAAATGTATAAGTAAAGGACGAGATGAAGTAAGGAACAGAGGAAAAAAAAATAAAAGAAAAGTGTAATACGTATTTGTTAGTTAGAAAGAGGTTGGAAAAAGAAGAATTAAAGAAATTTCAAATAGCATATTTATTGCTGATTACAAAAAGAAGGCCAACAATCTAAAAATAAAATAATAATAATAATAATAATAATAATATAATAAATAGGCATCGAAATTTTATTATTATTCAAAAAAAATCAAATTGTATATATTGAAGCAATGAAAAATCTATTTTGATATTTGATTATTTGTTGGTGGCTGAATTAAGTGTTGTGAAATAGGAAGAAAACCAATCTGTATAATAGACAGTATCATAATATATCAATATTATATTAAATTTTATTATATTAATATACATTATTTTCTCAATACAATTAATAATACTTATATTAATGATTTTATTAGCTACTTTCTAAAGTAATAGCCCTTGGTAAAAGTGTAGTTTTACAAGTTTTTAAAAGTGTAAATTTCGTTGTAGTTTTTCTTCAATTTTCTAGAAATTTGTCTTAAAGTTAACTTATTAAACGAGTTTACTGTAATTTGATATTATATTTCTTATTTTTATATATTTTTTTTAATTAATTTAATTACAAATTTAATTGCACTTCAGACAAATTTGTGTTTATTGCATAGAAGAAAGCAAAAATAATATTAAAAAAAACACTTTGCATTTAAGAGCGTCTCAGCTAAGGTGAATTTATTTACAAAGAAGTAGAAAAACTTCCTTGAAGCAACTTATATTTTCTTAATTAAATTTCTTCACTTTGTCATCACTTAACAAATAAATCAAAAAAATATTGCATGTGTAATTAAATTATATTATAAAAATATAGATATAAACTAGCAAATAAATTAACTAAGAAAATAAACCAATAACAAACCTTTTTTCATTTATAAATAAATTGAGAAACAAATAAAATTAAAATAATAGCAATGGCATAAAATAAAATAACAATTTTTTTAATTATTAATAATTTAATAATGAAATGCAGACAAATACCAATGGTAAAATATAAACAATAGCAATAAACATATATAAAAATTATTTTTTGTATATTTATTTTAAAATTTTACTGAACAATAAAAAAAATTGGGAAAAAAATAATATTTTGTTTTCACTTAAAATAAATAGAAAATTCCTCGTAATTTTCAATTTAATGAATTTATTTATATTAATAACGAAATACTTGTTGCCGCACAAAATAAATATTAGTGTAATGCAGCCGGTGTTATAAAAAACAAAACCACAAAAACAAAATGAAAAATACAAACAAAGCCAGAAAAAAGTTAAAATATCCATTGCGAGAGAGTTATTATTATTTTTTTTATTTCCTTGAACAATTAAATCAGCTAGTTACTTCGTTAAACATTTTATGATAAACTTTAATAAGTTGTAAAATGTACTGAATGCACCAGATGTTTATATTGTCATCATATTTCATTAGAAAGTAGTACGAAAACACAAAGCCATCTCTATTTTATTTATTATTTAATTTATTTTTCGTATGCATTAACGTTCAGATAGTGAAATGTGAGATAAAATCAAAAAATATGAAAACTTTTATATATTTTTTTTAATAAAACAAAGAGTAAAAAAACTATAAGCACACTGAAAGCACATACTATAAACGGAACGCACACATATCAGTGTTATTAGAATTACCAAAGAAAATAAATTTCAGCTTAAAATCAATTTAATGCTACTCAAAGCTTACTTGTTATGACAGCAAAAAAGTTTTATTAATAGAGAAAATATTTCTTTCATTATTTTGTGATTTGCAATAAAACCGAAAAGTTTAAAAGCTATAATTATTAAAATTAGAACAAGCGGACAGATATTTTTGACTTTTAGAATGCACACGAACTATTAACTGGTATACATAGAAAATGTTTATTTTTTGAAACAATTTTCTGGGTATAATAGCTAAAATCGTTAAAACAAGATAGTAAATAAACTTTCATGCTTAACAAACATAAAAGTTATGATTTAAAGCAAATTTTAAATTTTTTAATCATAATTAATCGATTTAATAATATGAAAGTAAATAAAAAATCCTCAAGCATACAAGCAAAAAATGTAAGATAAATAATTTCTGATGATGTGCACGGTGCGTATTTTTCTAATTTATTACACTGTGTCAACTGAAAAATGGACCAAAAAAAAATATATGAACCACTTGGTGGTGCTACAATTTTTTATTTAAACACATATTTTTTTCTTTTTTTTTTTTTTTTTTTTGAAGAGCTTGGATCATTTTTATATACAAATAAATTACTGAAACCAGTTTTATGTTTGGATTTCAATCTTCTTTTTAGTTTAGTGTCGACTTCTTTTTTCATTTAATTTTCGCAACTGCTTCTATGAAGTTTGATACTGATTTATGATTTAAAAAGTAAACAAAATAATTTGTCGTTTTTTATTACGTTTATTTTTCTTCATTTACATTTCATAAAAGTTACAAAAATGAATACAGACATGTCAGATGGTGTTTTCTTTATATATATATATATATTATATATATTATGTAAGTCAGTTTACGTAATTTTCTCTCGGTTTAGTCCGTAGCCCGCTCAAGTTTGATTAATTGAATTTCAGCATACAAATAATAACATAAACATTATTAATCTTTTTATTTTAATATATTACATTAACCCAATCATTTTAATTTTCATTGGCCGCCTTTAAACAAAAATAAAAAGAAAAGAAGCAAAAAAAGTCTTAAGTCAACACACAAAATATTCTCATCACGCTTTCATTTTATTTTACAATGAAAAAAGAAGAAATTATTATGTAACAATTAATTTTATTTTTAATAATAATAATAATTACAAAAGGTAGTTAAATATGATGTTAAATACATCTTTATATTAAATTCTTGGTGCGTAATCAGTAAGAAATACCAAAAACAAAAAAAAAAAAACAAGAAAAATAAATTCAATCAAGGAAAATTCACTTTAATTGTCGCCGTATATGCCAACCTTCCTTGTTGTCTAACAAATAAAATTTAATGCCATGTCAACAAGAACAGGATTTAATCCTTTCCCTTATTATTTTTATATTTTGTACATTATTTATGACTGTAAATAATTTATACTTAGATTAAATGTGAACAAAGGAATTATATAAAAGGTTGGCCAGGTGGGCGTTATTTGAACAATAAAAAGCTTAATATTACTTAACACCTAAATGAAGTTTTATTTCATAATTTATTTTCATAATAATCTTTACATTTTCTTTTGATTTTTCAATTAAATTTAATAAAAAATAATTCATAATAATATCTATCATAGACAACAACCAAAAATATACCAGTTTAATTTTTTTTTAATTAAAAACAACAAGAAGTTCCTATACTTAATTTTTTACGTAATTAATGGCTTATTAAAGAATAAAAAAAATTATTTTATAAACTTTGTTGTTCGATTGAAAAATTTTTTTAGAAACATTTTTATATATTCTGTATTATTATTTTCAGCAAAAACCTTTTTATTTTTTTACTGTCGGTAGAAAAGTTTTTTAATACTTAATAAAAGTATTTTGCAATTATTAAGTAATCAAATTTACTAATTAATGTTTTTAGATTCATTTTAAAAAAGTTTAGTCAATGGCAAGACTTTGATGAAAGCTTAAATTTCATATTTTTTTAATTATTCAATAACAACTTTCTGTTTTGTTTTTAAATAAGATTTATTTCATTTATTTTAATTAATCTTTCTTGAATTTTATTTTCTTACAGGTGATTTTTGTATTAAAATCATTAAAACGTTATGAAACAACACATATAACTGTTAATAATAATAATAATATATTTTTATACATTTGTCTATTCTTTTCTTAAGACGTGTTGGATCACGTTATTATCAAAGGATATTAAAGTCATTTTTAAGCTTGTAAATTTCATCAATAATCGTTAAAAGTGATAAAGTATATAAGTACATAAAAATAAAAAGTTAAAGGATAAACATTGATGGTCAATAAAATTTGATTTTAATGTTACCATTTTCTTTCCTTTCTTGTGATTTTATTTCTTTTCGTTTTTTTATTTATTTTTATTTTTACGAAGATAATACAAACAACGAAAACCATCCAATCCAACCAATAATAATAAAATAATGATTGGTCAGAGATTATTTCGCGATTATTTTCGTTTGCTTTTAATACTTATACACATTAATGTATTTGTTTACTTCTTCCTTTTAAAACAAGTTACATTAAGTGAATTTTGAATTAAGTAAAGTTAAAGATAAATAAATAAATAAAATCATGTCCTTGTCATTTATTCTTTTTATTGTTAATCTAAGTGTTAATTTGTATTTATTTTAAAGTATTATAGTTTAAATATGATCTTTGTTTTATTTAAATTTA
The DNA here is from genome assembly GCA_963942525.1 of Ptychoptera contaminata. Taxonomy (NCBI): domain Eukaryota; kingdom Metazoa; phylum Arthropoda; class Insecta; order Diptera; family Ptychopteridae; genus Ptychoptera; species Ptychoptera contaminata. Next base: position 17,049,161 of record OZ012639.1, on the reverse strand, counting down.
AGGAACATCGCGAGAAAGACTATTTCCTTTACGTTTCTTATTCCGACGAAAATGTTTATGCTAAAAAAATGTAAAGAGTAAAATAATACAAAAATGATATTTAAAAAAAGCATTAAGCAGTAACAAAACATAATTTTACTAATTGTGTTTATACCTGGTCTATTGTACGAACGCACATACTTGTTTGTACTGACTGGTGTAATATTTACTATTATGCTGGTGTTTTAAGGTTTGTTTAAGTTTTCTACATTAAATACGAAAATTATGTAATTTGTAAGCAGCACGAATGGAACATGTATAGCCCTTGGCTAATTATCTTGAACAAACCGTTAAATCATTTGTTAATGAAAAAGACGCTGGTAATATTGCTTTAATTTCTATTTACTTATTAGCTGGTTTTACATTACCAATGTGATGTGCAACCGTCATCGTGTGACCTAGCAGAATCAGCTACTTTAGATAGTTTGCCACTTTGAGCGGGTGTTTTATCAGTAGGTATAGGCTATACAGTTGCCAGTGTGTTTGGATCTAAATTCGGACGATTTAAATGGAAATATTCACCGAAAACAATCGATTGCCAGTATTTTTTTTTCACTATTTTTTTGCACAATTTTAATTTATAAGTTTATTGAGAAATTTATTTTTTATAAACTTAAATTTATTTTTATTAATAAAAATTATCACAGGAATAATAATAAGTTAATTAGTTGAAGTCAAAACAGATTAAACTGATAATCTAGTATTACCATTTATTACATTTATAATATTTTCAATATAATTTATATAGAAATGTATTTAAAAAAATCTAAAAATTAACAATTTTATGCCTTTGATTAGTTTTTGCCCTTACCTAATTAACATAATTTTTAATTTCATTTTTAACTGTTTATTGTGTTCATTATCATTATTATTCATTTTTTTATTTATTATTAATTATTAAAACATTTAATTATATTTTTTATATATTTATTTTTAATAAAATTATTTAATAATAATAATAATTTATTTATTTATTTATTAGTATAATTATTTTATATTTAAAATTATACGCTGTAACAAAACACTAAAATTTTTGTTGTGAACAACCGTCTTATGAGCAGCAGTCTGCTGCGAACAAACGTCTTACGATCAACCGTTCTATGAGCAACCGTCGTGTGATCAATAGTCCGACTACGATAAAAAATTTATTATTCGCTTTTGATTCATTTTTACAAATTAAACTCGTTTTTTATATATTAATTAATTTCTTTTTTATGCTAATTTATAATAAAGTGAAATCATTGAGATAAAAAATTATCTGATTTAAATCTGTTGTTGTTCATTTTAAAAGTAATTTAAATACAAAAGAAATCAAACCTTAAATTAGTCTTACCAATCCTTAAAAAAGCAGAATTCAAACGGATGAAGGAAAAAATCATAACAAAAAAAACGAAATTATCTACATAAATTATTACATAATCAGCAGAAAAAATCATTATCGATTTTTTACAAAAAAAAAATATATAAACCATTTTTTAGCTGTTTTATTGCTGGATTACAGACGTTTACAGATAGCAAATTGAACATTACGTAGTCGATGCAAATATCTTTAGTGATTTTATCTTAAAGAAATATAGAAAAATTATAAAAAAAAAATTCTTAAGATTATGCAGATAGCAGAAAGCAACTCAATTAACTAAATTACAAACCGTTTAAAGTTGCAAAATGCATTAGCAAAATAATAAGTAATTTTCTTCAATTAAAATTAATGACTACTTTTTGTTTTTACTGCAATAAATAATTAATTTGCATTAATTAAAGCAGAAAGTAAGTTTATTCTCTTTATAACAATAAGTTTTCCGTAAACAATTGTATAAAATTTATTACTCGGAACTAATGATTTGATTAAAATTAACAAAGAATGTTTTTTTTAAATATAATAATGCTGATTTCCATCGAAATAATTGAATTAAAATCAACGCAAAGTATAAAAAAGAATAATAAATATATTTTTGTAGCTATTTTAAATTAAGGATTAAATATTAATTACATGTTACTTTATTATCTGTTTCTGAACAGAAAAAAGAATCATTTATTTGCGTGTCTAGCACACAAAAAAACCCTTTCAAATGCTTAATGCCTACAGATAATCTGTTAGCAAAAAAAGGAAAATTATTTCAGACAGGTAAAATTGTAGGATTTTTTTTTTTTTTTTTTTGAAATGTATTTATTATTTATTTTATTTTAATAATATTTACATTGTTTCTACCTTTGTATACAATAAAATGTTAATAACATCAAAAATACTACTATAAAGGTAGGTAAATTTCCTAGATTTTCTTGTGCATGGGTGAGTAAATTTAAGTATTGTTTACAAATAAAAAATTATTATTTTAATAACTTACAAAACCAAAACTTACATTATCGTTTATTTTATTTAAAAATGGAAGTTTTATATATTTTTTATTTCTGTTTCTTTTGATTTCTCAATAAAACTACATAAAGCTTTTTCATCAGGTATAGTGAATAGAGAATAAAAGTATACTTGCGTAAAGATTCTGTTAAAATAATAAAATAATGTTAAACAAAATTAGATAAAGATTATAAAAAGAAAAAACCCATACTTATATGGAAAATTTAATTTATTTATTATTTTCTCAAATATATTAATCGCCTCTTGTGTTACTTCGTTTATGTTTTTATTTATTTGAAAATAATATCTATATTTCAGATATTACCTTCTGTTGAACGTTTTTCATCGGCTATATTCTCTTGGGGCACTAATGCCACGTAACGTGGATGTACTTTACGCCAGGTTGCAACCACACAAATTGCTACCTTTTCCTTAATCAAATATCGTTTCCATTATATTACTGTTGAGCCTTTTGCTTGTCCTTCATCTGGATATAAGTACATTGAACAACGCAAATGATTATGCATCAAGAAAATCATGTTTGGTTTAAAATCAAGCAACAGTATAGAAAAGAAAAACCAACTAACGGAAATTGATTTTTGCTATTATTCGTCTCTATCGTCTATTATGATTATTACTTTCTATGATTACATAAATAAATAACTTAAATGATCTAAATAAATTTTAATTGACAAAAGCATAACTCAAACCATATAAAAGTCTGAATCTGAATCACCGTGAAAGATTGGGGAATAGAAAATTTCATTGAATATATATGTATATATATTTTTGTTTTTTAAAATCAAATCAATTTATCTTATTTATTCGTTTTATTAAAAAAAACATTTTTAAAAATAAATAAAAACGGATGAAGAAAAAAAAATCACCCAGAATATTATTTTAGTCTGTGTAAAAACAGTGATAATAAAATTCAAGAGAAAATACAAGATAATTTTAAATAATTTGAATATAAGCGATGTGTCGTCGAGCATAGCGATTTATATGATTTGCTTGCATAAATTTCTATTTTATTAAACGAAATATATGTATATTATTATTAATATTATTTTCTATAAATTATATGATACTTTCAGTGTTTTCTATTATTTTTACTACCGTGATTAACTATCATGACGTGCTGTTGAATTATTATTATAAAACAAAACAGCTGAAACGTTTTTAAAATTAAATTAAAATTTTTTATTGAATAAGAAATCAGGACAAAAGTGTTATTATCGTAAAGGTGATAAAATATATACTTAATTACAATAATCTGTTTATTTAACTCATTTTATTTAAGGGAAATTAGATTGTTTTTCTATCTGAGAAATAACATAAAAACAGTTAATTGAAAGTAATAAAATTAGATTAAAATTCAGATACTGAAGAACTAGTTATCACATAAATACCAGATTGTACCAGAAAATATAGTCTTGACACGTTACTTGTAATTGAAGTTCTATGCGCTATGTACCATAAACAATGATCTGTTTATGAAATATTATAAACACTTTATTTATTTTGATTATTTGTATCTAATCTGTGATTTAATTTTATTGCACTTGAGTCCTTTTTTCTGTTTCAATTGACCCTTGACTTAAATATGACTTGTTATTTAAACAAAACAGCAAACCTAATGTTTTTCCGTATTAAAATTACAAACATTTAATATCCTCCTTCTAGAAATTTATTAAATTAGTTAAAAGTTTGTATTTTACTTTTTCTTATTCAAAATTGTGTGTTTTCACTTTAGCCAAACAACAAAAAGCTGAATTAAACGTACAATGTCAAGAGCAGGATACTTACATTTTTATTTTGTTTTAAATTATAAAATGAAAATTAAAAAACACAAATAATACAAAAACGCATTATTTTTTCTCTCTGCTTCCTCTGAACATTGTTTGTTTACTTTTAAATGTTCTTTTTTCATGTTTTTCGCAATAAAAATGATTTTTTTTTTCAATAAGCAAAACAATTATAAAGTTTATTTTTATTTATGATCGCCGTTGTTGTTTTTGTTGCTTGCTTGAAAATTACATTTTTTATATTTATCTTATATGTCGCAAAAAAAATATTAATAATGAAAATTTATAGAAAAACAAACATAAACCAGCAAAAATGCTGATTTTTTTCTACTGATAAACTCTTAGTTTAGACGTCACCAAAAATGGTATAATTTCAAATAAATAAAAAAAAATCCAGTTCTTTCGTGATTTTTATTTACGATTTTGCATTAAGTTTCTTTAATTTCCTTTCTTTAATAATAACAACAAACATATAAATAAACAAATCCACTGATTATTATGTTTTTATTTGCATTATTAGATTTATTGATAGATTTATATCCAGACAAGACAGTTTTTATGCAAAACAAAACACAAATTTTGTTAATAAATTTAATTTATTTCAATTTAATTTCACATTAAACAAAGTCTATGTCAACAAATGTTATACTAAAAATAAATAATAAAAAATCAAAAATTTCTTTGGTATTTATTATGTACATATATAGAAATATGTATTGTATACTGGCTGTTATTATTGTGTATTCTTCTTTATTCTTTTGATTGATTACAAAGGTTTCTGTATTTCACAGCTAAATAAAATAATTATCAACACTTCGTTGAATACAACAAACATTTTGTAAAAACGTTTTGTTTTTTTATCATCCGGTATCCTGTTTACAAAACAAAAAGCTCTTTTCTGGCAAAATGAAAAAAAATACTGAATTGTTCTGAAAGCGATTCGTGAATTGAGTGATGTGGTTTATGTCTGTGATATATTAGAAATAATCAATGAAGCATTTTACCACCGTTTTTGTTATCCTTTTGATAAATTAAATGTTGATTAGAATTTGTTTTATTTAATCACGGAGAGGTTGTGACTTTGTATTACTTGTGGTAAAATAATGAAAATTTATCAAAAAAAAAACTATGAATGTTTATAGTTGACTAAGCTGTATCAATGTGAATTTAATGTCGCTGATAGTCTATTTAGCACATCATTATCTATGTCACAAGTTTTTCGTTTATTTTTCTTTTTTCTCATTCATTGATTGATGATTTTTATGCTTTTATATTAAACAAGATATTAAAGGTGTTCTAATACTACACCCTATGCATATAAATTTCAAAAAAAGAAAAGATCATTTTTAATAATCTTTAAAAAAAAGAAAATATGTGAGACTATAAAATTTATAAGTACTTCAAATGCATAAAGAATTTTGTCATATCTAACTTGATTTTGTCATTTTATTTTCGTATTTTTACTGGAACATTTTTCTGATTTACTATTTAAGTGCATTTTAATTAGAAAATTGTTATTTTGCTGTTATAATTGTATACATTTAAAAGTTTTATTTATTTTATTAAGTATTTCATGCAAAAGCAATTACATTTTTTTGATTACAGAAACGTTTGGAGCAGTTTTAACTGTGACGCCAGCTAAATGATTTTTATTTTTTTTAATGGATTGTCAAATACTGATTTAATACTAACTTTTATTAGAATTTTAACTGCATTAATGCAATTAATATTTATAACAAATATCATATAGTTGATACTTTAATTGCCTTCATAGTTGCTACACTAAAGTACACCTAAATCGTAAAAATTTTACTATTATTGTTATTGTTTTATTTCACCCACCAAAGACAATAAATAATAAAACAAATCCTTACACAAAAATAATAAGAAAATACAAGCAAAAACTGTAGTAAATAAAAACGTTTTTTTAGTCAAAGTAAAATTGAGTTAATTTCTATGCAAATAGAAATGAAACAAAAAAATAATAAAATAAAATATTTTTTTACAGAATTTATTATCACATCAATTGTTAATCGGTACAATACATTAAAATATTTTTTAAATATGTTGTTACGATATGTTTGTACGTTTGAAATAAATAAAACAAATAAATTCAAGAAGTAAATTTTCACTCAACCATTATACTTATAATAAAGCATTGTCACTTAATGAATGATTTTTAAAGCAATGTCGTAAAAAAATGATTTAATAATTTTAAAAATTTAATTCCAAATATTTTTAATATTAAAATCAAAAATATTTCCCGAGGAAGAAGGTTTTTTATATTTAAAAAAAAAATTACTCAAAGAAAGCGATGAATTTCCACTCAAACTGAGTACTGTGTGTCTTTGCTAAAATCACGAAAATAAGGAAACAGAATTATTTTTCCATTATAAAAAAATTAATTAATTATAATAATACTAATATAATTAATTGCATAAATAAAATTTATTATATTAGTTTAATAACATTATAAAGTAATTATTATAATATAAAATTTTTAATTTAGAATTCAAGCACAGAAACGTAATGAACTATTTTTTATGCAAAAGACAAATGTATAGAAAAAAAGTTTAAGGAAAAATTTCATTAATTTCAATTTATATATTTCCTTTGTGTCGCAGATTTACAATAAATAATTATAATAAAGTTTTAATTAACAGTCTTTCCTTTTTTCATAGACAAATAAAGAATTACATAAGAATTTTAATTAATTTGTAAGAATTAATACTGTAAAGTATTGAAAATTATTTATTCTTAAAAAACGATAAAAGAAACGAACAAACAGAAACGAAAAACTAATTGAAAAACAGGAAAAAGTTTTCTGCTTCCTTGTTTTATTATTGAAAAATTATACAAATTTTCATTTTTCTTCAGCAATTATAACAGTAAAAAAATACATAAAATTAACATAGAATAATTACTAAATAATTTTATTCATGAAATTCTTATTTTAACACAAAAGTTACTTTTGGTTGAGTTATTTCTTCGTTTTTCAATTGTTAATTTTGAAAGAAAAGTAAAAGTAAAAATTAATGATTGAAAGTGATTAAGCATTAATGTTTTTAATTACTTATTTATGATCGATGTACGATTGGTTTCTACAGTAATTTAATTAATTTTTAGTTAGTTTAAGTGTTTTTGTTGGTTGAGATTGAATATATTAACAAATATAAATTTTAATTGAATAAACATGTAGAATTTTGTTTAAAATCACAATTACACTGTACAATCTCGATTGAATCTAAATTTATAGCAATAATTAGATGGAAACACTTGAAAAACGAAGGAAATTTAAAATTTCGCATCAACTGCATTAAAATTATACGAAAATTTCAAAAAATATGAATTAAATTATTATTCTTTGCCAAATAAATTTCCATTCTCTTTAATAAAAAGTTTTTTTTTCCAAAACCGAAAACAATATTTAATTTAAATTTTTTATTTTGAAAGGTTTGTTTCTCAGAATTATTTTTAATATTTTTTTGTTGATTATTTATTTCGTTTCGTTTCTAGAAATAAATCACCGGTAAAAATATTGTTTTTCATTGAAGTCTTACATTTCGTTACTGGCTTTGACTTTTTTCTTTTACTTTTTATTACTAAGCAAATGTGAAATTTATATTGTATTATTTTATTATATGTTTCTTCTATTTCTTCTCAATGAATATTCTATGTTTAAATTTTAATTCGCATTTAAACTGCACACAAAAAAATAAAATATCGTTTACTTTATTTGAAAAATTATTTATAACTCATTTATTTTTGTATTTTGTATTTTGAATTTAAGCAAACAAAAGTTTTATAACGATTATATAAAGCTGCTTACAATAATTTCTAAAAAATAATTCTGATAAAGAAGTCAAGGATTAATTAATAAAAATAAACATTTTAAAACATCGAGACATCATAATAGAAACTTTAGTTATTGTCATGCTAAAAGTCAATGAAAATATTTTATTTATTTATTTATTTTTTAAAGCAAATATAAGGATTAAAATTACGTGAGTTTACTGAGTGTAAAAGCTGAGCTTTTATTTTATTTTCAAACACCTACGATTTTGTTTTCGTGAGAAAGTAACTTTCTGTTGTTGAGATTTTGCTTGACTTATAGCAAACAATTTGTATTATAATTTTCTATGTAATTTCTATTATGATAATACTAACAGACAATTTATCATCATTTTGAGGATTTTTCTGGCATAATAAATAATTTTTTTTATTTAGCATAAGCATATGCTAATGATTTTCTATTACTTTTTTTAAGTTGCTGTTTTTTATTACCGCTTTCCCATAACAATTGATCGAGATTGTGTCAATAGTTTGTCATATAATCACCACTGTTTCGTCATCTGTTAATATTGTTTTTCTGTATTTATTCTATTTATTTCATCATGTTGTGGTTATTTTTACAACAATAAATCGTCACCAATGCATTTACCAACATTTACCAACGTTTAACCATAGTTTTTGGTATTATTTAATCATTATTCTAAATACTCAACCACATAATTCTAACAACGATTTATTAAAATATTCTTCAATTTTGATTTGTTGTTTTTATTTGAGAATAAATAATTTTCTAGAGCGTAAAATAACAATAACTCATTGAGATAAATCGTGTCAAGTAGTCGTAATCTTTAATTATTACTAATAAATAAATTTTCTTATTCTTCATCTTAATTTGCATATTTGCAATCTTTGTGCTCGATGAGCTGAATGTAATTGAGTGTTTTTATTTTCTTTTTATGAATTTAATTATTTTAATCATTTTTTTTTTAGTTTATTAATTGGTATTCAGATATTACAGTGTGAACTTGTTAATGTGTATAGTCGGGCACTTTTATTTTGTGCTTTTTTAATACTGCCTAACTCTAACTAAGCGATGAAACTTGTGTTATGTAACGCTTTTGTATTTAAGGTAAAGGAATCATCATTCCGATGCTGTTAATTCAAATTTAAATCATTTATGCAATAAAAAATTTTCCACTAAAAACAAAAATCAAAAATGTAAAAGCTTAAATATTGAGCTTTAACTGTATAATCATATTTCATCATTATTTTTTATTTTCCGGTTTAAATCCATCCATAATGCAAATCGTTAATATTACCAAGAATACAATAAGCAAGTAAGTGGGTCATTGAATTTGAATCCATGTATATTAAGTATTTCATTCATCTTGTTATCATTATCACTTTTATGTGATTATTATAATTAACTAACAAGGAATTATTTATTTATTTTTTAAATATGATTTTCTTGCAATAATTGATCTTTTTTTGTGTTTAAAGCATTATTATTATTATTATTATTATTATTAAACTTAATTGACCTAATTATACTAGAAAATTGTAGTTTATATAAATATAATTTAATAAAATAATTAGATATTATTGGAATAAGAAAAATAAATTAAAGTGCATGAAAATCCATAAATTATATATTTATATTTAGTTTACTTCTCGTTAAAATTACTTAGAAGTACTTTTAAAGATTTCTATAAATATCAATTACATTTGAGCTATTAAAAAATCAATGAAATACAAGGAATAAAATTTTAATTAAATTATAAATAAAATTTTCAGAATGCTATTCAGTTATTAAATGCATTCAGAATTCAGAAAATATTTTATTTATTTATAGACATGCTTAAATATTTAGAAAGTTACTTTCATAAGAAGTAACCTAATAATACAGTAATTTTGTGTAGGCGATACAAACATTTTTAACACAATGTTCTGGTAATAACAAATTGTTTTTTTTAAATTATATGAATGTACTGGAAAATAAGTGTTATATTGGTAATAGATTATTTTCAACAAAATGAAAAAATAAATGAATAGAAAACCAAATATGTACAATCTGTTATGCGAAGGTTTTTTCTTATAAATATAATCTGTTGGCATTTGTAAGCCTTTTTTATTATAAAAAATAATAATAATAATCAAAAATGTTGTTTAATTTTATTTTTCTACATTACATCGTGATGACATTATATAAAATCAAAACGAAAATATTCAATAACAGATGAAGCCAATAACAAACGACAAAATTCAATATTTCATTATGCTATTTTTATTTTCATTTTACAAAAATAATACCACAAAAAAAAAACCGATACGAAATTAAATAAAAGGCAGAGAAAGAAGCATTTTATAATTTGTTTTTTGAAGAAAGTAAAATTGATTGTGAGGTAACACGCGCTATCGTTGTTTTATGAATTTGTTTTCGATGTTTACAGTTAAATCAATATAGCTTTCCTTTAACAATACAACAAGTGGGCGATTTTAAGTGTTTATTAATCATTAAGCGTGAATAGTATTAAACAAATGCCACGTGCACACTGCTGCGGCTGTGGATTTCTTAAACGCACGTTACGTCAAACTTTGATCAAGTGACAATTGCCAGCAGTAAATTGGTTTGCTTGGATTTTAGTTGTGTTTTAAGACAATTTTTTTTTTGTTGAAAGAATGTCTGCTTTGCTAAGAATATTTTTTGACATTTTATATTTTGCGTTTTTGTTTATAATTTTAACAACCAAATATTGTCTTAGGCCCAAAAGAAAATATTTATGGAAAATTTAATTGAGGAAGTGCGGCAACATCCTTGCCTATACGGTTTAAAGTCCCCTGATTATCGACGTACTCATTTAAAGGCTGAGGCTTTGGGCCATCTTAGCCATGAAATTAAATGATGATGGTAAGTAAAATGAAATTCCTTGAGGTTGATAATTTTTGCTTATATGCAGTATCAATATGTAAAACGAAGTGGAGGTCCATCCGAGATAGCTATGGGAAGGAACTTAACACGCTCGATCTGCCATCGGGTAGTAGATCGTCGGCCAAGAAACCATGGCCATATTTAAAACAGCGGTGCTTTTTAAAGAGCAGCCATGCTTCCAGAAGGTATAGTTAATAATGGCATAATTCGTTACCATTTAATATTTATGAGTTCTTTAAAAATATGTGTAGCACTATTTAATATATTGCATTGTCTTACAACATAAAATTAATTTAAATTTTATTGGTTGTTGTTTTCGCTATTATTGATAAAGAAAAGGTATTCTTTTTTTTTTTTTTTTTTTTTTTTTATAAAGAAATTGACATGTTTAGGAATTACGACGTGAAGTCGACCTGTGAATAGCTTTGAGCTACCATGTCAATTTATAGGATGGGATGTAAGATATTTGTGGACATTGGTTTTAAAGGATTGGATATTAAATTGGTTTGGGAACGCACACGCTGGTAAGGCGTTCCATTTCTTTGCTGTACGAGTAAAGAAATCGTTTTGGAACTTCGATGTTCTTACCGTTCTTAGAGTTACCGCTCGACCGTGGGTGGTAGTACCAGCCCTTGTTTCCCGTAGCCTTTTTTCGCGCGAAGGCATTATTTCGGAGACCTCTTTCGAACAACGGTATTCATACTTTTCTGCAATTATATCACTAAAAGTGATATTTTATTTTAAAAAAAGTATTAATAAATTCTTTTTATCGTTTGTATTTATTGATTTATTTGTCTATTATTATTTTATATATTATTCACCTAGCAACTGTAAACAGTTGTTGATCTAGCGTTTTGTTATTCATTCAACGAATTCATTTCTATATAAATATATTTATAATAACGTAATTGAATACATGAAATCAAAACTATATAAAATAAACAATAAATAAACAAAGCGAATTATTATTATTATTATTGATAAATAATTTATTTTTATTTTTTATTCTGTGTAATATTACAATGATGTCTGTAGTTTTTCTAGTTATGATTAAATGATACCGATTCGTTTTATTTATTCAATTTTTAATGCATCTTTTTTTCATTTTTTTTTCATCTCATTTTTCGTTGAAAATAATTAACAATTAAAGAAGAAAATGAAGATTTTTTCTCCATCGTATTAATAATGTTTTTTTAGATATATAAGCGTAGGCTGTTAGACTTGTTGTAGGCGTTCATATTTCTCAATGATTTTTCTATACATTTACATTATTTTTGCACAGGATTATTATTAAATACGATGCATTAAAGGGTAATTTTCTAGAAAAGTTTTTTAATCAATTTTTTTTTATAGATTTATAAAGCATTGATGAGCTTTTCTTAATAATCCGATATTAAAATTAAAACTAATTCTTTGGTTATCAGTGTTGTTATTTTTTGATTAAAAAAAATAAATAAATAAAACATAAAGCAAGAATGTTTCTTGTAATTGTAACCGACATTAAGGTAAACGATTTAATTAGGTTATACATACTGAGGAATTTTATTCTCATTTAATCAAAAACAATAAGTTTAAGATTTTAATAACCAAATAAAATTCAGTGATTTTAAGGTTGTTTCTCCGTGTACGTACAACAATAATAGAATTCTATAATAATTCTTAATCCTTTCGAAGGTGTTTTTAAATTTCAACCTATCATATTCTTATTAAAGTGGTATAAATTTATCTTTTTACATATTTTTTGCTTTTCATTTTAACACTTTTCACATTGTTATTTCACTCAATAGATGTTGAATTTCATTAACAGTCGTCTCAATGGTATCGTCTGTGTCTGTGTTGTCTTGTCCATTGTAATTTGCACAATGGACAAGACAGTGGTTTTTTTACTTGCGACCTGGATTAACAAAAATTGGTTTTGATTATTGAATTAAATTAAATTGACTTGAATTGAGTTGAGAAAACGTATTGATCCGAATTTGTTATATTAATACCTTTTTCGTTATATAACAATCAACTAGGTAATTTAATTAAGTGACAATAGATTATTACTTTAAATGATTTAATATTTATTTTACTTTTTTTGTTATTAAAAGGCAGTTATAATCAGTAAAAGAACTTGATTTAAAAAAGAAGTAAATCAATTACGTTTGATTTTTACGGACTACAAAAAACGTAAGTGCAACATTGAACCCAGTTTTAGTTGAATTATACCAGTTTTGGGAGTTATGATAAGACAATGACATTGTTTTAAGCAATGAGAAAACAACATAGAAAATTTTTGTTATCTTAAAATACCCAAATGTCTTATATCATAAAATTATTATCATTTTAACGAGTCACAGTCGATTGCCATACATATTCAGCGTCATTCATGTGCGATACAAACTACCAAAAACTTCATTCATCCAAATAAAATGATCTAAAAATGCTACCAATAATCCGATCGCTAGGTTTAATCGGTCACAAGTCGTGCTGTTTGTGTGTTGTTTTTATTTATTTTTTGATAATAATATATATGCCATTTGGGTGTCATTTACCTCAGATGCATTTATCTCTTGATTACATGACATCGTATTGTAACCGCTAGAACATCAATTGTGTATTATTATTATAAGAAGAATTTTCAACCTTTAATTTTTTATCAGTATTTATTAAACAGTTAATTTGCGTTATTATAGAAAATTCATAGAGATCGTTTTTATACATTTTTATGGTAGATATGATGGTAGAAATTTTGTGTTTTTCCAGAAAGTAAAGATAATGGTAAAAAGTAAAGATCAATGGTATTGGTATGACATTAAACATGACATTGAAGAGAACTTTATTATATTTAATTAAGTTAATCTACAGTAAAAATAGAATTTTTAAACGTAATGTACTACTATTATTAGTTAATTATTTTTAATTTGTTATAAGGAAACTTTTATAAGGCAAGATTATAATTAAAGTAAAGTAATTGCTTTTTTCACCAATGGAAAACTATATTAAAAATGATTATTTCGTTCTTATTTTGTTTCTTTTAAATAAATTTAAACACAATTTGTTATACTTTATAAATTCCATGACACATTACAGTCAGAACACTTTAATACACTTTAATCCACTGAATCAGTTTTTTAATATTATTTGCAGTCATCAAATTGTGACCAACACCGCAAAACATGTTTTCGGTTTTATACAAATGTTCACTTGTCTTGTCCGCATATATTTTATTTTAAAATTGTTTTTTAAGCATATACATATATATAAAGTTTTTCCTTTGTCATTTACTCGACCTTATGTACATTTTCTTTTTTTTTTTTCTGTATCACGTTTTACGAACATTTAGTAGCACGTGAGGATCTTCGTGACATCTTTCAATTGAGTTTCTGTGTTTGTATGTGCTCTCTCTGTATAGCTACTATTTTTGTATTATTATTATTTAAGAATAAGTATAAAGGATTGTTACTGACACAAATTTTAAGATAAATTTTAAATTTTTTTGTTGTTTGATTTTCATTCTAAAGTAGAATTAATAATTTTGTTATATTGACTAGATAAATGCTATATTTCTCTTAAGAATCATAAAATTCAAAAGTATTCTAAAGTGACTAAAAAATATTTTCAATAAATTTAAAGAGCGTTCGTTAATCAATGCTTTGAACGGATATATATCCACGTAGCAACAAATATCTTATGTTTACGTTTGTTTAAACTTATGTTTAAGTTTTCATCAGGGAATACATGAGAAATATATTTATTTTTTTTCAAAATTGTTTCTTAACTACAAAACATAGATTAATGTCATATTAATCAAAATAAAGCAAGGATGTAGAGAGATAGACACTTCACTCTATTATTTATGGGAAATAAATTATAAAAAGAAGAAAACTAAATAAGAAAAAAGCATTTAAAAGTAATTCAATTTGGATTAACTTCTAGCATATTTATCTTACCTAGAATTTAATAAATTTAATTTAGAAAACTAAAGCAGAATAATCACTAAAAAATATTAATTTTGTTAAAGCCCTAATTGATTTGTTTTATTTTCTTAGCTCTGCTCTGCAAAAATATATTTTTATTGAAATTTTAATGAATTAAATGAGAGACAGCAATGTTTTAATTATTAATAATCGAGTTTTCGTTTTAATTTTATTATAATAAGTGTATTTTAACTCATTTGATTACTTTTCACAGATTCCATATCATATATAATATGCTTTTAAAAGCCTTTTTAAAATAGAAAACAAATTAAAATTTAATAAATCTATAATTTAAATGGGTGAAATGTTAATGATAAATAATGGAAAATGTGATTGATGTGGCGAGTAAAACATAATTAGCTTTAAGCCGCACAGATGATGTTGTTCGAGAGTTGCACTTCTATCCATCATTAAATTATCCAAAAAAAAAACCGAACATGTATTTAATATGGAAGCAGAGTCGAAATCGAAATGTGAGTCTTAAAAAGAATGATCTTATGTTGGGAGTGTGATGTTTGTGTGCCCCATAATTCGCCAATGTTTTGTCTTATTTAAAATTTGTATATATTTTTGTTGTATTTATTTATCGGATAACATGACCACACATAATATTTAATCGTAGATAAAATGCTAAGATTGATAAAGTGAATATTTTAAATTATTTTATTTTAATTCATTTGTGACTTTACTCCAGTTGTGATAAATAAACCAAGATTCATAGCATTCGTATGATCACTTCTGTTAAAATTTCCGGTGTCATCTTATCATAAATTTTTAATGCCTGTAGCATAACTATCAAATATCACCTTTCCTTCATCCTTCCTTCAGCAAACGACATTAATAAATATTTGTTGAATTCTCTAAACGCAATCTTGTTATTGGATGCAACAGTAACAACAGTAGCAGCAATATCATCGCCACGATCTGAATTGAGTTCGTTCTCAAACGGATTGTCACTAGTAATGGGAAATTTATATCCATTTTCCAATCTCTAGTGAAAATAAAGAACTAAAGATATACAGAAACAGAAAGATATGAAAATATTTTTCAAGAAGTATACACTTAACCAATTTCGAAAACTTTCTAAACCATAATTTGAACCGCAGGTTAAAAAACTTTTTCGTTTTCTCATTATTTCTTTTATAAAATTTTTTTTTTTTATTTTTCCGTTTAATAAAGTTTAATTTATGGATATAAAATGTTTATTTTTAATAAAATTTGGTTTTTGGTTGCTACGAAAATGCAACAAAAAAAACTCAAATTTATGCCCAATGAATATAAAAATGTTATTCTGAATAATAATAATAAAAATAATTTAGAATAAGTTAAATATGTGATATAAAAGTAGAACTTTGAGTAATAAACTTGAGTTATAATTAGCTACAAATCACATAAAATTCCTTGTTATATTACAAGTCTTGTGCCATTCCTTTAAGCATATTATACGTTAGTTTTGTTTTGATTTTTTGCAAACAAACTAATTGTGTACAACTCGAGTAAATGTTCTGGTCGACAACTCGACAATCACTGACGAAATATTTAAATTTTAGTACAAGAGAAATAAACGAGAAAATAAAAGCACAACTGTGCTTCAACGGTACAACAGGGCATTTTTTCTCTTTTTTCAATGTATATATTGAAAAATACTAAATAAAATAAAATACATCATTTTTGATTTAACACTAATGAAAAATTCATCTAAAATAAAATATCAAAAGGTGTGTCACTCGTACTTTGTTCATTTTAATCAATCTATTTAAATTTATTCATGATTTTGTTTATGTCATTTTATATCGTATTAACAATTGTAAAAACTGTGCTTTTGAATAGCTTTTCTAAAAAATAAATAAATAAATAAATTGTAATGGATTTGTTAAAGAGAAAATTCATTACAGGATAAAACTATGATCTATTAAAATAATTTATTATATTTAAAGGTTCGCTTTTTTAAAGTTTTTGTTATCTATAAAAGATTTTGAATTAGGAACGCTAGAATAAAGCCTTAAGTTTTCGTAGGTAATTGATTTATTATTTTAAATTAAAAAATAAACTTTCCACATCCTTATTGAAAATTAATTAAAACTCTTAATGTAAATCAGAGTCATTGTAATTTAATATAAAATTAAAATAAAGAAAGAGTTGTTTCATCTACGAAATGTTACAAAACATTAAGCAGCTTTATTTTGCAACAATATTTAATTTTTTAACTATATAAATATTATTATAAATTTGTTAATTTGTTTTAAATAGAACTATAAACAACCAACAAACATAAATATATTAGTAAACTTGATAAACTTTTATCTATACAAATAATTAAATAAAAACAATACAAAGTTGAATTCATATTAGTAAATCAAATAGAAAAGGTCAATTAAAGGTTTATTAATAGTAAATTTGCATGAAATTTAAATAAACTATTAAAATTTGTAATAAAAGGGATAAATTATATTCATTTAACCATAGAAAACTGGATTAGTTATTTTTATTTAATTGTGTTATTCAATAATCACTTGAGCATTTATGAGGCACGTTTTATAACAAAAAAACAATTTCATTCTTTACAGTTTAATTAAATTCTTTTCTTAAATAAAATACTTAAGAAATTATTATTATTGTTATATATATATCTATATATAATAAATTGACATAGTAGCTCATAGCTATTTACAGGTCGACTTCACGTCATAATTCCAAAACATGTCAATTTCAGTATAAAAAAAAAATACCAGTTAAAAATCGTAAAACCATCAGAAGCAAAAAGAAAAAGCGAAAATAATTTATTCAAATAAAAAAAAAAGAAAAAAGGAAAATAAAAATTCATTAAATGCAAACCTTGACATTATTGCTTATTTGTTAAAAGAGGAAACTGAAATTTAATAAAAAAAAAACATAACAAGATAATCACCCACGCACGAAACATCTAAGTAAATAATAAATTTGAATTGTACCAAAAAAAATGAAATTTGTTTTTCTTCTCTCTTGTTTCTATATTAAATATTTTAGTCTATTTTGTTTGGAATTTATTTCACTTTTATTTATTTTTTTGAAAAACATTTACTTCTTGCGATGAAATGTCGTTTAATTTCCTTTTATCTGTGGTTTTTTTTTCTATTCTAGTTGCGACTAGAACCGCTTTATTGTTTATTTATTAATAAGAAAGCAATGAAATATAATCATTAAATAAATAAAAATGTTTAACTTTCGATAAAATAACATTTGAAATGAACATAAAATAAATAGCAGCATAAGAAAAAATTTGTTTACGAATAATGTTTCGGGTTTTTTATCTGAAAGCAAAAAATTGAAATGAAATATTTTGCTTGTAATCAAATTTGTCGCTGCTGCTCTATGTATGTATGAAGGGAAGCCATAGTAAAGAATTAATTTCAAGTAGACGGGAACAACATTTTTTTGGGTTAAATATATAAAAATAGGAAAAAACGTTAATATATAATATAATAAATATAAGATGTTCACAGCAAAATAAAATGAAAAGAAAAGAAAATATTTAAGGCTACTTTTAATAAAATATTAGAATCCCCATATAATGAAAGTACCAATAAATTTATTATACACAATTTTTTTATTATTTCTGTTTTTAAATAAGCAAAAGGAAAGAAAAAAAGGAAAAATATATCTTGGAAATGCTTGAAGCATTAGCCTAAAATATACATATAAAAAGGATTGTTGATATTTTTAGGTAAAAGTAGTAAAAAAAAAGGAGAAAAACTCAAAAACAAATCTTTTTAATGAATAAAATACACCTATTCAATTACTTATTTAATCGCAATGATATGGATTGTTAGCAAATGTGAGAGAGAAACTTTAAAACAATTACTTGGGTATGAAAATCCTGATTTTACTCGACTAATACTGACAACTGTTGCACAGAGATCTATTTGATTAAGATTTTTCTTTGTTTTCTTACAAAATAACGACAATTAGAATCTGCAAAGTATTTTAATTTTTAACAAGATTAAATTATAATCTTTGGTATAAATTAAGATACAGATACCTGATTCCACTTCACTTCTTCAAAGTAATAAAATTGCTTTTTTAAAAATAATTCATTTCGAATTTTTTTCTTAAACTAATTGAGTACTATCGATTTCTTTTTATCAACAAAAAAAATAATAATAAGAATAACTAGATCAAAAAAATAATCACTTTAATTTAATTTGTTTCACTTTCATCATTTGCCTAAAGAAATTAATTTTTCTATTCTATACGGTTGCATTCATTATATTTTAATAATAAATAAATGAAAAAATGCAAATTTCACGTTCAAATGTCAATGCCATGTTATGAATATTTCATTCCGCTGCTATTTTTTATATTTTTAACCAAATTTATGCTTTTCATCATTCATTTTTCTTTTTGGCAAAATAAGTATAACATTAAAAAATAGTCATGTTCACATGCTGTTTTTATTGTATTGAGATGTTTCGGTTTTATTTCAGATCAGCAATAGCCAGTCGCCACTGACAATCGACCAGTTTAAATTAAAACACTGGCAATTTAAGGGAAAGAATACAAATTATTTTTTTTATCAAAATAAATGTTTACCAAAATTGTTTTCGATGTAAAGGAAAATAATTATTCTTATAGAAATCCTATCTTAGTATAGATTATACAGCTGACAATTATTTATTTATCACACGGCCACATACAAGTCTGTGAAAAGTGAAACAGTTGTCCAGGAACTGGGTTAGAATAAACAGAAAAAACACTATTTACTCTGAAAATTGCCTGTTCATAAACACAGGAAAAAACTTTTTTCTTTGTTTAAGTCGCATCTGTTTCATTTTATTATCCCTTGTTTTATCTACAAAGTGATATCGTTATTATTATTATTATTACTGTAATTTGTTTTGTTTCTTTTCATTATTGATAATTAATTTGTATCATTTTGTTTATGAAAAACACCTTTTTTATACCAGCTTTACCACTGTGTTTTTACCTTTAATATATTTTATAAGTATCCATTTCCTGGTCACACTTAAAAACCCTTATTATAATTAAAACATAGCAACAAGACGAGAATATAAAAGAAAATAAGAATAGAAATTGAGTAAAAATATTGCGTAATTGGTTGGATTATTATTATTATTATTAGTATTATTTGTTTATATTTTTGCTTCCGTTTTTATTGTTAATTTTTATTTTTTAATAATAAATGATTTTCACAAAAGTAATTAAATACTTTTTCGTATTATTAAACATTAAACATTTTCTATTATTTAAATAGCAAAAATTGTTATTATTAATCAGGAGACGTTGTTTTTCATTCGTAGAAAGGCAGTTAAGAAGCTTTACACTAAACAACAACGAAAAGCAAAAGCAAAATAATTAATCAATTATAATATTAACACGTGAAACTATGCAAAAAAAACGCGAATCCATTGTATTTTCTTGATAAAAGCAGCAAACAAAAAAAAAAAATGATTTTTATTACATCACGGCACGCAAAATTTTACTTTTTATTAGCAATAAATTCTGGTTTTTTATGTTTATTATTGTTTTAACTTCTTGGTACCACATTGGCACTGATATTTGTTTTTGTATTTTGATTACTACACACGGATATCACCTGTATTAAATTGTTAAATTAATAAATATATTAAAATTTATTCATAACGTTTTAAATCATAAAATTAAATCATTGTCAAGAAAACAATTCTTTTTCATTTATTTATAGCAATAATTTGATCATCTATTACCATGTAAATCAACTTAAACTATTTTCCATTTAAGAATCATTACTACATCATATGTATAAATATGTTGAATAATTTAAAAAATTTAAGAAAATATATATTCTTCGAGTGAACAAAAGATAGATGTTTAATTTCCCTTAAGGATGGGATTCGAAAACTTTGCTCTATAATATCTGTAATATTTTCTGTTTTCCGCTTCTTTTATAATTTCTTCTTAAAACTGGGTACGTTACAAGCCTACATTACATGTACATATTTATCTTGAAACCTTTTATTTATTTATTTTTCTTAAAAACAGACTAAATTCATTGGTGCGATATTTTCTTTTGAAAAGCAATCGTATGTACTTAGATGTATTCAAAATGTCGGTTAGAAAATGTAAATTTTTGCTTGTATTTATGTTGAATTGTAGATTGTTGTTTGCTTGATTGTTTACATTATTCCTGACTTTTAACGAAAAGAAAATATTTATTTTTTCTAAGTTGTAGGATTTATAGTTAATATACTATGAAATAGAACTTCAGAGTGTATAAATTTTTAATGATGTTCTTACGATGTACTATGATGAAAATATTTAATATATATTTTTAGAGTTTTTATTTACTTAGTACACAAACAATTATAAAATGTTAACCTTTACTTTAAATAATTATAAAAATATGAATTTATGTATTTAGAAATCATTTTTAATGTAGAGACAACAGCTTGGAAAACTTTTATAATAACAGAAAATAAAACAATGATAAATAAGCTTATTTAATAAATATTATATTCATTCAAACAAAATATAATTAAAGACATATTTCTCCAACGCATTTTACACGTAACTTTTAATTATTAACAATTATCTGATTTATATATTTAATTTCTGCATGAAATAATTTTATTAATGAAAATGCTTTAAAATGATTTTTTACTGATGATATTGTAAGGTACAGTGGATTCCAGTGGAGGCGCCTGGTTTATTTTCTACAATTACCAATTTTATGAGTAGTAAATAAAAAGTTTTTATTTTATTTATATGATAATTAATGATCTCTCTATAATAATAAGTGCTTTTATATTTATATATTAAATATATAAAGCACATTAAATGAACGAAATTTTGCAATCATTCTTTTCTTTCTTTCATATTAAATAAATGCTTCGTCTTAACTATCATTAAATTTATTACAAATAAATAAATGAAAAGAAAATCTTTTATAAAAAATAAAAATAAATATAAAGCTATTTGGCAATTATTTTTGACATTAAGCAGTTTTTCTTTAACATTAAATATTCTCCTTTAAAATAATAAAAATAAAATAAAATGAAAAACTATTTTAATGAATTAAAATAAATTAATGAAAGAATTTCCCTAAAGAAATTGTTTTTTTTTTTAATGTTGCTATTTATTTATTTTTTAACAAAGATTAAAGTTTCCATTTGATACTGTGACATTTATTTACACAATTAAGATAAACAGATTTTCTTTTTTTGTGTATTCGTTAATAAAAGCAAAAACAATATTTGTCACACAAATAGATAGTTAAATAGAGAGACAATTTTTTATTAAAATTAAAATTATTTATTCCACTTTACTTAAAATTTTATTTAAAAAAATTAAATTAATATACAAATTTCTTACGAATATTTTTAATTAAATTATGTAGAAAAAGCATTACACAGTGCATTTTAGTCATTTTTCATAGACCCATATGCTAAATGCAAAGTAGTTCTTATCAAAATAATTAAAAAAGGTTAAGTTTAGTATTTCTCAAATAATACGCAAATCAAAGTCGTTATATAGCAATAAATATTTATAAAAAAGTTAACTTAACAAAATACACTTATGCGTGAGATCAATAGTTATCCTGTATAGAAAGCATAGTAGTTACTATTCTAGAATAGAAATTAAGCTTGTTATTAATTTTTATTTTCTTTAAATGAGATTTGTTTTTTTTTTCTACAATGAAATAAATTTTATTGAGTGTAGCGAAACCAGCTTAAATAAAGCTTAAAATCAAGACGAAATAAAAGATTGATTGTGCTGTTTACATTGTTATTAGTTTTTATGTAGAAAACTTATTTTTATTTTTAAAAAAGTTCAAATAGCAGGCAATAATAATAATAATGATAAGTCAAGTATGAATTTAAGAAAATGTATATCTTTGTTATTAAAATAAATGAAATTAAACTAAACAAAAAACCTTTGAAAAATACTATTGAGTGAAATCTAATATTCCTTAATATTTTACAGGATAATCAGCAAATTATTCTAGTTTTGTTGTTGCTGTTGCTGTTGCTGTATAAAAAAACATAAATTAACTTTATTTGTTGCCTTTGAGTATTTCTTTAACGGAACTTAATATTTATTCTTTCTCTAAAGTGAAATTCCTTTTAACATAGAAAAATGATTATCTTTAATTATATAAAATTTATTAACATATTTAAAAAAGAAAACACAAAGTTTTCTTTTAATAAAATAATAAAAAGAATCGATAAACCGATACCTTTTAAATATAAACTTTTGAAAGCACACACAAACACAAAGAGAAAGAAAAATTCAACAAAAATAATTCTTTAACAATTCAACCATTCCTCAGGCTATTAATAATTGATTTTTTTACATATTTTATTATTTTAGTGAAATTATTTTCAATAATCTTTTTACTTTAAAAACATAATAATTAACTAATTTGCATCAAATGGTGTAATGATGATTAACATTGTTTTTCGGCTGTAACATAGTTTTCCGTTTTTTTTTTTGCTGTATTAACAAAACAGTACTAATCCCTTTTTATTTTAATTATCATCCACCCCCATGTTTTCCTATTTTCTTGTGTCAAATTTCATTAACATTTGCTATAAGTAAATCGTAATCAAAATTCATTAAACTTAGGAAAAAATTGAAAAGTTTTTCCTTTAAACAACAAAATAAATTTGTTGTTTTCGTGAATAATCTTATCAAAATTTCAACAAGTTTTTTCCACATTTCCGTTCATTATAAGAAACTGTTTGTGGTTTTCATTTTTTTATTAATTATTTATAAAAATAAGAACTTTCTCGTTACATTTTCATCCAGTCATTAAATGTCAATAATAAACATGCAAATTTACTGGTAAATATTTAATTTATTTATTCAATCGTTTTGCTCAGCTTTTACAATTATTAAATAATTCCTATTTTTTTATTTATTATTTATTTACATTTTTTCTTTGGATCCGACAAACATGTCAACAGAATTTCAAATCGTCATTATTTCAATTCAAAGAACATTAAAATTGAAAAACATCGAAGGCACCCAATACTCAAACCAACGTACAGCACATCATTCCGGTTTTATAAGTTTTCACGGCTTTTACTTTTTGTTTTGGTTTTTATTTGCTCAAGAATTTTTTTTCATTATTTGCAACAAATGCAAATATTCAATGCGTCTAATAAAAAAAAAAAAATTAAATTGAAAAACAATAAGCAACGCAGCTAGAATGTTGAGTTAAAAAAAAAGTTTCATAATTTTTTTTGTTTATTTCCTGTTTTTAACAATCAAAAAAAAAATAATCAAAAATTAAAAGGAAAAAAATTATATATAAATATATATTTAAATATATTGCGACCTTTTAAAGTTGGCTGACATTCCACACTTGGTGTTTCTTTATATATTAGGCAGGCAAGAGAACATGCTTTAAAAAGCATAAATTCTTCTTCTTTTATACAGAGAAAATGCCATAGAGAATTTTATTTATTTTAACCAATGCAAAACAATAGTAATAATAAAAGCCGAAGATATAATCATATTGAAGGGATGACATTTCCGACGATAGTTGAGTTTTGGGATATGCAAAAAAAGGGCTTCGATTGTAAACGATCTGCGGTTTCAAAGCACTAATTTTTTATTATAATAACATTGTCGTGAAAAATTTATTATACTCATCCTATATTAACATTAACATAATTAATTGTTTATTTAACAACCAAAATATTTTCTGAGGTTATACACAGCCAGCAAATTATACTATAAATGAAGAAATGTGTCTGTTTTTTTGGATTGACAATTTTAAATTTCTACATCGATTAAACTGTTCTATGGTAATCTTATGCCATATACAATTAAAAATACTAAAAATAAAATAAACTGTAAACAATAATAATAATTGAAGAATAAAAAAATCACAATTTATTGTTAATAAAATTTTTGATTGAAAGAATACAAAAAAAATTGCATGTCATTCGGGTAAAAAAATTATAAGTAACGAACATAATACTAAGTATGTTAATTCAGTTATTGATATTCATTACTTTTTTTTCGTTTACTCTATTAGCACCAGATTAATTATTTTTCAGACGTCATTTATATAATTTAAGTGACTAATATAAAAAACTATTGTTAATTGTTGATTCTGAATTTATTTTTTCATATTGACGTCAACGCTTTGTTCTTTTCAAAACGGGAAAAAAGATTACAACCGAAAACAGCAGGTAAATAAAACTATAAAGAGAAGAATCAACAAAAAACAACAAAAGCATAGTTAAATAAATAAATAAAACACTGTGCTTTTTCTGACCACAACAAAAAACACTTTATTTCAGGTAATTCAGGTAAAACAAACAAATATAGAATTACATTATATATGTTTTGAAAAGTCAGGTTTATATATAATGTTTTAGGGTGAAAGTCATTAAATATTTTTATATATTTTATATAGAAAATATCTATGTATTATAGATTATTTATTTATAGACTTATTATGGTTGTTTTTCTCCTTTCTTTTTTCCTATTTTTAGCTAATAATAATATTAAATTCAAAGTATATCATAAAAATTAAACAATTAAATAAAATTAATGCAAATAAATAACTAAACGAAAAGAATGAATTCAATAAATATTTAATGAACGAATAACAATAAAATAAGTATAAATATTTAATGAAATTTAGTTTGATTACAATATATCATTATTGTCAAAGGCACATAACATTTTAAAGGTTTTATTAAAGATAAAAATTACGATTTAACGAATAATAAACAAATAAACTATATTTATACATGTAGTTGGTACTTTGAGCTAGCTTTTGACACAGAAATAAAATTAAATAAAACTGGAAATTTGTTGAATTTTGCATGATAAGTCTCAAGAAAAATAGTGCTTTAGAAGGATACATTTGTGAAAACGACACTCTACATAATTATAGTGGTTTGTATTAGAGTGTGTTTTCCATTTTTCTTTTCAACAAAAATCGATAAAAAATCAAACTTAAAAAGAGAACAGCACTTAAAGAAATTAAGATATTTCTTAATGTCCTTAGATAACACTATAACACCATATAAATATTATAACACTAAAAATAGTTTATAATTCGACACTTCTAAACATAATTTTTCTCTAGGCATAAGAGTTTTAAGAAAAGGCATACAGAATGTTTTTTATCTGATTAAGAAAATAGAGTTATAGGCAAAAAAGGTAGACAGTGGATATTGTAAATAAGAAACCGTTACTGGATGCATGTTGCCGCTGTAGAAAACTTGTCAGCACACAATACTAATGTCGTTAATACAAATTTCCTGTTAAAATAGATTCTTTTTTTTTTTTTTTGTAACTAAACAGAAAATAGACAGGAAGAGATGAAAACAAAAAAAGGCTTTCTTTAATAAACATAAGCATGAGATAAATCTTAAAGGAATTTTATAGAAATAAATATGGTTAAGCAAAATTCCATCAAAAAATGATTGTTTATTTTTTTTTTTTAATTTTATTAAATTTGTATTCTGTATTCTATAAATCTGTATAGTAAAAACTTTTCATAAACATCTCTAAAAAGCTTTAGTAAAATTAAAATATTTTACTAAAAATCCATTTCTACTTAAAATATTTTATGAATTAAATAATAATTTTAATTAAAAACTTATTATTTTATCTCAATAAATTTTCATAACAAACGGATAAAAAAGCTGTTTAATTTTGTTTGTAATAAAAATTCTACATCTCTGAAGTAGAACTAAGAAAGCTTTATAATATTTATAGTCTATTGTTAGGCGAATTATTAATTCATTTTGTTAACATTTGATTATTGAACTTTTATTTTTATTTCAACGCTTTTAATATAATTATATTTGTTTTTATTATTTTATTTTGCGAAACTAAAACTTTATCAATATGTGAATAAAATTAATTTATTCTTATTATTTATTTATTTTTCTTGTCTTTATTATATGGTTTTATTTATTTTTTCTTTTTTCTAAATGCTTTTAATGCTTATTTGCTATTCTTTCTTGTTCCAACACATTTTATTACATTATTGTGTCTTTTTTATGATTATTCACTTGTAGCAAAAAAAAAGAATAAACAATATATATCGGAATGGCAACCATGAGAAAATTATAATGGAAAATATTAAAGTCTATATAATGGTTTTCGTCATCTTTTTCGTCTTTTATTTCCCTTTTTTATATATTTTGGTTGGTTGTTATCGTGGTTACTGTTGGGTTCCAAAAAATAAAGCCCAATAAATAATAAAATTATTAATGAAAAGACACAAATTGTTAAAATAAAAAATATGTCATTTTAATTTTAACTAAATTGTGCTTTTAAAGCTTTAAAAAGAAAATTAGTTAGGGCACGAAGAGTTTATTATTATTTTCAATATTACAATGGAGTGTTTTGTTTTTATTTTTTCTTAACTATTTTAAGCATTTTAAATAATTATATAATTTTTGATTAAATGAATTAAGTAATAGAAACAAGACTTTGAAAGTCCATGAAATAAATTTAATTATTAGAAATCAGACGATTTTTTTTTTAAATTAAAGATCATCGAATGCAATAAAAAGTTTTAAAAATTAGTGAAAAGGAAGGATAAATTTTTCTTTTGTAGAATAATCTCTAGGGGAATTATTTAATATAATTACGGAATAACTACGTCTTTAAAATGTACAAAAATTAAACAAGCCTGTACATAGAGCCGTGATTAATTGTCTTGGGCATTAAGAAAAAAAGTAATATTTTAATGTGGAAAATAGTACTTTAAAGGCGTTAGGATTGCATTTTAGTTTGTCAATAAGATTATGTTGTTTTTCCGTTTAATTATTTTCTTTAAACGTAATATAAGAAGTCAATTGTAATATAAATTACAGCAGGATGTCCATACAAATTACA
Organism: Ptychoptera contaminata; assembly: GCA_963942525.1. Classification (NCBI taxonomy): domain Eukaryota; kingdom Metazoa; phylum Arthropoda; class Insecta; order Diptera; family Ptychopteridae; genus Ptychoptera; species Ptychoptera contaminata. The sequence goes on along the minus strand of OZ012639.1, from coordinate 17,021,429 downwards.
TGCTTATATCAAGTAAGGAAATATCACCAGCAGAGTAAAACACTTCATTTAAACGTTGTTATTAAACTCGAACAATATTTATGTATTTTTGGTGTGAAATTTAAAGTCCTCAAGCAATTTATAATCACATGTAGATTTCTTTTGGGATGCACATTTATGATAATTCAACATTTTTTTAAAATAAAATTGATGACACAAATACTTAATAAAAAATATTATTATTTCAAAAAATTCTTCAAACAAATTAATTTGGTTAAAATTTCTTGCTAATAATTTAAAGCAAAAATGAAAAATAATAAATTTTATCTAGAAACATAAAAATCCTTAAAAAAAATAATTATAAAAATAAGAATAAAACAGTGACTTTGTTTTCTATAAATATATTAATATAAATAGGTGGACATATAAACAACATATTGCAAAATAAATTACCCTTAAAATAGATTAAACAAGTTTTTAATATAATACAGGAATTATTTTCATGTAATAAACTTTTAATTTTTTATATAGTTTCAGCGAAAAAGTAAAATAAAACATCGATGGATGCTTAAAAATTTAAATTAACGAAAATGCATTTTAAGTAATCTAAAAAAAGGAAAAACTAAAGGTAAAACTGTATTAATATTTTGAATTGATTACATTTAGAAAAGTTTATTTATAATTATATTCAATAAGCACTAGTCTGATGAGAATTTATTTTATTTTATTTATTTAAACCACAAATGCAATAAATTATATAAATTTTTATTTTACTATTTTTTATTATATATACATAATAAATGTATACAATGTCATACTAATAATAATGATAACTTGATAATAGTAATAATAATAATAATAATAATAATAATAATAATAATAATAATAATAAAATGCAATAAAGATGGTGTTAAAAAAAAAGAAAAAAGAAAACTGCAGAACACGAACAACAAATGATAAGATGACAAAAGGGGAATATTAGTCATATTCATATAAATTTTTTTAAAATTGTTTTATATTTTATAAATAAAAAGAAAAAATGAAGATTGTAGCTAACATTATATTATGTAACGTAGATTTATAAAGTACTTGGCTTTTTCTTAAATATATACATTAGGAGTAAAATAATATGAAATAATGAGGCGGTTAGGTATATAAGTTGTTACAAACATTGCTTAAAGTACATAAAAAGTTAAAAATACAAAAACCTTATTACAGATCTTAAACCCTATCTAATCCGATATTTAAAGCTTTTTCGTTTATCAAATGAATCACAATTATTTATCCTTATATTCTCGCTAATGATACAAAATCCTTTATAGAAGTTTTTATGAAAAACATAAGCTTTTTCTGTTGTTTGACCTAGTGAAAAGACTTTAATCATTAAAATAAAAAAAAAACTAGATAATTGCTAGGAACAAAACTAAAAGTTTGAAGGTTATACCGAGTCTGGTTAGTAGAGTATTTTTCTTATAAAAACTTGTCAATTGTTATATTTTTAATTTAAATTGTTCAGACTTATTGGCTTATTTTTTCAGAGCTTTTTGAGTTAATTATTTTTTCTTAGAAACATCAAAGCTTAATTAAGATTATTTAATAAAAAATTGTATTATAAAATCACCTGAACATATCTTTGGAATGGTACAAAAATGTATATTACACAGGCCGCAGAAAAAACTGTTACGTTAAAGGATTATTTACCCAAAAACAGAACTATTTTGCACCTTAAAAACCCACAAAACCTACAATAAATTTTTAAATAATTTTAATAATAAGACATTTAAATATCAATTTCATAAGGAAAATTGTATGTTATGCGTTTTAGTACACACAGTAACTGTACTAAATATGTTTCAAAAACATTGTTTACCTTTATGAAACTCGACTTTAGGTATTTTACATTAAATTGTATTTCTTCATTTAATTATATGATATAAAAAGATCATTTATGTGACTTTAAAAATGGTTAAGCTAAATTATTATTAAGAATATTATGCGGTTTTATTATTATAATTTTAATTTTTATTATAATGTTATTAGCGGTTGCAATAGAATTGATTAAATATTATTCATATTCAGGTAATTTCATTTAAAATTTATTCTTAATTTAATACCTATAAGTATTTTTCAGATTATTTCAATAATAAAACAATTCCGTATTAATTACATAAATAAAGAATAAATTAAAAATTAATTTATCATGATAGTAAGGACATTTCTGCGTTTAGATATCAATCGTGATTTTTATTAAATTCTTTTATAATAAGAATTGTTTATTATTATTATTATTATTATTTTTAATTTAATTAATTTATTTAATTATTGCATTAAAAAACGATATTATTTGCTATTTAATTGAAATTATAAAAAAATCCAAAATTGATTCATTTTTTTTAAGCACAGCATATACAACAACAATTCTATTAATTTGCCTGCAGAGAAATTAATGAAAAATATTATGAGTTCTATATTTTTTTATAGTAAATTAATAATATTAAGTTTAGCTGGTATAAGTTTAATTATATTTTTTTCGCTCAAATGTAAGGTGCTTTTAACTGCGTACACAGCATGACACAAATAGAATTTTATTCACTATAATTTTTGACACTAAAATAAACATTTCATATATTTTCTGCGGAAATTATTATGATTTTAATATTATTCATTTATTAAATAAATAAGAAAAATACTAAAATAAAAGGATTATTTATATTAAACTCATCAATCATAGATAACTAAGGCAAATGTTTCCAAGTAAAAATGAAAAGAAAAGCTGATATCAACTGTATAAAATTTAATTTAATTATCTTATACTTTTGGATTACGTTTTATAACTAATAAAAAATAAATACTAAATAACCTGACTTATTAACCAAAGTTATTAAATTTTATAATTTTGTATAATAAGTTTTTTAAAAGAATATTTTTAAATTAAAAAAATAATTTTATTACTGTAATTAATGTTTCAGGAACTATATAATTAAATTAATTATTTAAACAATTAAATTACATATTCAGTCTTTTATTTAAATTTTAAGAAAAAAGAATACTAACGCTGAAAAAATAGTTCTTGTTATTATAGTTATTAAATGTTAAAATATAAAAAAAGTTATTATTAAATTGGTTTTTAAATGAAATGTCATAAAAGTTTTAAGTGTTTTATATTCAATATATATTCATGAGTGAAATCTACTTGACTAGTTCTGCAAGTAAAAATTGAATGAAATAGTTAGTTTTCTACTGTAGAAAAAGTCTACGTATTTCTACGAATAAAAAAATAAATTTACAAAAATTACTTTAGATATTTAAAAATAATGGGAATGCAAATCAATGAAAAAAGTTAATTTATCCCAGCTGCATTTCTAAGCAGTAGAGCATTGTTAAAATATAAAAGACATTAGTAAACGTTTTAGAACCCTTAAAAAGTTATAAGCAATAACCGACTACTGTTGATTTAAAAAAACAAAAACAGACAACAAATCAATGCCAATAACACAAACAAAGATCACCAGCTGATTTAAAGAGGTCACAATCTAGAAACCAAAATCGAGAAAAATAAAACAAGTTTATTGACATCAATAAACAAGCAAAAAAACATTCACTAACGAAATGGAATCGTAAGAGCAAAAAAACCCTTATCACTTTAAACATTGAAATAAAGTACAGAAAAAATAAGAATAACAATGATAATAAGATGAAAAAAAATAAAGTTTAGTAAAGTTAACGAAAAAAATTGCTTTATCATCATAAATTCAGCACTTTAAAGATTACGAAAAAAAAAATTTCAATGCGAGAAAATAACTTTGTAAAATATGTAAACAAGGGCAAAAAATACAGAAAATCTATGGAATTTTCATTAAAAAAATAAAGTGACACATACTTCACCATATATTACATGCTAAAAACACATAGTATATGATTATAATATAAGTTAATTTAATAATTTTCTTATTAATTAACTAAAACATTATTTTGAGTTTTTATTTTACAAAGCTTGTTAATTAATGAGGAAATAAATTATTCATAACTATGCTGGTTGCTGTATTGAATACAAACTGGTATACTTAAAATTCATTATAACAGTTTATTCATTTTAAATTAAATTATTTAACTTATAATAATTATTTAATACAGATAAACAAATTGATTATAGATTATTAAATAAAATGAATTAATCAAATGAGATTAATTATGATTTTGATTTTTTTACGATGAATGAAAACTTAATGCTTTTTATAATAACATTATCCTTAATTTTGTTTGTCTTTTATTTGCATAGAAAATGTATAATATGAAAACATTGATAAATTCAAATTAATCTAATGTTTCTTATTTTAATGAAACATAATGAAATGGTAAAAAAAATGAAATACAAGATAAACACAAGTCACGAATTATAATATTTATTATATAAATAACAGGATATAGTTATCTTTTTGTATTGTATTGTTTTATATTCTAATAAAATTATAAAGTAATAGCACAGTGACAATAACAATAGTAATAAAATAATAATTGATATCGAATTCACTGTTGAATTAGAAATAAAAATAAAAAATTGAAGAAGAAAAAGAAACAGAAAAAAAACAGCTGTTTAGTAGTAGCAACTGATCCGCACAGTAAATACCATATAAAATGTAGCAAAAAAAAAAAAACTCAGATAAACATTAAAAATTCATGTTGTGTCAAACAGGAAAACATCTAAAATAAAACAAGGAATGAAAGAAATTCTCTAATCCACAACGGCAAGGTAAATAAAAAAAAATACGTAAAAATAAAATTTTATAAAACAAAAAAAAAACGTATTGATCGACGTCTGGAAAGATAAATCCTATGGAGAATTGAAGTCATCCAATTCTTCTTCTATCTTTTATTTATCGAATAATATAAAAAAGAATACTTTTTGTCTTCTTGTTGTTTTTGTTTTGTTTTATTAAGTTCCACATTTGTGCCCCATTTTAACGCAGGGGACATACCTTGTTTGAAATAATAAAAGCAACGCATCACAAAATCATTAGAAAACAAACACGCATATCTATCGATACGAGAATCCACAATATTCTCCCTAATATAAAAATATATAAATGAAAGAAAAACATCAGTGGTTCATGATACTGAATGCGATCCAGCAGAGTTTTATATGGCAACAATTTAGTAAACAACAAACAGGATACAAATATTTTCTTCAAAACTTCTATTTGATATTTGGTCTTTTTCTTGCCTTATTTTTCATTAAGTTTATTACTGTCTCCTCAGCAATTGTCTAGGTTCGTTTATTTCTTTATTTGCTTAATATTTCGATTTCTTCCTGCCAGAAAAGCAAAAACAAAACCAAAACTGTTTTTATTCGATGAAATGCCTAGTAGGCATAAATGCGTAAACCTTATATTCTAAAAAACATATTTATGTATTAAACAGAAGTAACTGCGACATCAACTTAACAACTGTGCTTAAAATATAGTTTATTATATCTTTTAATTTATCAAAAATATGTTAGAAAATACTCTCCTCTAAGAGTTTTACGTATGGTGTTCAAGCAAATCGCATGTGTTTAATAATGCTGCATTATAAGAATAAAATCACAGAAGGTTTTTCCTTTGCTCTTAAACTTATAATTTTCTTCATTTTTCTTGTGAAAGCTGCAAGAATGGGAAAGTTATTTTTTTTTTATTTTCCAATAGTTTCTTATTATTTTTATTAATTAAAAATATTTGTAAATTTAATAAATAATAAATCGAAAATTATATTAAAAGGAAGCATGTGCAATGAAGTTTATATTTACAAATTTAAACATAATTAGTTGTTTTTATTAATCAATTATTTATGTTACTAATTAAATTAAATATTTTTGCAATAATTATCTCTGCGATAAATTATGGAATTTATCAAGTTAATCAATGCAAAGCAAAGTAAAGCACAGTAATACGTTAGAAATTGGTTTTTACAACAAATATAAGAGAAATGTTGTTATTGTAAATGTTTGTCACGTATAACAAATTGATATTATTTCAAGTGTTTGTTATAAGTGTGGTAATTTGTTAGCAAATCAAAAAAGAATATATATAGAAAACCATGAAATAATAGTTACAGTTGATGAATTTCTTATTTTATTCGTTGTTACCGCAAAACACGTATAAAATTCACATGTGAAGGCGACAGGATTATTTGCAGAAGCAAGTAAAGAAGATAAATTTGCGATTTAAGTTTCAATATGATATCTGTTTGAACATAAATTAATTAATTATCTTCATATTTTCCTATTATTCTTTTTTCGAATAAATTAAATAAAATTAAAATAAAATTTTTTGTTGTGTGCTTAAAGTGTTGTACTTAAAGATTTTAATAACAGTATCGTGTGTCTTGTAATTTTCCTTGTAGGTTGTAAAAAATAGATCATATATATATTTTGTTCTGGGAATTTTACAATTGCACGTGTTTAACATTTGAGAACAATTTTAATCTATATCGCCCACTATTAACTCCTGTCATCACATATATTTCATTAATGGTGATGCTGTTTCTGCTCCTGTTACTGTTGCTCCCATTAACAAGATTGAGTTTAGAGAATTCAACAAATATTTATTAATATCGGTTTGCTTACAGAAAGGATGAATGAAAGATGAAATTTAATAGTTGACATTAAAAATTTATGATTAGGTGAGTTATTTTTTCCAATTAAGTCACCTGAAATGTGTTACGAGCACATCAAACAAACATTTTCTGTTTTTTAGCCGAAATACAACGACAAAATCCCCATTTGTCTGGTCGCCTCATTACCAAACATTTTTTAAAGCAGCCCAAAGTCTGACCCACTAACATATTATTTTCATCTAAATTTTCTGTTTTTTTCCCCATAATCTCGCATCATTTGCACAAAGCAGCTAAAAGCATTATTCTCCTTTGCTTTTAGCTTTTTTCTTTAGGATAATTCACGAAGAGATAAAAGTGCAATTTGCCTATCAATGTAACCATCGAACGACATCATCTGTGTGGCTTCAAGCTAATCATGTTTTACTCGTCGCATCAATCATATTTTTCATTATTTCTCATTAACATTTCACCCAATTAAAATATGGTTAATTTTGTTGTGAGCAGAAGGTTTTACAAAATAAAATCCTCCATAATTTTTCTAGTGTTATATATCCTGTCACCAGCGACAAAACATTTATATTAATTTAATTTATGTAGATGATTACAACTTACTAAGCTAACAAACTAATCAAATATATTTTTGCAAATTATATAAATGTTCTTCTTCTTGAAAAACACGAATAGTTAAAGCACTCAAACCAGCGAAAGTAGAAATTTTTTTACCCAAAATGAAAGTATAAAAGAGATATAATAATTTTTAGGGTAAAGGATCAAAAAAATGTTGTACATTTGTGGGCCTCAAGTGTGCCATCAACAAAAAACGAAGAATCGTTGAGAATTTTTTTTAGGGGATTTTTTTTTTTACTTTATTGCCATCAATTAGATTAAAGTTAAATTTAAGTTTGACTTAAGTACAAATAAAATTATTCATTACGATTTTTCCGAAAAGGTCGCATTCATATAAATATGTAATTTGTGACCAGATTGTGGTCGCTCCTTATTTACGTTACATAAGACGTGAAATTTTTTAGCATGAAAATGCAACCAATCGGAAAATTCATTCAGAAAAAATAAATGTAAAATATTAAACTATTCGAATGAAAATATGTTTTTAAAGCCGGATTTATAATTAAAGTGAATGGTATAGTAAAACAGAAAATAACGAGAGCCAAAAACTAGACAAGAAATAAATATAAATCACTGAGACACAAAACTGGTATAAGGAATCTAAAGTGAATAATTCTTTAAATGCATGATTCGGTGCCCAATAACTGGATACACTTAAATCTAGTTTGATGTTACGATTTTTCTTGTTCGTATTAGTAATTATATATAAATTTTTCTACCTATTTCTTTCTAGAAATCAATAATTTATGTTTCTTGTAAAAATGTCATAGTCAGTTATGCCTTTTGCTATAAAAAAAAGACCAACACAAAAATAAGCTAAATAAATTTCCAAAGATGAGTGATCAAGCGATAAATGCATTTGAAGAGATGACACCCCGGGAGGTATATAAGTATCAAATCCAGCGACACTATTTATGACTGACTGAACGGATTATTGGTGTCAGATTCGATCAGTTTCAGGCAAATGGTTTTTCTCTATATAGTTTTTTTTTCTACTCGTTTGCACTTGAGTGACTTTGAACATGTGTGTGAATCACTGGCGGCTCGTTAAAATGATGGAGTTGTTTTGGTAAGCGATGATAAAAGGACATTTATGTATGAAGAAACACACGCGCAAACACAATGGTTTAATATCGTTTCTTACGGCATTCTTATCAAAATTCCCTAAGTAAATGTTATTTTTTTCCTCTAAACTAAAATGTTTTTTCGTAGGTTTCAGTGAAGCTTTAAAAATATATAGCTTTTATTTATTATTTTATTCAAAAAAAAATCCTTTAGATTTAAAATAAATAATTATTAATAAAAAAAGTATTTTATATTCAATAAAAAATTTTTGTGTCATTAAAAATTTATTTGGTAAAAAATATTTACCAACAGCCAAGTAAATATTTATTTGTAAAAAACAATTTAAATTAAAAACCAGAGAATTATTATCATTATTTTATCTGCTCTCATTATAATTAGTTGTTTATTTATTTATGCATGTTTATGCATGTTATTGATTTCTGTTAAATTATTGATAAAGAGCCAAAAACAAAAATGTAAATAACAATTTGAATTGAATTGAAATACTGAAAATGAATTCATTTTTAATTTTTATTTACTGGGTAATTTCTCAAATATTGTTGCTGCAAGTATTTGCAATCCTTGATTTAAATTATTAATGAAGAATTCTAGTTATTTATCTGATAAAAAAAATTAGTTATTTATCAATCATATAAACAATTTTAAATCATATCTGTTGATGCTTTGATATCATTAATTTATTCTATATGTTTTTTGTATTATAAAATTTGTAATAATTATATCTATTTTTTCTTTATTTTTCATAAACATAATTAATTTAAACCAAACAACAGGCAATAATATTCTTAAAAAAAACTAATAAAGAAATTATTTTTCATTTTTTCTGACGAACAAATTATTTACACATTGTTTTACATTAAAATTAGTTTTTTAAATTTGCCAATTAGTTTTGCATACAATTACTAAAAGAAATTTTTGTTTCAATTTTTTTTATTTATAGTTTAAACGATAAAAGCTTTATTTAGTTATTCATATATAAAACTAGAATAGGAAATAACGCTCGTGAATAAGGGTATAATAAATGTGGTTCAAAACAATTTAAGCATTTACAGAATAAATAAATAAATCAAATATAATTTTTAAAATAAACATTCCTAATTTATATATTTAACGAATATTGCTGGTATTGTTAAACAGCTTTAACTTATACTTAGTTTTACAACAAGCATTTAGTGTTTATTATATACAAAAAATGGTATTTTTCAATAGCAAATCAATAACAATTTAACAGCGTCTAGAATATACAGTTTACGTTAAACATTCATCTATAAAATGTATTTTTTTATTATTATTAAAAAATGCTTTCCATTTTTTTTAGTTATATAAAATTATAGAAATTTCTTTTGATTCGAAAAACCACTAAACGGTATTAAAATAAAAGTCGATAAATTGTAGTAGATAAAAAACGATAATAAATTATATAAAACCATAAATTACTATACAATGTTAAATATATATTAAAAAAAACATTTAACATTTAAATGTCAATAAATTTTAATAAAAACCGCGCTGGAATTTTTTTAAATTAAATAATAATTAAAAAACAAATAAAATTCGAAAAGAAGAAAATGCTATCAAAGACCAATAACTGGAATAAATTCTTGTTTTTTTAACATTTTAATACTTTTCCTATTAGGTAAAAAAGCTTCAGTATTATTTTTTCAGTAAATTTTTATTTAAATATTTTTTTTTTAATTTATTATTATTTATGTTTAATTTGTTAAAAAAAAATAAAAGTACAATGTTTGCTCGTTGACAGTATTATTAAAAATAAAAAACATTTTAATCTCGTACCAGCAGCACAGTTTGCACAACGGTTTTCAAATTATGCGAAAAAAAATAAATTAAAAAAAGTTTTTTTTTATTATTTAAATAATTACCCACCAAATGCTTAGTCTACTTACCAAAATAAATACAGATATTTTATCAAATATTTAATTTAATTTAACAAACAAATTAAAAGTTTTTTAATTTTTTTTCTTGGTCAAAAAATTGTCAACTGAAAATAAAAGAAAAAATTTACTCGTTTTAATATTTTGGTTTTATTTTTATTAAAGGTGAAATGGTTGATACTTTGCCTGTAAAAAATTTATAAATTAAAAAAAAAACCTTATTCTCTGCTGTTAATATAGGTCCTGATGCTGATATCTGCGTAGCTTTCTATCGACCAAAACTAATTTAGGTTGAATAATTTTCCAACGAATTTATTTTGCATTAAATATTTTTTTTTTCTTCTGCTTATTTATATATTTTAAAATTCATTTATTGTCATCATTCTGTACCTTTTTTGTTGTTAAAAGAATATTAATATGCCAACAAAAAATTATCAAAAGGCAAATAAATCAAAATAAAATAAGGAAGAAAAAGCTTAAAAATAAGCAGAGAAAGTTCTTCATCAAAAGAAAAGTGGCCTGTGTAAAAGTTTTTATTTTTTGTGGTTTTTATTTTTTTACCTGTTAGGGGAAGAAACCTTTTCGTTTTTTTTTCTGGCACAGAGCATAAAAATACGAGAAAATACTTAATGAATGGACAAAACGTAAACGTAAACGAAACATACAAAATAAAAAATATTAAGAGAAATTCAAAAAAAAATAGTAGTAACGAAAAGTTTAATTAAAACGTAGAAAAAATACGAATAAAATTGTTTTAATCAGCATGTGGTATTTTTTCTTTTTTTCTTTTTCATTATTAATAAATATTGCACAAATGCGCTTAACACTATCAGTACGAGTAAAAGTTTTTTTTGCTGCGTTGAATTTTGTTATGAAACACGTATTTCTATAATTAAAGTTTGTGTGGTTGATAAAAAATGAATGAAACTTTTTTCTTTTTAATTAAACAAATACACGAATTAAAAACAAAAAACAGCATATGAATAATAGAAATTATTTATTTATTTATTTTAAACGAAATATTACTGAAGCAAACACTTGCCAAACAACAAATTAAATTATTTTTTTTTTCAGTTGATTTTAACATGTTTATTGATAAAAAAAACAACCTTCGATAGTGACAAGGTTTATAGAGGAATTTTAATGCCAAACTCATATGGTTGCAATTTTGTCTGCTTAGAAAAGCTTCTGCCGTTTTAACACAATTTATTATTAAAAATAATAACCATACACGTTTAGCAACAAGAAAGAACATTTCTTTTTCTTTGTTAAAGCGCAATAAAAATAATTGTATTTAAACTCTTGCAGCAATATTATTTAATTAAATTTTTCGATGCAAAACGAAAAAACTTTACTGCAGTTACAACTACTACCAAAAAAAATTTTAACAATTAACTCCAAACCGCTTACACAATGAAATAATTAAAAAAAAATTGTTGGAATTAACTAAATGAAATAATAATAATAATAGCACACAATAAGCTTCATTAGTTAAACAAAGTTCATTGAATACTACCATTAACGTGTATATGAATAATGTATATAAGTAGGTTACGTATCTGTATATTATATAAAAATAATATCGAAGAAGAAACGAATAAGCCAACACTTTAATGATGCTTAAAGATATTGATTTCCCTTTGTTTTATTTATTTCTATCGTTGCAAATAAAATCGAGACACAAAATAGCTACAAATAGAAAAATATAATACAGAATACAAAATAAAAACACAACCCACATGATATTTATCTAGAATTGCATATCTAGTAAACAACTTACCAAAGTATTACATTTACCTAGACAGCCTTGAATTGAGAGAAAAAATATATCATTTACTAAATTAAATTGCTAAAAAGAAAAACGATGAAATGTAATAAGCATAAAAGGAAAAATAAAAGGAAAATTTTAGGCAATATTAGAAATTACAAAGTAAAACAAGATAACAACTGACTAAGTGAAGATAACGTAACAAATATGTGGGTGAATTGTTTCACTATATTTTTTCTTAATAAAGCATTTGTAAAAAATAATTTAAATATATATTTACAAAGAAAAAGGTTGAAAGCTTTATTTTTTGTAATACATAGAATATTATCCTACTTTACTGACTTACCTAACTGCATGATATGGGAAAATAACTGTGAAATCAATTGAGGTATAAAAAATGAAGAGAAAATCTTATGACTGTTAAATTGCTGTCAATGAAAATAATCTTAAATACTGGAAACAAAAAGTTATCATTTTTGCAAGAAAACAATAAAATATACCCCTTTGGATTGTGCATTGAATATATTTCTTTTTTTTTTCATTCATCATTACTTTTCTGAGATTAATGTTTTTTCTAGAAAAATATAATTTTCTTCAACAAGTCTTTATTATTATTAAAAAATATAATTTGTTTTTTTATATTATGTTTTGTAAAAATGTTTTTCGTATGTAAAATTATTATAATTTCAGCGATCCAAGTAAATTTTTGTTCAGATGGAAAATTAATGAATTTTTTTTTACCATTCAAGTAGTTTTACTTTGTGAATTAAATTTTATATTAAAAATTAATCTATTCTTTAGTTAATTAACAAAAAAATTTGTTGAGACAAACAATCAAAAAGCTTTGAAACTGTATTTTAAAATTAATTTACCTTCTGAATAGATGTAAAAAACCAGAAATATTTTTCTACTTTAATAGGAAATGAAAAATTGCGTATCTCACTACAATCAATAATTTTTAACAAATAAAAAAAAAACAAGAAGAAGCTTAATTAAACAATTTTTTAATTAAGTTAAACAATTTTTTTATTATTTACAAAAGTATAGAAACATAAACGAAGGGGAGAAAATAAGCAGTAATAAAAACATTTACACAAAGGGAGTATTGTAGACTTATTTAAAGGAAAATAAAGTCAGGTAAAATAACTTTAATGTTTTAAATGGAATTATTTTTTGTTACTTAATGTTTGTTTTATGAAGAGTATTAGGGTATTTTTTTTTTTTATTTTTTTCTTGAATATTAAATGTCAATTTAAAAATATTTATAAATTTAATTTCTCAACATTTTCGCTTACAATTTGCTTACTTTTATCAGAGTATCCCGTATCAATTTATTTCCGAGTTTATATAAAGAGAATAAAACTGTTTAATTGGCCAAGGTTTTATTAAATTAAAAAAAAACTGTTCCCTTTTACAGTAATTAAAGCTATTGAAAAGTACTCACAAGAGTTTTTTGTATAAAATTAATAATTCACCTGTACTTTGTGATAAAAAAAAATTATAATAATCCACCATCTGAAATTTAGTTAACGTATTTGGCACGTATCAATTTGATAATTAGATGTAATTAAAAGGAAAAACTAATAATATTAATTTTCTTTTGTACTTCTTAAAACTTTTAAGCAATAAAGTTCAATCAAATCTTGGACTAAAGTTCAGAATCATATCCATAACTATTATTTATTTATTTTGCCTTATTTTATATGCAGTCCATCGAGGAAACTAGAGTCCATCGAGGAAACAAATTTCTTTTTTATTTTCAGAGCATTTTAATTTACTCAAATTTTATAATTTTCGGCCAATTTATATATTTTTTGTGATTTTATTTTGTTGTTATTTACTTTTTAAATTATTTACTTACTTTTATAAAGACGAAAACTTTTAATTGAAAAACTTTTTCTCTGTGTTTATTTGGAGTTATTTTTTGCTGCCTTTTTTTCGGTAAGTATATACCGGGGAAAACTAAATAAAAAATAAAATTAATCAAATTTTTAAATGATTTTAAATTAAAATTAAAGCTCTTCGTTTTATTAATTTCTTATTTAAATTCAATAAATTAATTTTCAATTATCTTTGAAGATTATTTTGAATTTTTTTTTAATTAATTTTTGCTGATTATTTGAAAACGAGAACTATGTGACAACACGTTGAATTTATTTATTCATTTGCTTTTATTTCCTTTTTTTTGCACACAAACTTTAAGTCAGAATAATATGTATAATAATATTAAATATATACATGTTTACAGTATATAAGTGATTAAGGTAAATGTGGGTGTTCAAATAACTGAGGCATAAAAATAAAATAGCGAAAAACGATTATTTTACAAAAAACACTCACGTAAAACTAATAAAAATTGGTCAAAGTAGTCAGAACATGTGTAGTCAGTTAAAGTGAAGACATACAAAATTTCTTTTATATTATTATTCACCGAAATGTATACTAAATGTAATTACATTCCTTTTTATTTTTTGTTGGTTTTGGTTCTCTCGATCGCTCTATTCGCCAAAAAAGAAACGCAAAAATACAAAAAAATTAATTCAAAATAAATAAAATTATTAATAAGTCTGTTAAGTCATTTGTTAACGTATTTACATTATTAAAAATATATAAATATTAAATATTTAATATAATTCAAATGGTGAATTCATTTCATTTCATATTATTTGTTATTTTTATTACTAGATAAATTATTTCAAAAGGAAAATTCTAAGCACACAAAAAGCGTTAATAATTTAAAGAAATATAATATAAAAGCAAAAAACAGCTTTTTTGCTATAAGATTTAAATTAATTTAAAAAAATTTCCATCTTTCCTTTCAAGGAAATGTACTTTTTTTAACTGACTGTTACTGGTAGTTAAAGTCTAGTAGCAGTAAGTAATGAACTTTATCTTTTCTTTTCATTCCTTTGCCGTCTATCGTTCAGCATTCTTATTATAAAAATTATATGAATAATAATAAAAAAAAAATACATGAATAATATTTAGAAATATATTAATTAAAATAATTCCAGCTGTGATATTCAGTTTGATTTAATAAAAAAATTAGGGATAATTTATTGAGAATATAATAAAGAACCTTATTTTTTTTTTTGCTTTTTATTTATTAATAAATTAATATAGAACAAAAAGAAGGTGTCCTTTCATCTGGGTAATTAGGTAGTAAAAAAAGAATCATTTCTTATAAAATCTCACCTTGTTCAATTAGGAAAATGAAAAGAAAAATGATTGATATATGCCGCGTTCGAATAATTTTTGTAAATAAACTTATATTAATTTCATTAATTTAATGAAATTAATATGTTTCACTTATAAAAAAGAAAATTTACCAATCTCTGTGCTTCATTTTCACTATGTCCATAGACTCAAACCAACAAATATCCAATAATCCATAAAATAACCGGTAAAATTCAATTAAAAGGAAAACAATTTTTTTTTTCATTTTATTATTAGATTTTATTGTTTAATTTTATATTTTATTAGTTTGATCCTCTTAAATATATTTTACGTAATTATTGATAAAAAAGGAAGTAAAAATACAAAAGCTTTTTAAACGGTTAAAAGCCGTACATTTATTATTGCTTTACGTTTAAGCAAACAAATTGGTGCAGTCGGTTCATGATTATTATCCGTAAAATTTTAATCAATAATAATTGTTTTTTTCTATATCTCTAATCGATAAAGATTTGTGCACAGTTTTAACTCTTTTGGTGCTTTTATTCTTCCGTTTTTATTAGTTTTTGCGACCCTACAATTGTGCTTTTTTTATTTAAATTTTTTTTACATTTTATTGATGTTTGGGAATTATATTTATGATCGTTGGGTGTCTCGTTATTACGATAATAAAATCTTTAAAAAAGGCATGAAGGACATTCATAATATTAATTTTAATTATTGGTTTTTTTTATTAATTCAATTCTATTAAATTAAAAAAAATAACCTTTTATAGAATTATGTCGTTTTCAAAAAAAAGGAATAATTTTTTCCTCGGTGAAAGCAAAAAAATCTTTAGTGTCGGAAGTAATTTCCTGCTAATTTTTGAAGTAATCAAATTTGTTGAAAGATTTTTTCTTTTTAAGCATTTCAAGGATAATTTTTTTTTTGTTGTTGTTAGAAAATAATAAATTTTATTAATATTGATAGATAAATGGAGATGATGATGTGTTAAAAAAGCACGCTGAATATTAATTTTTTGATGGCAATAAAAACAAAATTATAAAAGTTTTAGCATATTTTTGACAATATTGTGTTACATATTATTATATATTTATTCATTGAGCTAAACATTTGATTACATAAAGCATGTTAAAGAACGAACAAACATGCGAAATGATGCGGCAAAAATGTACGCATTTTCGCGATTTTTTTTTCTTTTCAGAAGAAAAATAATAATAAAAGTCAATTTAGCTGGTGATAGTAAAATGGTAAATGGTGTTTAACAAAATAATAACTGGAAAATTTTGCTATAAAAAATGAAAAAAAAAAATCAGAAGAAAAAAACAACGAGAAAAGTTGATTGTTAAAAGGCATTTGGTGGCTTGTCTCGTCTTGTCTTATGTTCGCTTTATGTTGTCACTTTTTGCCATTTTTATTTAACAATTTTTTTCGTTCGCTGGTTTTTTATTAATATCATTGAAAGTGTTTGTGAATTTTAAGGAATTAAATTATTTTTTTTTATTTTAATGATTGATTGTGTATTGCATTGACTGTATAACTTTGATATCAAAATAACAATAATAATTATTTTGTAACGCCTGTAATACTGGATTTTTGTTAATATTGAAATTTTTTTTATATCTTTCAAATGGAAAAAAATAGAATTTAGACTAGATTTAGAATAATAGACTTCTTTAACAATGCTGACTGTTAAGCACTTCATTTATGTTTAAAATTTTTTTTTTCCATTTTATTAATTTGTCTTTTATCGATTAAAAATTGTGCTGTTGCAAATCAAACTAACTGCTCGTCAAATAAAAATTATTTATAAAAGCTCATTTATGTACCAAAATTATATTCTAATTCGAAATTAAGTTAATTCTAATACGAAGCAAAGCTAAGGCTTTAAATTTTACTTAACCAATCAATGTGATTGAACGCTTTAACAATAAAAACTGCTTTAATTTTGGTTAAATTAATTTATAAACAAAGCGACAGTGGAAAGTTATTCAAAAAATTCCAATTTAATTATACTAAAGCTTAAAGCTTTTTATTTTAAAATTTAGTAAATTATTTGCTCTCTGTTAAAAGATGGATATATTTTATAATAAATAAGGAATAAAAGCTAGAATGTACAGATAATCTAATATCGTTTAAAGCATTAAAGTGGTTTTTTGCTCAAAATCTTCAGTGCTAGCGTATGTGTTCCTCGCAGCAAAATTGTATTTTCTTTTAATAATTTCCAGTAGTCTTCACGTTGCTGTCTGCTGTTGTAATTTATTTAAAGATTTTTTATATATCATTTTTACTACATAGCATTACACCACCTTTTAAACTAAATAAATAAGTTTAAAAAAATAAAATTTAATTTTACTGCACTTCATTATATAGAATTTTCAATCGATATTGTTTTTTTTTTTATTAAAAATAATTATGATTTATGATAAAAATGTGATTTTTATTTTAAGTATATGATATTATGTGATATTTTTTATTTAAATGAACTTAACACCAAAGCATTAATCTAATGTGTTGTGATGATGATGATCTAGATTGATAACCATGTTTATGGAATATGAATAAAAACTGCTTAGTTGTCGTTTCTTTGACTTTATCTATATCATTTGATTTTACTACTTTATTTAATATAGAATCGGTTCAATAAGAAATTGAAACTATTATTAGTCTAAGAAGGGAGAGAAAATAAAACGAATTTGGTTGGAAAAAAATGTAAATATTCGCAATCAAGAGGAAGTGAAATAAAAGCAAATTATAAACAACATATTTTCTACGCTACTAAGGAACTAAAACCAGGATAATCTACCCACAGTCTATTATAAAAACATTTCATTTTCATTTATTTAATCTAAAACGAGGAATTTTTATGAGCAAAAAAAATTGTAGAGAGAGAAATACAAACAGTGGGTGAATGATTTCGACTTTAGAAATTCATCAATTTTCAAATAATTTATTTATAGAAAAGCTTAGAATTATTATTAAAAACATTTCTAATATTTAATTTTAATAAAAAATTTAATTTTAATAAAAAATTTAATTTTAATAAAAAATTTAATTTAATTTATTTTCTATTTAATATATTAATTTTAATAAAAGAAAAATTAATTTTTGCAAAAAAAAGAGTAAATATAGCAAAAATACAAACCGCCAACCATCCCACATTATTTTTGTTAAAAATAAGCTCGCGTATTCTTCAACATTATTTTAATAAATTAATAAATAAAAATTAATTTAACTTACGATATTAATATTAATAAGAATAATAATAAATAAATAAATAGAAAATTTAATTTATTTTCTTTTTATACAAAAAAAAAAAAATAAAAGTTAAAAATACTTTCTTTTATTTCGGCGCTTTATGAATAAAAACCAAAAGTACTTAAAATGCTAAAGGCGAAATTTTCTTCATATTTTTATTTTTATACAAAAATTATTTTAAATCATTTATAAAATAGTGAAAAACCTGTTGAATATTAAACTGTTTTTTTGGTTAAAAAAAAGAATAAATAGGTTTTATCGCCAACATAATTAAGTTATAAAAAGTAATAACGGACAAGGACAAGGTCTCTCGCCTACATAAGTTATGAAAGTTTATCATTGCCATGATTAGGCTTCATTTTACCTATTAAAAAAAATACCATACGGTTGCAAAATGTTATATATTGATTGATCGATAAACAAATTTTTATTGTAACAAAAAAAAAATCTAATTAACTTATTTAAGACTTTCTTTATAAGCAACTTCTTCAATGTACAACCCAAAAACAGAAAAAAAGGTTTAAATATTATTTTCTATGTGTTTTGTTTTCGTATTTCTAAACGGTCTATATCTATTTATGTTTTATCTTATGCTTATTAAAAGAAAATATGTCGATTGTTCTCTTATTAAAATATGTGGTAATAACAACTTTATTAACCTGAACAATAGTGATGAGTGTTGCTAGATTTTCTTTATTTATTTATTTTTAACAGATTTATGTAACAATATGGTTAGGTAATGCCTTTCCATACAAATTTCTTCATTAATCATTTTAGTTTAATATAATTTTCCAATAAGAAACATATGGTAAATGATGTAAAAAAAATTGTTTAAGCAGGTATCAATTATTTTTATTAAACACTTTTATTAAATTAATCAATAGAAAATGATCAATCTAACTCGCGAAAAAGCTGAAATTCTCTAATCAAATATAAAAGTTAAATGAAAGTAATACTAAAAAGAAAACCATCAGCAAAATAAGCAAATAAAAAATGTTAAACATTGTTGATTTATCGATAAAATTTTCTATATTATTAACGAAAATTCGGAAAAACAAAATGTATATAGATAAACAACAGCAGTAACAACGCCCTTAACCTTACGATAAAATAATAATCAATAAACATTATAATTATGATTTATAAAAAGAAAAATGTAAACGAAAGTAAAATCAAAGATAAACAAAAATAAAAGTACGTTAATTCATTTTATATTGGCAACAAAAAATATCGAAGCACATAAAAAGCACAGAGAACAAGAAAAGGAAAAAACCACCCAAGAAAATCGAAGATAAATTTATCTTTAAAAAAATAAGCTTAACTCAGTTTGTTATTTACTTGTATTGTTGCTACTACGGTTAATATTTTATTACTTTATAATCAATTTAGAATTAGAATAAGATCAACACGTGGAAGTTACTTAATTAAAACAAAAAAGAATTTCTTTCAAAAAAATTTCCTTTTTTGTTTTTCTTGTATTATTTTTTGTTTAGCTCAGCAAAACAATTTTCGTTTTTTGTTCATGAATTTGATAAAGTTTTTGGGTTTATTTAAACCAATTATGAACCGGTGAATTAAATACTAAACTGATAACATGTTGATTAATTATATAAAACACTTAGATATAAAGTAGTACCAACACATTAATCCATTTTATATGGCTTTAATCACGTAAATGGATATTTTTTCTTCTTCTTATTTAGAAATTAACATTTTATGGATTTTATGTTCGGTTTTATTTTAAAAATTAAAATATGGACATTGGAAATAAAATGGATGTTTAAAATGAATTTGCTTATTGTGAGCTTTTAGGGATTAAAAATTGATGTTGCAAGTTTCAATGAACTTTCAGCGAATAAATGTTGCCACGTACATATGGTATAGACATTAAACAAAAAGTTTAATAAAAAAAAACTAAATGCAAGTTTATTTTACAGTAAAAACTGATAAGATAATCAATAACTGATAAACAAAACAGAAAAATCGAAACAAAAAATTAAAGAATTTACATAAAAACTTTGATTAGCAGAAGATTTGGTAAAGCTAATTAAAATAATTATAATTTTTCCTTAACAAAATGATGCATTTTATTGATCTATTCTAATGGATTTTTATTGATGCTTTTAAGCATACTTTCATGCAAAGTTTTGATCATTTACCATTGCTAAACTTTTATTAAAAATTTGTTTTTCTAATAATAATAAATCAGATTGTCAACCAGCAATTCTTACTTAATAATAAGTAAGTTCACTTGAAAAATAAATTCATTTTTTTGAACATTTTTATTCTATTCTATAAAGAAAATCTTTTATTTTTCATTTTTATAATAAAATTTCCATATTTATTGACGATTGAAGAAACATTTATATATTCAATTTTCATGTTTATTATTGTAAGATAGATTTTTTTTATTAAGTTTATTGAAAATTTAAATTTTGAAGTTAAAACGCGATTACTATCTTATTATTTTTATTTATTATTTGTTATTTGTATTATTTTATGATGTAGAAATATTTGTTTTATTCCTGTTTGAATCCGCAGGATTTATTATAGTGATTTATAAGCTTTAAATTGTAATTTAAACTTATTTACATTTTACAAATAAGTTCCTTTAAGATATATCAACGATTGTCTTATTATTCGTGATAGTTTATCCTTTTCATCAAATAAACAAGACATATAATTTCCTTGACATTTTATTGCAACAACGAGCATATCTCGTCTGTCTCAAATAAATACATTTGCTGCATTCAGCAGATCATTACTTGCTTAGTGAAAATTTAATATAAAAAATAATAATTATTAATATTTTCCATTAAAAACTAGTGAAAAGCTTTATTTATGCTTGTAAATTCAATTTTTATTATTTAAAAAAAAAATTAAAAAAATAAAATAACAAAGTTTTGCAATTAAACTTTATAAAATGGATTTTATTTTTTCAATTATATTTTACGTTTCTATGATTTATTTGAATGGAAATAAATAAATAAAGTGATTTTATTGAGTAAAAAGACATTATATTTCCTTTGGTATTGAATCGTTAAATTTCTGTCAATCAGTCAATTTTCAAATGGTTAAGGAAACTTCCAACCCAGACAAGAGGAAATAAGGCAAATAAAAAAAACCTTTTAAACAAAGAAAATTGACTGAGATGATATTGCAATAGGGGAATAAATTTTAGTTAAATGGTATGAATTGCATAAAGGTAAACACAGACAAAAATCAACATAAAGTTTTATAAATCCAATGGGAAATTAAGGTTATTCTAACTTTATTGATGATATTCTAATCGTTATGCATTTAATTCTTATAAATAAATAATTTATTCCTTGCTTTTTCTAATAAGAATTTCAAATATTCAATACAAGAAAAAATAATAAAAACTTTACTGTGCTGATTAAATATGAAAGTAAAGAAAAGGAAAAAAATTATTAAACAATTTTCGCATCTTTAAATCGAAGCAAATAGAAAAAATATAGCAAAAAAAATTATGAATTTCTTTGCAAAATAAAAAGCTCCTTTATCATATTTTCTATTACATTCTTATTGTCATATGTATTTCCTTTACGTTTGCATTTTTCTGCATTATTTCTACTCAGTCTGTTGCTGCTGATCGTTTTTTTCTGTTACAAAATATATTCCATTTTACAATTTTTTATGGCATTTTATATTTATTTTAATTTATTTTATTTTTTCTTCTTTTGCCAACATAAAAGACAACAAAATCTTATTTTTATTTCAATTCGAGTTATTGAATATCGAATGGTAAAAAATCAAATAAATAAATAAATTATGTAAAAGAATTTGTTTCTGATGTCGTTTTCTAAATAAAATTTCTTTATTTTTTTTTTTTATTAAAAATAATCGGTTTTGATTGCTTATATAATTTTTTTTGTATGTAAACACTGTGTAGTTGACAATTTATGATATTATTTATTTTGTTTAATATGAAAAACAACAAGAAAGAATCATTTAATTAAATCATGACACAAACCTCTATACTCGTATACCAAAAGTAAAACAAAAAAATTGAATTAATAAAATCAACGAATAAAAAAATTTAAATAAAAACTGATTTGTTTATACAATCAATTAATACCACTATAAATATTTATTTGTTTTTTTTTTTACTATCCTGTTGAAAATGAAAATATATAGAAAGAGAAAAAAAAGAAGAAAATGTTTCTGCTATACATTTTATTAATTAGCTTCGTTTTATTAATGAACATTTTATCTGTAATAATATTTTTTTATCTTTAAATTTTTCATTGTTATTCAATCAATAAAACGTTTTGACGTTTAATTTAATGATGATGATTTTTTTTGGAATATAATTGTATTTCGTTGTTACAATTAAAAATCTTTTCGGATATTTATTGAACATTATTTATTATATCGTTAATTCTGAAATGTTTAACAACCGTAAGTTTATAGTATATCACCTAATGCTTTAACTAAACGGATTTAATTACAAATTTATTCTTCATTTCATCTCATTTTAATTGGAAATCATAACTTTTGATTAAAAAAAGCACACATTGACCACCGTTATTTAATTAACATTAAAAGCTCACGTATTTACAAAAAAAATTTAAATTAAAAATACAATAGAACAAAAAGGGGAAAAAACAATTACCACCAACACATAAATTACATTGAATTAAGCTGAAAGCAGTCTAAAATAAAATAAACAGGTCAGTAGTGATGTTTACTTTAAACTATTTAAAATAAACTCAAGCTATGCTAATATTTTTATATAAAAAAAAAATAAAATAAAAACTGTGGGTGAGTTTAGTCGCTTTCAACAAAACTATGCAGTCGATTACATAGAGAAAAATTAAAAAAAAAAAACAATAGACAACGTTAATCAGCTTTAGTGATGAGTCTATTCAGTTGGAAAATACCAACGAAATAAACTTGAAAAAGTACATTTTGAGGTTAAAATATGCTCCCCGGTGAGCTGAAAGCTCTGTAGCTTAAAATAAATACTAAAATAACCAGATAAATTTCTAGTCATTCACACACAGCGAATAAAAAAATTTTCTTTTTTTATTCAAATTTAACGCAGCTTATATGTGACAAATCAGTTTAATAAACTATTTTTTATATATAAAAAGGAATAAATTAATTATCTATCTGATAAAGTTTATATCATTATATTTTTGTTCTTTTTTGTTTTGTGCAGAGTAGAAAATAACAGTGGAATAGTATATTGTGAAAAATATTACGAAATGAAATAGCATTTGTTGTTAGAATGTTTTTCTCCTGGGTATAACTTTATGTAAGTTAATGTTTATGTTTTTTTTGTGACGTGAAATCTCATAATTTTTATTCTTTACAATAAATTTGCTTAAGATTTATGAATTATTATTAATTTTTTTTGTTAAAGTGTAAGAGCAATTACAGCAAAATAAGAAAAATATTATTACTAATAAAGTTTTTAGCTTTAGGAAAGTTTTTCCAACTGTGTAATAAAACTTTTGCTGAATTTATCAAATAACATAGTTTTTTGAACTTTTATTGTTATTGTCTAGTAAGTTTACCAAATGGAGAAGTTAATTTATTTATTTATATTCCGTCTTGTTTTGGTTAAATTTTTTTTATAAAAATCTAAAAGTTAATTTGAATTTTAATCTTATTGCTTTATTGTGCAATAAAAGTGTGTTTTAATCGTAAATCGTAAAAATATAATTATTATTAAGAAATTTAAATTTTTGTATTAAAATTTAATTAATTTACTATTTAAAATTATAAAGTTTTTATTATTAATTAATTTTTATTATTATAATTATAAATAATTAAAACAAAAATTATTTTTCTATATATATTTTTACAATATAGGTTTGTGCCTATGATAAACTGGTATAATATTATTCATATAACGTGTAAAAATTAATTTAATTTTGTTATTTATGCAAAAAATTATTATAATATTACTGTAAAATTATTTGATTAGTTTAGTTAATTTATCCTAGATGCATTTAATATGTTTAAATCACCGGATTAAAGAGAAATTATTAATTTATTATTATTTATTTATGCTAAATTGCATTTAAATAATCAGCGAACTATTGCCAACAAGTACTGAATCTTCACTAAAGAATAACACAAGACACAACATTAACAACTTTAAAGTAAATAATGTTACCTTAATGAATAAATCAACTATTAAACTAAGACACAAAGTTTAACATCAGAGAATTGTCTGTATTTTAATCAGTAAATATATGTATATATATATATATATATATATATTACAGCATTAATAAACCAAAAAGTTTATTGAATTGAAATTACATATAAAAAAACCAAAAAGTTTTTCATAATTCAGTTTAATCAAAATAAAATCGGAAAAGTATCCATTCAGCATAAATGTTACGAGTAAATTACACACAAAAATTAAAAAACCAAATATTATAATTGAAATAAAGGAAACATAATTTCGCTTTCCAAAAGTTATTTGCTTTAATTATTTTGGTAAAAAAAATAAAAACACTCTGCTTTTTTCATTAATATTATTATTTGTTAATTATTTATTATTCTGGTTAATCCAGCACTCAGTAATATCAAAATACTGAAAAATAGACAAATTAAAAATGAATTAATTTTTCAATAATACCTTTTCTCTATTTTTTTTTGTTAAATAACTAATTATTCAATGATAATGTTAGCTTTTTGTGTTGAGCTTATTAACTTATTCTGCCAAATAGAATACATGATAAGGATAAGACTAAAAAACATTGTTTTAGTCCTATTCGTAAATCGTTGTTTTCGATGATGTCCTTATAGCCTCCGGTTTAATAATTAAAAAGTACAAAACAAATATATATAAATTGGTTCTTTTTTGTAACATTCACTAATTACTTTAAAAATAATTTCTAAGATCATCATTATTATCAATGACTCTCTATTAAAAAGTTTTAATCAATTAACAATTTTTTATTTGTTTTAGCTTGTTTTAAAGTCACTAGGCTGCTCTTGAACATGAGATTAAGGTCATTTCAATGGGAATACGTATTGAATTTCAATTATTATTATTATTTTATAATAGGATGAGTAGTATAGTAGTAAGCAGTATTTTTTTTAACAATATTTTTAAGCAAATCCCTCGTTTGTGAATCTTTGTGTATGAAATATTCAGTTGTTCTTTGACTTTTTGTTTCAAACTTAATTATTGTGTTAACGTTTTTCTTTTGCTTTTTAATAAAATTAACTCTAATCACAATGGGAAATATAGTTATTGTTCATGGTAAATAAACCTTAATTATTTATAATGTATTACTCAATCTGTAATTCGTGGAAATAAAAGTCCAGCATATACAATTGAATCGCTTAAATCGAATTTAAATTCAGCATAATTAACGAAAGTGTTTTTATTGATTAAAAATAATAATTTTTCAATTAATAAATATTTTATTTTTACAGAAAATTAAGTTAAATAATTCCAAAACATAAATAATATTGATAATAATGCTAAAATTAACTAAAAATAACTAACTAAATATCAAACGAAATAAAATTTTAGAAAATAAATTATACTGATTGCATCCAATAGTTTTAGCAGACATTAAACATATATAAACTATCTACTAATTAATGTAATTCGTGCAAATAATCTATGAATAATGATGTTACATTTATATTGTGTTTACTTCCGCGTCCCGCATATAAAAATTACTATTTAAACATTCATTATAGCGATAAGATCTGTATATATTTAATGCTACAAAAACTAATATCAGGCTGTATACTTACGCTATTTGTTTCTATATTTGCTACATAATCATTATTGTAAATGATTCAATTATGAGTAGATTGATTCCATTCACAGCTATAATATTACATACATACAAAACATTTTATACATCGATTAGTATTTTTAAAATAAACAAAATATGCCAATAAATCAATTTAATAATAACGCAACACACCCACCACTCAGAGAAATAAAATTTTATAATTTTAATTTTGGTAAATAAAATGTAATAAAAAACAGCATACTTTCGAATATAAACATTAAAATAAATCAATTTTTATGATAAAACTCATTAAAAGCAAAAAAAACTGTAAATATTCCATTAACCTGTGGATCGTTAAAATTGTTAATTGATTAAAAATTCTCTTTTTTTTTGGATGGGTTTTTAAACCGGAATGCTTTTACCCTTTAGTTGGTTTTTTTCAGTACAAAATTCCATCATACAAATAGAGACATGAATTACATTTGCGTATTTCTGATTGATTTATTTCACTAACAATATTATTAAAAGTCTAAAAACTTTAAACTAAATTTTTCTAAATTGAATTGATCCTATTAAACTTTTCCATTGTGTTTAAGATTAATAAATTGCTTCAAAAACTTCTTTAACTTCTTTCTAAAAAGTATGCAGAATAAATTTTTAAAATAAAAATTCACTTTGCAAATAACAATCAAATTAATACTTCTAAACTTTATTGTAATTTTAAGCTTTAATTTTATTACAAAGGCAACTATTTTTGTTTTTAATTTTTAATAAATAGTTACAAATATCTTCTATTATTATTATAATAATAACTGCTACCACTTGTCTTACTTTATCTTTAATAGAGAGAAATATTTTATCTTTTATTTACAAAAATTCGTGTTTCCATTAATTTTTCTTTCTTTTAATAAAATAATCAAAATGGCACCTAGACAAAAAATCACATTTTATATCATTTTTTTTTCCTCTGTCAAGATTAACAAGGACAAAATTGAGAATAATAATAAACAGAAATGCTACGTGACATTAGACATCTTTAACAATAATATAGTGAAAACAGTGTTAAAAAAGTACAAGAAACAAAGCTTTAACAGAAAAAAAGGCAAAGCGAAAAAAAAAGAAACGAAATGTTCACATTTTACTGAAGAGTTTCTGTACTTTATTTAATAATAGCAAAGAAGTATTGGCTTGTATTTCTTACTCATTTAGTTTGTTAGTTTTATTTTCCTTGCATAGTCATGAATGTATATAGGTTAAGTGGAAGCTTAACTAAGTTATCAAAAAATACCAGGCGCCTCCACTTTAAATGTTTTTCAATTTTTTTCTTGTTTTTTTTTCTATTATAATAACCACCCACCGTTAATTTAAAACTATAAATTCACAGATTGGTGTTTTTTTTTTTTGCTTTTTAAATCCTCATTAAGTAATAATAATATTATTATTTTAGTGAAATTTGATAACTATTCAATAGAATACTTAAAGAATTCTTTTGTGTCGAATAAACAATAAAATTAATTTCGTTGCTTATTGCTAGAGAAATTTAATTTAATTTTTCTATTTTTATTTTTTTACAAAAGCAATGTACACGTGTAGACAAGAATACTTTTTTATTTTTTTTTTTTTTGCAATTATTACGTTTAATTATAATTAATTGGGTTTCTTGTTATTATTTTATTTTTATTTTATTATCATCACCCTTTGTTTTTATTTAAAAAACATAATTAAACAACCAAATGCAGTCAGTTTCCCCTGCTTTTTATCATTAAAGGTGGCTTTTTTAAAGGTAAATATTATCGCATAGCACGACGTCTGTAAACACTTTTATTAGTCAATGTTTTCTTTAATTTTAAGTGGCATGATTATCCGTTGGGATGACTTGTTACATTAACTGCATACATACATATTAAATTTAAGTTTGTTTTTTAGTAAATAAATTTCCCAACGGTATCAACTCAATCTTATAATTTTATCCATTTAACTTATATTTTCTTTAAAATGCTTTCATTATTATCAAAAACTTTTCATTTTATTATAATTTTACTTTCTTTGCAGTGGATAAAAAACACAAAACAAATAATAAACAAGAAGAACATTATGTTTGGTGTGCGTAAACACATAATAACACAACATATAACACAACATATAACATTTAAAAACATGTTTAATATTTAATAAGAAAACCTCTTTTTTATTTTTTAACAGCAGTAGTTGGTTGTCGTTGTATTAATGTTCTTTTAGCGGAAGTATTTCTAACATTTTCTTTAGAATAAATTCCTCAAGGGAAATTGTCATGTTTTTTTTATTTATACAAAATAGAACATGTTCATTTGTATATTCATTTGCATATTACACATCAATAGAAAATATTATTATCAACAAAAAAAGAAGATACATACATCAAAGTATATCATTTCTTTTCTGCTAATACTAATTTCCTGCTAAAACGAATAAAAAATAACAAAAACCGATTAAAATAAACTTGAATCGTCAACAGTCTATTATATTTTATTTTAAATCGATAAAAACAATCATGTGCTAAATATTTAATTAATTTAAATGTTAAGATTTTTTTTTTTTTTTTTTTTTTTATAAAGAAATTGACATGTTTAGGAATTACGACGTGAAGTCGACCTGTGAATAGCTTTGAGCTACCATGTCAATTTATAGGATGGGATGTAAGATATTTGTGGACATTGGTTTTAAAGGATTGGATATTAAATTGGTTTGGGAACGCACACGCTGGTAAGGCGTTCCATTTCTTTGCTGTACGAGTAAAGAAATCGTTTTGGAACTTCGATGTTCTTACCGTTCTTAGAGTTACCGCTCGACCGTGGGTGGTAGTACCAGCCCTTGTTTCCCGTAGCCTTTTTTCGCGCGAAGGCATTATTTCGGAGACCTCTTTCGAACAATGCCCGTAACTATATTTATAAAAAATCGTGAGGTCCGCTACGTCCCGACGATGCTTTAGCGAGTCTAATTTGTCCGTGATTTCGGGATTATTTATTAATCGAATGGCCCGGTTTTGTACCCTATCTAATAAATCTAAAGTGGTCTTTGCCGCAGCGCCCCATACATGACAACAATATTCCATACACGGCCGTATGAAAGATTTATATATGAGACAGAGTTGCTGCGCGTTAAAAAATGACTTGCGACGATACAAGAAACCTAATTTTTTTGACGCTTGTTTCGCGATACTCATGACATGGTCATGCCACAACAGATTTGATGAGATATTTACACCAAGAAGACGCACCGATGACTCTTTTTCTAGTAGAATTGAGTCAAAAATTATATTCTCGTTTTTATTTTTAAGTTGTAGCCGCGATATCTCACATAGTTGTGTTTTAGACGGGTTAAATATAACTGAGTTTTTCTCCCCCCATTCAATTATCCTACACAGATCCTTATTCATAGATGAAACTACTGTTTCCCTTTCCATTTTTCTCACCTCGGTATTATGCGAGGAATAACAGTGAGTGGCATGGAGAGTGCTATCATCAGCGAAACTATGAATCGGATTAATTGTCGACTTTAATAAGTCGTTTATGTATAAGATGAATAGAGTTGGTGAGAGAACCGATCCCTGTGGTACCCCAGAATTTGTACGAAATTCACTTGAGAAGGTACCGTCTACTACAACGCGGAAACTTCTATTGCCTAAGTAGCTTTTTAACCATCGGACAGTTGTATCATGAATCCCGTATGACTCAAGTTTTGCAAGGAGATTATCGTGCCAGACTTTATCGAAGGCCTTAGCAATGTCAAGTGCAACGGCTAATGACTCGCCGTGCTTTTCCATTGCACTATTCCACTTGTGAGCGACATATGCTAACAGGTCTCCAGTGGATCTTTTAGATCTAAAGCCGTATTGGCGATCATCCACTATTTTAAAGTCTTCGATATACTCCTTGATGTTGTGATTTATGTAGCGTTCGAACACTTTTGCGATGATTGGGATAATGGCAATTGGCCTATAATTGGCTGGGTTTGATTTGTCACCTTTTTTTGGGATTGGGTGCACATTAGCGGTTTTCCAGGAATCTGGAAATATTCCACTTTTGTGCGACATACAAAATATTTTTGTGAATACAGGAGCGAGTTCAGATGCGAAGGTTTTTAAAATAATCGATGGAATTCCATCAGGCCCAGTGGTTTTTTTTGCATCTAGCTCCTGTAGGTATTTTTTAACAATACAACTGCGAAATACAATTGCATTCATTGATTTTTCGAAGACAGGCATTTTCGTGGGCTTTTCAGAATTTGAACTATCTCTAGTTGAATTTGCGGCAAAAATTGCAGCCAGAGTGTTTGCCTTTTCTTCTGCTTCGGAAACTAATTTTCCGTTGCTTTTAAGAGGTGGGAGGGACGAAGATGTAAAATTATTTTTGACAGATTTTGCCATTTGCCAGAATTGACGTGTGCCAGTGGGGCAATTTGATAGTTTTTCGGCTTTGGCTGCGTTGGATTTGATTTTTTCACTGTCGATTATATTTTTACATACTACGCTTGCTTTTTTGTAAGCAAGACGATGCTCTGTGCTCTTTGTTGAGCAAAAAAGATTAAAAGCCTTTTGCTTAATAGCACAAGCAGTTTTAGCTTTTTTGGAGTACTGCTTTTGTGCTTTGGGTTGTATAAGCGAAGAAGGAATGAAACGGCTCATTCCGTGCTTTATGACATCGGTGACAATGTTAGCCGCTTGATTTATGCCAATATTTTGGATACTGCTTTTCCAAGGATATCCTTGGAAAAAACGACGCAAACCGTCTGTATCCATTTTTTTAAAATGCCAAACTCGCCTTGGAACAGTGTTCGATCGTTTACATTTATCCAATGAAACTCGAGACACGACAAGTTCATGATCCGAGTTTCCTATCCTTGGCATAACCGCTACCGAAGTTATATTAGGCATAGACGAAAGGTAGAGGTCGAGAATATGCCCGGTGTGACCTTTACTACCTGGGAAATAAGTCGCGTCTTTAACCATTTGGGTTAAATTTAGGCCACTTGCGAATAGTTGGGCCTTTTTACCGATATGGTTGGGTGCACTAAGCGACGATAAACCCAACCATTCAGAGTTATGGACGTTGAAATCACCGACGATTATAATTTCCGCGTTTCCGTTATATTTTATGATTTCGTCCATTTTTTCCGAAAATTTATCGAAAAAGTCACAAGTGTGTTTGGTGTTTGGCGAACGATAAACACCAACAGTGATGATGACTTTAGATAGTAATGAAATTTTTATTATTAACGTGTTATACGCCGCGGTATTTATTTCGTATTTTTGGAGACGCGAGTATGCAATATTATTGCCAATATACGCGCATACGCCGTGTTTGAATTCGAACGAGTTTTCGAGTCTATATCCGTTCGTTAGGTATTGCTCTGCGTAGCAATCGCGAGCAACTTGAGTTTCCGTCAAGAAAAGAACATCCGGATGTTCTGTCTCAACGTATTGTTGGACACAGTTAAAATTTTTATAGAGTCCGCGGATATTAGTGCAATTTAAGGAGAATGAGGAGGAGAACGGATTTGAAGGTTTATTTCGCACATTGGTTGCTGAACCCTGACCAGATCTAGGATTCCCAATGTGCGGCAGTGCATTTTTGCGGTTGGTACTATTCATAATAAATAGTCCAACGCAATAAAGCCATGAAACTAAAATATAAATTTACTAAAACATACATATAATAGGTTAAAAAGAAAATATAAAATCAATAACCAATATTTAATTTAACAATAATAAAAATAATAATAACAACAACAATAATAATAATAATAATAATAATCAAAATGATAATATATCAATAAACAGTCTGTTATAATTTGAAAATTCTAACAAAACTGTGTATTAATTAAGTGACAGCTCGCCTATATTTGTGTGGCGTGGTATATGCACTAAAGATTTTGTATAGATGTATATAGAATGTGTACAAACTATGAATAATTTTTAGTGTAGCTATTGAAATAAAAGTAGTATTTTGAGTGAAAGTGCAATTATAATAATAAAATTGCTTTTAATTACATTAAATTATTATTTGTGCAAATGAGCTTAATAATTCACTTGTGGTTAGAACACTGTCAACACTTGCATTTTTCTAGTAATTTTCTTTAAAATAAAAAAATCTATTTTTTTGAAATGCTTATTGATTTTTATTTTTTAAATCAAATAAAAAAACGAAACGAAATAAGATTATTGAATTTATAAAAATAAAAAAAAAGTACAAAACTTCGCCTTTAATGTTAAATGTAAAACATCTGCTACCAAGCAATTGTATTATAGAAGCAAGGAAAAAAAAATTGTATCAGTAGCATATTCGCAGCATAACATGATTTTATGATAAATATTCAATAAGTTGTAATAAAATAATGAAAGTATATATTTATATATATATAACATTGAAATTGCGTGTCACATTGTAATAAAAGTTGTACTCGATTGGTTTGTGCAATAAGGGGGTTTTTTGTTGTGTACAAAAAAAGCATATAAATACATAAAAATGAATTTCCTTAACCAATATGTGCCATCACTTTATTTTTCTACTTTTGCAACTATTTTAGTGTTATATTTTCTTTTCTTTTTATTTGAAAAATCTCTTAACGATATTACTTTTTTATCTAGTTTTTTTATGAAGCATGTTTTGTTGTTCATTTTAATGCCACGAAAATAAAAATAAAGTTTTATTCCGGAAAATTATATTCAATATTGTTTTGGTTTTGGAAAAGGTAAGGTACGATAAGGTTTTCTAATCGGTTTATGTCGATTACAATTAATAGCAATTATGAGCAATAAAACATTGTTTTAAATATTTATCATGTTATTTTCATTGACAGTCACTATTCAATTAATTGAAAAGCTTTGATGTTTAAATTGTATTATGTTCATTCAATTTGTCATTATTATTATTTCAATTATTAAAAATATATATGTGTTATAAACAATTCACACCTAAAAATTATAACAATATGTACCAATTATATAATTATCATTTCTATCTTAAATTAAATAATTAAATAATATATACTTTATCATGTTAAGTGCGTAACCATCATCATATTTGCCTTTTTTCTTTTTTGTGTTATTTCCGTTTTCAATATTTACATACGAAAATATATACATACGTAAATATAATTTATTATAATAACAAATATGTGAAATAATACTTTTGTAAATAAAATTAATAATTTGTCAATAGAAGAATATGCAAATAGAATAAATTTTAAACATATATTTTATTATTTTATTAAATATGAAAATAAAAATAATAAATTTACACGTATACCAGTTTAAAAATAATATTATCGAGCATTCAAACCAAACTACTTGTTAAAAAATTAATAAACATTATTAATGAATTTATTAGTAAAAATATATTTCAAATATTAAATATTTAATTTAAAAATTTTAGTTTTGGAAAAATTCATAAAATATAAACGAATTTATCAGTTCTAACAATTTTATTAAAAAAATTATTCTTTGTACTCAAAAAATCGTTAAATAAAATTTGATCTTTAGTATACCAGTTTAGATACCAATAAAGCAAAATAAAGTAACAATTATCATTTTTTTTATTACTTCCTTTAACAGGAAGCAAAAAAATAATATGTATTCTAATTATTTTTATTACTTCGATAAGAAGCATTATACTTAAAAGATCACCACTTAAGATCAGCACAAAGTACTAATGAATATCTTAACTGTTTTAATATATTTCACAAGTTTTTCTACTTTTATTAAAAGCAAAAAAACTTTCATTATAACATAATTAATGAACTGACAACGATTTATTCTAAAAAATTTTTATATTAAATGTAGAAAAGAACAAGAAAAGCATATTTTAAATTTTTTTATTTAAAATAAATTTCATTTTTCTTTTATGATAAACAACAGATGGTTACGCTAAGCAATTAAATTTATGTTTTTTTAATTTAATTAAATTTAGAACTTGGATTTTCTGCTGTGTGTGTGGGTTATTTTGTTCTTTTTTTCGTCTAGTGGCTATTGTTATTGCACCATGAGTACATATTTTTTTCTTTTACAGTAAGATACATGAATTATTTGAACGGACTGTGGCTGTGCTGTATTTTTTTATTTATCGATGTTTTTCTTGTGTAAATTTTTTAAATGATACTATTTGTTGTTATTAGAAGACGTGGAATGACGTGAATTTTTTTGTAATAGTAAAATACACAGTTTATTACTTTATTTATTAAAAAACAGCATAATTAGTGTGTATTCTGTTGATTATGTTTTTAATAAATAATGTTTTATTATTACAGCGTTAAATTCGTTTATATTCTGCGTAAATTTTGCTGTTGCAAAGCTTCTGTATTCAACATATATAATAATTTATAAAACTGCAGTAAAAATCATTTCATTAACATTAGTTTAATAAGATCGAATCGTAAAAAAACATTCTCTTAGTCACAAGATAAAAATTATAATACAAATTCGTAAATAATTTGCTCTGCGATTTTTTCAACTATCACACGACTGTAAATATACTTAAATTTCTTTCCGTTTTTATTTGTTTACATTATTATTATATTTCTCTCTTAAATACTAAACTAAACACGAAATATTTTCTTCTTAAGTAAGAAAATTAATTAAAAACTCAACGTTAAGCCAACGCAGTAAAAAGTTAAATAAAATCGAGCTACAACTTAATCATCAAATAACAAATAATTATTATCGAAGTATTTCTCTGCTTTTCTCATAATTTTCCCATTAACACTTCACCATTACCATATGTATTATAAATAATTATGAAAACAAAATATATGATATTTACGAAAACATATTATAATTTATATTTAAATAAATTTTTATTTATTTAATGTAAAAAAAACATCAACAGCAATCAGACAAAAAATTCTTTCTTTATTTAAAAAAAATATATATTTTTTTCATTAATTGTTACAATGATTTTGGTTATTTATATATTTCAAAATAAAAAATATATAAACTCTAAACCAACGTCATTAAAACACAAGAAAAAAGAGGTAAAATCAGCAAAATCAGAGGTAAAAAAATGAAAACAAATTTAAAAAAACGAAGGTATTTTAATTAGCCGCTAATTAAAATATTTTGCAACAAGTAAAAAAATGAATTTTGTATGTCTATGACGACAGCAAATTAATTTGTTTCTATTCGATAAATTTTAATTTAACACATTAATTATTATTTATGTTATTTTTTTAATATTATTGAATTTTCTTACTCTAATTACAAATAGTTTATCTATTTGAATATGAAAAATGTAGCTATTTTTAGAGATTACATGGCGTATATTTTTTGCTATAAATTTAGATTTTTTCTTAAAGAAAAATAAAATTTCTTTTATGTAATGAGTAATTAAATTCAAAAAGAAAACATTTTTATTATTTTTTGGCTTTTATTTATTTACTTTAATCAGTAATTACCTAGATAAATGACGTTAGTCAAAGTATTCTATTTTATTTTCAAGAATCAATAATATTTATTATGGCAAATTGTACCAGTTGATGATAAATAATCGTTACTGATCATTAAACACATTTAAAAAACTAACAAATTGCTATTTTTATTTATCCATATGTAGTAAATATAATAAAATAATTATGTGAAAAATCGTGATGATCACTTTTATTAATAAGAAATAATTACTTTCTTTTACATTTCTTTATTTAAGAAAATATTTTTTAAAATAGAAATTTTTATTATTATGCGTTGTTATTAATAGAATTTTTGATACATGCAGCATGTTAAAAACTCACGCTTATAATTATAAAATATGAATATTCAACTAACAATAAAAGATCAGTGAAAAGCATAGTATTTTCAAAAGAAATTTAATTATAAATATTATTTTAATTAATTTTAAATCAAAAAAAGTTGAATAATAAAGTCTTATTTCAATAGTAAATGTGACTGTTTTCTATTTTTGTATGCATCAAAGTAGTATTTTTGTTACATATGACAAAGAATCATATTCATTCTTTTTTTTTGTATTATTTCTTTTTAACACATCAAAGTGTTTATTTGTTAATGAAATTTTTTATAATATAACTAGAAAATGAATATATACATTTCATACAATAAACTGAAAATGCTTTCATTATACTGCGAAATCAAAGAAATCTTTAGAAAATTAATTAAATTTGTTCAAAAACTATCAATTAACTTTTCAGCGATACATTAATATGAATTTTCTTTGTGCGTTTCATTTTTCTAAACACATAAGAAAAAATACATATTTTTCATCATCTCATTGTGTATTTTCTTTCATAAATTTTCTATTGCAGCCGCCTGTTTAAATTTTGACACAAACATTTCAAATATACTATGATATTTTTTTGCCTTTTAACACTTCAATTTTTCGTTATAAAGAAAATCTTTCTTTTTATTTTTTGGGGTAAATAAAATAAAATGAAAGTTATATCAATATCAAATAATATTGAATAAACTTATTCATTGTGAGTATTATCCCTTTTAGACTGTTTTACTGTTGTTTCTTTTGTTGTTGCGTTAAGTTTTGATAAAAATTACTTTGCCTTGGCTTCGTTTTCGTTCTATACTTTTTTATTAAGGGCTGATAGCTGCTGAATTATCGATGATTTAAGTTGTGTTAATGGTAGCATTAGTGTTAATAGCAATGTTTATACCCACTATTTTTAAT
The DNA here is from genome assembly GCA_963942525.1 of Ptychoptera contaminata. Lineage (NCBI taxonomy): Eukaryota > Metazoa > Arthropoda > Insecta > Diptera > Ptychopteridae > Ptychoptera > Ptychoptera contaminata. Next base: position 16,984,654 of record OZ012639.1, on the reverse strand, counting down.
AACCGACAAATATCGAGTAATTTTTATTGTTCTTTTCCCCCGATACAAATGAATAAAATATGTTAAGTTTAGCCAACAAGGCAACAACAGCAGTTTTCCACTTGTAAAGTGTCTTTTTATTTATTTATTTATTTATTTATAATTATAATCGGCGTTAATAATATAATCGGCTTTGGTAAATGGAGCTTTTAAAGATTCTAACCGGACTTGCTAGAATAAAATTAAATCAGATTAATAACCTGAATTGTTTAACATTTGTTGACTCTTTTTTGGATAATAAAAGAAGAACTAAAATAAATGCAACTGTCGTCTAGACAAAGTTTTTTACATAAAATTAATAATAAAGTTTATAAACAATTAGTAATTATATGAAAATTATTTAATTACGCCTTTACCACCTCTTATAACAAATTTGTTCATATTTAAAGTATTTTCTTTATGATAAATAAAACGGAAAAATATTCGTTAAAATAGCAATAATATCGAGAACAATTATTTTCACACCAATTCCATTGGTCAACATTGATTATTGACAGTTTTTTCTTTGCTTCTTGTGGTTTCATTTGCATTCAAAAAAAATTCTTTATTTGTATTTTCAATTTCAATCAAAACAATTTTTTATTATTTATAATAATAATAAAAAAATTTCAATTTATAAAAGAATGGAAAAAAATAAAGCTTCGAATAAAAAATTTTCGCTTTTTATTTGCTAAAAAAAAAAAACCATTCTTTTGCACAAGAAAAAAATAATAAAATAAATATTTAATGCAGAAAATAACAAAAAAAAAGAAATGTGAAAAAGTAAATTTAAATAAGTTAATGAGAAAATTGTAATCAAAATACAGTTTTACATACAATTTTTGTATAAACAAAAAATTCGTAACTTACTTTTTTAAATGGAATTTTTTCTATTTATTTTTCTGCTCTTAATATATAATTCAATTATTTTTGCATTTATTTTTAGTAAAATAAATGAATTTTTTATGAATAATCGTTACATATAGTACACTTAAGTGATGTCAGTATAAACTTTTAACTTTAAACGCTTGAACTTTTCTATTTTCAATAAAAAACAAAAATTCCTAGAATTTAACATGCAGCAGAAAAAATTAAATAATTTCAAATTTATTTGTAATCAGCATACTTGTGCGTTATAGAATTTTTAATTAATTTGTACATATTTAACATACTTATTTAGGGTTTACGGACTATTGATCGCATGACGGTTGATCGCATGACGGTTGATCGCAGGACTGTTGATCGTAGGACGTTTGTTCGCAGCAGACTGTTGCTCTTAGGAAGGTTGCTCTTAGGACGTTTGTTCGCAACAAAAATTTTAGTGTTTTGTTACAGCGTATAATTTTAAATATTAAATAATTATACTAATAAATAAATAAATAAATAATAATTATTATTAAATAATTTTATTAAAAATAAATAAATAAAAAATAAAATTAAATGTTTTAATAATTAATAATAAATAAAAAAAATAAATAATAATAATAATAATAATGATAACAATAATAATAATAATAATAATATATATATATATACATTATTAAATAATTATATATAAATAATAAATTTAAGTTTAAACTAAAAAGCAACGTATGAGCAAACCAATCTGCTAACATATCTCAAAGCCATTGTACATGTATCATATAAATAGAATTTATTATTTAATAATATATATATATTATTATTATTGTTATTATTATTTATTTTTTTATTTATTATTAATTATTAAAACATTTAATTTTATTTTTTATTTATTTATTTTTAATAAAATTATTTAATAATAATTATTATTTATTTATTTATTTATTAGTATAATTATTTAATATTTAAAATTATACGCTGTAACAAAACACTAAAATTTTTGTTGCGAACAAACGTCCTAAGAGCAACCTTCCTAAGAGCAACAGTCTGCTGCGAACAAACGTCCTACGATCAACAGTCCTGCGCTCAACCGTCATGCGATCAATAGTCCGATTACGCTTATTTAGTTATAAAAGTACCAGCTGGCAACATTTGAATTAACTTTACACTCACAAAGAGTGAAAAATATAGAAGAAATTTAAATAAATTATTATTTCTGTGTAGTAAAATCGTGCCTTATCACTCAATACTCGTTAACACGATTAAGTAATAAAAAAGAAATTTACACCGAAGAGAAAAACATAAAAAACATATTTTTTAGCATGTAATTGTAGCGTAGGTGTATTAAATTATTTTAAAAAATAAGAATAATAATGAGGATTTGTAAATACATAGTACAGAGTTATGAATAATAAATAAATTATTATTCATTTTGCTATAAAAGAAATTCTAAAAAAAATAATAAAAGAAATTATTTCGCAATATTAAAGTTATTTTTCTATTTATTAAAAACATATTTAAATACAGATAATGTAATAAATGTATAAAGTAAATAATAAATCTATCGTCTAGACATAATTATTGTTGAATTTACTTTATATAAATAAAAATAAAAGTCTACTCAGTAAAAGAAGAGAAAAAAACGCATCGCACAGTATTAGGTAATCAAAAACACAATATGCTTAATCAATCAAAATCAAAAATATATATAATAAACTGTTTCATTTATTATCTGAATAAAATTTTCATTTATTTTCACGAGTAATTTTTATTTTAAAAGCGAAAGTTTTAATATTTTTTTTTGTATGTAAGGTGTAATCAACCCACACATACTTTAGAATTAAACTTGTCACAGCACGCAAATACCTACCCTATTTATCGCTTTGAATAAATATTTAATTTTGTCCTTTATTTGAATAGATAAAGTTGTTATTAAGCTTTAATTATAATGGTTTTATTAAGCTGTAAGGCGAATGAAAAAAATATAATACGCATACTTTTAAAGTTTAAACCCTATCGCTAAAGTTAATGTGAAATTCACTTTCCCTGATTTTTTTAATTAAAACAGCTGCCATTTAAATGTAATAAAAATTTTAAATAATAAAAAGTAAAAATGAAAATAGAAAAACAGCAAAAAGAATAAACTTTCACCTGCTATTGTACAATCAAATTGTATTTACAGTCAAATTATCGTTTTCTCTTGATTTAAATATTTTTTATTTCTTTAATTTAATTTCGTTAATTTTTTCACTTGTTCTTATTTTAATTTCATTGTCCTTCCGGTAATTTCCTTAAAAACTTTAATTTATTTTTAAAATATTATTAATTTAATACTTTTTATTTAATTGTTATTATTTAACTTAACCGTTGCATTTATTATTATGCAGACAAAAAGACGCTATCTGGTTTGCTAAAGGCTATTAAATATATAATAAATAATTTGTCTAATTTATTATGTTTAAAATGTCTGGATAACTGAAGCAGATCAAATGAAGAAAATGGAGATAAATCGGATATACTTTCAGAAAAACACCCGAGAGCACAACAATAATGTCCCTAGAGTATTATCCTCGAGAATCATTTAGCTACGGTCGTTCAAAGAACGCCTGGCGATGCACAAAACTTTGAAAGTTGAAGTGGAAAGGCTAAAAAACAACAGCCGCATATAGAATTCGATTCAAATGCTATTTGATAGCCATATAGTCCCAAGAAGGTTGTGAGGGAAAAACAACTTTTACAATTTTTTTAATTGATGATGCCTAAAAAATTACCAATAATTGTATAAAAGTTTGACTAATTCCATAGCTTATTTCACAATTAATTAAGAAAAAACCTTTCTGTTGGTTTTAATTGTTATTTATTTACTTTAATTTTGTTAATAAAAAATTAAATATTTCCATGAACCAAAATAGTGCTTACATAATATTATAATTATTAAAAAAACACAGCACAAAATTCAGCCCACATAAAAGTTTTTTTTTTTTACACCAAAGCACCGAATCATTAACATAATGTTATTTGTATTTAAAAAAAAAATATACCAAAATCTATTTTAGTGAATTTTATTTTAAAAATAGAATTTAAAGCATATTATTATAATAATTTCAAAATATTAAATTAAATGTTAATAATAGTGAATTAATTATAAAAAATTTATTTAATTCACTTTGTTGAATTTACGCGAGTAGCATTGGATTTAACGCGATTTTATAAATTTATTATAATTATTTTAAATTTAATTTTTATAAACAAATCTAATTAATTATGCTTATTATTGTGTTTCAACAGCTGGTTGAATACTAATTTGTGGAATAAATTATTTATTTTTTATTAAGGAATAAAATAGAAAGTGTTGCATTAATTTTGACCAAATAGAAAAAAATCAAGAAAACACAAAAAATATATCAAAACATTAAGAAAATACTTCATAAAAGCTTAAAAAGCTCTCATTTAACTAATTTTTCTCAAATAGAATAAAGAATATTGAATGGAAAAACGAATCGGAAATAACTGAATTTACTTAAAAATCTTTTAAAACTAAAATACAAAACAAATCTTACGCCCAATATAGTATCGAAAAACAAATTTTCTATTTTTGATTTGTTCGAATATAATTCTTTTACGTCATCACATGGTATAACATTACCATTAACAACAGTAAAAATATTAATAAACATTATCAATATTATAACCCTTAAATAATAATTCAATCATGCATTACCACCTTATTTCTTAGTATTGAATGGAAAGAAACTTTTTTCTATATTTCCTTCTTTCATCATAAGCACAAGAACCAAAATAAACAAAATTCTCCTAATTTCAATAAAAAAATATATTTCTTAACACCGTATGTGAGTGAGTTTTAACTGAAATTATTCAACCAGTAACAGAATGAATAGAAAAAAAACATCAACAACGTAAACAGCTCGTACCACCTACAATTTATTATCATTATTTTGAATGCGAACAATTTCCGGTTTAATGATTTTACATTTTTTATTAATTTTTTTTTTCTGCTCTCAATTTGGTAAAAGAAAATAAAATAAAATATATATTTGTCAAGCAAACCGTTTTCTATTTGCGGGTTTATTTTGCAGTCAAGAGACAAAAAACAGAAAGGATTTTCACTTATATTTTTTGTCAAACCACATCCGATCGCGTGGTAAAAATATATTTTCAGATCACACATCATCAAGTTTTCTTTATTTTTTATTTGTCTTTTTAATATATTTAAAACTTTTTGGGAGTAATTTTAAAACTTTTTTCGTAACATTATTTCGGTCTGTTTACGATTCTATATAGATTATATTCAAGGATACAGGAAAAATAATTTTAACTATTCTTATCGTATTGACAAACAAAAAAATCGCCACCATTAAAATAAAAACAACCAAATGAATAAATAATATTTTCTTTATTTATTCTTGCAAACGTTGATGGTATTTAAGGAGTGTACGCATGTATTAATATGTATCTTTAAGTTTATCCTATTTTTGATAAATATTAATTCATGTTGAGTCACGCATTTTATCGCGTGTGAAACTGCAGAATAATATTCGCATATTTATTTTTTAATGCAATTAAAATTATGTTAGTCATGGCATAAACCATTAAATTTGGAGAGATTGTTCTACAGAAATTTTACAAATTTATTTATTGTTTTTTTATTTATAAAACGAACCCTTGCCTTGTTATTACAATGTGTTGGTAAAAATTAAAATATAAAAAAAAATTGTAAAAAATACATTCAGACGGTTGTTCCTCTAGCATTTTTAAAGTTATTTAAATCAACTGAGAAACAACTTAACAATGTGCTGGAAAACTGCTTTCAGGGTGGTTTTATGATATAATAATTTGCTTTATTTTCCACTGATCACAGATACATTAAATGTAACGAAGAAAAAGGAGTAAATTACTGATTACCTTTACTATTTGCTTTAGTTTTAAAGCGCAAAAAATCGAATAAATTTTAATAACATTTTTACCCTGTTTGTTTTTATTTTTCCTTTTTGTCGTAAGTCATACTGAATGAAAAAAAAAAATTGTACATTTGTTGGGTTCATACCGTTTAGAAACAGATTCATGATAACTGTTTATTTGTCAAACCATAATTACCTTCTGTGATTTTTCTTTTTTATTTTATTTTAATTTTATGATGGGTTTTTTGTGTGGTTTAAATTGCATGATACCTGATGTATGATTATCTGCTTCTGCTTTACTGAAATTTATGTAACTTACTAATGACTATTATTACACAATTTTAAAGGTATTTCATTACAATTTTGATTCTCGGTTTTAAATTATTTTTTATATACTATGTTGTTGCTGTATAACCTGATATTTAAGTATTTCACCAGTATAATTCTCTTAATATGCTTTCATAGTTATTATACCAGTTATGATAAAACAACTAACTACACTACTAAACACTTGTTTATAAATTGAAGTCCTCATAAATAATTCAAACAAAGTAAGTGATATTGCTTTAAATACTCTTAATAACTAATAAAAATTAAATAATTAAAGCTAAAAATTATATAAAATATTAATTCGTTACCAATTTAAAAACTCGAATCTTTTAATTTTAATATTTATCTTCTGGAATTTCATATCACATATACTAATGACAGCGACGGTATTACTCAATTATTTAATAATAAACAATTTCCCATTAAACAATAAATAAATAATTATAAATAATGAAAACTAAACAAAAAAATAACCATTAAGAGGATTTTTCTTTAATAAATTGATCAATTTGAATGAAAATGTATGCTAATGATAATTTTTTATAATAAAACATTATTGAAATGGTATTCTTTTCATTTATTTATTTAAATTGTTTTTAATCCTTTACTGTGGGATAAATAATAATATAAATAAGCATAATTCATTTGGAATTGTCATAATAAATATTGATAATAATAAAAAAGTATAATCAAATAAATAAGCAGCGAATTAATTTTTGAATAAAAATAAATTAAAAACGATATATAAACTATTAAAAATTCTATCTTAATAAATTAATTATTAAAAATAATTTTCAACCATTCTACTATACAAAATACATTAGCATATAAATGCTTTTCTATTTTTTTTTATTTTTCTAATTATTAATTGCGTAAAAGTTATTAAAATTACTTAATGAGCTTTTAAAATACAGTGAAAACATGATTTATTGAACAAAATTTAGATTGAACAGAATTATTCATATATTATTCATTTGCATATAGTTAAGGCGTTTATTTATTTTAAAATGAAAAACGCAAAATTGATAACCAAAGTAAAAGAAATTTTTATTATATGACACGCCCAAGAGATGACAGATAAATAAAACATAAAATTTAGTCTAAAGTAATCGTTATATAAAACACTAAAGTAATTTTTATTCTATTTTGTACGAGAGAAGTAGGCAAAGCAGTAAATTTACTAACCTAAAATAAGTTAATTAACTAATTTTACAATTAATAAATAATCCCGAAATCACGGATATATTAGACTCGCTTATACATCGTCGGGACGTAGCGGACTTCACAATTTTTTATAAATATAGTTACGGTTATTGTTACAAAAACGTCTCCGAAAAACGTGTACGAGAAACAAGGGCTGGAACTACCACCCACGTCGAGCAGTAACTTTAAGTACGGCGCGAATATCGAAGTTCCATAACGATTTCTTTACTCGTACAGCAAAGAAATGGAACGGTTTACCAGCGTGTGCGTTCCCAAACCAATTTAATACCCAATCCTTTAAAAACAATGTTCACAAATATATCACATCCCATCCCATAAATTGACATAGTAGATCAAAGCTATTCACCACGTCCACTCCACTTCGTAATTCCTAAACATGTCGATTTCATTATAAAAGAAAATAATAATAATTTATATGAGCTTTTACTGTACTAAATTATATTAACGTTTGCCTCGATGAAACTTTAAAAATTTTTATTGCTGCTGTTGCTGCATTAATAAATACAAAAATAGAAAAAAATACTTTTTTTTAAACATATTCACGTAATTTTGTGATTATAAATTAGAAGATAATCTATCTAAAGTTTAATGGTTATGTTATTATGCTTTTTATGGTTTATTTATCAGGAAAGTAGATATTATAAATGGTTAATAGATAAGATTACAAATATAACATTAATTCTAAATTATTAAATTATATTTGTCTATTGCTTGTACAATATTTAACAACAATATAATTTAATTAAGTTATTCATTTGTGTTGTCTTTTGTTAAACATGACAAATAGTATTTAAATATTTTTATTATCTTGATGAAAATTGACAGGTAATGTAATATTTTATTATAATATAATAATGAAATATAATAATATAATTATGATTCTGTTATAAGTTCATGTAGTTTTGTAGCAAACAAATAATAAAACACTTGACCACAGTAGCAATTCAATTATTGCGTTTTCATAGTACAAAACCAGCTTTTATAAATTTTATTTTTTCTATATAATTCTTTCTTAATTTAATTTTATTAATTTATTTTTTCTTAAATTGCAAAAATTTAATTGACAAATTTCTAAGCACCGTCAATGTCAAGTGATTGTAAAAAAAATTGATGCATTGATTAAATAATAAGTTATAAATATTTTGTTTTTGCAGTAAAATTAATTCGATTAAAATGTGTTTTTTACTTGTTAATTCGTTTAGCTTTTATTGTGATAAATTTTTAATGATATTTTTTATTGTCTGTTTATTTTCTATTTTATTTTTTAAGAAACATTCTGTATGCGAATTTTAAATGATTCTTAATGTCAGTACAATTGAATTATTATTCATATTATTTTTTTATTTAAAGTAAATCAAAAAGAAATGTTTATTTTTATAAATTTATTTAAATAGTAATTTTATTTTTTAAATATTTAAATTGATTGCATTAAGTAAAAATAGTCATTTATGAATAGATTATAATTGTAAACAGAGTAAATTTTATATTGTTTAGCATGATTATTATGTTGAAAATAAGACAGAAGTCTGCAAAATATAAATATATAATTAAAATAAATTATTTCTTAATTACAAACGGTTGCATTTACTTTTGTAAATCATTACAAATTTAATTTTGATCATAAAACTACTCCAAAATAGAATATTAAACGTTTTCTTTCTAAACAAAATACTGTACGCTAAGCAACATTAACCAATTAAACGTTACACTAAATATACGAAATTATCCTAGATAGAAAACAGTTTTTCTATTATACAAAGCAGGTGTTTCAAATATTAACAAAATTAAATAAGATCTGTCATATTATAGCCAATTTCCACTTAGTTTAAGTAAAATAGAAGAAATATATACAAAAACAAAGCAAGAACTCCTTTCGAAAAGTTTTTTATTCATTTTAACAACACAAAAAAAGGCAAATAAAATTATTTAATTATAAAAAAGTTATTGTAATCATTTTACCAGATTAATACCTTTACTTTACCATCTATTTCATTAATAAAATTATAAAAATTAACAAAGAAAATAAAAATGTTCGTTTGTTAAGATATTTACTGAAATTCTTATTACATTTTTGTGATTTATTTATTATATTTTTTAGTCGTCCTTAAATAATAAATAATAAATAATAAAAGACATTCATATTGTTTGTTATATTATTTACTGAATAAATTAAAGAATAATACTAATAAAGTATAAGGGATGTGAATCATCAATCAAAGAACAACAGACTGAACACCAGCAACAACTATAATCAGTGAATTCTAAGACTAAAAGCAGACACAAAAACAAATAAAAACTTTATCGTAACAAAGGTTCCAGCTTTTAAATAAGTTATTATTTTATTTTATTTTTACTACTACTTCGCTTTACTTTTACTTTTGCTTAAAAGGGAGACTAGATAGATATCTGGCTACCAGATTCACATATATTTTTTGTTCGTCTAACCTTCTAAGTGCTTTTAAGTTTGTTCAAAAAAACAAGAGCAAAAGAATCCCATGGAAACGTAAGTAAATAAATAAGTTTTAAGAAATATTTTTTTGCAAAAAAGATTTTTGTAAAGAAGAAATTTTAATTAAACGGAAAATAACCGATAAGGAATTTAACTTAATGTTTAATCCTTGATTCCGTATTATGATTAATAACATTCCATTGATAATTTTTGAAAATTTTTGGAATATTTTATCCATTTATTATTAATTTTAAAATCCAGAAAGCTTTGATTTCCAGATTCACACAGTTTCTTTATCAAGTTAAAGCAACTTACACCGGAAAACATCTATTCATGACATGAATATCTATAGCATTAAAATGGATTAGTAATAAACAAAAGGTAAGGTTCCACCTGTAAGTAATAAAAACAAATGCCCAAACCAATTGAAAAGGAAATATTATTATTTAAATATCCTTTATACATAGTCGACCTTAACATTTAATTAAAACAGCGAAATAATAGAAAAATAAAAATTAAGGCAGTAAACATTTTTTTTTTTTTTTTTTAAAACACCTTTATTGGTATGGTTACTACAATCTTAATTACAATAATTAATTTATTAGTATTGTTGCCAAAAGTACTTATGTATGTATATAAGCATAAACTTGTGTGGGTTTGCTGCACCAATATCCAGCTCCCTAAATGTAGATGTACTTTTCATCAACTTGTTGTTACATGGTTAGATCATGCGGCATTAAGCGTTTAAGTCGTCTTATTTCGTTGGTAGTATCCAACAATTGTGTGGCTTCGACGTTGGGATGGGCAACGAGTCTCATTTCGTGTTTTATAGCAAATTCACGTATGATCTCCTCTACCTTTTTTATTTTTAAGTCTTTGTGTATCTCTTCGTTAGTCACAAACCGGTAAGCGTTAGTGATCATGCGAAGAACTTTATTTTGGGTACGTTGGATTATGTCTCTGTTGGATCTATGAGTACAACCCCATAGTTGCACACCGTACATCCAGATCGGCATAAGAATAGACTGATAGACTAGTCTTTTGCAATATAGGTTCATTTTGGAATGATGTCCTATAAGCCAGTACAATTGACGTTGTTTTATCCGGATCTGTTCGGCTTTTTGTCTAACGTGGTGTTTCCAGTTTAGTCTTGAGTCTAGGTGAAGGCCTAGGTATTTTGTTGATTCAGCCTGTGGTACTTGCCTTCCATTAAGGTATGTGTGAATATTGTTATTTTTACGACGCAGCGTAAAAGTCACTTGGACTGATTTTAATTCGTTCAGTTTGATTTTCCAATCTGCTGTCCACTTGCTAACATCGTTCAAGGCTCGTTGCAGTTTTTCAACTGCTTTGGGTTGAGCTTCGTCTGTTGCCATAATTACAGTGTCATCAGCGAATGTGCCAATGAATGTGTCTTCTGTTGTTGGTATATCTGCAGTGAATAGCAAATAAAGGAAAGGTCCCAGCACACTTCCCTGTGGGACTCCTGCTAGGGTCGGATAAACTTCAGAACATGCTTCCCCATGTATAACTCTGAACTTGCGATCAGAGAGGTAAGACTCCATGAGTTTGCAATAATTTCTCGGTAATATTTTGCTCATCTTATGAATTAACCCTTCGTGCCACACCCTGTCAAAGGCCTGTGATACATCAAGGAACACAGCTGGGCAATATTTCTTTTGTTCCAGTGCTTGCTCTATGACATTTGTTATTCTATGGATTTGGTCTATAGTAGAATGATTATTCCTGAATCCAAATTGGAAATCTGGTATGTTTAGTAACGGTTTGAGTCGTTTAAGTATCACTTTTTCGAATAGCTTTGCTATGGTAGGAAGCAGTGAAATTGGTCTATATGATGATACATCTTCATCAGGTTTGTTGGGTTTTAACAGCATAATTATTTGGGCCGTTTTAAAGCTGCTTGGTACGTGTTTTAAGCGTATGCAGGCATTAAATAAGTATACTATCATGATGATTGCTTTGCGTGGCAGTTCCTTGAATAATCTTGGTGATATACCATCTATTCCCGGTGCTTTTTTTGGATTGAGATTATTGTCGATCGCTTTGGCGATTTCCATTGGTGTAACCTTTTTGAAATCTTGGTCTAGTTGATATGTTGGTGATATATCAACATTGGAATTTATATCATGTGGTTTGAACACATTTGCTAGATGTTGTGCAAACAGTTGAGCTTTTTCATTGTCCTGACGTACCCATATACCTTGAGAATTCCTTAGCGGAGGTACTCGTGTTACAGGCCGTTTGAGTAGTCGTGTCGCTTTCCACAACGAATAGTCTTTATCCATATCTGGACTCAGCCCACTCAGGTAGCGGTCAAAGCTTTCTTGTTTGTAATTCTTAATAAGTTTGTTGACCTTATTACTTGCTCGATTGAAAAGTGTCTTGTCAGAAGGATTTCTGGTACAGTGCCAAATTCTCCTTGCCTTTCTTCTTTCTTTGATTAGCTCTCTTATTTCAGCTGGGTATTTTATTCCACATGCCGCCTGGTATTTTGATGCCGGAGTAGCATGGCGAGCTGCTATTCGAATGTTTTCAATAAGGATTATTGTTTGTTGTTCTAATTCTTCGTGAGTTTTAAGGCACACTTTTAGGTTGACTGTTTCCTCTAATTTTTCTCGGAACAAATCCCAGTCAGTATACTGATTAGTGAGATTCTGCTTTTGTTTTACCGTTATGACTTTTGCATTCAATGATAACAGTACAGGTGTGTGGTCAGAAGTTAAATCGTGTATCCCCTCTGCTTGAGAACAGCTTAGAGAAATACCTTTTAAGATAAAAAAATCAAGTAGATCGGGAATCTTCCTTGGATCTGTTGGCCAATAAGTTGGTCCACCTGAGGACAAGTAGTCGCATTTGCTCTCGTTTATGGCCCTTAGCAATTCGTTACCTTTTCCAGGTGAAATTAATCTGGAGCCCCAAGCAGTATGTTTAATATTGTAATCTCCACCAATAATAAATCTTGGACCGAGTTTATTAAACATGTGGTTGAATTGAGATTTTGTTGGTGTATGTCGCGGCGGGCAATATGCCGCCACGATGTTTAGATTTGCCTCGTTGAACTGGATCGTAATAACAGTTGCCTGAATGTAGTTTTCCCGAATATCTTCTTGTTGGTAATGTTTGATATTACTTTTTATTAATACAGCTGATCCTCCCCTTGCTCTTTCGCTTGGATGAGTTGTCCAATATGAGTCAAATCCTCTTATTTTGATGTGGCTTTTGTTAGAGAAATGCGTTTCTGAAATTAACGCAATATCTACATTGTTTGTATGAAGGAATATTTCTAGTTCTTGGGCTCTTTGGTTAAGCCCATTTGCATTCCAAGTTATAATACGTAGGAATGAGTTAATCATTTTTTAATTTGTTGACTTCTTTGTTTGGTGGTTTGAAGCTTTTCCAGTTTTTCCACTCTCTCTGTTAACTGACTAAGTGTCTGTTGAATCTGACTGAGCATTTTAATAATATCATTATTCTGTTGCTCGTTATTTGTTTTACTCTGTTCATTATCTTGTTGTGGTTTGTTAACAGTTTTTTTGCTGTATTGCGCATAGGTAATACCGGATGTAGCTGTTGTGATTGCTGATGCTTGAGGCTTAGCTACATTTGCTTGCATCCTTTGAACAGCAGAAGTTTTTTCGTGTGTTTGACTTTTAAGTTTTTTTTGATATACTGGACATCCTTTGTAATTGGCTGTGTGACCTTTGCAATGACAAAGAGCGCACGTAGGCTCGGTCTCACGTTTTTTTTCACATTGTTTTGTGTGATGGCCATCGGCGCATTTTACACATTTAGAATGTCTGTGGCAAAAGCTTTTGGTATGCCCGAGCTGCTGGCAATTCGTGCACTGTGGGATGCCTTTTGCCTTTTTTGGTGCTTCGATCTTTACGATGCAGTGTGCTAGAGCTTTTATGTTGAAAACGTCTTTGTTATTTTCTTTCTGTTTAAGATCAACGTAAAACAGAGGAAAAGTTTTCCTTGTTCTAACGCCGTCTATTGTGATCATTTTGAAAACATTTGTTATATTTTCAACTTCATGACCCATTTTTTGTAGGTCGGTTTTTATTTCATCCGTGCTTATTGAAGAAGGTAAACCCCTTACAACAAATCTATATAGTTTATCACTCTTTAGCTGGTATGTATGATATTCAATATCTCCCAGCTGATTCATTGGTGATTTTTTAATTTCTGCTAACAATGATTTTACATTCCTGTATTCTGTTTCAGTTTGTACTGTTATTTTAATGTCATTATTAGATAATGCTTTGAATTTTGGCTCGCCTGTAGTTTGTAATACTTTCTGACGAAATAGTTCAAAATTGTTAATGTTGCTCACATTAATTGGTGGTGGCAATGGTATTTTAGGCTTGTCCTGTTTTATGACAATGTTATTAATATTGGCGCTTGGGGGCGTTTTGGTATGCGTCCGCCTGCGTTTTTTTCTGGTTTGTTCCGCTTCTGTAATTCTAGTTGATGAAGTAGTTGTGGGGAAACGCCAAGATGTTTCCTTTTCTACCAGCTCCTCTTCTTCACTAGCTTCTAGCGAACTGTACCTATTTGCCAGTGGTAAACTGGGTTCTTTAAACGTTTTCATCTCTTTGTGAGATGCTGTTAGCTCGGCTTTAGCTGCAGCTAATTCGCTTTGAGGATTCTTTATAATATCCTCTTTGCGAGCTGTTGCTAACTCGGCTTGAACTGCAATTAATTGACTTTGCAGCATCTTTATGACTTCTGCGGCTTGCTGGAGGGTTGTTATTGTTATTGTGTCGGTATTATCTTTTGGTTTGTTTTCAATGGTTTCTGGTGCCTTTAAATTAGCACAGGATGACGAAGTACCTGCTGGTGGACTTCTTTGTGTTTTTGACGTTCTTTGAAAAATGTCCATAAGGCTACCAGCGGAACCTGATTTTGATTTCTTGTCCATCACTGTAAAGTTTATAGTGCAATGCACTCACTTAACAACTGACGTATGCTTTTTTTTTTTTTTTTTTTTTTTTTTTTATACACTTAATGCTTATTTGGCATTTTGTGACAAAATTAATAAAATGTTTATTTTTATTATAACAAAAATACAAACAGCAAAAAATAACTTCATTTCACAGCAGAGAAATGTTGCCTAAGCAAAAAAAAACTCAGCCGTTATATGATATTTTATTTCTTTCTATTATATTTTGTTTAAATATTTTTAACTTATAATATTGTTGTGTTTTACTTGTTGTCACTGCACAGGCTAAAACTGAACTATTGAGTAAACATAAGCAACAAAAGGACAACAAATAATTAAATTATATTATTCACAATTCATTAGCCAGTTAAATTGTAATAAATATAAATTACTCTATGATGTGGGTGGATACTCCACTGTTGTATAATTATAATTATTAAATGCAAATTATAAATTATACAGCCGATTGTATCATAAAAGTAGAAATAATAAATAACATAGAGAACAACCAACTGTTCAGGTCATTTCAATATTATTTTCAATGTAAAATTGGGAGAAAAATAGGCACAAAAGTACTATCGTTTATAAGGGGAAAAAAAAGCTCTTCGAGATAATATTAATAGGTGAAGTCAGTTGAAACTTAATTAACTGCTTTTAATGTAATAAAATATTTTTTTATCTTTTAATAATAAATTATTTTAACTGAAGACGTCTTGCATTAACTTGCCTAACTGTCTGTCTGCCTGCCTTTCAATTGAATAATATTACCCAGAGTTTTCCGGGTTAATTATAACCGTAGAGAGATATTCATTTTTCATTCAATATTTACATTGTTTTATTTATTTTAATTTTATTTTACGCGATATAATAATAGATACATTGTAAAAGCTTTCGGATTGTCGTTATTCAAACCGTAAAAACAACGTTGCGAAAAATTTAAACAGAAGTTTTATAATGAATAAAAAACAATCTAAGCTGTAATTACCGAAAATACTTTACACAGTTGACACTTTAAACTGAATTGCATCTGTTACCCTGCGAATAAAATTGAAAGTGGATTTTTTTTTCAAATTAATTTTACGTCATATAAAGATTATGATGAAATTATTTTTAAATGTTTAATTTATTTTCAAATCTATGTTGAAATTTTTAAATAAAAATTATTCTTATATAAAATTAATATAAATAAATGTAGAAAAGGCGGAATTATAGGGACTATTCGTTTCTACATAAAAACAATATAAAAATCTCATCACTCAATTCAAGTAGAAAGATTAAAACTATTGGAATGATTCTGGTCAGAAATTTTCATAAAAAAAAACTGCTTATAGGAATTGTTATAACGGGAATATGTAGTCAAAACAAAAAAATATCAAAATAAATAAATAAAGCAGGAAAAATAGGGATAACGTTGAATGTTTAAGATAAAAATTATGATCAAAAAGAGAAATATTTCCTTCGTTAACTGTTGTGGTTTTTCTTGTCAGCATTGTCAGCTTTCTCTCTCCTATCCAACAAGTAAATAAACATTTACTTGTTTAGATTTATTTTTATATATTAATTTTTTTTTTGTGCTTTTTCTTTATTTATACATTCTTTATGCTATTTTGTGGATAAAATAAACGAGACGTAAGCATAAAAAAGACAACAAAATACAATGAATCAAAACAAAAATTCTGAAAAAATCTCCCCATCGAATAAAACCAAATAAAAAAAATTATTTTCAACCTCACTGAATTTTAATCGGTTTTGTTATTATTATTGTTAACGTTAAGCCACGTTTTTATTAAAATACCCTTGTCACCTTTATATATATATATATATATATATATATATATATATATGTATTTTGAATAAATAAAAAAGATATATAAATAAGCTAATGCTTTGAATTAAATTCATAATAAATTTCGCTTTCTTTTTTTTTCGCTATGAAAATTCATAGAAGATTCTTTTTGTTTCCGTTATGTTCTATGTAATATAGAAGAGCACACAGTAGAAACAATAATGCACAAAAAACGATAAAATCCAATATTCTGTGTTCACACCTGTAAGTTTATTAATTAAATAATGTTTTTTATTGTTTTGTTACATTGTTTCGTTCATTCATTCATTAGAATACATTTCATTTCATTTGATTTTAACCATTCGATTGTGAAATTATTTTCTATATAAATGGGATTATCTATTATTGATAATATAGTATAGATCGATATTTAATTGAAGAGATAATAACATGATAATGTGTTAATTATTTAGGACAAACAGGTTGATTTTAATATTATTATTCGATGTTTTTATTTATTAAATATTAAAAACTGAGTAAAGCAGAATCAAAATTATGTTTTTATACCTGACTTAAATTTAAGCAGCTTTACCTGGAAGTAAATTCATCTAATCTCTTATTTCACAAACAAACACTGCTGGAATTATATTCCAACAAACATTGCTCTCTAAATCAAACGAATGCCTGTACAGATCCATTTACAGAATGTTAAAGAATTTTTAATCAATTTTCCACAAATAAAATAAAAAATGAAAATATTTTTACCTGTAATCAATTTTCTTTAAAGAATTTAATTTTTTTTTTCTCAATAAATAAGTTAATAAATAAATCTTCCGACAGACTTTCTTAGTTATTTTCTTGTAAAGTAAGAGACAAAGAACTTATGATTTAGTTATTGTATTTTCATGGTGAATGACATTGAAATTTTATTTCTTTTATTCATAGCCATTGAAAAACATAAAAATAAAATAAAATAAATAATCCTTGGACTTTAAAAATTATGTCACATAAAGTGGATGATGATGCAAAAGAAATTGAATATTCTCTGCATATAGTATAATTATTTTGATCATGTTAGTTGGAGCGATGTACACAGAACGACAGAAATCATTTCTGTTTGTGATGAAATATAAATATATTTTCTTTATTATCATATCGAGAATAACAAATCATCTAATAATAATATGCAACTAACAAAATTATCTAAATTTAGTTATCAAAATGTAACAAAAGTCATGACATATTTTATTATCAAATAGATTGTCTATAGAGGAGACACACCTTCTGTTTTTAAATTATTTTTAAGGAAAATATTAATAAAAATTGTTTTTCCGCTCAATATTTAAAAAGAATTCTCAATTTAATGACAACAAATAATGATAATAATTTATATCCAACTTTAACAGTCTTCAAGTTCAACTTTATGATCTGTTTTTCTCGCAGAAATTTAATTTTTTTCTTTCTGTTCTGTGTACGATTTACACGCAAAATCACAATATCTCAATTCTCAATTCTCAGTGTTATAACGCAGCGTTATTAACCGCATTGACATAGCGTTAACAAAACACAATTTGTTGCTATCGACGTTAAATATGATTTTCTTAAATTTTATAGAAAAATATAATCAGTTGCTGTCGTGATCTCGTGGCGAATTGTTTTAAAAACATATTAACATTTTTATAAATATAAATAAGTGTATATTTTTTATTGTTTAATTTATTTTTATTTTTCTTTTAATTTAATTTAATTAAATATATTTTTTTTATAATCATTTCTGTTTGTTGTTTAAATACAAACAAAAATCAAAAACAATAATTAATGAAAGACAATTAATTAGTGATGTTTAATCTTTAATTATTATTCCTTTTCTTTTATTACAAAAAGAAATTTGTATTATTTCATGGAAAAATAAATACATTAATGCTGTGCAAAGTTTTATTTTTTTTTTTTTTAATTTGATTATACCAGTTTAATGTTAAAAATATAAAATATATATAAAGTAAAGACATAAACCATTGTGTTGGAAGGAAATAATATTCTATTAAAGCCATTTAAAGTGTTTTTATTTTTGTTCCGTTTTTTTTTATAATTTCATTCTCGATTTTATTATATAATTACAGTTAATGTGTTATCCTTGTTTTATTGTGATTTTGTTTATAATCAAAAATCTTTTGTTAGTAATAAATAATAAATTAATAACGACAAAAGTACAGTGAAAATAATTTAGTGTCTCAACGGTGTGATTAAGTTTTTCACATTCATTTTTTTCATTTTTTTTTTTTACTTAAAAATTGTGTGTATATGTGGCCTCATTTCGTTTATTTATTATTACACAAATGTTTGTTTATATTAAATTAAATTAGTTAATTAATTACGAATAAAAGGTGTTTTAGTAACAAAAAAAGTAAATTAAAAAAAAAAAAACACAGAAATTTTACATTCAATTTTTTTATTGCGTTTTATTAGTTTGTTCAGTTACTGTTTCTTTATTTTTTTAATCAAATAAAACGTAAACCGATAAATTATCAGCAAATAAACATCATTTTAAGTAATAACAACAACAAGATCAACAACAATACATCGTAAATAATACGGAAATGTTTTTATGGTAATAAAATGAAAAGAAAATAAATATATATAATGTTTTTGTCACGTAAACTGTTTACGTTTATTATTATTATTTTAATTTAAAGAAGAAAATAACATATTTATGTTTTCTTATTGTTATACAAGTGTTATTAACATCTTATCATCATCAAAATTATACTGAATAATAATCGTAAAGGATATATAAAGAACAAAAATGATTAATAACATAAGAAAAAATATAAAATGAATAAACAAATCCCATGAATTTAGGTGTATTTCATTTATTGATGTTATTATAATGTAATAGCATAAAAGAAAAATTCCTTATCTGGTTTTTTTTATTTTTTATGTAACAATGAAATAACTAAAGAATATTATTAAGTAGTAAAAAGTAGGGCATGTGAAATATCGTTAAAAAAGTAGAAGAAAGAAGAAATATAGGAGAATAGAAGGATAAAATGCATTAGAATTATTGTAAACCATTAACAACTTTTCTTTCATTCTTGCCGTTTTTATTTTCTCATCCATCTACCACCCACTTTAATGGAGTTATTTTTATTTTTTTTTAAGTTAAAATAAAATCCTACATTCTATTCTACAACAAAACTGATTTTTATTGTCATTTTTAACGCTCGCAAATAATGTAATAAATAACTTTATTTCCTTTAGCATATCGCATAAATTTGTGTGGATTTTCTCTCGATAATACTAATAATAAAAACAAGATCAATTTGTGAAAAGTCTATTTTGCTATTTTTCAATATATAAAGCTATTTTCTATATTAACATACTTAAACTACTTTGCTTTTAGTAGAAAAAATATAGTTTTTCAAAAAAAAAAAAAAAACAAAAAAGCATAAAAATTAATTAATTAAAAAAATATGTTGCAAACGAAAATTTTCATTTATTTCAACTAATAGGGAATAAAAATAGAAAATACAAAAGAAAAAAAACCCCGGAAATTATTGACAGTAATTTTTTTCACCGGTTTTTTTATTATTATTATTTTTTACTTTAATGGAAAATTATTTCCAAAACAGAAAAAAAACTTTCATTATTTCATTTTTAAAAGGGTAAAAATAATAAGGAAAATCCTTAATTTGACAAAGACAATTGAGAAAATGTAACAAAAAAATTATCTTTTTTTTACAGAATATAAAATTGATTTTCAAAAAAGTTTTTCCTATTTCAAGCTTATTTTGTGCTTAAGGAATAAAACAACGCAACCGATTACTTAAAGTGTTTGTGATTTTATTCGGTTTGTGTCTTTGATCAATAAAAATAATTTTTTGTACCAATTTGACAAAATTTTTCTCTTTTCTATCGAATTTTTTACGAAACTTTTGAGTGAGATATATCTGCCAAAAAATGGCACACAAAAGTTCAATTCGATAAATTTATTTACTTAATATTTCCATTGATACGTTCATACTTCAATTTGTGTTAAATTTTATTTTTCGTATAGTCTCGTCTGTTATACATGTTGTCACTATTATTGAATTTGAAATAAATATTTATGAATTTTATTAAAAGGGTTATTTACCTTATTTATGACAACGTATAGTTAAAAAAGTTTTTCTTTTACATTTATTTAATAAAAAAGATTTATTTTTATCTTAGAAAATACTGAATGATTTATCGTCTATGGTGCTAGTTTTCTTATTTCTATTTGTTTTCATCTGAAAAATAAAGTTATTTTCCCTTGTACTCTATTTGTTTAGTCAAACTTTTTTATCTTTTTAATTAGAATTACTTTGTTTTTTTTTTCGGTTATTTAACAGTGAAAAAACATAACGCAAATAAAGAGTAAAACACCTTTAAAAAAAATAAACAACAATATTTTTTGTCTTTTGCTAATATTTACCATCTTGAAACAGTCATGGTATTTATATTTACCTTATTTTAAATATATATTTCCATACTTTGTTATTCGCTGCTTCATTGCTGTTATTTTCTATCCACTTTATTATAATCCCATATCATTTTCATCTATAAAAAATTGTTTGTTCATCATCTGTGCTCCTTCTTTCATGTAATTTAGTATTCTTATCATTTTCCATTTTGTACATAAACATGATTTTTTTTCTTTTTTTTAATATTTTGTAGCTTTTTTCATCAATAAATTTATTTATATATATTATGTTACCTTTAATTGTTTATTCCTTCGATAAATTGATTTCGTTTTGTTTTTAAAGTATAAAAGGAAAACAGAAAGAATTGTGCCTAAAAAATCGAATTTTTTGTTTATTCAGCAATTAGATAAAATTCAATACATAAAATATGTTTTCAGGGTGTGTCTTAACATTACTACTTATTTATTTTTACATTTTGTGAACATAATTTCTAATTAAGACAAAATAAATAAACAAAGTGATTAAGATTTTATATATTTTTTCGAATAAATTAAATTTATATATTTGCATTAAGTAAAAAAGTAAATTTCTAATCCCGATACTAATGCGAGTAAACCTTTTATTTTTATGTAAATCATTTAAAGTAGAAAAACATTTAAATAAAAAACCTAACCTTAGAATTTTTTTTCTAGACGTAATCCTTTTGGTTTTTTTAGTCAAATTTGTCCCAAAATGACCCGTAATAGGAAAACTAGCAAGCTAAATCACTTAAAAGATCTATTGAATAAAAAAAAACAAACAGTAATTGTGGTCAAAACTAAGGATTTTACTATTTCTGTTCCTAACGTTGCTTAACAAGGATCAAATGATCTAAAGGTTGTTTCTGGTACTTTTTTATTTATTTATTTATGTATCAAAAATAAATACCTACACATAACGCCTACATCACCGCAAACTGATTGAAATAAATTTTTTTCATATTATTTTTAAATGAAAAGTGGAGGCGCCTGGTATTTGTTGCTATTTAAACCAAAATAAGAAACAAACAATTTTTTAAATAACTTTTAACATTTTTGGAAAACTTTTCTATTATTTTTATGTAAATAATAATTAATAATTTTAAATTGTGTTTCATGTACATACTAATTATGCTGTTAAACATTTGATTAGATTAAAAAAATTCAAATATATAAAAAGCTCAACAGACTGTAATTAAAGAACAGAAAGCGAGTAGAAAAAATATAATTTTTTCGATGTTTTTTTTCAAGGGGCAAACAAAAAAAAAGTTTATTTACAAGTTTTGTAATAAGTTTCTCGAGTGTCTTGTATACAAACAAAAATATAAATTGAATAAAAGAAGCTTCACATCTGTTCTATATCTCTTTTATCTTTATACATAATTCATTTTGGTTTTTTTTTGGACTTTATTTATATTCTTATTTAGTTGACCATTAAAAACAATAATATTTCTTTATAAATTAAATTTTTGTGGCTTCAAAACTACTTTAATAATTTTATTTAAATACAAAAGTTGTGTTTTAATATTATTATTATTTACATCTTTTTACTTATTTGTTGAATATTACTTTCTTCTCTGACTAAATTTATTTACATTTTTATTATTATTATTCCTTACAAGAATCTCATGTTTATTATTATTATTTCTGTTATGATATTGACACGTGAGACACGCAGACATAAAATGATTATTGATTTCGAATTAAAGATTCAAAAAAAAATGAATAAAGATCTACAGAATGTGAAAAAATATATTTGTTCAAAAGAGCCTTGTTAAGATTTCTTGTATTAATTAAGAAATAATAAGCATAAATTTTGGTGAAATTCAATGAAATTCAAGCATAAAAAATAGTAATTATTATGAATTAAACTAGATTTTTATAAAATTAGATAAACTTTAATAGGAAAAGGGATGCATTTCGGCTATTAAAATAATATTGAGGCATCAACCCTCACTATAAGTAAGACAATCAGTATACATAAAAGAGAATAAATTCCATTATATTCTCTCTGAATTAACTTTATAGCAGATGGTGTCAAACAATTTCTATTTTTCATACATACATATGTTTTTTTTTTAAGCTTTTATTCAGATATTTTCTGTCAATCTTGCAAAATGTGAAAATAAAATGAAAAACACAAAAAATTAAACCGGAAATCAATTCGCTTAAAATTTTATTTTCCCTATCTTTTTCGCTAATTTTCTAGTCACTTTTAACAAGTAAAATTGAAAGTAAATTAAACCCACAAAAAAATTATTCATTTACATTTTAATAAAAATAAAAATAAGTTTCCATGTTTCATTGTGTAAAAATCGAAAACAAGTATATTTTGTGTATGTAGAATTAATGGATTTAAATTAAATTAGGGCACACAGCTTGACGATTGAAATCTCATCTCATTGGAAGTGTTTTTCATTATTTTTTATAGAAAAAATATTTCTAGTACTATGTAGTAACGAGTGTTAGTAACACATATAATTTAGATTAACATGAAAACACATAACATACGGGAAATTTATTTTATAAATGGTGTTTTCTGTTATTTTTTCTACTTTAGACATTTTATGCTAAACTTCCAAGGCTTATTTTCGTTCTATATTGATTTATTATTATTATTATTTTTAATAATTCTACTTTAATTTTGATTTTACCTATTAATATATATAACTATAGGACTTCCTTTTCTTGATGTATATTATCGTAATAAAATTACGAATAACGAATCAAAAAACACGTTGATTGATATAATTTTTATTAATATATTTTTTAATAAAGTATTTTTGATTCAATATTATTGATTTTTATTTATTTAAAAATCAATAAATTTAGGTGATTGGTTATTGATTTTATCTGTTTATTTTATAGGGGAGTAAATATAAAAATACGATAATAATCTGTCCCTACATTGTTTACCTTTAATAATGATAAATATTGTGGAAATATGTCATTTTTTTATGAAAAAATTTTTTTTCTTTGGTAAATCTAGTCAAAATAAAAATTCTGTTTATATCCTTCGTCAGAACAGTTTGTATCAAAACTTCCATGAAGTATTCATAGAAATAAATAGATTTTTGTAGCACAATTAGTCAGGCACATGTTACCAGTAACAAAATGTGTTACATTGTTACATTAATAATAAAATGACCGGTTCATCACCAACAAAGTATCTAACAATTTAAACAATATAATTCAGTATTTGGGTTTTCCAAAAAACTGCAACAACTAAACGATTTTTAACAACAAGGATAAAAAAACGACAAACTACAATAACTGTGATAAAATAAAAAAAAACCATTAAAAACAAAAAATACCAAAAGCTTTTCAATAAATTTATTAAGTGATTTATGTGCCGTTGTCTCCAGTTGTTGTTTTCTATTTTTTGATAAGAAAACCAATTACATGTTGCTTTAGTTACTTAACTTGCCTTAAATTAATGTCTCTTAATATTAAAAGCTATTTATTAATTAAAAATAAAATAAAATAATAAAACGCCAATAAACATATTCGGTTTTAAATACAATATGCTTTTAACCTTTCACATTTTTATTCATGTTATTTTATTTTTTTATGTTAAAGCAGATAACTTTAAACATTTAAGGAATACATATTTTTGCGTTTTGTTGTCTGTTGTCAAGCAAAATAAATAAATTAATATTCTATTAATATTTATGTGCGTTTTAAGCATTTTTATCTGTTTGAAATACATTTTTTTTGGTAACAAATATGATAATAAATAAAAATGCTCTCGATCAATCTGATCACGATATGCTGTACATATTTCGATGCGTTGGTTGAAAAAATAATTTTTATTATTATTATATATTTGTTACTACACAGTTCCGACATTTATCTGTATTATTCGTCGTTTTTTTATCGTATATAATATAGTTTACAAAATATGCTTTGCCTAAGGGCAGTTATTTTTATTATTGTGTTTTAAATATATTGTAGAAAATAACCCTTAAAAAATATCTTGCAAAATAGGCGATTTCAGTAATTTCGCATCGTTTTTGGGTATTTTAGTTTTCATTTTTCCCATGATTTATTAATATTTTCCTATTTTTCATCCCATTTTATCGAATTTTTATAGTTTTTTCAATGAATTATTTATATTTTATTTTCAATCAAAATTTAAAAAAAATTGTGTACAATATTTATGCGTTTTATGTATTTAAAACAGTAGAAAGTGTTTAACATGTTTGTTATCAAAGACGCGCCAGATACTGGTATACACAATTTAACAAAAAGCTTTTTCATGATTATTTCTTTTGTTACAAAACAATCTTGCATTTTATATATAATTTTTTTAAATTTTTGTAAGAAATCTCATTGTCAAAACATAACAAAACAAAAATAACAAAAAATTTAATTACCTATTGTCTTAAAATGAAACTTTTTTTCTTATTACCAAAAGTGACTGGTTTTGAAATTTAATTATGTAAAAATGAAAAAAAAAAAAGAAAACAAAAACAATTTCTGACAAGAAATTCTAATGTTATTAATAAAAACAACAGAAAATTATGAATTATATAAGTTAAAGGTATTGTTTATTATCGCGACTGAAGTTACAAACAGTATCAGTATGATTCAGATACTTTAATGCAATGGAAGTTAATTAAAATAAAAACATTTTTTTTTCTTTCATTCATTTTAAATACAGACGAGCAAAACACACAAACTTTTATCAACGATTTTATTTAATTAATTAAATAATTCCTAAGACAAGAACGCTTAATGTTTCATTTTTATAATATTATATTTGTCTTACGTTTTTTCTGTTTTTAATTGTAGAAAGCGCAAAAGAAAGAAAAACTAAGGAAAAACAATCAATCAAACATGAAGAAACATTGGAATAACATTATACAAAAAATAAATTAATTAAATTAGAAAATAATTGATAAAAATTAAAGAAAGTAAATAACTTTCATTGCTATAATTAAAAGTAAAAAAAGTTGAAAAAAATCTCGCGCACAAATTGCTAATAAAAAAAACCACAAAATGTTTAATTCGTGTCTTAACTACACGGCTGGTTTGGTTGGGGTGGCCGATGAGAATATACAGACAGCAGCAGCATTATCACATTTGTGTCAGAATTATACAGATGGATATATGGATGATGAGCCGGGTGAATTAGAGCGTGTTGTCTCCATAACTGTACCATTCTTTTTCGGTGTAATTGGTTTAGCAGGACTACTTGGGAACGCAATGGTAGTTTTAGGTATGCCGTATTTTCTTTTATTTGTTTCTTTGTCATTTTGCTATTAACAAAAATTTTATTTATTATTTCAGTTGTTGCCGCAAATCCAACAATGCGATCGACCACAAATCTTTTGATAATAAATTTAGCGGCCGCCGATTTACTTTTTGTTATATTTTGTGTACCATTTACAGCGACTGATTATATATTACCGGCATGGCCATTTGGTGACTTATGGTGTAAATTTGTACAATATATGATTGTTGTTACCTGTCACGCTAGTGTTTATACATTAGTCTTGATGTCACTAGATCGTTTTCTAGCGGTTGTACATCCAATCACCAGTATGTCAGTAAGAACAGAAAGGAACGCTTTATTGTGAGTTTTTTATTATATTTTATTAAATTTGAATATACATATATATTGAAAAATAATTAAAATAAATTCACAGAGCTATCTTTTTGGCCTGGGTATTAATTGTGACAACTGCTATTCCGGTTGCTATAACACATGGTGAATTAAGTTATCCATACAAAGGACACAATTATACTGCTTGTGTTTTTTTAAATGATTTAGGCTATAGTCATGTTGGGTTTCAGGTTTGTTTCAATTAAAAAATAATTAAGCATTAAAATGAATTAATCACATTTATCTCGCTAGGTTTCATTCTTTTTATCATCGTACGTTGTCCCGCTAACACTTATCTCACTTTTGTACATGGGTATGTTAGCTAGATTATGGAAAGGTGCGCCTGGGTGTCGAGTATCTGCCGAATCGAGGTAATTATTCTTATTTTAAAATGAATTAATTAAATAAAAATTACTTTAATTTCTAGACGTGGCAAAAAACGTGTTACTCGTATGGTGGTCGTCGTTGTATTAGCATTTGCCGTCTGTTGGTGTCCCATACAGGTAAATTAATATTTTCTTTTTTTATCATTTTTAAAAAGGATAACGCTTCTTCAATTACACTTGATTAAGTTTTTCTACTTAAACTTTGTGACATGAAAAGCTTTTAAATAGATTATTACCTATCGATGTATAGCATGATTTTAGTTCTTTTTCACTGAAAAACTTGCATTGGTTGGCAATATTATTGTTTATTTTCTTTATAAAAAATAAAACAAAAAACATTTTTACTTGGCATATAGAAACTAGAAAGAAAACTTTCTGCGGTAATTTCTCAAGAAATTTTCTATTTAATAAAACAATCTGAAATCAGATTAATTCATTATAATAATTATTATAATAACAATATAAAGAAATTCTTACTTTCATACTTTTTTATTTTTCTTTTACTATACTTAAGTTTTGCGTTTTATTTATTTGATATTTATTTATTTATTGTTCGTGCTTAAGAGATTACATACTCAGTGAAATGAAAAATGACAGCAAATCAAAATTTTCGATAATATATGATGAAATTTACACCTTCTGTTTGCTTGTTTTTCTTTTGAATAATAAATAGTCTCTTGGCTTTACACTGCTTTATAGTGCTTTATAGTGCTTTACGGTATTTTTGCTCTACTTTTACTTTGTTTTAAAGTGCTTTACATCCTTTTTACTTGACAACAATTTGTATAGGTTTTGTATACTCATTGTCATTATTATTTATTATTTAGTTATGAATAAATTTCTTTATATTACGAAAGCAACAAAATGTTAATAATTTATAAGGATTTAAATCGATTCAACACAATTTTGATCATAATTTTGTTTTGAAAAAAATAATAGAAAAACCGATCTAAAAAGAAGAAAAGAAAAATAAAGTAATTTATCCTATTTT
The DNA here is from genome assembly GCA_963942525.1 of Ptychoptera contaminata. NCBI lineage: Eukaryota > Metazoa > Arthropoda > Insecta > Diptera > Ptychopteridae > Ptychoptera > Ptychoptera contaminata. The sequence goes on along the minus strand of OZ012639.1, from coordinate 16,956,660 downwards.
TTTAACACGTTGAACAGAATAAATAATAAAAATAAAAACCTAAATTGCAAAGCAAAAAATAAAAAACTACTTTGCATGTAGAGTAAAGTGGAGACGCTCTGTTATTCTTAGAATACCAAGTAGTTAAAATTTTAATATTTATTGATTTTTCAAACCCACCTAAACGTATTGTTAGAATATATTTTTAACTAAATAAATATATACAAAATAAAGAAAAATTTCGTCGCAAATAAAACAAATACAAAAAATAAAATGGCAAAATATAAAGAAAAACGATCGATCTACATCCCAATTTTTCTTTGCCTTTCTACAGATTTTATATTCTCTTCTATATATTTATTTATCACAGCGATATTTATCTTTTGTTCAAAATTCTATTGCAATTTTAGTTTAGTTAAAAGCTATGTACGTGCTTAAACTAAGAAAAGCTTGTCTCTCTTATTCAGTGAAGGCAAGAAAACTTAAATATTCTATAATAATTATAACAAATTTTTATTTTTAATTACTTTTATTATGGTGTAATAATTTGCTGTCTTAAACATAATTCAAGTTGTAAAACTTAAAAACAAAAGCTAAATAATAGATGAATAAAAGAAATATTGTAAATTCAACGAATTAAAGCATAAATTAATGTTTTATTCAGATTAATGTTTAAGTTTTATTATTATTAATTAATTAAATTATATAAAAAACTTGTAACATAAACATTAATGTTGCAACATTATGTTTATAATTTAAGGGTAATAAAAATTATTTTATTTTTATTCTCTGGCTATTAAGCTATATTCTTTTTAAATTTTTATGTTGAATTTCTCATCTATGTAAAATTTAGTGTAGATTCATCGGTTTATAATATATATATATATATATATATATATATATATATATATATATATATATATATATATATCTATTTGTGATTTATTTAACAACAAAACTTTAAGTGTTTCCGATTGAGTAACACACGTTCTACACAAAACTACTTGGACACGTGCCATTCCGTCACATTTCTGTCATGCAGATTAATCTGATTGACTTATATTCTATCCATTTAATCCAACAAATAAAAGCTACTTTCTTAACTGATGTATACATTTTATATTCGTTTATCATATTTTAAATTAAATTACATCGCTTGTTAACTTTTTAACTTTTACTTATTTTGTTTTTGTTCGGACTATTATAAACAGAAAAGTTGTCTCTTTTTTTTCTTGGTTTAATTGACAAAGTTTTCATTTTCTCTTGTTGTAAAGGTAAAATTGAAACTTTTTTGATGAAGCATCACAGTTGTTGGTTGCAGGCAATGTAGCTAATGTGTTCTTCCTCTCTGGAACAACAAGATAAATTAAACAACAATAATAAAGAGAATGAAGCATTTGTTGACCGAAATAAGTAAACAAGACATTTGGTAAAAAGAAAATATGAACAGAGTAAATAATTAAAAAATAAAAATGATTTTATAACAAACATCATAATAAATTAGAAGAACATATATTTCTTAGCAATGTCATAAGTTTTATTTATTATTTAGTCATTTAGTAAAATTATATTGTATCACTAAAGTTCTTTTTATTATTGTTGTTTTTGATACTTTTATGATACGATTGATGAAGTTTTCATTCTCCTTAGATACATAAATAAAGAAGATATTGTTTTATTTAAATATTTTGTCGTTTATCAATTGTCAATCACAGAATACTGAACAAATATTATATATACAGGTAGTCCCCGACTTACGACGAGTCGACTTACGACAGTTCGCACTTACGACCTTTTTTTTTTCAATTTTTTTCATAGAAAATGACCCTAAAAGTTAGTAGTACAATACATAATTTTTTTTTTTAATTTTTTTTATATGAGTCTTATATTAGATTCGACTTACGACTTAGTCGACTTACAACCGATGACCAGGAACCTTTCTCGGTCGTAAGTCGGGGACTACCTGTATATATATTATATAAGATAAGAAAAATCTGTAACAAATATAAGGAAGAAAAATCATAGAAATTAAGAATCCATTTAATTCAAATGGTTTCATGGTCAATGATTAAAAATAATTACTTAAAGCTAAACAGTTTATTTTTACTCTAGCTTTCTATATTCTCTGTATTTATTCATTATTATTGCTTTGCTTATCGATACATTATTATTTTGTTCTTCCTTTTCTCGTATACCTTTATATTAAATAAATTTTCTTTATCTGAAAACAGTAAAAAAAGAAAAATACAAACAATCAAAGTAATTTTATTTACTTCTCTAGAAAAGCATCTAAATAGATTAAAATTGTCTTTTGTAGCCAAATTCATATGTATGTAGGTGATGATGTAGATCTTGATGTAAAAAATTAATTTGATTTTCCTTTGATAAATATCGAATCGTTTAAAGATGATTTTTTTCGGAAATTTTCAATGGAACCAAATTAATGCAAATCTAATGAACAAAAATCTATTTGGTGCTTAATACTCTTGTACCTTTTTGGATTCTTGTTGTCAATTTTTGTGTCGTAGAAATCTTTTCAGCTTTGTGAAAATACAGACACTACAGTACACATATAAAGTTAATAAACATTGCGTATAAAACCATTTGAATGTTTCGTAATATAAAAAAGCTCTATAAAAGTGTTTTATGATCTTTAAAGCAAGTAAATAAATAAATAAAAATCTAACAAATACTCCTAACCGCCCAGGTAATTGTTAAAAACGAATAAAACTGAATGCTATATTACTTATAAACGAAAAAAGATAACTAACTTTACTTTACTATTTTATAAACTATTAAGCAGCAATAAATAAACAAAACAACAAAATTTATTCTAGTTTTTACAGACATTATTAGTATTCAATTAAAGTTTATAAATTTTATAGGGCTAGACCGAAAAAAGTGTAACGACACAACACTTTGGTATACAATACATATTTCATATTCATATACAATAAAAATAAGCTAAAATATTGCTGTATAGCATGTTTATGTTAGGTTATATAACTGCAACCTCTAACAAACAATTAAAAAAAGATTTGAGTATTTGACCGTTTTATTTTCAAATATTTTTTATTCATTTGTTAGTTTAATAAGTTCATATCCTTAAACTTTAAAATGATATCCCTTAGATAGTTAAATAGGTGTTGCAATATACCAAAATCAAAGTGATTCGGTTAATGTTTTAACACCAAACATGGAGGTGATCATGAACAATTTTTGCAGGCATATGTATGTGCAGTAAAGTGTGTATTGGAAAACGGTTTTACTCTCATCATGACAGTCATCTATGTCTCATCGAATCAAAAAATAATAGATAGTCAAGAAATCATCCATTGAGCACTCATAGAGTATACTAAAGATGTATCTATAACGCTTAGCAAATACAACAATAATTTACATAAAATTCCATTAATATTGGCTGGCGACTTAACAGCAATTTTTCTGATAAAAAATCTGATCAATTAACTCAATTTCTATCGGATAAATTTTATTTGAGAATGATTTGCATAATACAATATAGATTATAATAATATGTAATAAAATGTTTATTTTCATAATTAAAAAAAAAATTACATTCCATTTAAATACTCTCAAACACTGTTAATTCATTTCATTGTGCTTGTTTAATGCATCATAAAAAGCAAAGGGACTACGTTCCTACCGCATGTCTACTGGACACCTCTCTTCATTTTTTTTTGTTATTTCAATGGTAAAAAGTATGCTGTCTCCGCTCAATAAATAAATTATTTTATTTTTGAATAAATAATAAGAATAAAAAAACAGTAAATTGCATTAACCACAACCACAATTACTACGCATTTGTAATTTAAAAGTTTTGCAACAAAGTTTAACCCATGCGAAGTGCACTTTGGCACATAAAGCAAAAAACGAAAAATAAAAATTTAATTATCACAATTTTTAAGGCTATAACATCGATATTATATTATAAAAGACAAATTGATTTTATAAAGTAACAATTAAATTTGAACTTTATAATCCTTTATTTTCAATAATAGCTAAAATGCTGTGAGTTTTTTGAAAAGAAAAATGTTAATTTTATCAAAACAAAAAGAGAATATTATCATTTCCGTGACTAACTATAATACGAAATTGTTTATTTTTCTATAATGAGAAAAATTATTAAAATTAATCACTGGCAATCTCTATTATTTCTCTTGTATAAAATAATAAGAATATATTTTTTTATATATTTGAATAAACTTTTAACAATGACATTAACTTAAATTGAATAAAACGCGATAAATGTCGCCGTTTTGACAGTTTACTTAATAAAAAATCTTTTTTTTTTCTTTTTCACTGTAAGAACAATAATAACGAAAATAAAATCATAAAAACTAGTTTTTTACAAATAAAAAAAAATAGAAAAAAAGTTTCCGCCAAATATTATTCACAAAATTTTCTTTAATGTTTTTATTGGTATTTTTCTTCTTTGCATCAGCAACTGACTATAATAATTACTCAATGCTAAATCTAGTTACTACTCTAGTTTTTTGATAATTTTTACGCCTTAACTTATAGAATAAGCTTTTATCGTACTAAAAGTTTCACTGAATTTTTTTTTTTAATTTTTGAAATATTTAAATCCTAATTGCGTTGCTATTTTGATTATGATTTTCTTAAATGAAAAAAAAAAAAATAAAATTGAAAATTATTTAGCGAAGACACTTAACAAACTGGTATATAACTTTTAACAAGTGGAATAAATATGATTAAATAATGTCCTACACTTACTAACTTTGTTAGGATTAATTTTTATAAACTAGAACTAATAGATATAACATTTAAAAAGTTTTTACATAATACTATAAATAATTGCAGTAAAAATACAACAATGTTTCTCTAGAAAATAACCAAAGGAAATTTTAGCTTTATAATATACCACTAAAGCGCATAACTCTTGTAAAATAAGTGTGAAAAATTAATTATTAGATAATAAAAAATACACTGGTAGTATTAGTTATGTTTTTAGTAAAGTAATATAATTCTTTATATTATATAATTCTGAATTCTTTTAAATTAAAAAAAAACGATGCATTTTGTTAAAAATTACACAAAATGTCTATTTATTTGCTATGACAGAGGACTAATGGTAGTGATTTTGATTTGATAATTATAATTACCATTAAAATTTTTGATAAAGGATAATAAACATTAATGTATGTATTCGTAGTTAAAATTCCCTGATTATGATGTTAGTTTCTATAGGCTTAATTGTAATCCATCTGCCTTCGTTTATGCTTTTTCTTTGTTTCCTTTTTTTCATTTGCGTTAAGTAGTTTCTGTTGCTTTAATTACAATGTGGTATTAGTTTCTTTATAAATATTTTTATTTGTTTCATTTCTTAATGATTAAAATGATTTATGATAATATTACAAAAGAAATAATACAGTAGTCAACCCTCATAGTAATAAAAAACAGAATAACAATTTATTTTTTCTCAATTATTGTTGATAATGATGATGATGTTAATGTTTATAATAATGACATTTCATAACGGTATTTTATTAGTTTATTAGTAAAATAGATTCTTTAAAAATATATATAATAATCAGCAAATTTTGTTTTTCACATTAAAACATAAAAAAGGAATTTGAACGATGGCATATTTATAACTAAACTAAATAAATAATTGTATTGTTCATTCAAAATTTCACACAAATAACTTTCTAAATGATTGCATTCATATATTTTGTATATAAATATTTAAACAAAAGGCATCACCATCATCATCAAAAAAAAAAACTAAACGATTATTCAAGAGAAATGTTAAACAAAACTGAAAACTTGTAACCAAAAAAAAATAAAATAGAAATGAAAAAACCAGAAATCATGAGTGTTTTGTTGCGTTTTTCATTATTTTTATTTATTTTTTCAAGTAAAAATAAATAAAAACTCTTCTTTCTACTAAAGAGTAAACAATAAAAAGGTTTATATTTTTGTATAAAAAAAAATACAAACTTGAATATCATCGAGCGGAGTGTTAAATATCTGAATAGAATTTAAAATTTAGAAAAAAATAAATGAAAATATTTATACAATGTAAATAAACTCAAATTTCAAATCAGATGATAACGCTATAGAGTTACCCAAACTTATGTTTAAAAATTTCTTTATTTCTTTTTTTTTTTTGTATGTATGAAACCACCTTTTATATATTTAAATACAAAAAAATATATAAATAAACAAATATTTCCAGCTTTTAACAAACAAAACAATGTAAAAAAGTAGATAAAACTTAAAATAAATAAATATACTTTACATTTCAATATATTAACAGTATTTTAAGGATAAAATTGTTGTCGATGATGACATTGATTCTATATAATAATAATACTTGCAAATGTGTATATATTGTCGGCTTTTAATTTTATTGTTCCTTAATCAGATATTCATATTCAAGCAGCAAAAAAAATGAATATTTCCAAAAGAACCAAAATTTCGAATTATTTAAAAATGAAATCTTTATCGGAAAATCTATTGTTTTTGTTTGTTATTACCATGATTTAAGGTATTTTAACGATTTTACACTTAAACAAAGTTATTTTTTTGATTTTAAAGTCAATTTTAAACGATTTCAGATAAATAGAAAATTAACTAAATTAAATTATGCAATAAAAATAATTATTTTACAATTAAATAGTTTTATTAAATTTAAAGAAATTGATAAGAAAAGATTTATGTATATGTATTTTATAATATTTGTGGTAATAAATTCTGCAAAATAAATGGTCAAATAACATATTCTATTGTAAAAGATTGTTTTTGTTTAATTTCTAAATCAAGATCTTTACAAAATAATATATAAAATGATAATAATAAACAAAGTTATAAGACCTAAATGCAGTCATATCAAATATGTCAAATGTTTTCAACTCAAATTTTAACATAAATATAAATTAAATAATAATAAACAAAATATATAATAATAATAATCTTTTTATTTTCTCATATTTCTTTATATATAATATTTTTTTACACTACCTGTATGTTACTCAGTAATCGTTACTTGGTTATTGCGTTTGCCAACTGTGTGTTTTTCCCTTCATATATATAACATATTTTTTATTTTTTGTATTAGATTTTATTGGTATTTATACTTAGTAGAGTCATACATACAGATATAGACGTTAAACACCTACATTTATCTATAAAAACATAAAATAAAATAAAAAGGAAAGCAAATAAATAGATCTTTTTGACGCCCACAGACTGGTTTAAGTGATAAACCAAACAACAACAAGAATAATAACAGCAATAATATAATACGAAAAAGAAAAAAATCCTAAACATTATCTAATATCAATGTGCGTTGTGTGCTATAAAAAAACCAAAAAGAAAAAACACAATAAGCTTAATCAGCAGGAAAATAAAATCAGTAGGAAAATAGAAGTGAAAAAATCAAAATCGAAATCTTTAATAATAATAATAAAATAATTTTTACGTGAGAATAATAACTGGTACAGGACTGTTATTTTACCTTGACATTTCCACCCAAAATAGAGAATAAAAATCATCAATGTAAATACCATCTTTCGAGATAACAAAATGGAAAAAACTTGTTGAATTTTTCGACAAGTGACATAAAATTCGCGTGTTTGTAGTACTTGTAGCTGGTGTATTGGCTTTCGATGGTTTTTGATTTTCTATTTCCACCGTTAAAACTAGAAGCGTCATACTAATCCATTTACTGTGATGAAAAGCACGAAAAATTTATTTATTTTAAAAAACTCAAGTTCAAGTCTCAGCAGTTACTAAACGTAAATATTATATTGCTCAGTTGTCACGGTATAATTGTTTTTATTTTATTAAAATGAATTTCACTTTATGTTTTTTATTGAAAAATAAAAAATCGATTGATTTTAGTTTGAACAAATTATAATAACAGAATGGTTGTGTTTATTGATCCTGGATGTGATATTTTACTTTCGGTTCTTTTAAATATTTAATTGTTTCTTTTTTCCATGAAGATATATTAATAAATGAACTCATGTACAAATGTAGCTAATATACCTCAGGGAGTGACTAGCGGCAAAAGAAAATTATACCAAAATAAGAAAAGAGAAGAAAATTCATTCATTGACTACAGTAAAAGTACTTACTGAATTATCGATGTTATAATCAACAGAAAAAAATTGTTTCACAACAAAAATGTCAATTAAAAATGAATGGCCTATGAATGAATTTTAATATATACATGTATATATTTATTTATGTATATTTATATTGAGAATAATTTTTATATATTTTTTTGTGGGGCAAAAGCATTTCTTATAAAAAAAGTAGGAAAACATTATTAATATAATTTTCTTTTTATTTTAATAAAAAGTGAAATCTCATCAGAATAATAAGTACGCGTTAGATACCAAATAAAATAAGTTAGAAGAAGAAACTTCTTTATTTTATTCTTTTAATATAAGAAGAAACGTGGCGAGTTTATAAGATTATTATATGTTGATATATAGAGAATAAATATTATACAGTAGCAAAGTGTATAAAACATACAGTTATGTTGATACTTATCGTCCAACTAATATATATAATCAATACAGTTACTTTTGCCAAGAAAATCATTATAATGGTTGTGTTAATTTCAAAGAAATGTAGAAAAATGTTTATTACAGTAGAAAAAACTGTTTCATAAAATGAATAAAATAAAATGTACAGCTGTTTCTATTGTAGTTTTCTTAATACTTTACAATACTGTTAAAGCTTTAATTATGATTTTAACAACTAATTCGTGTTTAGTTTTTATATTTTTAATAATTATCTACAACCACGACTACGCTATTATTTTGTAATTATTCGTTAGAAATAAATAACAAATTAATGTAATTTAATCCTGTTATTTAATTATTTAATTAATTGAAAAGCTTCCTAAATTTTATTCTATAAAAATTAAATGGTTTAAACATTATTAGCCACTTTTGTAGGTAATTTTAGAGGCAGTTAAGTGCTTTTATTTTTAATTATAATTTTATTTAATAATATAGTTTTAAAATCGTTTTTTATAACAGTTTACATCATTGCTGCTTTTAAATCATGACGGTAACTAGTAACAACGGATATTCTTAATTATTTCTTATTTAGAACTAATAAAAATAATAATAATAAAAATCTATGAAATAACGTATCATCCAACGAAATCAAATATATATATATATTTATTATTATAATCTTACTTTCTATTGTATTTTCTCGTATCGAAATTACAATAAAAACCAAAAAAAAAAAGTAGAAAAAAAATTCATCTAATGAAAGCAACGTCAAAATCGTTTTGTTTTCGGAAAATCATTGTTGCAAAGGAATTAAAAAAAATACTGTACGATAGCTGATAAAAATAGAAAGCCCACCAAATATAATAGAAGAAAATAATAATAATAAAAAATAATTAAATAAATAAAATTGTACACATAAATGTACAAGTAAAGGACGAGATGAAATAAGAAACAGGGAAAAGAAATAAAAGAAAAGTTTAATGAATTGTTTGTTAGTTAGAAAGAGGTTGAAAAAAGAAGAATTAAATAAAATTCAAATAGCATATCATTTATTTCTGATTACAAATAGAAACCGAACAGTCTAAAAATAAAATAATAATAATAATAATATAATAAATAGGCATCGAAATTCTTTTATTATTATTCAAAAAAAAAAAACAAATTGTTGTATATATTAAAGCAATGAAAAATCTATTTTGATTGTTTGTTGGTTGCTGAATTAAGTGTTGTGAAATAGGGAGAAAACCAATCTGTATAATAGACAGCATCATAATAAATCAATATTTTATTCAATTTTATTATATTTATATACATTATTTTCTCAATACAATTAATAATACTTATATTAATGATTTTATTAGCTATTTTCTAAAGTAATAGCCCTTGGCAAAAGTGTATTTCGTTGTAATTTTTCTTCAATTTTCTAGAAATGTGTCTTAAAGTTAACTTATTAAACGAGTTTACTGTAATTTGATATTATATTTCTTATTTTTTTAATTAATTTAATTACAAATTTAATTGCACTTCAGACAAATTTGTGTTTATTGCATAGAAGAAAGCAAAAATAATATTAAAAAAACACTTTGCATTTAAGAGCGTCTCAGCTAAGGTGAATTTATTCACTAACAAGTACAATAGATAAACTTCCTTGAGCAGCATACATTTTCTTAATTAAATTTCTTCACTTTGTCATCACTTAACTAATAAAACAAAATAATATTGCATATTTAATTTAATTATATTATAAAAATATAGATATAAACTAACAAATATATTTGTTAAGAAAATAAATCAATAAATAAATAGAGAAAAAATTAAATAAAAATAATAATAGCAATGGCAAAAAAGAAAATAACAATTTTTTTGTTTATTCATAATTTAATAACGAAATGCAGACAAATACCAATGCTAAAATAACAAGCGATAAACATATATACAAATTATTTTTGTATATTTATTTTAAAATTTTACTAAACAATAAAAAAAATTGTTATTTAAAAATAGAAAAATAAAATAATAATTTGTTTTTACTTAAAATAAATAGAAAATTCCTCGTAATTTTCAATTTAATTAATTTGTTTATATGAATAACGTAATACTTGTTGCCGCACAAAATAAATATTAGTATATTGCAGTCGGTGTAAAATAAAGAAAACAAATCCAGAAAAGTTAAAAGAAAATTCAGAGTTTTAAAATACAATCCAAGACAGAAAAAGGTTAAAAAAATTGCAATTGCGAGAGTATGTAGAAAGTTATTATTATTATTTTTACTTCCTTGTACAATTTAATCAGCTAGTTACTTCGTTAAACATTTTATACTAAACTTTCATAACTTTTACTACATGCACCAGATGTTATATTGTCATCATATTTCATTATAAAGTAGTACGAAAACACAAAGCCATCTCTATTTTATTTATTATTTAATTTATTTTTCGTATGCATTAACGTTCAGACAGTGAAATGTGAGATAAAATCAAAAAATATGAAAACTTTTATATATTTTTTTTTATAAAACAAAGAGTAAAAAAACTATAAGCAGTGTGAAAGCACATACTATAAACGGAACGCACACATATCAGTGTTATTAGAATAACCAAAGAAAATAAATTTCAGCTTAAAATCAATTTAATGCTACTCCAAGCTTACTTGTCATGACAGCAAAAAGTTTTATTAATAGAGAAAATATTTCTTTCATTATTTTGTGATTTGCAATAAATCCGAAAAATTTAGAAAGCTTGAATTATTGAAATTAGAACAAGCGGAAAGATATTTTTGACTTTAAGTATGTACACGAACCGTTAACTGGTATACATAGAAAATATTTAATTTTTGAAACTCTTTTCGGGGTATAAGGCTAAAATCGTTAAAACAAGAGAGTAAATAGACTTTCATGCTTAAAAAAAGTTATGATTTAAAGCAAATTTTAAATTTTATTTTAATTTTTAAATTATAATTAATCGATTTAATAATATTCAGAAATAATCGACTTTCATCAATATTTACATTCAGTCTTTCTTAACCTTACATTATTATCATAAAATAGCACAAAAACAAGCCCCTAATACACTATAAAATAAATAAATATTCCTCAAACATTCAAGCAAAAAATTTAAGATAAATGATTTCTGATGCTGTGCACGGTGCGTATTTTTCTAATTTATTATCACTGTGTCAACTGAAAAATGGACCAAAAAAAAAATTATATGAACCACTTGGTTTGTGCTACAATTTTTTATTTAAACACATATTTTTTTTTTTTGAAGAGCTAAGATCATTTTTATATACAAATAAATTACTGAAACCAGTTTTATGTTTGGATTTCTATCTTCTTTTTAGTTTAGTGTCGACTTCATTTTTCATTTAATTTTTTTCGCTACTGCTTCTATGAAGTTTGATACTGATTTATGCTTTAAAAAGTAAACAAAATAATTTGTCTTTTTTTATTACTATTATTTTTCTTCTATTATTATATTTACATTTCATAAAAGCTACAAAAATGAATACAGACATGCAGATGGTGTTGTATACATATGAGATATATATATATATATTATTTAAGTCAGTTTACTTTATTTTCGCTCGGTTTAGTTACCGCCCGTTCAAGTTTGATTAATTGAATTTCATCATATAAATAATACCACAAACTTTATTAATCTTTTTATTATAAAATATTCCATTAACCCAAACATTTTATTTTATTTTCACTGGCCGGCTTTAAACAAAAAGAAAAGAAGCAAAAAAAGTCTTAAGTCAACACACAAAATATTCTCATCACGATTTCATTTTATTTTACAATGGAAAAAGAAGAAATTATTAAACAAATTAATTTTTTTAATAATAATAATTATAATAATTACAAAAGGTAGTTAAACACGATAATAAATCTATCTTTGTTTAAAAATATTCTTGGCGTGTAATCAGTAAGAAATACCAAAAACAAAAAAAAAGAAAAGAATAATAAATTCAATCAAGCAAATTTAACTTTAATTGTCACCATAGATGTCAAGCTTCTTTGTTGCCTAACAAATAAAATAAATAACATTTAATGGCATGTCAACAAGGACAGGATTTAATCCTTTGCCTTATTATTTTTATATTTTGTACATTTATTTTGACTGAAAAGCATTTGTACGTAGAATAAATGTGAACAAAGGAATTATATAAAAGGTTGGCCAGGTGGGCGTTATTTGAACAACGAAAAGCTTAACATGGCTTAACACCTAAAAGATGTGTTTTTTTTGTTTTCTTATTTATTTTCATAATAATGTTTACATTTTATTTGATTTTTCAATTAAATTTAATAAAAAAAAAAAAAATAATAATAAATTATTGTCATCAAAGATTATTACTATCAAAGACTACAACCAAAAATATACCAGTTTAATATTTTTAAATTAAAAACAAGTAGGGCTTATACTTAATTTCTAGCAATTAATGGCTTATTAAAGAATAAAAAAAATTATTTTATAAACTTTGCTGTTCGATTGAAATAAATTTATAGAAACATTTTTATATATTCTGTATTATTATTTTCAGCAAAAAACTTTTCGGTTACTTTTCACAAATTTTTGTTCACAAAATGTTTTTTTTTATTGTCGGTAGAAAAGTTTTCTAATACTTAATCAAAGTATTTTGCAATTATTATGTAATCAAATTTATTTATTAATGTTTTTAGTTTTGTTTTAAATAAGTTTGACCAATGTCAATACTTTGAAGAATACTTTAATTTCATATTTTTTTGATTATTCAATTACAACTTTTTGTTTTGTTTTAAATAAGATTTATTTAATTTATTTTAATTAATCTTTCTTGTTTTTTATTTTCTTACAGGTGATTCTTGTATTAAAATCATTAAAACGTTATGAAACAACACATATAACTGTTACAATACAAATTGTTAGCCATGTATTAGCATATACAAATTCATGTGTTAATCCGGTTTTATATGCATTTTTATCAGAAAATTTTCGTAAGGCATTTCGTAAGGTTGGTAAAAATTATTATAAAAATCAAATAATTAATATAAATTTAGATAAAACTGAACAATTATCAATTGAGTAGTTGTGTAATTTTCTTTATTAGTATTATTATTATTACAAAAAAGTTAAATAAAATTTTATATAAATAAATTAAAACAAATAACAAAAATAAAGCAAAAAAATAAAATATAAATAGGTTGTCTGGTGTGGTACGCCACCACCACTTGTGCCCCGTGGCCCGCCAACAAAAACAACACGCACTGGGAATGGTACTTCTAATCCGGATATTCTTTAAAGAAGACTTGACTCACTTGACTATTGTGCTTAAGTTTTCCTTTTTTTACAATTTATATAATTAAACCCGGAAAATTACTTTTATTTAATAAAAAATAAACGGACATCGAGACTCAAGATTTTTGTGTTTCTAAACTTATACTTACTATTATTTGTTATTATTTTTTTGTATTTAAGATGTATAAGAATATAAATTAAATCTAATTGTGATTATAAATGTTCTACAAAATATATTTAAAAAAAACATACTTTAAGTAACTAAAATAAATTAATTAATTGATATTTTTTATTAGATAAAACTTTATTAAATAATAATTAAGAAAAAATATTTAAATAATTAGTAAATGAATAATTTGTACAGAGATTATATAATAATTAAAAGAAGTTTATTAAAACGTTAAAAATTTTGTAGAATGTTAATAAATAGCATTAATAGATGACATAATTTAATAGTTATAATGCATCAATAGATGATGTTATTATTCAAATATTATTTATCTTCCATTAAACCAACGAAACAATTATCTTTTTAACAGGCTTTAATCGGTTTATATAGAATATAAATAAATAAATATATTCGGATTATCTTAAAAAACAAAAAATCATAAAGATTATTATTAGCACACAAAAATAATAATAACGCAACAGAATAAATGAATTTTATTAATTTTTATACATTTGTCTATTCTTTTCTTAAGTCGTGTTGATTATCAAAGGATAATAAAGTCATTTTTTAGTCTTTTAAATGGCATAAATAATCATTAAAAGTAATAATAAAAGTATATAAAAATAAAAAGATAAAGGATAAACATTGATGATCAATAAAATTTGATTTTAATGTTACCATTTTCTTTCCTTTCTTGTGATTTTATTTCTTTTCGTTTATTTATTTAATTTTACGTAGATAATATAAACAACGAACCAATCCAATCCAAATAATAATAATAATAATAATAATAATAATAATAATAATAATAATAATAATAATAATAATAATAATAATAATAATAATAATAATAATAATAATAATAATAATAATAACATAAAGATTGGTCAGAAATTATTTCGCGATTTTTTTCGTCGTTTTTTTGATACTTAAACACATCAATGTGTTTCATTACTTCTTCCTTTTAAATCAAGAATACTTTAAGAGAGTTTTGAATTAAGTGAAGTTAAAGTTAAATAACTAAATAAATAAAAGCATGTCCTTGTCATTTATTATACTTTTTGATTATATATACATTTTGGTAATAAAATATTAACACATTCTCGTGATAAAAAAACAAAACGAGACGAAATCGTACCAAAAATGGATATTGAGCTTTTAAATAACAGAAAAAAAAAAAACAAAAAAAATAAATTATCAAAGCGTGGATTGACATTTTCACAAAAACAATGGTCAAGAAAAATGATGAGAGAAATTGAAATGAAATGCCTATTTGTGTTTTATTTGTGATGAAATTGAGTAGAAGAGTATAAATGTTCACCAAGGCGTAAATATATGTACAGTTAAGCATCTGAAATAGAACATTAAATATATATTTTTTTATTGATTTTATCTGTTGCAAATAAAATAGTTAAAGCATTAATACAAATTCAATAATCAATTTAAAATTCAAATGAAAAATAAAATAAGAAAAATTATTTAAATTAAATTACATTTGCTTATCACGTAAAAATAGCAGCAAAGAAAATCAATTAAAAATGTCATTAACAGTAAAATAACATTAAATAAAGAAAATATAAAGAAAAGCAAAATTCCATCTTAATTAAACAATTTAAAGCAAGAAAAAAAAATATTCATTTGTGGTTAGTTTCGTTTCGTTTTTTTTTTCATTTGCTGTTGATATTGATTGGAATTTAACACAAACCAACGTTAGAAAAATAAATCTGATGAGAATGACAAAAAGACACAGCTGGGAAAATTTCCATTTACAAGTCAAATCGTGTATTTGATAAACTCGTTTAATTTTTCTTCTTTTTTTCATTTTCTTTTTAATAAATTCCATTTAATCGAAGTAAAAATTGGATTTTAAAGGGTTGTTGTGTTAGACGAATTGTTCCGTCTTTCTGTGATTTTTTTTATTTTTATTATTTTCGGTATTTTAAGCAGAATTCACAGTGGATTGAGAATTAAAAGTATTTTGCTGTTTTGTGAAAATTTGCTGATGTTTTTTTATTTTCTTTTAATTGAATTCGTTTTACCAAAAAAATTATTAATCCCGAGGACTACGTGTCATTTTAACCAAATGAATGAAATCAATTATTATTATTATTTTTTCGAAAATAAAACCGATTAAAGTAACAAAAATAAAAAAGAAAAACCTTGGTCTAATTTTTTGTTTTCTTTTTCTATCATAAAGTTGGTATAACTGCGTTCTAAACTTAAGAAAATTTAAATCCATTAAAATGGCGTTATTTTTCTTTTTAAATTATTAATAGATAGGATTATAGCAAAAATCATAAATAAATTAAATTTTTGCAAAAATTATAATAAAAATTAATTAATTAAATTAAATTAAAATTAAGCCATGTAAATATTGTAAGAAATTAAATTAATTAAAATAATTATGCAAAAAAAATTAAAGATTAAAAAATAAAAAAAAAACTGACACAGTTTTCACGATAAATTAGTTTAAAAAATAAATTAAATTGAATAAAATTAAACTAGTAAAAATTGTGCGTTACCCTCTGATGAGCCCCAAGAGGGTGACGACAAATATTATTAATTAAAACAAAAATAATAAAAATTCAATATCGAATTTAGTAATAGACTTACCTTCCCTCAAAACACCTTTTTGTTTTTATTACTTGGCGTTGTTGTTTCTACATTAATTGTTTTTTTTTTAATTAATTAATAAGTGTTATCCAAACCTATTTATATTTTATTTTGTTTAATTATCTTTTTTGTTTTTATTTTAATTTTGTATTTAATAACCCTGCTTACCTCCTTTTACACAAAAAATAAAATAAATAAATGTATTTTTCTAACACAAAAATCAAGCAAACAAGCATAGTAAATTTATATAAATTTTATCACAAAAAGAACTTAGCATTGAATTTCATAAAAATTTACAAAAATTAAATAAAAAAAAAAACGAAAACCACTTCAATTTTGGCATTTTTGTTTTTCCAGTTAAACAATCTTGATCAGGAACCAGTTATATTGCGTGAAATGTTTTTAATGAAGCAATTTTAAATATAATTTAGCAAAAACTATTCTTTTTTTAAATGAAAACTGTGTCAATTTTTTTTTAACCTGTTTGTCTGTCTTCATTTATTGTTTAGCTGATTGTTTGTTGTTAAATAAATTAATTAAATTAATAAATATAAATTATAAACTATAAAGAATTTAATTAAGTAGATTAAGTAAGCAAAAAAATAAATAAGAAAAATAATATTATTAAAAAAAATGAACTTGAGAAGCGATGAGGTAAAAACTAAAACGATTTTATGGTTTCAAATTGAAAAAAATTAAATTATATATCTAGTCATAGTTAATTAAAAATTAATCAATTAAAATACAATGAATTAACAAATTAATTAATTAATATAAGAATTTAAATTTATTAAAACAAAAAAAAAAAAAAACACAAATAATTATGCATTTTTTAGGTGAATTTTACGCTGGTTTAAGAATTTTTTAAATGAATAAAATGAAAAATTTGAAAAAGAAATAGAAACCAGAATCATGTCTAAAAACTCTGTACATAAAACAAAAAAGTTGATAAATCTAAGTAAATTAAAATTAACTAAAAAAGGTTTAAATAAATGAAAAAAATTAAACTATTAAGTAAATAAATTAACACAAAAAATCCACTCTAAAAAGCCTTAATTACAGCACAATTAAGCTTAAAATTAAGTAAATAAGGCCACACAACAACAAAAAAATTAATTAAACAAAAATTATGGTTTGTGTCTTGAATTAATAATAAAATTATTTTCCATTTTAATTAATGCTCAAAAATTTGTACAGATGCCATAAATAAAAGCAAAATATAAAAATAAATATTAATGGAAAAATTTAACAAATATTTTAAAATATAAAAAAAAAAATACTCATTAACACTCTGATCCTATAAAAGAAAATTATTTTTAAGAGTATAAAGTATCTTTTTTATGTTTAAATCCTTAAATACTGTTATTAATTTTAAATTTTAATTATTATTGTTAACTAAAATGAAATAAAAGTATTAATTAAACAATAATAATTAAATAAAAGAAAAAACAAATATTTAATTAAAATAAATTAAAAAAATACAGAAATGAAAATAATAAATAAATTATCACCCTGTGTTTGATTTATTTCTATTTATTCTATTTTTACTACTTTTTATATTTGTATTTTATCTTAATTTCTCTTATTTTATTTTGTTTTTATTTTTTTCTTCATTTACAGATCCTTAAGTGCCTTAACAGTATTATTTTCTGTTAAAAAAATAAATAAATTTTACATTTGTGATTGATTGTGATTGTAATTTTCTCTTTTTTCTATGGAGTACTTGTGGTAAGCAGATATAAATAATTGAATTCTTAAATAATCATTTTGTAAAAATTAATTAATATTATATTGTATATATTATATTAAAAACTTCAATTCCCTTGTATTAAAAACAAAAAAAAAAAGGAAATAAATTATGAAAATATTCACAGCGCAAAGTAAATCATTAATTTTTCATCTTGAGAACAAAACTCCTAAATAAAATATTTAATCAATAAGTTTTTTATTTTATTTAATTAAACTTAAGCTACTTTTACTAACATTTATTATTAATTTCTTAAGAAAAACATTCAAAACACGTAAAATTAAATTATTTGAAGGCCTTGAAAAATCTGCAACAATGGAGATGCTAGATGGTTTTAGTTTCGGCTATAACTAAATCACGGTGAGTACTTTAATCCTTTAACAGGTTGTTATATCTATAATTCGGATAAAATTTTATTTACTTGAACATATTTCTACGGTATTAAGATCTTAAATAATGCTTAACATTTATTTAGATCTTCGTTTACTATTTACTTGGTACATAAACAGTAAATCGATTAAATACTCATTAATAATTCACCAATCTCTATACACATCTAACATCTACTAACCTACCCTATTCATAATATACATTATAAAACATCGTTTTACCTTGCTATTTATAACAAAAATATCAGTCGACACATATTAGTAATGTTTATATAACAAACGCCCACATTATTTCTTGTTTATTGTTTAATTAGTTTTTGGTTGATTTATTACATAATTGAATCAAATTTATCTTGACATCATCCAACAAAATAAAACAACACGTATATACATATATAAATAAATAATATTAAGACGTTTTTTTTTGTATAAAAAATAGTAAATGTGTTGAGCGACTGAACATGTCAGGTATGTTCATTTTAATTTTAATTTAATTTTTCCTATTTAAAATTATTTCATTAACGCTTTTATATTTTAATTGATTATTTTTCAATTAATTACTAGCACGTGTTTGCTTTTGATGTGTAAATATATTATTTATTTTTCTTGTATTTCTTAAATCAATATTATGGTTTAATCAAATTTGTAATTATTTTAAATTGTAAATATATGGAGAAAATTATTCATTAAGAAAAAAAAAACACATGCTATATGCGAGTGGCAACGTTTATTGATTTTTTTTTCTTTGGTTTTTCATTTAGTAAAAGTATTTATCAATAAAGAAAATTTATTTTATATGATTTTATCTATCAATATGAATGAATTATTGATTTTTATTATTATTATTATTTTTATTTTTCTGTAAATAATTAATTTTTTAGAGTAATTGTTTCAACATCTGAAAGCTGCTTATTAAAATTTTCTGATTTACGGTTGAAATAATTTCGTTTAAGTAGAAATAATAAATATACATTTTAATTAAAAATTATTATGATAATAAAAATAATAACATTATAAACAGCTGTCTACTTTCCGTGTATTTATTTATTTTAAATGTAATATGAGTTATTATTACAAGATTTATCTTTAACGAAAATATTTTATTTAAGCTTAGAAGTTTTTCTGCAAATATAAATTGAGGATTTTTTAACATTTATAAAGTTTAAATATAGTTTGAATAAAGTATTTTCATTATAAATATAATTTATGCTTGATTTAATGGCCATTTGTTGCCATTTATTGGTCTATAGGTAAACAGTCTTAACTATAAAATTACTCTTTATAATTCTTGTAGATAAATTAATTCATATTTTTTTTATTTTTAATAATTTTTGACTACATTTCAGCCTTATTTAATTATTTATAAAAATAAAAAAGATGTTATTAAATCCTGTAAATCATAAACTAACAATTTTACAATGAAAGTAAACAAATATTTTATTATAAAATTAATTTCTTGAACGAAAATCATTAATGTTTCAATTTCATCAGGAATATGTATAGTTTTTTTTTTGAATATTAGCAGCATTAATTTTTTATTGTTAAATGTTTTTGTTTTTGTTATCAATTAAATTTGTTATTAAACATATTGTACTTTTATGCTTTTACATATTTTAATCACATTAAATTCACGTATCCTTTTTAGAAAGAAAAGTTTATCGATTGAGTAAAAAGAAAACTATTTAAATTATTTTTTTTAATAATAATTTGTCAATGCTGTGCAAAAATAAGGTTATTTTATGAATTATTGATTAAAAGATAAAACAGTAAAAAATTTAATTAATTTTTGTGATTTTTTTTCAATGCTAATTGGACTAAATTGGAATTTTATTGATTTTTTTTTTAATACAAATAAATAATTAATTATTAATATACATTTAATTGAATATTACTTTTATATTTTAAATATGGTTTTTAATCTGCATTGCAGGTAGAATATTGATTAAATAATTAAATTTTATTTGAATTAAATAATAATGTTGTTCGGCAGGCATAATTGTCTGTTTCTGTTTATATTATATTATATTTTTTAACATATTATTATCAATCAAATTTATAAAATTTGGTACATTTATGTTATAACAACTATTTATTTATAGTTAATTTATAATTTTTAATAAGTTTTTATCATTTTTTAAATGAAAAAGTGTTTCATGACGTTAAATCATATTAAAATTACTAAAATATACCAGTGTATAGCGAAGACTAATTAATTTTCACCCAAGTCACAACGGTTAAACTGGATAATGTGTCTTCACTAAAAACACTCAGTTTTTTTTTTAATTTTCTAAAATAATTAATAAACGACATAAATTATAGAGATAAACAATAATAAATAATTAACTAAAATAAAATTACTAAAACGCGAATGACATATTTCATATGTGTGTTGTTTATTAAATAAATATTTTTTCTTTAACGAGCAAATGAAATAAGTAACAAAAATAATGGAATTATGTTAATAAAACGCATAGGGTAGATGTAACAATAAACACCTACATACACATAAAATGAAAAGAAAAAGAAAAATTATTAGAAGTAAAAACCATTAAATAAATGATGACTAAAATATTACCAGATGCCAATTTGTATTAAAAAAAGAAAGAAAATGTGGAAAGACAAAAGAAATGTTGGTTTCCTTAAAAACGAACAAAAAAAGAAGCAGGAAAAGGTATTTTGAATTATTAATCAAAAAGTAAAATAAAAAAGAAAAAAAAAGTTCTTGTTAAACTTTTAGTGGTTCGTATACATTTGGCAATCCACACTGTGCAACAAATAAAAGTAGGCCAAACAGCCATAACAGATCCGCACAATCCATTAATTTTTTTCTTCTTTTTATGATGCGAAATTTCTTCTATTTTCTCCCTTTTCGCAATTTGTAGAAAGGTGATTGTTGATTGTAAGACTCTTTTTATTGTTTCTTTTTATAGAAAAAAGGAGCAAACGAGCATAAGGAAATGATAATAAATTTACTTTACCTTAAAAAAAGAAGTAAATAACAGGTGGTAATAATAATAAGTACCTCGCAGCCAAACCATATACCTTTTTTTTAAATAATTTATTTGTCATTTATTTTTTTGTGGGTTTTTTATGATTATTATTATTTATTAAAATTAATTAAAATATTCTCTTTGATTATTCTTTTGAGGTTTTATGGTGTTTAATAATGTCTTCGTATTTTCTTTAATCCTAATTTGCAGTATCTACGCGACAAGAATTTTAACTTTTATTTTTTGCTCAGCGAAAAATATATTTGTTGAATGTTATTTTAAGGATGGAAAATTAATTCCTTAACCAATTAATATCACTTTCATGGTTTTAGATTTTTGCTTTTAATGTTGGTATAATTAATGCAAATTAATTTTAATAAGTGATAACAAACAAAGTAAATGCATAAAAAATTAATTTACAAATAAGAAAAACTTACATTTTTGCTCTTTCGTGCAGCAAGCAATTTCCCAATAGAATTGTTTTCTCGTTTTATAACCATTCAACTTTTATCTTTTCATTGTTGTAGATCTAAAAGTATACTTTTTTATTTACGTTTTTAAATTAGTTATATATGAACATTTGACAAAAAAGGGACAGAATTTTATTTGTCTTTCATTATTACATGGTTATCAGCTTGATGCTTAACAGCCGTGTTGATAAATATTAACCAATAAACGTTACCAAAATAAGAAAAACTAAAGTAATAATAATAGAGCCTAAACCTTGATCCAATCGTGTGACGTTAACCTTTATATAAAGATGTTATAACCGCATGCAAAGAATATAAATATAAAAAAAACGTACAAGACGAAGAAAAATCCCTTAAAGATTATGTTTAATTCCCGAAACTAGACTAGAATAATATTTGTTTTTCTTTTTATTGTTTTTATGTTAATGGTTTTATGCTTTTTATTATTTTGGTTTAATTTTCTATGTCACCAGCGAAACATGTTGATTTTTAATGGTATTTTTACCACAGATCTCATCACCAGCAGCAGCAGCTACATTATTATTATTTTTTTTTTTTTTGTGTTATCACATTAAAACTCTTTATTTGTTTATTTGTGGTATGAGTATGTTGTGTTAATCGAAAGATTATTATAGATTTCGAATTCTGGTCAAGGTTATATTTCTATGTAACACAATATTGTTTATTTCTTCTTGTATTTTTATTATCCTCTGTTTTAATTAGAACGACAAATATTAAACAAAATAGAATAAATATTGTCATTAATTGGTTAAGTTTTATTAATATAAAAATAATAACATTTTAACGTGTTTGATTATTGATCGAAATGTATCTACAATTATAATTGTGCTGTGAGATAAAAATTCAGATATTAAAAACAGCGTACGGATTCCTAGCAAAAAAAAGAAAGAAAATTAATAACATCATCACTAAAGTATGCCATTTAACAAAAAGCTGAGTTAATAAAAAATTTAAAGAATTAACAAGAATTGTATCGCTAAGCTTAAAAGAAAAAATTAATAAACGAAATATCATTGATGCAAGTAGAAAATATTTATTCATCACAAAAGCAGCATATCTTATACCGACTTTTTTTCTGCTACATATAACACATTTTTCTACTTTAAATTTAAATGAATTCTAGCAACAAAATCAAATGAAAAATAAATAGATAAAATAAAAGTGTCTGTAGAGGCGAGAAAACAAATTCGTTATAAATGGAATACACCACATAGAAAAAATAAATTTTTTATTTTGGTTTCTATAATTCCACATCATTGCTCGTTCAGATATATATGGAGAAAAAATATACGAGAAATACTATCAATAGTGGTAAGTGGATAAAAAAAAATCGACAATTTGCAATTGAATTAAATTCAGTGATCTTTCTCTCTATGTGTATATTGCAATCTAAATGATCAAATAGTAAACCAAATGCATACTTTCTGTTCAACAAATTGTAGATAAACTAAAATTCTATTAAATTTATGGTTTTTATTTAAAGATTACTGATTCAATTGCTTTTTCTTTCTTAACTTTAAATTTACTTCAATTTAAGTTTACTTCAATGTAAAACAATAACCTGTACATGATCTAAGTTTGTTTCTTTTGAATATTTGAATATAAATTATTTTAAAAAAAAATTATAATAAATTCACTGAAAGAGATCTATTTAACCATTCTTTCCTGGTTTATGGATTATTTTTTTACTTTTTTTTAATAAAATTTATTACATTGTAACCGTATATGATTTTTAATGACTGAAAAGAAAATTACTTAACTAATGCAACCAGTATTTAATTATATGCAATCAAGGCAAGTGCATATTATTTTTAACTACTTTTCCAAGCAAATATTATATCCCAATTAGCATCATTTAAGCCACAACTCTTTTAACAAGAGCTTTTCCGAAATTAAATAATAAAAACCTCGCTAATAATAATGAATTAGGGAAATGCAAATGATTAAAACTAATGCATTCTGATTAAATAGTTTACTTAACTAAAATCATTGCTATTCCATTTTCAATTACATAAACAACAATTCTTCGCAGTTTAGTTAGCACATGTAACAAACCGGATAAAAACTACAATTTCCATTATTATTCTAGTTAATAAAACTGACTTATTTATTTTCAGTATTTTTTTTTTTTCATTCTTTTTTTAGTATTATAACGATTGCTTACCATTACCTAGTACGCTTGTTACTACTTTGTTGATTTAAACATAAAGCAAAAAAGAGAAATTATTTTTAATAGGAAAAATAAAGTGATTTATTTGTGTTGTTTTTATTTATATAAAAAGTATTGTTGTTCTCCGTTGCATTTATACTTAAAACACATAAAATACGAAGCAAACTAGTTATAAAAAATAAAATAGAAAAGTTTTATTTAATATTTTTAAAACAAAAACAGCAATGAAAATAATAATAAAAAAAGAACTATTTAAACTCATAAAATGTGTAACAACAAACTAGAGTAGTTACAAAAAAAAATTTATATATTCTAAAGTCAAAAGTTTTCTATTATAATTTAAATAAGAAAAATCAATTTAATTTTATAACCAATATAACAAGAGTTTCTTTCAACTCTTATCTATCTACTTGACGTAAGAAAAATGTAATAAATTATAGAGAAATGAAAAAAGAAAACCGTTTTGAATGTGTTTTCAAATGCAAAACAATTGTTTTGATGACAACAATTGGATAATGACATGGAAAAATATTGTCACAGTTTTCTTTTCTTTTTTTTTTAATGAAAATGCATATATTTTTTAATACATATTACAATATTGTGAGATTTTCTAGTAAGATTTTCGATTAATTTAACATGGAAAATTGCATTCAAAGGTAAAAAGACAACAAAAGACGGTTTGAGTCTGTGATATGCAAAGTGTTTTTTTTCTGCTTCAATATTTCTGTATGGAAAAAATTATCAATAAATTTTATTTTATCTTATCGTTTGTTTTTATTATTTATTAATTTTTAATAAAAATCTTATATAATAGAAATAATATTGTTAAATTTAATATTTGTTAATGGTAAAACTAAAAGCAACGTGACGAATTTAACAATAAAATTATAGAATAAAAAAACTATATAAAGATGTCAAAAGCTGCTTGTTTATTTTATGTTAAATTTATAGCAATAATGTTAAGATTAAATTGTTAAAATACTTTCATTTAAATAGTGAAAATAATAAAATATTTTATTCGCTTCTGATTCACTCAATATAATTCACTTTAATGATACACAAAAACTAGATACGTTTTCATAATTAAATTTATTCTTTAATAAATAAAATTAAAAAAATATAAGCACTTAAATATCTTGTAATACTGAAAAAAAAACCTAATAAATTTATAACGAACAACTAATAAAATATTGAAATTAAAAGAACTTTTTAAAAATTATATCAATATTTTATTTGCCTTTAGTAAGCAATCATGATGTATTTTTTTTTTCTTGGTAAAAGACAAAAATAATACCGGAAGGAAGAATAAAAACATTGAAATAGAGGATATGAAAAATTTCTGTTTATAATAATAAAAATCAATTTTGTATCTGTAAAAAATGCATATAGAATTTTATATGTTAAAAAAAGTAGCAAAAATAGAGAGAAACATTATTAAATAAAAATATTCCCTTTTATCGAATTTATAAATATAATTTTATCGCATGAGAATAATTTCATAATTTAGATCTATAGAACGATACCGTTGTTTTATCAAGCTTATAAAGAAGCTTTTTAAAGAAAGAAAAATAAATTGATCAGCATTAAAAATCAGTTTATTATAGTGTGAATAGTGCAAACAGTACTTGGTGTAACGGTTTTACACTGTTAAAGGCATTCACATTTTTATATTTTACCATTAATAAAATTTTGTATTTAAGCTTAAAACGTATTTGCTTAGAGCTTTTATTTTATTTAAATTTTTATTATTTACTATAAGTAATACATTAGGTGGAGAATTTAGATAATTTATTTGCTGTTACTTTAAAGGTTTCAACGGAAGGATATTATAAGAAAAAATCTTTAATTCATTTCATTGCTTAAAAAAATACATAAACAGGAACTGAAAATATAATTATATATTTGTTTTGCTTAATATCTGACATTTGATTACTTTAACCATACTTAACAAGTATCATTTTATTTATTTTTTCACTGTTTAACCATTGCATAACTTTTTCTTATATAATTTATGTTTCGTCGTCATTTATAATTTAAATAACAAAAAAATCTATTTTCAACCTTAATCTTCTTAAAACAGTTTTTTTCTCGTTTTTGTTGTCATGATTTTTCATTATTTGCCATTTAAAGTTATAAAAACTCTGAACAAATAACATAGAAAAATTTTTTCATAGAAAATACTTGAGTACAAACGTGCATCGAATATCTTGTGAAAAGTTATAATAAAAGAGAAAAAAAAACAAATACATTTATATGCAATTTGTATGTGTTACGTAAGGAAAATAATAATAAAAAAAACTTAAGTAGTAAATATGAGATGGCAGAGAAAACAGCATCACTAATTCAAACTAGTGCCTGTGGTTTATGACAATCAAATTCATTTATGCAGCATGAAAAAAACTTGTAAATAATGAGCGGCCTAACAACTGTAATTCGTCGAGTAGTATTTTTTCTTCTTTTATTTCTACACAAAGAATTAAAATTTTTCCAGCTGTATCTTACGCTAAACATAAGTAATCTACTCAGTGTTGCGT
Organism: Ptychoptera contaminata; assembly: GCA_963942525.1. Taxonomy (NCBI): domain Eukaryota; kingdom Metazoa; phylum Arthropoda; class Insecta; order Diptera; family Ptychopteridae; genus Ptychoptera; species Ptychoptera contaminata. The sequence continues at coordinate 16,929,786 of OZ012639.1, read as the reverse complement.
CACCCAGAAGAAAATTTTGTAACATAGAAACTGTAATTATTTGTCTTTGCTATAAGCTGCTATAAAAATCGAAGACACATTTTATTTATTTTAAAATATTTTCCTGCTGAATAAAAAGCTTAGAAGACACAAATAAAGGATAAAAAGAAAAACTTTAAACTAATTTATCATTTTTAAAATTTAAATAACGTTTAATTTTCAGTTTTATTTTCTTCATTTTTTGTAATATACGAGATTCTTTTAAACATTTGTTTTTTTTTTATTTAAAAATATTAAATTTTCTTTTTTTACTAAATGCATGATGCGTATTAAGCTACAAAAAAGTAATTATATTTTCTTTTATTTTTGTTATTCTCTGAATAAAATTTTTAAATTTTTTGGTATTTAATTTTTTATTAAATTTAAAATTTAGCTAAGTTTAATTTAATTATTTGTCTTTTTCTTTTATTATATGTATATTTAATTAATTTTATTTATTAACTTTTTTAAGGGTATATTTTTTCATTTTTATATAATTTTGCTATATTTATTTAAGTTTATTAAAAAAACGTGGCAGCATTATTTATTGTTTTCGTTACAATATTTTAATACAGCACCAACTAAATGCAATGAACCGGTAACAAGTATATCATAGTTATATGTACAATTATTATTATCTAAATCAATAAATATATCATTTATGCATTGGTAAATTCTTGCATTTACTTTATAATTATGATTATGATTTAATTTATTATTTGATAATTTTTGCATATCTAACCAAATTTTCTTATGCATTTCGCAGCGTTCCAATTGCTCATTGGTTTCTGAAAAAACAAATCGATAAATTAGTAAAGACACACTTTTTATACCAGTTAAAAGTGGAATTTTTTTTCATTTACCCTTATCATAATTATTATTAATTAAGTTAGGCACAAATATGACTAAATTAAATTCAATGCGATCATATAACATTTTTAACATTCTTTCCGAATTACGATCACCAGTTGTATTAAAAATTAATAATTTTTGTTTAGAGGAACTGAAAAAACAAAAATATATTAGTTAAAGACACAAAGTTTGGACAATAGCGGTTATAAATGTCTTCACTATATTCCATAATTACCTAGTTTTATTAAACCAATCGATACAAACATCAATACTTTCCATGGTGTGCGCACCATCAAGGAATATTCTATAATTATTTAATTTATAAAAAAAACAATATAATTATTAAATAACATTTATGTTAAAACAACAAACCTTTTATTAAACATTTCAATTAATTGGCATCTGCCCGGCCAAAAGCATTTCTCTAAACCATTTATTATCTCCTCATTTATATTTTTATAAGTAATTGTCTTTACATTATTATCAAATAATAATTTATATTTAATTAAATTATTTGTTTTATTTAACCAATCTAATGATAATTGTATAGCTAATGATGCATTTATTTTAAATACTTTATTATTTGTATTTATATAAAATGGTTTTACCCATTTATATGTATCAAAATCAGGTACAATTGTTAACGTTGCCTATGAATACAATAAAATAAATTTATTTCTATAAAAAAACTTAAGGTATAAAATTCTATAATATACCCCCTTTTCATCAGCACGACGTTGTATTACATCAATACACTTTTCTTCTTGTTTAACAGTAAAAACATTTGAATTTTCCTTTATAATGCCAGCTTTTTGCCATGCAATTTTCTCCAATGTATCACCCAATATTTTTGTATGCTCTAAACCTAGCGATGTTATACCGATTGTTTTAGTATTACTAAAATAAACATATTAACACCACAAAAATAAAAATCAAAATAAAAAAAAAATAAAATAAAAAAAAAACAAACAAACAAGCAAGCAAGTTAGATAAAAAAAATCTATATATATATTTTCTTCTTTTAGAAAATAACAAAGAAAATACAACAAAAAACAAGTATTTTATTAGGAAAAATTCAACAGAAAAGAATAAAAATAAATACAAATAAAAAAATAACATTTATTAAAATTATTTACCTAAAAATATTTGTGCTATCATATTCACCGCCAATGCCCACCTCATAAATGGCAACATCAATATTTTCATTCATAAAAACATGAATTGACATAATATTTAAAAATTTAAAATATGCTGGCATATCATCATTATTTTCCTTAAACAAAAAAAAATTAATTATTTTTAATTAACAAAAAATTTAAATATTCAAAAATATTTACTTTGCATTTATCAAGTTGATTATAAATTAGCCAAAAATATTTTGCAAATAATTTATTTGTTATTGGTTTACCACCTAAACGTATACGTTCATTTGGTGTTATTAAATGTGGCGAACTAAAAAATCCAGTTTTATAACCCAAGGAACGTAATATTGATTCAGTTAATGCACATGTGGAGCCCTGAAAATATTTTAAAAATTATAAAAAAAATGTTAATAGTGTTTCACATATTCGATATTAGAGATTAATGTTCCTTCTAGAGAATTAACTATTCATGTTTATAAAATATCTCATCGGATTTAAATAATTTAAAATATCCTGTTAAATCATATCACAAGTAAAATTACTTAAAACAATACAGAATTTAAGTCGAACACTTAATACTGACTTTTATTATATTTCTTATTTATGTTTGCAATTATAATTTATAATAATAACTGATATACACACCATTATATTACTTTTTGTTAAAAAAAAGCGAAATTAATACTTAGTTTATAAGTAATAATCAAATAATTCATGTTAAAATAGGATTAGATAGGGTTTGCATGTTTATTCAAGGTTTGCATGTGACAAAGTAATAACAAAACAGTAAAGTCTCAGCAAATATGGTTTTACTTTAATCATTTTACAATCACTTAAGTTCAATAATATAAACAGGAAATAAATAGTCTTTGTGGAGACTTTGTGTCTTAATAAGTTTGTAAGTCTTGAATTTTTGCCACGTTTTAAAAATTATTCTTTTAAAAACAATGAATGCTTATTAGAAAATATTTCGCATACTTAAAAATATAATAAAAGATTATACTTAAATATCAGAAATAATATACAAGAAAATGACTTTTGTACAGAACAAATTAAACTTTAATAAAAATTGCTTACAGATTCCAGGATATTCAGGATTAAAAATGCTGCCATTACTCTACACAAATAATAAAATCAATAACATTCCAATATTTTTGTATTTAGGCCATTTAATCACCCCATGATACCAGAAAACCGATAAAAAAAATGTAAATATCTCGAGCTATTAAAGCATTTAAAAAAAAAAGAAGAAAATAAACCCTTCCACAGCCAAAAACGATTTTATATATTTGCATAAAAAGTAACAAAAAAAAAAACGACAGACGCCACTATTTAATCATAAATAAATCAAAAATGAAAATTATGTAAATTTATACAAAAAATACTTTTTTTCTTTTTGAAGTATTTATGACAACAATTAACTTCTGTTTTAATTCCATATTCGTATTCAAATCCCATTTATATTATCAACAACAAACACACATAAATAAATACAAATAAAATAACAAAAACGTGATAATCTAATTGTAATAAAACATAAATAGAAAATATAATACATAAAAAAACGCAAAACAACTAAAGTTAACACTCATGTTTTATTTATAAATAATTATTTAATTAATTATTATACAATAAAGTATAATAAAAGGTGTTTTAAACAATAATAACAAACGATTTGTAAAGACTTTTACGACAACGACAACAGCGATAATCCACTGCGGCAATAAAATCTGATTAAACTTAATTTTTGTTTTTTAATATTATTTCAGATTAGTGTTAATGGTATTTATGTTTCCTTAATTAATGTATTTATATCCTTTACTACTCTATACACATTTATTTTTCATCTTTTTACATAATTCATTTATAGAGTAAAATCTCTACAAAAAATAAATAAAAAAAGCTTGTATTTCGCTTCCAACAACCAATCACGATTACAATAACACGCGTCTACAATAATAATAATAATAAAAAAAATCCTTCTATATAATAAAATCCTTGTTATTATTTATTATATATTTTTTCTATTTTCTTTATTTTATTTATTTACTATAAGATGTAAAAAAAAAGAAAAGCACAGAAAAATCATTTTCATTTATAGTAAAATATGGAAATAGTAGAAGCACCACCAGCAATATTTAATAAACAAACAAACAAAAACCAACCCAATTTTAGGCTAATTTACTTTAATTAATGCAAATTATATTATATAAATAAATAAATAAATTTTACAAAAAATATTATTATCATTGTCAATAAAATGTAACGATAAAATCCCCATTTTTTATGTCGCCCCTATTTATACTTTATTATTAATTTCATTCCTTTCTATACACTCATTACTATTTTCTTTCAGTTTCTTTCATTTTTTAGTATAGCTAAAAAAATGCTAAAAACAATTCATTTAAATAAAATGACAATGAAATAAAAAAAAAAACAATGAAACATAAACATATTTATGTAATATTTGTAGTAAATTTTTTTCTAAAAAGAAAATAAAAACATTTTTATATGATTTTACTATAGGATGTTTCATTATTTTTTTTTTTATATATATATAGGGTGATCAAATAAATACTATATATTTTTTAAACATCATAGGTTTTATTAATTTATAGCAAAGCGGTTATTTATATTAAAAAATATATAGTTCTTATTTGATCATCATATATATATTTTCATGCTTAAAAAGAAAATTCAATCGCTATTATTATTTAATAATAAATTTTTAATACTTTTTTATCGGCTTTTTTTATCTTTTATTATCAATTATTAAGTGTTTTCCTTGAGAATTACTCAACAATCAGTTGGTTTTTAACGTTAAATCAATTCTTTACCAAAAAAAACAAAGATCTTACTGTAATTATTTACTTAACAAGTAACACATTCTAATTTCTAATACATTTAAACAATTAAATAACTTAAGAAGCATCGTTTGCATATTGTTAAGTCAAATATTTTCACATACAATTAGCGAGAAGTATTTAATTTTTCATTAAAAACATTAAATATTGCTAAAAACTGATCAAAATATACAAACATATGACTTAGTTAATATATTTATGAGTATAAGCTAGGTGTACTAATTATGTAAAAAACACTCTTTCTTCCGTGTAAATAAAAAAAAGGTTAATCAAACCGCATAAGTAGCGAACGCAAGTTAAGCCACCAGAAAGTTAACCAGAAATAAAACGTCAAACCATTATTAGAAACCAATAGAAACCAGTTTATTGTTATTTATTTACATTTTATAAGTCATAAAAATCAAAATAATACAAGAAAAATAAAATTACTTTGACAAAATCGTGTCACTCGTGCTGTCCTCAGTATTTAATTTCATTGAACTCCAAAAAAAAGAACAGAGACATGCGTTTTGCATAAAATTTCGTTGTCATCTTATAATAAAAAAAAAACTTTATGAAATGGAATAAAAGTGTTTGTTGCTGGGCCACACAAAAAAATGCGACATAAACAAAGTAAAAAAAAAATTATTTCATACGAAAATTTACAGTCAAAGCTCAAAGTTTATTACCACAAAATAAATACAATTTTCCGAAATTTAGGCAAGATGATACGTATTCTTTGTTATTTTGTTTATACGATTATAGAAAAAAAAATTTTAAATCAATTTCATAGCATTAAAAGGTGTTCTAAAGATATTTATTTATTTTACTGCAATCTTATGAAACCAAAATCATAATAATTTCACTTTATTATGCGCAAAACATAAAACTGCTATAAGGGTGAGACCAACTTTTGGCACATCACCAGCAACCTTGACATCGTCACGTGCACTTAAATGTTTAGAAGCAGGAAAAAGTCAACTTTAAAATCGTGATTACAGGAAATAACATAGAGAAAACTCTTCTTTGTGTATTTGAATTGCTCATAAATTGCGTGAAAATCAAAAAGAATAAAAAAAATCATCGCCTGACAACATTTGTTAATTGTTTTAAAAAACATTTAAAATATTTAATTAATTTTATATTGAAATTTGCGTTTTTCTTTTTTGCTCTTTTCTGACATTTTAATTTTAATATGTAAAACGAAGAAAATTTTCCTACAGTTAAACTTTTCCAGTTAAAAAAACATTTAATTGCCTGGAAATATTTTTTTTTTATTCTGATTAGTCAAAACGCAAACCCAGTGTGTCTCCAAAATAATGAAAATTGTTGTTGTTTAAATTTTTATGAACTTTTTAATTAAACCAAATAAAAGCTCATATTAATCAAAAAAAAAAATTTTTTTTTTCTAATTAAGTTACGAAAAATTAATTAAATCAATCTTTACAAAACAAAAGAAATAACAATAAAACAAAAAAAAATATTCATATAGAAAAGTTGGAAAAAATATTTTAGAAAACTCATAAAAAAGGGAAAAAATTTTCACCCAGCAATGCGTCAGATTGGATAACAACAAAAAGCAATAATAACAAACAAAAAAGGATAACCATCCATGTGTATGTATTGAAAACAGTAAATTCACTTCCTATTCAAAGTATGTATAGTAAATACAATGAAGATAAAAACAATACAAACACATAAATGAAAGGAAAAGTGTTAAAACTTTCCCTTTTTCTTCTCATAACACAAAAAAATAATAATAAATAATTCAGGGTTGAATCTTTGATAATATTTTTTTTTGCATTTATATAGATAAAAACTTTATATTTCTTTACTTTGATTTTAAACAAAATCAAAAAAGCTTCAAGGAGGACATTTTTTTTTTAATTAACATAAACAGCACTACAACCCTGTAAATATATAAGGAAATGAAAAATTTACGAGATGCACGTGTTTTTCATATAAGAACAATATTAAACATTTAACAAAAAATTTAGAATGAAAAAAAAAAAATAAAAATATTTATTATTTACCTTTCCTTTAGTACCAGAAACATGAATTATTGATAATTTTTCTAAATCGTTTAAATGAATACCAGTTCTAAGTAAATACTTAATTGTATCCTGAATATGTTTACATTCATTTGGATTATGTATTGTTTGTTGTATAACAGCAGCATTTGATTGTAAATTATTTAATGCCGTCAATGCGTCCTGAATTTAAATAAATAGAAAAAAAAATATAACGATTATATGAAGGTTATAATTACAAAGCACAAAAAATATATACAGCTTTTAAATTACATTATAATTACAATGACAAAAATACAAGCATAAAATAAAGCATAATAACGTGACAAAAATCCACTTATTCACAATAATAATTATTAAAATAATAATCATTGTGAATTATTTATTTTATTTCAAAAGCATAAATCATAAATCCGTTTTCATTTTCTGTTGCTGTTCATGAATAAATGCATGACACATTTCTAATAATTTTAGTTAGTAATCAGGGCAAAAATAATAATAATAATTATAATAAAAAATTTTATAATACATAAATAAGTAAAATAAAAGCGACAAAAAAAAATCTATTATTATTTTTTATGTGTGTATAGCTTTTATTTGTTGCTAAAAGTTTATTATGTCAGTCAGTTTAATGTTGTTAAAAGGAGATGATTATTGATTCCTTATTTATATACATTAAAGGAAAAGAGAAAAATATATAGAGGAAATATAAATTTTCTACGCAGTTTTTACGCAACTTTACATCTCGTGTGTTAAAGCTTAAAAAAAGCTTGTTTTTTTAAATATTTATTCCATTATATCCTTGTGCTGCTGCTGCTGTAGTATGACTCATACACTTGTACACAACAACAAAAAAGCACTGTACACAGTACAGTACTGGCAACATTTAACGGAGATTTTCATTTTTCCGCACCCATTCAAACCCACTTTTCTGCTGCTGCTGATACTATTACTATACACACTTTACAGTTATATTCTAAAGGCAACATTACACACCTCTTTTTTTTTCTTAGCTTGCTTATGATACAAACCAAAATTAATAATAAAAATTAAAGCAAAAATGCAATTTAACTAATTAATTAATGTACAAAAAAGGTTTTCTACCTCATAACTTTTCTCATCAAATGGCTCTTTATCATCGACACCATCATCATCATCGTCGTCATCATCATCATCATTATCACTTGCACTTGCACTTGGATTATTAATATTTTTTGTACAATTATTCATTTGTTGAACAGCTGCTTGCTGAGGTTGTTGTACTTGTTTTAAATAACTAGTTTTACAACCATCATTATCATCTTCACCTACATTCTCTGCATTACCACCATCATTCATATCAATAATTAAATTATTTTTCATATGTTTATCATTATTAATTAATAAATTTGTAACATTATCATTGTCATTCCATAATGTTAAATCATTATTAACTGTATAATTAATATTATTCGATGAATTTGATGAATTTGAATTACTACTATTACTATTATTACTAAAACAACTATTGTTACCACAATTATACATTACATCATTAATATTATTTAAATTTTTTATTAATAAAACACTTTCACATAGATTATTACCAGAACTATTTCTACTTGATATACTTAAACTGCTACTACTATTACTTAAATTATTATTATTATTAATTAATAAATTCTCATTGTTTATCATTTTTTTAATTATATTGTTTTTATTAAATAATTTTACGTTGTTATTATTTATTTTAACTGAATTATTTGGTGTTACTACTGTCTCTCGTGATGCTACTACTTCTACTGTTGTTATTTTATGAAATTTTTTTGTTATTATTGATACTGGTGGTTGTATTGCTGTTACTGCTACTTCTGCTACTGCTGTTGTTGCTGCTGCTGCTATTTCTGATACTTTGTGTTTAGTTGGGATTTTTGTTGTTTCTACTGCTGCTGCTGCTGATGATGATGATGATGGTGATGTTGTTGCTACCTCATATATCATCTTTATACAGGAACTAAACACATTTTTATCAAATTTAATCATCCAATGATGTAAATGACGTTTATTGACAACAACTATATACATTCTTTTCAATTAAGTTTAAATAAACAATCTCTCTGAAATTATTTTTATTTATTTTTTAACCAAAACAAATATTTATCTCTTTTACACAATTTTTACTTTTACTTCCGATTCTAATTTTAATTATTATTATATTAGAAGAGGAAATAAAGATTTTCCTTTTTGTTTAACAGTGTAATGAATTATAAACAAACTTTCGATTGTATGAGTACATGTGAGAAACTATATAAATACTCTCTTTTGCTTTAAATACAATTATTCGTAGTAAAAATTTCTATATTGATCTGGCAAAATTTTAACAGTAAATAATATAACATAATATTTTACTGTGTAAGATTAAACGATCAAATGTTATTAAAGATCAAGTATTATTTATTGCATCATTTATTTGATTGCAATTTTATTAAGAATCGCATGTTAATTTTTATTTTTTTATCAATCACTTTTATCAATGGATGAATAAATAAGAGAGCAAATTTCTCTCTGGCACACACAGTACAATGTTTTTACAAATAAAAAAAAATGAGACAACGTATATACTTTAAATAGGAGTTAGAAAAGGAAATTAATAGTAATTTTTATTTCACTTTTTTTACTAAAAAAATAAACACGTGTATTTGACATTTGTTTTATTTTTAATCAAAAGAAATTTTCGTAAAAAAAAATAAATACCAAATCACAAAATGAACAAACAGTATTTGAGGTATTTCAAGAGTAATTCTTACTTTCTTTTACTCTAAATTAAATTAAATAATTAAACTGAGCGCACAAAGGCTCATTAAAACAGAATCGTGATTTTTTGATTATAACAAACACAACTGTGTACAATCGCGAAGTATTAAAACAAATAAATTGTTTTATATTGAATTTTTATTCGTAAATATTTATTATTTAATATAAACATAAATATATTGAAACTTCTACTATGGATACAAGTGAAGAGGATACACCACAAACTTCACAACTTAGGTATAATAATTTTGGGTTTTTAGTTTAAAAAATATATATATATATATATTGTAGGTTAACTTTTAACCTCGTAATTTGATAGTTGTTTTTATGTAATTGATAATTATTATTTTCCTAGTTAAATAATCATTTTTTTTTTAGATTAGGCAAATGTGAAGTTTGTAATTTCAGTGAAGCAAAATACACATGTCCAAAATGTGAGGTTAAAACGTGTTGCTTAAAATGCCTGAATATTCACAAAAAGGAATTAGAATGTGATGGTTTACGTGATAAAACAAAATTTATCCCATTGAAAAAATTAACGAAATACGATTTACTAAGTGATTATAATTTTCTAGAAGAATGCACAAATTATGTTAATGTAAAAAAATCACAAAATCATTTCCAGGGTAATAAATTACCATCAAGATTATATCAGTTACAGCAGGAGGCGACTAAACGGAAAATAAATCTGCGTTTCTTGTCGAAAAATTTTACCAAACGTAATCGCAACACAACGTTTTATGAACGTAAAAATAATGTTATATTGTGGCGGATTGACTGGATTTTTTCCAATGCGAATAATTTATTACTAACCGTTGAAAAATGCTCAGAGACTGACACACTTTTTGATTTATTCAATAAATTAGTTTCGACGAGTACATCCAGTGATGCTAGTAAAGCGGAAAAATCATTGATTTTTTATAAGTCAAAGGATATTAGTAGTATTAGATTATTATTAAAGGCAGAACAGGTAAAAAATTGTAAAAATCGTGTTTATGAATTAAATATTAATAAAACGTTAAAAGAGAATCTGGTGAATAAAATAATTATTGAATATCCGACAATCTACGCTGTGTACGATGAATTATATCATAATTTTGAAATAATCGACGATGGTAAATAAATTTAATTTATAACAAATTTATATTTTTCTTTTAATCTAATAATTTCTTAATATTTCTAGAAAACGATATCGAAATGGAAACAAAATTATATACAGAATCATATAGAACACATGACGATACCGGAGCACCAATAATTAAATCTGAGGCTATAATGGAAGCAGAAATGAAAAAATTGAAAATAAAAAAAAATAAGGAAGCGCTAAGTACCCTCCCACAAAATTACTTATTTACTAATGATAATATCCAAACCGATGATGAAACGGATGAATCCGATACATAATTAGGTTAATTTTTTTATTTTTGAAAATCAGTGATTTTAAAATTAAATGAATTTTCTACACTGGAATGAATTATTTTGAATTAATTAAAGGGTAAAACAAATTAAACAATCTAATGCCATGGATGCCAAATTGCTTATGAATTGTTTTTAATGAATTGTACATATTTTACCATTTATTAACAATAAATGAAATGATAAATATTTTTAATAAATAATAAATATATTGAAGAATATTTTTATTAAAATAAATTAACTTTCGTTTAATTAATATTTTTAAATAAAAAATTATTACAATGTGGAGACATTATTCTGGTAGGATTTGCTATCTTAAGAATTTTCTTTTAAAAGTAGCTACTGCCATCTATGTTAATTTAATATAAATATTTTGTGACAAATCCTTGATTGATTTTATAACAAAAAGGATTAATAAGGGAAATATTTCTAAATATATTTATTTTCTTCATTAGTATATATATTTAAATTTAATTTTATGAAAATGCATAATAAATTTTCATATACATTTTTTTTTTAACTTTTCTATTAAAAATAAAAAACTAATTAACACTAATAAATTATTATAAAGATAATTTACATTATTAATTAAATTTTAATTCAACTAAATTATAATAGTAAAAATGATTAGATTCTTTTATTTAAAGAAAATTATTATTTGAGAGTTCATTGTATTTATTTACATTAATAAAATTTATGAAAAATTAAGATTAAATAATAAACCCGATGTTTTCCATGGCGATAATTCAATTATAAACAACAATAAAACAAATAAATTAAATTAAATTATTAAAACCTGATAGAAAATAAAATTAATATTTTTTTTTTTTTAATGAAAAATCACAAAACACAAGCATATTTTGCTGTCTTTTAATTAATTATTAATTAAATATAAAGAAACAAAAAAAAATTATAAAAGAAATAACATAAGCTGCCACTGCAGCAAACTTTTTATTATTCTAGTTTTTTGTTTCTTTTTTTGATATATTACTAATAACACATTAATTATTAACAAATCTCTCTTCATCTAAACTAAAATGCACTGAAATAAAACAAAAAAAAATTATTATATTAGTTAAAAAATATTTAGTCTGAACGACATACCTTTTTCACCATTGTCCGCCTCTGAAACCTCTGGACGGTGGATGGCCGTAACCCCCTGGGCCAGGTCCTCCACTATTACCACCATCACGATGGGGATACGGTGGTGGCGGTGGCGGAGGTGCCACTAAATTATAACGAGAATTCATATAATAATTTCCACCATTACCGCCACCAGGGCCACCTTGCTCCTGCATATGTGGTGGCCGTAAATGATACGGAGCACCAAAATCATTACGATTATTATTATTATTGTTATTAATAGGATTATTATTGCCGCCTCCATTGAATTGATGTCGCATTCCTCTAGGTGATCCATCAAACAATGCATTTCCATGACCGGGTCCTTCACCATAACCAAGTCCAGGACCACCAATACCTAAACCGTCCATTGGATCACAGCGCATACCGTACATCGGACGATTATCAGAATAAAATGGTGGCGGCTGTTGATGTTGCTGCTGTTGCATTTGATGATGATGTGGCCCATGATGGTCCATCATATTACCACCAATATTATTATTATTACTATTATTTCCAGGTCCAACATTATAATTATTTTTATTTAACGAATATTTATTGTTTATATTATTATTATTATTATTCTCATTGGCGTTGCCACCTCCGATTCCAATTCCGCCAGCATTTCCAATTGTTTCATCTAATTTATTTTTTATTGTTTTAATAAATTTATTAAAAGCAAAAAATGAGAAAGAAAGCAAAAAAAAAATGCAATTAATATTGTTTTTCTTTTTGTTTTGCTAATTAAATTAACTTTTTAAATAATATTTCATAGTTAATATTAAATTTATCTTAAAATTAAAAGAAGAAGAAAATTTCGTTGTTTTTAATCCACGAATTCTCCAAACAGTGTATGCGCATTTGCTAAGTGTTATAAATAATTTTCTTTCTTTCTCCACTAAATAAAATATACAAAAATAACAACAAAAATAAATAAAAAGGATAACAAAGAACGAATTTTTTAATTAAATAAAATTAAAAATCACAAAAATTAAAAAACAAAAAGAAAAAAAAAATCTGTAATACAAAATAAAAAAAATCACTAAAGGCAAAGGTTTTTTAAAAATATTTTTTGGTTTATTTAATTAAAAAATGAGCCAATAATTGTATTAAATATTCATGCAAATTAATTAATACGAAAAATATAATTATTATTAATAATAAAGAAAATTAAATTTTGTTTCAAAATTTATCAAAGACACTAATTATACCAGTTTGATGAAACTACTAAAGAAACCCTAAGTAAAATAATGAAGAATTTTACTTTTAAAATGATTTTTTTAATTAAAATTAATAATTTTGTAAATAAAAACTAATGTTATAATAAATAATAATTTATTAATCGTGTAAAATCAATTAAAATAATTTTGTGTGTATTAAAATCATATTAAAAACAACACTTAAACACGAAATTATTTGATTTTAAACTTAAAATATATAAATAAAAGCTGCAAGAATCTATCGTTTATAAATTAATTAAAAATACAAAATCAAATTAAATTAAATTAAAACCATATTTAAACAAAAGAAAAAGTAAAATAGTTAATTATTATTATTATAAATTATTAATCAATAATAAAATTAAAAACGAGTAGAAGAATTTATCTAAATGTATGTTAATAAATGACTCAATTTCTAAATATAAAAGTAACATTTTCAATAATAAATTAAATAAATAAGAAACAAAAAAAAAATAATCAAATTATAAAGGTAAATGTTTAAAATTAATAAAATAAAACATTAATTAAATAAATAAATAAGAAATGAGTAAAATTCTCAGCAACACAATCAATATCCAGGGGGCCTTTGTGGTGATTTATTTAAATAATAAATTTTCATTTTCTTGTTTGTTAATTATTAATTATAGAAAATAAAATCATTAAAATTAATTAATACAATTTAATTGTTTTAAACATATAAAATTATTTAATAAATAACCTTTTTTTGTCTTTTATTTATAAACATAAAATTAATTAATTAATAAAATCTTATACATATACAAAAAAAACGAAAAAAAAATAGGAAGATTAATAATTTTGCAGTTTTGATTTTATTTTTGTTAATTAATCGAATTTAAATTGAAAAAAAAAAACATTATAAACCTAAAAGAAGAATAAAAGAAAATTAAATAAAATTAAAAAAAAGAAAGGAAAAAAAGAAAAATTAACAAAACATAAAAGAAAATTATATACTAAAACTGAAAGCAACAACGAAAAAAAAAACTCTCTAATTTTTGGGAGCGATTATTTATTAACATTATTTATAATTAACATTAATTACGTTTTCTTTTTGTAAGTTAATTATTTTCTTATCATTTGTGCGTTAATTAAAATTTAATTAATTAATTAGTTTTTTTTTTATTTATTAATGAATTAAAATAAAAATTTGATTTGTTTTTATTATGTTTTTAAGACACAACAGTTGAAAAATACACTACCTGTAATATTTGTTGTACCAACACCACTACCACCACCATCATTATTGTTATTATGACTACCATTGCCACTACCACCACCATTGATACTACCAACACCACTTATGCTATTATTAATATTATTATTAGCATTATTCGTTTGATTTAATGAAGAATTGACTGCTGATACAGGTGCTGCTACAGATGCTGCAGTCGATGTTGTTAGTGGTGTTGCTACAGCTATTGATGATACTGCTGCTTCATTTGTATTAACAACACCAGCAACTGATGATGCAACAACTGATATTGCAGTTGTAACACCATTAGTTGATGAGGTTGTTGTAACAGGTACTGATGATACAACTGGTGATGAAACATTTGATGTTGTTGAAATAATAGACGTAGATGTAGATGATATTGATGTGGATACGGTAGTAGACGATGATGTTGGTAATGGATGTTGTTGCTGCTGTTCATTTATCAACCCACTATTATTGCTATTATTATTTATGTTATTATTATTATTATTAATATTATTATTTAAATTATTATTATTATTATTGTTAAGACGCTGAGATTGTTGCTGATTATTATTATTATGTAATGAAGGTGGTGGCTGTTGTTGATGATGTTGTTGTAACTGCTGATGTTGTGACTGATGTTGTTGCTGCTGCTGTTGTTGTTGGCTATTAAGATTGTCTCTTTGGTTTATAATTAAATTGCCACCATTATTCGCTGATCTATTGATAAAAAATATTAAATATTCACAAAAAAAAATATATAACACTATTTTTATATATAGAAATAAGATATAAATAATATATTTAATTTTATCCTATGTATATATAAATTTTATGTACAGTTATAGAAATTAAATTGAGGGAAAAAAAATTATTAATTTTTATTATTAAATTTTTATAACAAAAACATAAACTATTTTTTTTTTTGTCTTTTTAATTTATTAACAATTTACTGATGATTTGATTTTTTCTGATTTATTTTTATTCATTACACAAAAATGAAATTTGATTAGTTTTCTTCCATTTTTCACTTATCAAGCAAAAAAGTGTTTCTTTATCATTGCATAGAAAAAACCAATCAAACTTCATTAAAATAGTTTCAACAATGATAAAAGATTTACTTCTTATTGCAAGGCAGCAGTTTGTCGCTTAAATAAATGATTTTACCATTAAAAAATTATTAGATAATTAATACGCATTGTATTTTATAATAAAGAAATTTATTTAAACGACAAACAGACACATTGTTTAATCCCTAAGCTAAAGTACTGTATTTAAATATTTATATTCTGAGTTTTCTATTCAAAAGCCTTATTAAATTTATAATTCTTTTTAATTAATTTCTATTAAATTGTTGTAAAAATTTCTTTTATAAAAAAATGTGATAAATACATTTTTATAACAGACAAACACACAGACAACAGAAATAATTATTTAAATAAACAAAAAAATTATAACATTCACATATCATGGAAAATTTTATATAATTTACAAAAAAATAAAAATGCCTTAATTAATTTATCACAAGTGCTAAAAATAACAAAAAATAATAAATTAAATAAGATAAACAAAATAATTCCCCACCCACGTACAATTAGCATTTATTAAAATTATTTAAATGAATCTCTTAAGCTATTTTATTTATTTTTAACTTAAAAAAAACTAACAACAAGAAATTAAAATTTTTATATTTAAAAAAAAAATAAATGTATTTATAATATTTGTTATTTAAAATTTTTCAATTATTAATCGATGTATGCAAATTATTTTAACAATAATAAGGAAATAAAAATTGCTATATAAAAACTGGTATAATTTTTTTTTTTTTTTTGTACTTTTCATTTACTCATAAATAATAATTATATTTACACAAATAAAAAATTATTTAGGTTAAGTATAGTATTCTTTTCAAAATTAAAATTAAAATAATTCATTTTATTATCTTTAAATGATTAAATAAGAAAAATTAATAATAATAATTTTTATAATAATAATGAAAATAACTGATATACAGATGAATCTTGGCTTAAAAGTATACTTTGCTACATTGAATAAATTGTCTCTTTTTTATGTTGAATAGTAGAATTAATTACAATTGAAATGTATGTTTAATACTAAACAACATAATAAATAATTTAGTAGTATCTTTTTTACATTAAAATCTTTATTTTGAATAGCTAATGTTGTACGATAAGCATAAAAAACAACAACTTTGACATCGGATCCATAAATAAAAATGAAAAAAAAAAATAAAAATTCATTCACACAATACACAAATTAAATTGATTGTATTATAATATTAGTCAATTTTTATAGTAAACAAACTAATTTTAGTGATGACGACGGGTAACATAAACGAAATAATAACAGAAAAATTAACGAACAACAGAAATAAATTAATTAAATAAAAATGAAAAAAAAAACTAAATTTTTATTTCACTTTTCATCTGAAAAATAATATAATAAATTAGTTTTAAATAATTAATTAATTTCAATTGATATTAAAGTAAAAAGGAAAATTATAAAGTGATAACAATAAAAAAAGAAGCAATTTATTTTCTTTCTTTTCTTAAAAAAAATTGTTTTCGATTAAATAAATTCGCGTAAACAAAAAATAATTTTTTTTACGAAACTTTCTGACTTAAATAAAGTAAAAAAAAAAAACTTAATTAATTTAAATGAAATATTTAATTCAATTTAAATTTAGTCTTACAATAAATTTAAAGGAACAAAGCTTACCCCATTCCCATTCTTGGAGGCTGTAATTTAATATTGCTTCCGCCACCATTATTATCGTTATCATTATCCTCATTATTGTGTTTACGTTTTTGTCCCGGTCGCATGTGATCATTGTGTTGCTGCTGGATTGCAAAATAAATTTTATAAAACGAAAGATATAATTAAATTAATATTATATAAATGCTTCGGCGAAGAAACTCACAGTATTTTTTTGTTGTGGATATGGCACCGGTTGTGGCGAGTTTCCCGATTGATATGCTATTAAACCATTTAATTTATTTTGATTATTTAAATCATTAATATTTGGATGCGGCTGATGATGTTGCTGCTGTTGCAATTGTTGTAATGTATTAAATTGTGGCGGCGGAGGTAAATGCTGTGTTAATAAATGCTGTTGTTGCTGCTGCTGCTGCTGTTGTTGTTGTTGTTCCATTAAAGCAGTTTGATTATTTTGAAGTTGCTGAATTAATTGTGGCGGCGGTGGCACAGTTTGATATTGTACTTGCATTCCTAAATTAAATAATAATTTAATAAAAACAAATACAAATCAAATTGCAATTATCTACCTTGTAACTGAGGATTAAATGTTGCAACCATTGGATGCTGTTGGCCTGGCGGTTGCTGTTGTAAATTACCACGCATATCATTTGGATTATTCATTTGTACTGCATTAATTATCGTTTGATGATTTGCTATTTGATGTTGTAATTCATTAGGATTTCTTAAATGTTGTGCCGTCAATTGAACATTTTGCAATGTTGCACCTTGTTGTAGTTGTTGCATTTGTGGATGAGGTTGTTGTTGCTGTTGTTGTGGTGGTGATTGCCATTGTTGTGGATTCACAATGAAATGAGTGCCAACAGGTCCTCCAGGAACCTGAATTTGTTGTTGATGATGATGCTGTTGTTGTTGCTGCTGCTGATGTTGTTGAATTTGTTGTATTGTTACAGGTACTTGATTATATATTTGTGGAGGTGGTTGTTGCTGTTGATTTTGTGTCGTTATAAACGTATTTCCAACCAGATGTTGAACATTTGACATTGGCGGTACTGTCATAATTGGTGGTGGTGCCTGTGTCATTGGTATAGTTGTTATTGTCGATACAATCGGCATCATTGGTGGACGATTTAACATTTGCAATTGTAATTGATTTTCTTGATTATTATCCTCTTGTTTAATATCGACCTTTAACAAATTATCATCTTTATCAATTAAACCTTTAATATTATCTTCTTTCGAATCATCTGCATTTGATGCCTGACTAGTATTTGTTACAACAATTGTATTACTATTAATATTATCTTGATGTATTGAAATTTGATTTGATTGCAATTGTTGTTGTATTTGATGTGTTTGGTTATGCTGCTGTTGATTAGTAAATAAAATATTTTGCGTTTGATGGTGATGTTGCTGTTGTTGATTTGGTGGCGGCTGAATAATATTTGGTGGTGGCACCATATAAGCCGTGTTTCCTTGAACCGCAATAAATTGTTGTGTTGCTTGTATATGTTGTGGACGGATTTGTTGTTGAAATTGTTCAATTTGAGGTTGTTGTTGCTGCTGCTGCTGGACAATACTTTGTAATTGTTGTTGTGGTTGATAAATATGCTGTATTGTTACTTGATTAGCTAAAAATTTAATTATTTGTTATTAAAAGTGTATTCAATGTCATACACCGTATATGAAAGAAAATAATTCTTACGTTGTCCTTGTGCATCAGTTGGCTGCATTTGTGATGTTTGTTGAATATACTGATATTGATAATTAGGAGGAGCGGAATTAACAAAAATTTGTGTAGTTTGTGGCGGTTGCGGTTGAATTTGTATATTTGGCGGCGGATGTGATAAATGATGAGGTGGAGGCGGTGGTCCTTGCAATTGTACTAATGAACCAGGTTTAATTGGTATATGAACACCTGGTGGTGGTAAATTCATATTTCCAATTGCACTATTTTGTTGTTGGACCTGTTGTTGAATAACCATATTACCTTGATGCAATTGTATTGGCATTGCTTGTGGTAATATTGTTTGTTGCTGTTGTAATATTGCTTGCTGTTGTTGTGGTGGTTGTTGCTGCTGTTGTTGTTGTGGATGATTTGCTTGCAAAAAACCTTGCGTTGGTATTTGAACTGTTGGTCCTGTTTGAAGTATTCCATTCGGTTGCACAATAGGCGGAGGAACAGCCAACATAGGCGGTGGTACACCCATTTGCGTAACAGTTTGTTGTGTAAAAACCTATTAAAACAAATTTAATTATTATATAACTATTTAAAAAATTCATTTATTATTTGTAAATAAAATTACTTGTGGCTGTTGTAAAACATTTTGTTGCGATGCAAATTGCTGTATATTTGGTACAGGTGGATTCATTTGTTGGAATTGTACTAACTCCTGTTGTAATGTTTCAATTAAATTTTTCGCTAATTGCTTTGCAGCTTGTAATCCATCGTAGCGTAAATGTTCTATATACAAATGTAATGGTTCTCCAGATTCGACACCCAGAACCGGATCGATAAATAATGAACCACGACCCCTTAATGTAGCCATAGCACCCGTTTCATTACGTATATAATGTAAATTTGCACCACTAGCACCAATTATGCGACCACGTAAATCAAATGCAAGTGGTGCATGATCTAAGCCAACAATTATTTTTTCAACACATGTTGAAGCGCCTTGTTGTTGCTGTTGTTGTCCAATTAATGCCACTTGAGATGGTTTTGAAATTTGTCCGGCATTATATTTTGTCATACGTTGATTCGGTGCTTTTTCCATTTGTATTATTTCCTCTATTTTTTGTACAGCCACTGCACACCACATCACAAACGTCAAAAATTAAATAACATTATTTATATATTGATAAAACTTTAAACACAAAATATTTATTTATTTATTAAACTAACAATCAATTGAATGTTTGGTGCTTCCTTGTATAAACAAATATAAAGATCGTTCATGTATTTTTTGTTTATTTTTATCATTTGGTGATATAAAACGTCCTCGTGTTGATATTGAAGCACCAGAAAATTGTGCAATTTCATCATGAGTTTGACCCTTTAATGTAATTGTAAAATAAATTAATAAGAGCAGAAAGCAAAAAAAAAATCATTTTAATTAACAAGAATTTAATTTACTTTTAATTAATGATGAGAAAAAAAAGAAAATACTTTTATATGTGTATAAAAAAAATAATAAAATAAAATAAAAAGTAAAAATTCTTGGCATTGGACCAAAGCAAAACGTAAAATATTAATAAAAATTAATAAAATAAGAAAATGATTTTTTATGATTAAATATTTATCACATTTCTCATTTAATAATATAAAAAGAGACCTTGTAATATATACAATTTTTTTTTATTTCAAAATATTATTTTCTTATTATGTTAATTATTTATTTTTTTACCTTTGTTAAAACATTTCTTACAGCTATCCGTACATCATTTATTTCAAATTCGGTTGTAAATAAATCATTTGTTGTCTTACCATTTGCATTAACATTATTTGCTAATAAATTATTATTACAATTAAGATTGTTATTATTTAATTGATTTTGTGTTATATATTTATTATTGTTATTTAAACCAAATATATCATTTGGACGAATTATTTTATTATTTCCTTTTAATTGTTGTTTTTGTATCATCGAATCGTGCTGATTACTTACAGCTGCTGCTACTACTACTGCCGATTGTTTAGTTATGTTTGACGCTAAATTACCACTAATTTGTTTAAAATTTTTATTATTATTACTATTATTATTATTTATATTATTATAAACAAATTTATTTTTATTATTATACAAGTTCATGACCACATTTATATAAGAAATAAAAATTATTTTCTTTTTTTTTTTGATTAATTAATTAAAACAATTCAATCAAATAACAATTAAGAGAAAAATGACATTAACTTTATTTTTAATATTACGCCATTTTTTTTTCTTCTTATTATTTTGTATTTCAGAATTAAAATGTACTAGAATTATTGTAGTTTCACAAGTTAATTTTTATTGTAGTTCAACTATGTGTTCAATTGTGTGTTTATTTTTTAAATATTTTAAAATTTATTTTTATCATTAATTATTTTAAAAATTATAAATAAAAACGAAATAATTAGTTTAAATAATAGTTAAATTTTTTGTTTGGCGAATTTCAATGATATTTTTATATATACTGGTTGTTTTTAGTAATTATAAAATGAAATGAATTTCCCACCTGTTTAAAGAAAAAATGTGGTTTAAGTATTGATTGTTAACGAAATAAATACAAAAATTAATAATTATAAAACAAAGATAATATACAAATTTTCCTTTTTTAGTAATGTTACAAGTGTAAATATGTATTACTGTTGAAAAAAAATATACCAGTGTAGAATAACGTGCCTAATTAGTAAAACTAACAATCATAAAAAAGGGACGCTATTTAATTTTTCCATGTTATTACAATGAGTATAGAAAATAATAAAAGAAAAGTCCTTTAGGTCATGCTACGACCTAGATGAAATTACTTTGCGACCTATATTTCACTAATAAAATTGTGTTATAGTTTTTACCGCTGTAATACATTAGATAAACGTTTGTAAGTTTCATGCACAGGACGACAGCAGAACACAGGAGACAGAAGTTATATCGCACACCTATATAAAATAATATAGTCTCCAAGTAGCATGGGAGAAAAACACACTCCAAAAGGAAAACAGGGAGGAAAAGGATAATAAATAAAATAGTAAAATAAATGAAAATATACAAACATGCGACGCACAAGAGTCAGTCTTTCGACAACAGAGTTTCATTTCGTTTTTTGTTTTTTTTTTCAGTTTAAGGAGAGGTGAATAGGCGATCAGCCAGTGGAAAGATTCTGCTTTGGGGCAGATCATAACCATTGTTCCAAATGACATACATTTACGTTTAGCTATTTTGATTGTAAAATTTTAAAACAAACATTTAAAGTAAAAATGTTTAAAACCGGAATGAAAAAAATTGTAAATGATTGGGCGACACGGCTTTTTGTTGGTTATACGAAACCAAAGATGAAGCAATAATTCAACCCTTTTCACGTTTTAAAGAATAAAAATTACTAAACCTCCCCTTAGTAATAAACTTTAAGTAGATAAAGTAAAAACTGTGTGTTGAGGAAGGTGAATCAGGTATTTATTAGCCTTAAAGCTTGTTAAATCAGCTGATGGTTCAGAAATAATTAAAAAACGAAATGAAATGAAAAACCATGTAAATAGGGAGAATAATTATTTGAACGAAACGGTTTTTGCATTATTATTAATTAATTTCTTTTTACACGATTTTAGATCATTTGATTGTAAAAAATGTAGTTTTTTCACTCGTTTATGATTATTACTATTATGATTATTATTTTTATTTAAATCCAAGGTAACAATGAAAATTACAATATGCATATGCGTTTTCTGTTTAATTATTTATTTTTCCTACAATTTGTTAATCATTTTTTTTCTCTGTTTTTTCAATTTTTTTCTAGCTAATCACGAATTATTCATTTTTTCCTTTTTTTTTCTTTAAAGATTAAATAAATAAAAAAAATAGAAAGAAGCTTTATGCGGTTTAAAGAAATGAGACTTTTGTCGCAGTTTCTCACTAAATCTTAGACGAATTGGTTTTCTAAGAAGCATTAAAAATAGAAGAATTATAAATTAAATTCAACAGAAATATGGATAGTAGTAAGTATGACGTTATCAAAAATAACATTTTATTTTCTATTTTTATATATATTTTGTTAATAATAAATAAAAGTGAGAATTGAATATTTTGAGAGTTTAGTTAGGAGAAGAAAAAGCTTTAAATTTTTCTTTTTTTTTTTATTATTTTATTTTAATAATTATCTCATGGTAAAAAAAGAGACGCAGTATGTGATGAGGTCAACAAAGTATAAACTTGCGCAAAGAATTAATTTGAAGCCACAATGGCGCCTATTTATGTGTGTTATACCAGTTTTCGTATTATATAAATTCAGGATATTATGAATTAGATATAATTAAAAAAAAGAAGACGAAAAATAATAATAATACTTATAGATAAAAACTCAAAACTGTGAAATCACAAAAGATAGTACTTTGCAGTGCTATAAACAGTTGTATATATATATAATTCCTTTTAGAATAGATAATTTTCTTAACAACAGATTTACAAGCTGATGAAAATAGAAGAAATACGCTATTAGAATGCTAAATAAAATATCTGCAAAGTTATAATTTAACTATTTGCATAGCTTAAGCATATGAAAAATAATCTAAAAATAGAAAAAATCCAGTATTGCACAAAATATTGTCCTAATATTTTTCATTTATTAAAAAAAAAGTTCTATATCAAATTTATTTTTGCGAAAAACGCACATAAAATAACAACTACGGTAACTAATAACCAAAATTACTATAATAATAACACAGAAAATGAATAATAAGAAAAATAAATATTATCGGCAAATTATGTAAGATGAAAAAGAAGAAGTAAATATAATATAATTGGGGAATGTTATGTCTATTTGTATGTATTTATTATTAAATTGACTAAGGTTAATTTTACTTAACGTAATTTAACGTAACTTACAACCAGAAAAACTTTACGTTACTAATGGTAAATAATAACAATCTAAGAATAGAAGCACAGGCAGCACTCTGCAAAACTAGAGATTTTTTTTATAAAAGCAACATGAAAAAAGCTTTTTTGGAAAAACTAATATCAAAAAAGAAATCCTCAAATATATAGAAAAGTAAAAAAAAAGCATTTCATTGATCGTTTTGCTGTTTAGTTATATAGAACGAAAAAAAGAAATATATGACTAGTGCTTTCTGGTATCTTAAGAATATTTATCGGATTGAACAGGAAGAATGAATATAAATCCTCCCTTATATGTATGTATAAGAAAAGTATTTTTATCCACTATCCTATTCAATAAGTATTAATAAAACGTTTTATTATTATTATCATTATTTATCTAAAATATAAACGTGTTCGTGTATTAGAATTTGTTACAGGGTGTTTGCTTGTTTATTATTTCAATAAATAAATCAATAAAACTGAAATTAAAGAAGTAGCATAACAACAAACAATGCAAGCATATCGATTGCAAAGAAAACTAAAGCTTTTAAAATATAATGTTAAAGGAAACAAAAAGAAAGCTTTTTTTTAATAATGATGAATAAAGCATGTATTAGTGTTAGAGCTTTTCTTTACAAGTAAATATAATAACGTTGAGTTTTAGCATATTTTTATTTTGTTTCTTAGTTGACTTAAATATGTTGGAGAGACTAAAACAAAGTTTTGTCTCCGCACTGACTACAAACTGCTAAAAACATACAAAAATTTTCTGTGTTTTTAAAGAATAAACGACAAACGAAACCACCCTTGTAATATAGATCGTTGTGTTTTTCAAATACAATACCTTTAAAGTCATACATTGTATCGTCCTGTTTTTACTTGATAAAATTTATCGCGGTTTTAAAGTGCGCAAGTTATGTTGTCGTGATCGGGATAGAAAAAAAGAACAACAAATACCATGTAAAGCATATAGCAATAGAGAGAAAAGTAGCCAATATCAATGGAATAATACGATGACGCGGCTGATGTTCGATAGTATTGAAGTAATTTTCTAGCTAACATAACCAGTGCCATCAGAAAAGCTTTTCGTAAATAAATTTTCCTTTATTTCTTCTCAATAACACAAACACAAACATATGATAAATGGGGAATTAGGCAATAAAAATCCACTCAGTATAAATAAAAATTCATGTGTTAGTTTTTCATATTACTCAGTGAAATAATTTAAGCAAAAAGCTATCAAGAAATAATAAAAAAGAAAAAGCTAATGGTGCTTCTGGTGAGCACAAATAAAGGATATATTGACGTTGCCTGCCTCGACATCGGTGTCGCCGCGTTGCGGACTGCAGTTCAAACGAGCCACGCTAGTGAACGGGCCGGGCCACAATTATTATAATTTTTTTCTTCAAATACACAAAATAGAAATTAAAACAAAAAGGAAAAATTAATAAAATTCTGTTCGTTCTTTTTGCAAGAAAACTTAACGAAAAAATTAGTAAAATTTAATAACGAAATAATACTGTTTTCTTTTTCTGTTTATTAATTAATTAAAATCAAAAGAAATTTCTGTTCGTGTTGTTTTTTTTTTCTTTTCAAGAAAAGAAAATAGAAGAAAATTCACTTATGTTCTTTATTTATTTATTTTCTCATTTCTTTTAATTTTTGAATTATAATTTTCTATTTATAATTATGAATTTTCGTTGAAAAAATTAAAACTATAAAAATAAATTGTGAGTTTTTTGTAAAAAGCATAGAATCGAAGCTTTTATTATTATTTCTTAACTTAACTCTGTTTGGTTTTTTTTTAATTTTTTGTACTCCAAATTATATAATTTTCTTTTTCATTCTCTGTGTTAGTGACTTGAAAAAAAGACAAAATTACGTAAAAAGGACGACACAATTGGAATTAAAAAAAAAAGAAAATAAATAAATAATAATTTGGACATAAAAAGGCTTAAAAGCACCGGACAAAAATTAGTAAAATAAATTTGTTTTTTTTTGTTTTGGTTTTGTTTGTTTGGTTTTAGTTTATCGTTAAATATATAAATCTAGGATTAATTAATCAGCTAAATTAGTGCTAAACTGCTGCCATTTATTTAAATAATTAATTAATTACAAAAAAAAAAAAATAAACAAACACATTTGCTGCTTTAAAAACGAAAATTTAATCAAAATTAGTGTAAAGTGTTAATTATTATTTATTTTATTTTTTTTTTTAAAAGTGTTTTTTGTTAATTAAATAATTAATTAAGGAAATATTTCTTTAAAAAAATTTAATATCAAATGTGTGGAAGGAAAGGATCAAGGAATAGTGTTTAACTGGTGAATGTTTTTTTCATTTATTTATTTTTCTTTGTTTTTTTTTTTAATAATTTTTTTTTTTAATTAATTAATTAATTACACTTTGTGCGTTTTAATTTTATTGAGAGAAAAGAAAAGTAAATTAATTAAGAAATCTTAAAAAAATAAAAATAAAGTAAAAGCACATAACCAATGCTGTGTGTACAAGGACATTCTGGAGGTGAAACGTTTTATGTGCTCACTGCTGCTACTGTGCTGTTTTTGTTAATAAAAAAAATTAAAATTTAATTAATTTTTTTTTTTATTAAGCTGGTGTGCGCCACTTTATGCCTTTTTTTTTTGTTTTTCAAAAATTAATTTTTAATGCTTTTTTGTAATTAAACGATTATCTGGATTACTTCGCTTATTTATATTAATTAATCTATTGTTTTCATTATTTTGAATTTATTAAGTTCTTCGTCACATTATTTAATTAAATCTCTTGTTCTTATTTATTTTATTTTTTTTTTGTTATTTTAGTGTGAAAAATTCTTTTTTTCTTTTTCTTTTTGTTTTTTCAATTTTATTTTCGTATAATTTTTTTTTTTTTTGTTTCTGTTGAAATGAAAACATTTTTTCCATTGTGGACTTTTTGACCCACCCAACATTTAGCTTTTGATACGTCAATAAGCAACGGTAAGAATGTTGTTTCCTTGCTTAAAAGATTATTTTTTATTTTCTTATGTGAATAATAAATAATTTTGCTTTTTTTGTGTTTGTGCTTTTAAGGGAAATTTAATTTAAAAAAGAAAAATATTTTTTTAAAACGCCCAAAAAATACAATGTTTAAAGTTCATTGTTTTTACTTTTTTATTGTTTAATTTTGTGCTTTTTTTTAAAACGGATTAAGCTTTATAATCAACTTTTTATTGCATTATTTATTGACATTTTAACTATTGTTCTTATCTAGACTTATAAAGTTTGCAATGTTTTTATTTTGTTTATTAATTAATTGCTAATTACTGCGTCAATGTTTCACTCGCATATTTAATTTTCCTTTTTTTTGAACTTAAAAAAAATAGCTTTACATTTTTAAATAATCCAAATCAATTTGGGTTAAGTTATTGCGTAAAAAAATAACATTTTACTGTTGCAATTTTTTAAGCTTAGCGACATTTTACCATTATAAAACTTTATTAAATCTCAAAATAAATAATAAACATAATCTGTTTTAAAACCAACAAAAGCGGAATAAAGTTGAGAAATTTTCTAAAAAAGGGAAGAACATTCAGGAAAAATCGATTTTTTTTGGTAATGCTGTTTGTTTGCTAATTTTTCTGTCTTTTCTATTCCGCAGAAAGTTTTTAAGTAACAAAAATCAAGCAAAATAAATATATAAAAAAAACGAATCACAAGAACACGATGCCAGTAATGTCTCTCTGTATTGACTAATAATGTAAAAAATTATTCATTTTTTTTATGTAAATTGATTTGAATTAATTGGAAAAACAATGAAAATACCTAGCCTTTGTTAAAATATGTCTTAAAATTTTGTTTAAATGTTTGAATTAAAGAAAAAATAAATAAAATTTATTCGTTTTTTTTTTACTAAATGAATACAAAAAGTGTTTCGTGCATGCAGCAATTGACGCATGATATTAATTAATCGATAAAAAAGAAAGAAAAAAAAATCAACAACAAAATAATTATAGTAGAAAAAAGCTTTTCATTTTTTTATTTATTTATTAAAAAAGCTTAAATAGTTATTTTCTTCATATTGTATATATATTTATATGATTAGTGGTATTTTAGTTTTGTTACCGCTGTTACTGTGTTGTAGTACAAATTCTCTGTGCTTTTTATTTATTTGTCATCTATTCTTGGAATAAATTTTCTATCGATTTTCACTATTTTCTATGTAAGTGTAGTATTATTATTATGGTTTATATTTATGTTTTTATCCTATGCCAAATTTTTTTTTTCTATTTTCTCAGTATATGTTTTTAATTTGTTTCTTTTCTAAAAACTATTGTCGATTAAATGCACAATAAAATAATGAATTTTAATTATTAGGATTGTAAATGGTATTATTATGATAAAAACACGAGAAATACAATACGAAAATATAAATGGCTATAGCTTTTTTTATTAATTTATTAATTGCAGTAATGTCACTGTTCGTATTACTCACGAAAAGAAATTAATTTATTTAATAAATTTAAATGACTTTAATGTGTGTCGATGTTTTTTTTTTCATTAGTTTTCTTGTAAAATAGGAATAAAAACCAAAGAAAATATTTTTTTTATAATCGACCAGGCGCCTCCACTTGTGCGCAAAATAACATAACACAATGGACATTACGGCGACGTCGATCAACAACAGCAGTGACTATACTACTCTTATATCATTATTATTATTATTTATTTATTTAATTATTTTCCACTTTGTCTATTATTTATTTATATATTTCATTTTATTTATTTATTTATATAAATACAACAGCAACAAAAATGTTTTGTTTGGTTATAAAAGGTTGGCAGACACTCAGGCAACAGCCATCAACTTTGGTGCAAGCTAAAGCAGCTGGTTTTATTATTTTTGAGAAAATTATTATTTTTTTCATTATAAATAAATAAAACTTTGACTTCATTTCTATAATTTTTGCTTTTAAAAATAATTAAAAAAAAAACTATTAAATAAATTGTAAGAGCCTAATAGTAAATCAAAAAAAAAAAAAAAAATAAGAGCGATATATATTATATTATAGCGATATTTAGTTTAGTTTAATTGACTGTTTTAATGAAATTGTAAAGATATATGATGGAAGATAAGTCAATTTAAAACAATGTACACAAAACATGAGTCATATTGTTTTTACTGCAATTTTGAATATTTTTTTTATTTATTCTTTTACGAATTCTTACGATAATAACTCTTAAAGCATAATTAAAATGAAAATTGCAAACGAGAAAACAATTTTTTTTTAGTATTCTATTATTTTATTTTTAATCCGATTACTTTCTTAACTCTATTAAAAAGTATATTTTATTATAATATACATTTTTTCATCAATTAAAAACATTTTTCATCTAAATAAAACTTTTTAAAATATATTATTTACTTTTAAACAAAAATTAAAATAATAAGAATCTTTTAAAGTTCTTAAAGAGTTTTATTTTTCTTCTATGTTATTCAACTTTATGTTAGTTATTTTTTTATTTTTTTTTGATTAATTTTTAATGAACTATAGACTTGTTCTTATTATTGATATGTATTTAAATTTGATTAATTTTCAAATAAATTTTAATGAAAAAAAAAAATAAAAATAAAAAAACAATTAGCAAAAGACACAAATTCTTAGTAATATTATCGTTGGTTATAACCAGGTTAAGTGTATTTATCACAAAACATTTAACGTTATTAAAAACCTTTAAAAAATACATATAAAATAATAAAAAATTTAACCATACTGTCTATTCATTTAATTTTAATTATTCATATATATAGAGAAAAAAAAAATAAAATAATATTACAAACTAAAGTAAAATTAATTTAAATCCCTATAGTGCTTTTCTTTTTTTTTTGTTTTTCTTCTTCTTTTCATTTGTTTATTATTTTTAGTTTTTCGGTTAAACAATTTTCTTCATTTAAACATTAATTATAATATTATTGACTTTAATACATTTTTTTTTTATTTATTAATCATTTGTAATAAGCAATGAAATGCGCGTGTTAGGCTCAAAATAACAAAACGCCTTATTTCCTAAAAAACGAAAACAAAAATATATAAATGAAAGAAATACATAAATAATGATCGTTAGTAACAAGAAAACGAATCAGTAATAATGTTTAAATAATATTTAATAAAATATTTAAATTACTTTATTATTACCCTGTATATTGGTCTATCAAATTGTTCATAATACAAAAGTATTTAGTTGGCATTTTTTTTTTTTATTTTATTTTATTTAACATATATGTCCATTTACTTTTATTTAAACAAATTAAATAAATAATAACAGCAGTAATATACATAGAAACACACAAGAAAAAAAAGTCCAATAAAATAAATAAAAGCTTCGAAAATATTTTTACATAAAGAGAGAGCAAAAAAAAAAGTGTTACATGCGATTACGTGACTAAGGTATATACAGTATCAAAAGGCAAATAGGCACACAAACTAAATTACATATAATTTCTCATTTCTGTTAGTTTTATTTATTTATTCTGTTCCTTTTTTTCTATTAAATATAAGTTTACTTGTATGTACTTTACTTTATATTGTTTAAAATAAAATTACTCGTAACCCATTTATATATATTTAGTTAAAAGAAAAAACATATATGTTAAACAAACTGACATAACATATTCGAAAACCTACATAAAAACTAATCGATGAATAAATTCATTTTCATGTTTTATGCAACTTAATAAAATTAAAAAATTAATTAAAGTCTTTCAAATTAATTTTTTTTTTTATGTACATTAAACTTACCTTTATTATGAAAAACAAAATAAAATATGCTTAATTATTGAATTAAAAAATTATAATGTAATTATTATTTGAAATAAATTAACTAAAAACGAATGTGGTTATAAACTGGTATAAAATGATTGACATATTTATGTTGTGCGTCTTGGGAAATTTAACAAAAAAAAAATTTTTTTTTCTATTAAATTAAATACATTTAGTTTTGAATAATTTTTTTTTCATGTTGTTAATAATTTATTTGTTTAAGCTTAAAAATGCTTGAAAAAATATATTAAAATTAATTAATAAAGTTTTGTTAGTACAATAAATAAACCATGAAAACTGTTCACTAGTGACAGTCAATTCGTTTTTATTGCAATCATCATTATTATTATATTGTTCGTTTAATTATTTTAATTAATTTCTATTTTGCAATAAAATTACCTTTTTACAATTTAATAATTTAATGGTATTGCATTAAAACAATTTCATTAAAAAAATATTATAAAATTGACATTTAAATTGTTTTTTTCTTAAAAAAAATTTTTTTAAAAGGTTTTTATTTTCAAATTTTCCTGCAATTATTTATTAATTAAAGTTTAAAAGGAAGATGCAAAGAATACAAACTTTTATAGAATTTAAAACAGTAAATTGATTTAATTTTTTTTTTATTAAATGTAATTATTTATTAAGTTTTGTTCTGCTCTTGATTTTTTATTTTAATAGTTAAAAAGCTGTAGAAAAAAAAAGTTTTCTGATATTGATAACATCTTATTACTTTAAATGTCTTGATTTTTTCAAAGAAATTAAAATAGACACACAAAAGGATATTAAAGTGCTTATGATGCATGTGAAAAGATTCTTAAATGTAAATTCATTAAAAAAAATAATAATAAAAAAAATCTGCAGTGAAGTTAAAAAAAAATAAAATAAACTTTGTTAAATGTTGTTTAAAAAGAATAAAAGAAAAATAAAATAAAAAATTAAAGCTTAAAAGCTTCTGTTTATTGATATAATAAATTTGTGTTAAATTATGATTTTGTTTTTTTTTTTAATCAATAACAATTATGGTAATCAGTAGAATAATGTTTAAATTTAAGATGACAGCAAAAAACAGTATTTTTTTTTTATTTGTATTTGTTTTAAATTATATATATATATAAATATATATTTATATGATTTTTAAAAATATCATTATTATTGCATTTGAACAGACGAAGAAATAGAGGAAGAAATAAATGTAGAGTAGTTTTCGGATTGTAATTTTTTTTTTTGGGTTAGTGAAATGATTAATAAGTTACTGTATACGAATACGAAATCGTTTTATTATTATTTCTTTTTGTATTTTGGTTTGTTTGCATAAAATACTAAGAATAACAAAAACAGGAAGTTAAGTTAGTTTATAGAGAACAAAAAAAAAAAAACGATAGCTTGTGGGAATGATTTAACGAAAGTAAATTAAGCATTAATCAATCAAACAGAATATTATGACACATTTTGGCTTATATTTAAAATCGATTATAATCTGAATACTCTATTTTTTTTTCAAGAGAAATTCTAGTAAAATTATTACATAATTGGTTTTCTCTGCAATGAATAAAAAAAAGCTTTTAGTAACTACTTGTCTGCGAAACGTTTAAAGACTTTGAAGAAAGAAAAAAATCGATTGAAAATTATTATAATAATGAAAAAGCGCCAACAAAGTAGCTTTATATTTACTTAAGTTGAATTAATAAAATAAACCAATCAGAACCCATGTATACGATCGCATGACATTTTTAATATCAAAATGAAATAATTCTAATTGGTTAAGGAAAAAATTTTACTGTAAAATTATGTTTTATGTCGCTTTCATTGTGTCCTGCAATAATTTTTTGTATTAAAAATGTAAAAAATATTAATAATTTTATTACTTAAAAACGATTAAAAACTTTTTTAATAACGATTTCTTGTTTGTTTATTATAAACTGCAATTAGAATTCCACAAGAGAAACAAGTGATCAATAGAAAATGTTACCATTTGTTATATTTTATAGCAGTATTTCTCAACATAATATTTCTTTTTAAATTAATTACTTATTATTCTTTTTTAATTATTATTCTTTTAATAAAAAAATTTTAATCTAACAATTATTAATAATTTATGGATTTAACATTAAAACCAGAAAAATAAAATAAAAATCTTATCATTTTACTACCCACTTTGCATGGTTTAACTTGAAATTACCTTTTAAACAAAAATTTAACGACCAAACATTAAAATAAAAACAAGTAAAAAAAAAATAAAATAATAAATAATAAACGAATGAAATATTTTTTTACCTAATAAAATTAGAGCTTTAAAGCTTAAAATAATGACGTCATATTGTCAATCACATGTTTATTGACAATTAAATACCCATTTGTGTATTATATTTTCTATTCTTTGTTTGTGATTTTTTGTAAGAAGTTTAAAAAGAAAAATTACCAACAAACACCACCGCGTTACTATGTTGAACTTTTAATTATTTTCATTTGTTTTGCATTTTTAAAACAATTGAAAAAATAAAAATAAAGAAAATATAGAAAATGCAATGTTGTAATTGTGTCATTGCTAAAGTAAATGTTTTTTAAGTTAATTAAATTTATGTCATAGAAAAGAAAATGTTTCTTATCGTTTGGAGGTTTTTTAATGTTTTATGTTTTGTTAAACATAATTTTTAATTAAAAAAAAGAAGAAAAAATTACATAAAGACTGTATGCCGCCATTAAACAATTTTTTTTTTCTTGTCATATTATTTCATTTGTTTTCCGTTTTTCTTCATTTAAAAAGCTTCTTTTTTTCTTGTATCCAATGTACACATATGTACTCCATTTGAGTTGTCTTGAGCATAGTAGATAAAAGCATAATAATGTTACTTTTAAAAGAAAAATAATCAAATAAAATTTTTAAATATAAAAATATAAGAAATAAATATTTAACTCGCTCTCTATTATAATAATATCCTTACCCACCATTTTTCGGAAAATTTTTGCGCATGTTTATAATGACGTCATGCTACAGAGATTTGAATATTGCGGAAAGTGTAACCATTGTTGCCTTGGCAACAACAAAAGTGACCAAATAAAAAAAAAAATTAAACGCAAAAGGAAATTTTATTTAAAAAAAAAAAAAAAAAAAAATTAATTTTTCTTTTAATTTTTTTTTACCGCAATTTGTTGACATCTATCCAGCCAGTGTTGCCATACAAACGTTTAAAGCTTTTGTTTTATGGTTGTTATAATTTTCTTTTGTTTTTGTTTTGTTTTAATAACAAATTAAATAAATTTATTTTTATTAATTTTATTTATTTAATGTTTTTATAATTATGTTTTGGTATTTGTTGTTGATGTCGTTTGTACATATAACCAACTTATAGAAGTAGTTTAGTGTTAAGGCATTAGTGAGTTGTTTTTATTATTAAATGTGCGTGTCATTTTTTTGCCTTTTTTTCTTCTCTCTATTTAAATAAATCAAATAAATAATATTCATTGAAATAATAGAGAAAATATATATATAAACAAAAAAAAAACATAATTTACATTAATATTTACCCTACTTTAGTATTATTATGTCTCTCACACTTTTCTATTCTTTCATTTTAGAATAATAATATTGCTAGTAATAAAAAGATAAAACAAAAAAATAATAAATATATAGAAATTATTGTAAAAACAGCTTTAAGAAAAGCACAAAAGTAAAGAAAAATAAAAAAGAAAGTTAAAAAATAAAATAAAAAAAAAATAAACAACCGCAGCAAAAAAATAACAACAAAAATACGAATTTAATTTTTTTTCCGTAAGGACAGCAAGGCGTCGCCGTAGGATATGACGCCTCGGATATAGTTGTCACTTATCCAACGAGATTCATGTGCCCCATGTGAGTAAAAAAAAATCTTTTTCTTTTCGTTTTTTTGTTTTTTAATTTTATTTTTTTAAACTTATTTAAAAAAAATATTTTTAATTTTTTTTATATTTTTTAAAACACACACTAAAAGCTTTAAAGCTCTAATATTTTTTATTACATTATTGTTGTTGATTTAGAATTTTTTCTATTTTTTTAATTTAATAAATAATTAAATATTGTGTGAGTCCTTGTTGCTGTTGTATTCTTTAAAGCTCTAAATTTTTTTTTTCATCGTTTTTGTTAAGTGGAACGCAGTGATTCTTTGTGAATTTTAAAATTGAAAAATGTCAAATATGATAAGCTTTAAAGATTTTTTTGAATTTTTTTTTTACTTGGCAACAAAGCACCCAATAAGCTTACTCAGTTTTACTTACTTGATTTTAAAACACAAGAGTGTTTAGAAAAAAGCTTTTTTTGCTGTTTTTCTTCTTTTTTTTTAATTTTATGTATTGTGTGATAGACGGATTTTAACGAAGATACGAAATGGTTTGTTTTATAACGGCGATAATTGTGTGACGTTTTTCCGTTAAAAAATAAATAAATTATTTTTTAGAATTAGTTAAACCAGAAAAAAACCGTAAAAAAACAAGAAACAAAACAAAAAAACCAATTCATTGCAGGGCGGTCATGAAAAATTTCGCCTTTGAACGGATTATTTTGAGCCCCAGCAGCTGTGTAGCCGCCGCCGTTGCCGCCACCACAACAACAACCGCCATCACCTCAAACAACTTAGTATTTATTGAAGCTGCGATAAATTTCGCTGCAGCAATCCTGTCACAAAAATTAAAGCTCGGACGGGTTACCGTCCAAAGTAGAACGTGGGGCCCAAATTGTATATCGGCCATTGCACAATCAAGTGCGGGCCTGCTACGTGCCCCTTTAATACATCATTGTTAGCAGGTTAGTTTTGTTTAGTTTTTTTTAAGTCTTAATTCGTTTACGGTTTTGTATTTATTTGTTTTATTCCTTTTTGTGGTATTCATTCTTCATGATTTACATCACGAAACAACACTGAACTTTGAAAGATACGCATAAAGCAATAAAAAAAAATGTCAATCAAATGATTGGTGTATAAAATCTTGGTGATATAATAAAAAGCTTAAATCTATCAAAATCTTAAACAAAAGATAAAAATCTTAAGGTGCAATAAAGAAAAAAAATGGAAAAAAATAACATTGATTATCCCAAGGAATATCATAAAATTATCGTTTATTTTTATTTTTATGTTTGCTAAATCAACGACAATGCGACAAAATTCTTCGAAAGATTAAATTTCCCCAATTCGTTCGTATGAACCACTTATATACTGTTGTCAATGCTGGCTGTTGCTATATTTCAGTTGTTTTTTTGCTTGTTTTGTCTTTATGCTATACGAAAAACAAAAGCTTATTAAATCAACAAAACCTTGGAAAATCCCTTTGGTCTTGTTGCTATCGTGTAAAAAGAAAGAAAAACGAAAAGAAAACTAAAAATATTTTTTTCTATAGCCTAGTCGAGTCACAAACCAATAAAAGTGGAAATAAAAGCTTGTGTAGAAATAATACGGAATTACTTTAAAAAAAACTAAACTTAAACTAAAAAGCAATTAAATAAGAAATATAATACTATGAACACCCTGGCCATAAAGTACAGGAACGTCATCAGCAAACATAATAATAATAATTATTATTAACTATATCTTTTTGGAATAATGTAATCGAAAGTAACAGCACAGATTTCGACAAAAAAAAAAATAAAACCATTTTTCTGTCGCAAATTTTAAGTACTTTACGGGGATTTTTGTTTTATTTTTATTTTAAATAAAAATAATTCTATGGGATTGACGCCGATTAAACATAAAAAAGCTCTAAAAATACATAAAATTAATGAATAAAAGAAATATTTTTCGAAAAAAATAATGACTAAAGTTCTATTTTGTTTAAAGAAGCTACAAATAGGATAAATAAAGCCGACAAAAAAGAGAGATAAATTTTGTTTCTTTTTTCAGTCATCAAAAGGGATTTAAGAAAAAAAAAACAAATATTTTTTTATCGCATGTTTTAATAAATTAAACAATTGTAAGCTTTTTTTTTTTTTTTTGTTAATAAAAATTATATTTTTTTGCCTTTACTAAGCTTTAACACCATTTCCAAATTTTGTTTTTTTAAATTATTTTTATGTTTTTTAAACTAATTTTCTGTGCAAACAGGTGACGCAATTTTTATTTGATTTGTGGATTTTAGCATAAAAAAAACTGGCCGTGCGGTGACTGCGTTTTATTTTTGCAACAAATAGAAGGTAAATTGTGTGGAGACTTAAATTATGCACTAGCAAAAATTTCTATGCAATTTTTATGATTTTTTGCTGCAAGATAAAATAATAAGTTAATTAAAACATTAAAGCTCACGGTTAAAAATCCACAAATCACAAAGAATAAAAAGATGAAATAATGTTGCTACACCTATGGAGGCATTCAGCTATTGAACGCACGCTTAAAATACAATATAAGCTTTTCGCGCTTATAAAATTTTTTTTTAAATAATTTTTTATATTTGTTTTATTGCTTGGAAAGTGTGTGTTTAAGCTTTTAAGTGCAAATTTTTTATTGATTAAATTTTTTTCTTAGATTTTTAATTATAATTTCTTTGTTTTTTTTTTATTCACTGATTTGTAATTCAGTTAATGATTGGTTAATAAAAAATATTTTAGGCCTTGGCAGTCTGAGGCTCTCATTGGTGGCCGTATAGACAATGACCGAAGACTCCGACTCAATAACTGAGGAAGAACGTAGTTTGTTCCGTCCCTTTACCCGCGAATCATTAGTGGCTATAGAAGCCCGAATCGCTGAAGAACATGCCAAACAGAAAGAACTGGAAAAGAAGAGAGCCGAGGGAGAGGTGAGTTTTAGTTTTTTCCCTGTTTTTATTTCTTTATTAATTAATTATTAAACGTTTTATGGATTTCTTAATTTTATTTAATTTTATTTTTTGTTTGTTTTAATTTATTAATTAAATTAATTCATCAAATTATTAATATTTTTTATTTAATTAATTTATTGTTTAATAATTTCTTTTCTTTTAATTCTCTGTCATTCAATGTTTACATTTTGATGTTTTTTTTCCACATTAAATAATACTCATTAAAAAAAAATATTAAAATATTTAAGTATGTGTATAAATGAATAAAATAATTTGTATAATTGAAAGGAAGATTTAAATTTTGTTTAAATGAAAGATAAGATTTTTTTATAAGAAATTTGTAGTTTATCCACTTTTCTTGTGAATTTTTCGTTGATAAATTTTAGCAAGTAGTGATTTTTTCTAGAGTGTTTAATTTTCATTTTTTTTCTACCACTAAAAATCTAGTGAATTATTTAATATATGCCACTTAGTGAAAATCACAATAAATTTATACACATTATTAATTTTCAATAAAAACTAGTGAAATATTTAAATCAAATAAAAAAAAAGTAAACTCTTTATTCGATAAAAAGCCATAAAAACGTTATTTAAGAAAGATAATTTAAATCTAAATTATAAACAATCATATTAATTATATAACAAAAAGAAATGAACCGAGAATATACCTTATATAAATATTATTTTAGGTGCAAAAATAGATATCATTAATAATAAGTAAATAAATAAATAAGGCAAATTAATAATTTTATGATAAAATCAAGGCTCTTATATAATGTCTAATGATCCATACGGCTTAAAACAGATAAGGATTTTTATTTATTTATTATTATCATTTATTAAAGGTTCAATCAACCTGTTTTAAATCAATAATAATTATTTTATTTTATTTTTTTTGTTTCATTAGCTATAAATCATAGAGGATTTACCTTTTGTTGGTTTTTATTTTTTTTGGTGCGTATCTTGCTTATTAACATTTTTTTACGGTTGATGACCGTTTGAATAATTTTTTTTTTTATTTTTAGACGAAATATCAAATACTTATTAGTTTATTGCAAAAAATATTGAACATAGTTGGGAGTATTTTTACTTCATTTGACTTTTAATAACCTTTGTATAGATATTGTTTTTCTTTTTTACAGTTTTTTAAAAATGTTTATATAAAGTCACTGGACTTAATGGTCACATATTATCTCTTCGTTAATATTTCGATGCGGTAAAAACACATTTTTCTAATGTAATTACTAATAAAATTTTATTATTTCTGTTTCAATTATCTGTCAAATTTCTTAATAAGTGATTTTATAATGCTAATTATTTTTGATAGTAGAAAAATTTCTGTTATTTCTGAATACAGTAAAAAAAAATATAAATCAAAAATTGAAAAATGCAATAAAAATAAATCTTCAATCTGTAATAAAACGTAACGATTACATTGATATTATTATGGAAATGGTAATGGTAATATAACTTTCCGATTAAATTTCCTGCATTATTTATTCTGTAGCCTTTTAAAAATAAAAATTCTCATTTCTAAATTTGTTCTATTATTGAATGATAATAAAAATTGTTTTTACAAAAATAGAAATTTATTTTCATTTTCTTTCATTAAAAATCCTGTAGCAGTTTATTGTATTCTGCTTTTGTAAAATATAAAAATCACAAGTAAATTAATTTCTAATGTAAATAAATAAATAAAAATAAAAGACGAAAGACTATTTCCTATTACAAGTAAAAATTAATTAAATTATATTGAATTTAAATTTTATTTAATGTTTATGCATTTTATTTTGTTTATGTAATAATGCAAGGACACACTACTTAAACAATGCAACGAAATTATGGCATTTTATTTTTTTACTTGCTACTACTGCTGTTTTATTTTATTATTTTCTTTTTTCTTTACTTCTTTTATGTTTTAAAATTTGTATCGTATGGTTTAAGAAATATATATATAGTATTAACATAAAAGCCTTGATTATTCTAGTTTTTTCCTGTTAGAAAAAGAAGTAGAAAAACATTTCTATACTAAAAATAAATAAATATATATATATATATATATATATTCAAATGTCAAGGATAAATGACATAAATTTTCTATTAATTTATTTATTTATTTTTCTAATCAATTATTTGTACCTTATATATAGACGAACAATAGTATAAAAGTAAAACGACACGAAAATGAAAAACTTCGATGATAATTATTATGTAATTTCAATATATATTTTTAATTTATTATTATTTAAATAATCGAATGGAGTTATAAAAACGCAATCCGTTGTTAGTATTGTTATTTGATGTGTGCGTTTAGTCTTATTTATTATTTAACCTTTTTTACTTTTCTATGAATAAATGTTAATTAATTATTTGTTTATTTTAAAAAAGAAAATGTTCTTGTTTTTTGCCTTATTACTCTTTGAACACTAACTTTTAATAGCTATTAACCTGTAATTATCAGTTATTTTTAAAATTATTTATTAAAAAAAATATTTAAAATAAATATACTTCTAATCAATAATATTTAATCGAACGTAATCGAGGTAACGTCATAAAACCCTTGGTTATTGTGTTCACTGTGTCTATTGTATTGTTTTTTCTTATATTTGAATTTTTCTTTGTTTTTTTTTTATTGTAACCAATACATATTTGCATAGTGAATTAATAAAATTATTCACTATTTCAATGAAAATATGCAATTTTTATGCCTTATTCAGTAAAATTTTTTATTGATAATCAATAATCTCTATTTTGTCGCTTCAAAACACTTTGTTTTTATTTTGCTCAATGTGACTAACTAGTATTTAAGTAAAAATAAACGATAATATTTTGCCTCAGCTAACAAATTTCATCTTTTCATTTTTCAATTCATATATTTTTAATAAATTAAAATATTATCAACAGCCACCCACAGTTAATCGATTTTTACTAATATGATTAGCCAATATGGTTTTACACTTGACTAAATATACCAGTTACATAAGCAAAAACCTTAAGACTATAACTTAAGCGAATTTTATAAATTTTTTAATTGCTTAATGGTTTTTTTTTTTTAAATTTATTAATTAATAGTCAACCAAGTTCGTGAAAAATTAAAAATTTCTATTATTATTAATTAGTTTAAAATTATTAAGCTGATGT
Source organism: Ptychoptera contaminata (assembly GCA_963942525.1). Taxonomy (NCBI): domain Eukaryota; kingdom Metazoa; phylum Arthropoda; class Insecta; order Diptera; family Ptychopteridae; genus Ptychoptera; species Ptychoptera contaminata. Next base: position 16,889,117 of record OZ012639.1, on the reverse strand, counting down.
ACAGATTTTAAGATTATTAAGTTTTTATTTTTTTAATTTAAATTTATTATTTGTTTGGTTGAGTGAAAATTACGAGTGATAGAGTGTTTTTATGCGATTATTTTGTCATTATTTATTTTTTTTTTTTTTTTGTAACTCATGTGTAATATTCGATAACCGATATTAAATAATATAGAGAAAAAAAATTACTCGAATTTATTTAGGTTAGGAAAATATTCGGCAATTATTATTCTTCTTAGTTCTTTATCTTTATTATTATTATTTAATTTTGTTTTAATTAATTACCTAATTATTGTGTAAATGTATTTTGTGTTTATTAAATTAAATTTAAAAAATAATAAATTATCTATATATTTAACTAATTAATTATTTATAATAATTGCTGTGTATGTAAATAAATAACAAAAAAAAGACAAAAAAATATATATATATTATCTTATTTATGTTGTGTTTTGTGTTTTTATGTGACTATTTCTGTTTAATTTTTTGAATTTTATTTATTTATTTAATAAAAATATAAATTTATATATTTAAAAAAAAAAAAAGTAAATAAAAATATTTAATTACTTTTTCCACACCTTTATACTTTTTTTTTCTGATAATAATAATATATATTTGCCGCACAAACAATTAATCCTATTTATAATTTTTAATTTTATTTCTATTTTTTATCCTTTAGTGAGAGATAATATATTACATTCAATTAGTTAATGTTTTATGTTTAATTCCCCAGATAGCTTCTTGTTTTTCTTTTTTTTTTTTTTTTTTTATTAAAACAATTTTACAAAATGATGAATTAATAAATTACAGAAATAGGTAAATTGAAAATAATAATTAAATAGATCACATCACACGTCAGTTTATTCTATTTTATTTTATTAAATAAATAAACAATAAAAAGGAATAAATATAGGCAGTTGGAAATGGATTGAAATGGATTGAAAAGGAGAAATATAATTATTTTTTAAGAGTTTTTTTTTTTTTTTGTTGTTGAATAAAATTTATAATTGCGTAGTAAAAATTACTTTTACGTTTTATATTTTCTTTTCTTTTTTGAATTTTACTACTGTTTTCACTTAAAATTAATAGTATTGCCAAAAATTAATTAATTTTTATTATGATAAATTCAATAGAGAAAAAGTAATTATATAATGAAATTATACCAGTTTCGCCTAACAAACATTATAAAAGTATCAACTGAATTACAATGGCTTTATGACAAATTTTCTATTATTAAATAATTAAAGAAAACATAAAATAATAAACTTTTCTTTAAAATAGTCATACATTTTGATTTAATCAAATAATAAATTCCTTAAATATTGCATTTTTTATCCGATTATCCATCAGTTATGCAGGGCAATGGAGGCGCCTGGTATTTGTTAAAAAAAACATTCGACACATTTTAACATTGTTCTCGTGCATATATTTCTTTATTAAACTGTGTGTGTGTGTGCTTTTTTTTTTTTTGTTTCATTGTAATATATTTTTTTTTTTGTATTTTACATAACTATGTTATGCAATAAGGCAATGCAATAAACTTGTTTTAACCAAATTTATTCCATTGAAAATTACTCTCTTTTTTTTAGTTTTGCAATAAATATTCTTGCATATCTTGTCAGTTAATTTACAATATTTTGCAATGAATTTTTTCTGTTTATTATTATTTAATTTATTAATTATAAACCAAAAATATTTTATATATTAAAGAAAATCTAAAAGCCTTTCTTTTAAAGTAATATTTTAAGGTAATAATTAAATTCATTGGTTATTGAAATAATTATTAAAGTAATGCAAAATAGCAATTGGATCAGTATACTGAATTATAAAAAAAAATGTTTCTTTTACACATAGAACAAAAATCAGAATTCCGACTACGAAAATACGAGAAGATTTTTCTAACTAATAACACCAATAAAATATTTTCTGTTTTGATGACTTAAATAACTCAGCAAAGCTTTAAGCAAATGCATATAAATAAAATACATACTAAAAAGCTCAAACGAAAAGCGAAACAATTGATTTAAATCTAAAGAAAGTAGGATATTTGTGTCGCTATGTTTTCTTTTTGTTTTTTTTTTTTTTTTTTGTCATTCGTTTATATTCAATCTATATGCCGGATGAACAAAAATCTCTTGATGTTTTTTTCTATATATCTTTGTATATCTTATATACTCTCTGCGGTTAACTTGATGTGATAACAATAATCATAATAATAATAATGTGGACAAAACATGATGAGACAAAAACGAATGAAAAATAAAAGGAAAAGAAAATACGCAAACCGAATCGTATCGAAACGGCACAAAATAGGATAATCATAAAACATATAAAAATGAAATGAAAAATAAAAAAAACAACACACGCTGTAGAAAATATATTGATGTAAAATTATTTGAAGTTTTTTAGATTTTGGTTTAGTTTTTATTATTATTTTCTTTTCTTTTTTCTTGTATAATAAAATTTTCGATTATTCTGATATTAAATTTATTTATTCATGGGTTTTTATTGTTATCATGCTTAATTTTTTCCTCTTTGATTTATTCTCATTTACATTGCGAGACACGAAGACAACAAAAATTTATATTTATATAAAAATAAAAACAGAAAAGACCACAAGACTTTCACAAATCTTTTTCATAAAACAAAAAAGTTATCTAAACTGAATCTGCAGTTTATTATCTATAATTATTTAATGTTCAAATAACAATAGTTTGTCCTTTTTAATAAAATATTACTACAAAGTTAAAATACAGCTTTAAAGCACAAGTTCAAAAAATCATATTATAAAGTCACAGCAACCAATCATTCATTTACCTTCATTTACAACTTAACACAGATTAAGCAACACTAATCTCTCTATAAATAAAATATTAAAGTTCGATTAAATTATTCCACCAGCAAAAAACTTTACGTATTTCTTCTTACTTTAACATTAATTTACTTTTCATCTTGCTGTCAAACTATTTACAAGTAAAATAATAATAAACACTTTGACGCGCAAATTTTACTCTATAGTTAATTACTGTATTATATATTTGAAGTTGATGGTACATCATCATATAAAGTAATTTTCTTTTAATCGAAGTTTATAAAATATTAAAGTTTTGTTGCTGTTGATTAAACGCGTTGTACATAAGATGAAGTAAAAAAAAGTTAGCAAAGAAACACGTTCAGTTTTATCTAATTTTATTAATGAAACAAAATATGATTTTGGTTACTCATAGTGACTAATTTATTATTTATTTATTTGTTTTTTGTTTTTCTTTTCTTTTTAAAACATAAAATTATTGATTTTTTAAATAGAGACAAGATAAGTTTTGTGAGAAATTTTTTTTTTCATTCACTGAGTCATACAGCAGTTTTGTTTCTTTTACGCAAAAGACATGAGAAAAGCTTCATGCGACTTCAGCGAGTTCAACTGAGTTGTTAAGCTCCGCTTTTTTTCTTTTTTTTAATGATTGAATTTTATTTAAATGCAAAACGAACTCATGTTAAACTTTTAATGATTTATTTTGAAAAAGTAATTTTTTAGTAAATACGGATAATAAATAAAGTAATATTCATTAAAAGAAAAATGTCCAAGAATAAAGTCAACCATAAACAACAAAATTTCTTGATGTTTTATCAAATGATGCGAATATTTAGCATTAAATTCATTGAGAAATATGTTTGTAGTCGGATGTTTACACCTCTAAAAAAGGGGCTGTGGCTGCTTTATTATTTTTATTCATTTTGTAGTAGATTTGAACTATGGGCGCCATACACTTCACGACAAAAAATAAAATGACAAAAAATTATACTTAAGTCAACTAAAACTAATAATAATAATAATAATAATAATAATAAAAGTCAATTTAATATTAATTTTTGTCTCCATTTGATTCTCTTCATGTAACATACATCGCCCTCGCATTTAACTATATATATATATATTATACAGAATAGACGACCAGCCAACCCGCAAACGACAATAGCATAACTTATGAGTTAAAAAAAAAACATAAAACAGCAACAACATGAAAATGAATTAAAGTAGACGGAAAAAAAGAAAAATAAAGAAAAACTTATTTTCTATTTTGTTGATAGAAATAAAAAATAAAAAGTTTTATAAAGTGGCGGTGGCGACAATACAGTGACGTCATTTCTTTATGTGCGACGACGCATTTAATACTAAAACATCCAAAAGCGTTTTTCTTACTCTGAACAAAATTGAGGAATTTTTTTTTTTTATTATTATGAAAAATTCCACAAGGTTACCAAAGTACACGCAGCAACGAACGTTTATTTCTTTTTTTTTTTCTATATTTATTTATTTATTTATATTTTAATGTTTTTATTTTCATTTATTTCTTTATGATTGTTACATCACCATCATTTGTTTGCTTGCTTGACTTGCCATCAACATTGTTGTCGCTGTTGCCAGCAAGAATACAAAATAATAATAGAAGAAGAAGCAGCAGCAGTAACAACAACAACAAAAATCATTACATCGTATCGTAACTGAGTAACATCTGAGGTCGTCTTCGTCACTACCTTTAAACAAAAATACAAATAAATAATCATATTTTGAGTGGGCGATCAAAACACTTTGTACTTTTATACTCGCACGATGTCAAAGTCAACTTAAATACAATTTTCTTTCTTTTCATTATTCGTTTACCTTTTGTTGTTGATACTTTTACGATTTTTTTACAATTTTTTGGTCTTTTCTTCTTGTTTATCGTTTTCTTTTCATTATTATTATTATTATATTTTTTTTTTAAATAAAATATTAATCATATTTAAGTTTATTTTTAGTTTTATTAGATTTTTATTTGTGGAAAATAAAACAATAAAATTGTGAAATGTATTTTTCTTTTTCTTTTGTTTTGGTAGCTTTTCACCTTCGTTGCTCCTTAACTGCAGAAAGAAAATAATTTTTTTTTTTGAAACTGATATAATTAATTTTATTTATTGATTGACACTTTTAAAGTTATTTATTTGGTTAATAATACAATATTTATTTATTATTGACTTTAACTTATTAACTTCATTTTATTTTAATTAACTTATGTTTCTTACTTTTTTGCTGTAAAACTATATTATGATTTTCTTATAAAAAGTGGAAAAATGGATTTAGCCACTACATTTAGCCGATATATTTTTAATAAAATTTTCCTTTAATTAACTAATAAAACATAAATAAATAATTTTCTATTTTAAGAAAAATAATTTTTCTAACATTATTATTCAATAAAATTCATATTCAAACGATGCGACACTGAATAAAACAATACATTGAAAAAAAACTGGTATAATTATTAATAAAAAAAAATTAATCTCGTTGTAAATCCATTTTAATGTTATAAAAAAAAACAAAGGAGCAATTAATTACATTTTATTTTTTATTATTTTGAATTATTTTTATTAAAATATTAATAAAAAAACACACTAAGAAATAAAAATATATATTTTTATTACATTTTAACCCTAATATGTACTAAAGATATACTTTCTGTTGACCTAAATATGATTTTTTTTTCTCGTACATTTTATTAAGGATATGTTCTTGTAAGAGAGAAACAAAATAAAAATCATTTTACTTTTGTGTATCAAATTAAATAATAAGAAACATTTACGACTTTTCCTTTATAAATCAGATCAAGAGACGTTTAACATTTTTGTTATAGAAAAATGATGAGTGATAAATGTGTAACAGTAGTTTTTTTTTTTTCTTTTATTTAGTTGTATTTTACTGTACTTATTGAACTAACACTTGACGTAAGGTTTTTTTAAGCTCTTGTAAGTCTTATCATCTGGAGTACATAATCTAATTGGATCATTGTTGGTTGATCGTTGTTTCTACGCTTCTATATTGATTATTCTTAACAATGTTGTTACAACGTTAAAATGTATCAAAAGTATCACACATTAAGTGTTGGACAAAACATATATATCCATATTAATAATTTAAACGCTAAAACAATTTCCTGTCCTTGTAAATGGTTTTTAGTTTTTACTTTACTGTCATTATATTTTAATTGAAAAAATAAAAATTTCCATTTGTATAATTTTAATTAATTAAAGTTAGACCTTTTTTCTATTTCGATTCCTTCTATACTATTATTATTATTATTTTTATATTTATTTAGTATATTTTTCTTTTTATTGATTAATAAGATATAGGTTTGTTGTTTAATAAATAACAATGTTCATATGTAGGAGTTTCGGGACGATTAGTGGTTTTGTTTAATAACTTTTAAAATAATTAATAAATAATTATTGGGGTTTTTTTAAGTGGTTGTTTTAATTATAGAAAATTATAATCTTGTCTTATTTTATTTTAGTGGGTACAAAACAATTCATTTATTAAAACATTAAGTACATAAAACTTATATAATAGCGAAGTCACGTGAAGGACACTCTAAATCGGTTAGTTAATTAAGAGGGAAAAAAATAAGAAAAAATAAAAGCAATTCATCAGTAAAATTGTTTTAAAACCTTACCTACCCAATAAAAATCAAAAATAAATAATTCCATTTCTTATTTCCATCTATTTAACTCAATTAATTTAATTTATGTTGTAATTTTGTGTGCTCAATAATTATTTAATTATATTTATTTGTGTGTGGTGTATGTAAATACTATTAATTTTTTTGTTTTTACTTAATTTAAAAAAAAATACAATCAATAAATTTTTGTTTGTAGAAGATTTTATGTTTAAAAATTTAAAAAAATTATTAAAAATTTATTCAAAATAAACAAATTTATTTTCATTATGTCACTTTTCATTGTTTTAGATACAAGAAATAAAAATTATTTATTTATTATTTACAGATTGAAAATGTTTATAATGACAAGAATTATTATTTTTGCTTTAATGTACTTTAAGATTAGCTTAAGCATTCTTAAAGTACGGTTTAAACATGTGTTCAAAGCTAGTCATGGCGTAAGAACATTTAAGAAAAACCAAACGATTTCTAAGACTCACTTATAGATATTATCCTGAGTTTTGAAAAATCTTTAGAAGACTTTATTTTTCTACCTAATGTGACTTAATTTGTGCGTAATAAAAGTCACCTAAGGTGGGCATTTAATATGCGCGTGCAGCTTATTTACATAAATAAAATAAAATGAAATTGTCATTACAAACAAAATCAACTGTAATTAGTAAAAAATAAATAAATAATCAATAGAAATTAATTTTAATGAAAAAAAAAAAAAAAGAAATCAATCAAACAAACAAACAGGATCAGATCAATCAATAATTTATTTTCCTTCACCGTATTTTCTGTTTATTTATTTTATTTATTTATTTATTTAATGTTTTTTTTCATTAATTTATTTTTTATTTAATATATTTTTCTTTAGGAATAAAATTATTATTTACTTTAGTTTTTCTTTAATTTTTTATCAATTTTTTTTTTTTCTTAATTTCTTCTCTTCTACTTAATATAACAACAAAAAAACCTTTTACATTATTTCAGAGTGATTTCGGCCGCAAGAAAAAGCAAAAGGAAGTAAGACTTTTTCTTCTAAAATAATTCAATTTAAGCAATAATGATAAATAATTAATAAAATAATAGGCAAAGAAAAATTAACTAATTAATTAAAATTATGCATACGCAAATATTTAATTAATTATTATTAATTTCATTTTTTTTATTTTTAATATTTTTCCCATATAAAATTTTGACGTATTTTCTGTTAAAATTTTTTTTTTTAAATTTCCTTTTAACTATTAATTACAAAACTACCTATTTTATTAATTAATTTCATTAATTAAACAATGCTCGCGCGTATGAATTTAGTTTTTATCTAATTTTATTATAGAATTTATACATAGAATTAAATTTTTTTTTTTTGGTTTTTGTTTTGTTAAAATTCACTTGAATATTTGCTTTCTTGTTTGTCTTTAATGATTTGTTAATTAATAAATAATTTTTATTATTTTTATTTATTTAATTTATTTTAATATAAATAAATTTGGCATTTTTTTATATAAAACCGAATTTATATTTGATTGGGAATAAAATTTTTATTGCAAAGAAATAATTTTCTTCGTTATGATTTCATTATTTTCTGATAATAAATAAATAAATTATAATTTATTTGCTAATAAGAACACGCACTAAACTCAAATTGAATATACAAAATATTTATTTTATAATTTCAACGTAAAATATAAATGTTTATTAATATAAACTCTGCAATTTGATGTTCTCAATTGAACTAATAAATTAGTTTCTATATATTAATTAATTAAAAAACTATTTTGTTAAAGACAACAAAATCTATTAATTTTACCAAGATATTATCACATTTATTATGTGTCCAGTTTAAAGTTATAAAATTAAATTCTCGTTTAAAATTCATTTTTATCACAAATTATAATAACTAAATAGTAAACTTTTAATAAAATTATAATAAAATCATCAAATTACTGTTAAAACATCATTCAAATAACATATAAAAGTCTGTTATCAGCTCACAAAATGCAGTAATTGTCATAAATCAATGGAATTACATTAAAAAATTGATTGATTTATCTAAAAATCTATAAAAAAAAAATGCCAAAGTTATAATTTAAATATTATTTGCTATAAAAAAGCATACAGAATTTTTCTATTTTTTTTTTTTTTTTTTTTTTTTTTTGTAATTAAATTTATTAATTATTTTTTAAGGATTTTTATAAAATTTAATATTAAAATTTTATTTAATTAGTATTTTATTATTATTATTGATAGATATATAAAATATATTAGTTTAAATCTTTGGGTATTGATTGATTCTTCATTGTTAATATTAACTGGAATTAATTTATTCAAAATTTAGATAATTATATATAAATTTGGCCGAAAATTTCACTATAAATTCGTAAATAAATAATGAATACTTTACTCAAAGATCTACTCTACTCTTAAAATACACACTTTATCCCTAAAAACGAATAAACAATTTTTTTTTTCTAAACATATTTATTTATTTATCTTAATTATAATTTTTAATTAATTTTTCTTTTTAATTACACAAAATTATTATTTATTTTCTTTCTTTTAATTTATTAAAAAAAGAAGAAAAATTGCATCTGATGGCATAATTACATAAAATATAATAATCTAATAAAGTGTGAGATAAAATTCAAATTAAAAGAAAATTTTTTTTCTTTCCATACGCCCACCAGCTTCTAATTTTATCTCATCTCTTTTATTGTTTATTTAATAAAAAAAATAAAAAAAACAAAAATAAATTCCACTATAAATACTAATTTATTGCTTGCTTTAAATACAAATTTATAAAAATTATTATTTATGTTGCTTAATTGTTGTTACATAATTATAATGCTTGCTTAGCTTTTCTTAACTATAATATGCTTGTCTGTTCGCTTGTATTGTTACTGTATTAATGCTTAACTTTTAGGTATTTTAAATAAATAAAAAAATCGTCACTACTTATGTCACGTCAAAATCACATTTTATTCCACAAAAAAATATAGAATAAAATTAAGGAAGACAAATTTCATTCACACTTGTATTTTTTTTTTAATTTTTATTACATTTTATTTACGTCATGACGTTTTTCTTTTCCAATAAAGCAAAAAACAAATAAAATCTAGAAATCTTTCCTAGAAACAGTCACAAGATATTGCAATAAAAAAAATTTAAATCAAATGTGTTGAGTCAACATTTGCTGTTGACTCATTTTTTACAGAAGTCATAATGTAAATAAATATCTTTGATTAAGTATTTTTTCTTATTTATTAAATTTTTATTTAAACAAAATAAAACCGATTTTACCCGTGTGACAATTATTTGCGTTGGTGTATTTTGAATTTGAAAAATGATGAGAAAACGTCTTAACCAAATTCGTAAAATCATTTGCTGTTGTATAGAGTACAGTATTTCTGGAGAGTTTCAAAAATTATTGAATAAATAAAATGTCACTGGGTCACAAGAAAACATTTAAAATTATTTTCTTTTTAAATCAATAAATTCAATTTCTTTAACAATAAAATGTTAAAAGTTCGTAAAAGAGGTAATAAATGTATTTAAAAAAAAGTTTTTTCTACTTATGTCACAATCCCAAGTAAAAACGACATTCAATAACCTTTTTTTACATTCTTTTTCTCGTTTAAATAATCATAATATTTATTTAAGCTGTGAATAGCTTTGATATTTTTTTTTTTGTCATTTATACCATAAAATACGTTTAATTATTTATCATAATTTCTATCGATTTGAATAAAATTCTTTTAAAAATAAAATTTCCACAATAATAGAAATCATGAAAAAACAAATAAAAATTTTCTAAATGTGCTGTATTGACGTGACATAATCAATGATTTTCTATATATGTATATTAAAAAAAAAAACTTATTTAAATCAATAAATAAAGAACAAAGTCGAAAGTTTTCAATATTTTTTAACATTTTTATTTATGCTGTGATTGTAGTTTTTTTATATTGTTTTATATATCAAACGTTGATTAGTTGTGTTATTTTGCTATTTTAACGTCTTTAAACCACAAAAAACATTTAGAGACAAAAAAATTTAGTAAATTATTTGACATGATTAGGTCAAGGACTTTATTTTGCTTATCTTAATGCTTCTATTTATAAAAAATTATTATTATTTAATTCAATAAATAAATAAAATTGCAAAAACTGCGCTCAACACAAATGTTTAGCCAAGACAATTTTTTATACCAGTTTTATAAAATTAATTTTCCATATATTTTGTATAAAACTATTGAAGTAATTAATGAAATAATTATCGAAAAAAAAGAAGTAATAACGTAATTATGTAATGTTATATGTTGGGCAATAAATAAGCAGAAATGTAGAGAATTTTTCATTTTTTTTGGTAAAGTTTTAACCAAACCCAGAAATGAACTCATTCAATTTCTTCGTTACCATATAATTTTTGCTTCATCAATTTATTAGTTTTACCTTTTTTTTGCTGCTCTGTATAATTTTTATTTATTTACTTCTTTTTTTTTTTGTAAGTAATAATCGTCCAATGACCGCCACTAATAACATTTTATTTTTCTATTAAATAAATTGGTAAAAGAAAAAAAACACAAGTAAAATATAAAACATTTACTCATGTTTCTCACATTTACTGTATGTGTTATTTTATTTTATACTTTTTTTTACCATTCGGAAATTGAGTGATGTTTATTTAGTTGATATTTAAAAAAATAATAATAATAATAAAAGTTATATTTAATACGTAAAAATACACCACAATAAACACACACGCCCATTTAAGTAAAATATATACATATAAAATAAAAAAAAAATATTAAATTAAATTAAATTAAATAAAATAGAAAAATTAATGATATATATACTTGTCAGCATATAGACTACATTTTTTTTTATTATTATAATACCTTTAAACACACATTTATTCAATATAATAAAAATTATAAAAGAATTACTTATTATTATTTTTATTATTACATGTTAAAATAGGTAATAATCTAATTTAATTTAATTAATTTTTTTTTAATATTATTATTTTTATATTATTACAATTATTGTTTGGTTCATAGAATTAAATATAAAATTATTACCTTACTAAATTAATAAAATGGAATATATAGATATAGTTTTATTAAAGGTGTGAATACATTTAACAATTACTTAACATTGCTGCATTTTATTATTATATATTAAAATACTGCGACATTTTTTAGTTTATTTTGCAAAAATAAAGCATTATTGTTAGATGAACCATAAATAAAATATTAATATCAGCTCTGGCATAACTTTTATATAATATTTTTAAACAACAATCAGCAATGGTACTTGTTTAAGCAAAGTAAAATAATAATATATTTCGCACAATGCTTATTTAGTAACAGTTACATGCTGCAGATACTCACCATCAAATATTTTCAGATTTCAAATAAAATTAATTAATTTTTATGGTAAAAACGTATCAATAATCAAATATTAAATAACTCATTTATCACCATAATACCACTCGTCTGTAAGATGATGTAATTTCATTATTTATGTGTATCGTGCACTCACAAATTCATAACAGATCAACTGGAAAAATAACTGATAAATAAAATTTTAAATAAATTTTTTGCTTTAAATAATTTCTGCAATAAAACTGCTACTCAAAACTGTTATAAGTGACTAAGTGAAAGGAATTTCACTATAAATTTATTTAATTTCTCCAAGCATATGTACTCACCACCTTATAACATTAATTTTTTCAAATTTTCACAATAATAGCTTAAGTAATTGATTTAATTAATATTTTTGTTAAATAACTTAGCAAAGTAGTTTTTTAATAAAATTTAAGCAAAAAAATATTTTTTTAATAACAGAAATATGTTAAATATCGATTAAATTCCAATAAATATGTACATAAATTTTTTTTCTGCTTGATTTTATCAATAAATTTTTGTTTTTGGCTTTTTTATTTTTATTTAATAAAATAAAATTTAAAATTGAGAAAAAATTCAAATTATTAATACAAAAAAAAAATCAAAACCAAAAAATTCGTTTATAATAAACTTTAGATACGATATGATGACGAGGACGAGGATGAAGGTCCACAACCGGACCCTACACTCGAACAGGGTGTTCCCATACCTGTTCGACTGCAGGGAGGCTTCCCTCCGGAATTGTCCTCCACTCCTCTCGAGGATATTGATCCATTCTATGCAAACATATTGGTAAGTTTGTTCCTTGTTTTAATTAGATTTAATTTTTTTTATTTAAATCAGTTTATACCAGTAACAATTATTATTATTATCTACACAAATTTCTAATACTCTAGTCAAGACACGTACCATTTATTCCAAAGTAAAGTGATATAAAAATCAAAAGAAAACTATTATCAAAGCATTTAATAAGTTATTTATTATTAATATTTCTTTAATGAAAATTAACTTAATTAAACAAGAAAACAAAGTGATTAAAAGCATTTTATAAAATAAACCTTCTTCACAATGTTACCTAACCAATAACATAATTAACAACAAAAGCTTATAAAAGAAAAGAAAAATGTTTGCAGTAAAATCGTGTTTTATTCAATAAAATCTGATTACTTGAAAGCAAAGTAGCAAGTAAAAAAAAAATTAATAAACTTTCAATGCAAAATAAATTATGAAAACTATAAATATTTTACGTACATAAAATATGTAAAAGCAAAAGGCAGGTTTAATTTTGTTGTTGGTTTTTGTCTAGCCATTCTTATTGCAAATTTAATAAAAAATATGTTAAATAATACTGAATTAAATTGATTTAATAATTAAATTAAAAATTCTCATTTGATTAAGTAATTAATTAATGTTTTTTACTCTTTTTTTGCAGACATTTGTAGTTGTTAGCAAAGGCAAAGATATTTTTCGTTTTTCAGCATCAAAAGCTATGTGGTTACTAGATCCGTTCAATCCAATACGTCGTGTAGCTATTTATATTTTGGTACATCCATTATTTTCATTTTTTATTATAACAACAATTCTTGTTAATTGTATATTAATGATAATGCCGTCATCACCATCTGTCGAATCAACAGAGTAAGTGACATTATTTATTTATTTATTAAATAAAAAAAAATTAATTATTTAACATAAAAAAAATAATAATAACATAAAATTAAGATAAAATCCTTAGAAATAATATAATTAAATAGATGTTAAATTTATTAGATCTGGGAATAGAAATTAGAAGATAATACAATTTTTTTTTAATTGTGGAATTATTATATAATTGTATAACTTGGTATACTGGTATATTTTAGTAAAGACACTTTAATGAGATGAATAAAAATGGATAAAAGAAAATTATAACAGCATAAATCCTAAAAATAAATCTAAGCGCGTATTAAAAAGCAATTCTATACGTAACATCCACAATTAAAACGATTTTGTACTAATTTTAAAACAAATATTACATTTTTTTTGTAGTTTTCTTTATAAATAAACTAAATGTTTTTAATTTTAGAATAATTTTATAAATAAATTAGTTAATATTTAATTAATAATTGTTAATAAACAAGAAAAATAGTTAAAAATGTTAATTAAACAAATTATGCAAATAAAAAGAAATAAAAATGACTAATAAATAACCTAAAGCAACAGTTTTCAAAAACAAAAATAATTATAATAATAAAAAGGGAATAGAAATATAACCAGATGGCTTTAATGCTACCAATTTTTAGTGACAAAAATCTTCCTGATTTAATATTTTATTAATTCAAAATTAAATTGTTTTATAATTATATATAAATACGTTTGTGTAGCATTAACTGCACTATAGATAAACTTAATACACAGTCTGATAAAAAAGAAAAGAAAGCACAAAGAACAAAAAAAAAAACAATTAATATAATTATAGGGTGATATTCACTGGAATCTACACATTTGAATCAGCTGTTAAAGTGATGGCGCGTGGTTTCATATTACAACCGTTTACGTATCTTAGAGATGCATGGAATTGGCTGGACTTCGTAGTTATAGCATTAGCGTGAGTTTTATGTTTATTTTTTTTTTTTTTTTTTTTTTTTGTATTTTTTGTTGTTAAATTTTACTTTTAAAATCCTTTTATATAAATTTTTTTTAGAAATTAATTAATTTTATTAAATAACAAAATTAGTATAATAATTTAGATTTTAAATATTAAAAAAATTTAATTAATTAATTATTTTCTTTTATTTTTACAAATAATTAAATGAAATAATTAATTATTATTATTAAATGAAATATTGCTTTTTACTTTCACTATTAAATAATGAAATTTTAAATAAATTAATAAATTGTCCTTAGTAAAAAATTAATATATATTAAATAATAAACTTTAATTAGTTAATTAATTATTTATTAATAGATTAATTTAATTTTTGTGATTAATTTTTATGTAGTATAATTAATGACAGAACAATATTAATTAATTTTTTAATCAAACAAACATTTATTTCATGTGTTTACACTTGATGTACTTTGTTATGCGTATGTTCTTCATTTGGCGCTAATTATTATTGAGTTAAATGTATTTTAATTTGTTCAGTTACCAATTAAGTTAGGAACGAATTATAAATGATTTAATTGCATTAATTCATTTAAGTAAGTTTAAATTAAATTATTGTAAAGACGTTAATATTTCACCTTCATGACAGATTCATCAGTAACGTTTTACTGACAGTTTTGTAAAGTAGTTTCATGTTACAAAACATAAAAAAAATACTGGTAAAAGCGATACTTAGGTGTTTTGTTAATTTTGCTTATATATTACATCAAATTTTTTATTAAATTTTCTATTTAATAAATTATTGTTGAAAACGATTTTCTTTTTTTATCGACTAAAATTACATTTATTTATTTATCACAAATATTAATCGTTTGGTTATTTTGTCAATTTATTTAATTATTTTCTCTTATGCTATTTTATCGATTAATTTAGTCTTGTTTTACCGATTATTAGTATTATTTTCTTTTGTGAATTTTAATGATGTTAATTTAGTTTATTAAATTTTATTCATTTTAACTCTCACACTTCTCGTGTCCATTGCTATACCGTGTAAACTATACCACGAATCATGTGTAAGGTAATAAATATTATTTTATTTTTTAATATTAGATGGTTTGTTTACTGTTTTTTCTACAAAAAAAGAATGAAAGAAAAACTTCGCCAATAAAGTAAATAAATTGTTAAGTCGATACCAAAAAAAAAAAAAAAAAATATTATTCACAGACGTTACCAATTACAATAAACGTTTAATTATATTTTTAAAAATAACAAATTTCTGGTAATCCCTGTAGCTGAGAAATAAATAAATCAATAAATAAAATATTGCCTACCTATATATTGATTGATTATGTATTTTTCCTACAAATTTCTCCGTAGAAAAAAATTCGCTAGTTTAATATTGCAATGTCCTACATTAATGTGTGCTATTAACCGAACATTAATAAATAAATAAAACAACAACATATTTATATTAGAACAACAAAAGCGAATAAAACAATGAAAATTCCCAGTTTCACATACTACAATAATATACATAATCATGTCTGTAGTATTCGTGGTAGGACTACAATAAATAGTAATAATAATAATAATAATAATAATAATAATAATAATAATAATAATAATAATAATAATAATATCAGCAACAACAAAAAAAGCTAATAATAAATATTTGAAAAAAAAAAGAACAACAATAAAATCAATAATTTAATTCAAAAGAGCTTTAGAGCTTTTTAGACATGCTCATGGTTCGCCGATTTCTTTTTATTTATTTATTTATTATTAACAGACAATGCGCTCTAATTTTTTTCTTATATTTTTTAATAAACAAAGCCAAATTGGAATATTAAAAAGAAATTTATTACCATTAGTTATTGTTCACCCTTTGCATTTTTTAAAAAATATTTTGTCCTTATAAAATAAGTAATCATGTTTTATTAAGAAATAACGATGGTGTTCACTAGTTATGCTACTATCATTTTATGTTCTACTATATTTTCTTATTATTCTCATTATACTATTCTTGATATTTAAATTGTCTTTTTCATTGTACCTAGTTGACACTATTTCGATTGACATTTAATAAATTTCTCTCTGAAAATTAGAAATTAATTTTGTATGTTTTGGATTTTCAGAAAAATAGGCCACGTCAATACACTGTATTTAATTTCGTCCTGCAAACATTATTCTCCACAATGAATTTCTACTAACTTCTACAATCACTTTGTTTGCAGACAAACCAAGGAATAATAATAAAAATGAATCAATAAAGTTGCTGCTTGGATAAATCAAATATAATGTGATTAAAGCATTTTTCGTTTTGATGTTGCTATCAATGATTTTATTCGTTTTACTTTAAAAAAAATGATAAATAGAAAATATCCTTACTGTTCAATTAATAAATTTCCTTTTTTCAAAAACAAAAAAAATGTGTTCATCTGTTATTTTCACCTGCTTTGATATTATTAGATTTTTCTTTCTTACAACCCTAGAGAAATTTTTATTATCATTATATTCAAATAAGTAGGAATTTTTCATCTTTTTATTAAATTTGGATTATTTTTTTTAAATGGAAAAGAAAAAGAATGCAGCTCCCTTAAGTGACAAATAATTATTAATTTTAGAAAGAAATGTATGAAAATTATGGATTATCTGATGGCAAAGTACATCAATGTTATAAATACAACAGAGCTTTTCTACTTGTTTATAATTCAATGATGAAAATTATAATACAATAATTAACAACTCTAAAAGCTCAACACACAACATTATACACAATAAATAAAATTATTTTATACAAACTAGGATTATATTTTGTTTAGTAAATTAATAATTAAAATATGTGTTTTCTTTTTGCTGTTTTTTTTTTTAAATAATTATAAAAAAAATTTAATTTAATTTTTCATTTTTATTTAATTATTTTATTATACAACAAAAAAAAATTAAAATTATGTTTTTAGTTATGTAACGATGGGTATAGATTTGGGTAATCTCGCCGCTTTGAGAACATTCAGAGTGTTGCGAGCTTTGAAAACAGTAGCTATAGTCCCAGGTAATTAATTATTATTGTGTTTTTTTTTTAATTTCTTTTCTTTTTTTAAACTTTTTTAACGTAAATTTTTGTTTAAATAAAGAAATTAGTTTTCTTTTTGTGTTTAAAATCTCTATGAAATTTTGTAAATGATAGATTAGAAATAAAAAGAGACGTGCAAAAAAAAATTCTTTCTTTTAAGGTTTGAAGACAATTGTCGGTGCTGTTATAGAATCAGTTAAAAATCTACGTGATGTAATAATTTTGACAATGTTTTCATTATCTGTATTTGCATTAATGGGTTTACAAATTTATATGGGCGTTCTAACACAAAAATGTGTTCGAGTGTTTCCAACAGACGGCTCATGGGGTAATTTAACGGATGATTCTTGGGAACGTTTTAATAATAATGAATGTGAGTGATGTTACTACCGTACGCATTGATTTTTTTTCTGTGTCTTATTATTAAAAAAATTCTTTTTATTTTTAATTAAATAATAAATCGCAGCAAATTGGTTTAGAACCGACAGTGGTGACATGCCATTGTGTGGGAATTCATCTGGTGCTGGGTAATTAAAATCATTTTTGGTATTTTTTTTTTCTTATTGAAATATTTTTATTTTTTTCAAGACAATGCGAAGAAGGCTTTCATTGTTTACAAGGTTACGGTGGTAATCCAAATTATGGTTATACCAGTTTTGATACATTTGGTTGGGCATTTCTATCAGCATTTCGTTTGATGACACAAGATTATTGGGAGAATTTATATCAATTAGTATTACGTTCAGCTGGACCATGGCACATGTTATTCTTTATTGTCATCATATTTTTGGGTTCATTTTATTTAGTGAACTTAATTTTGGCCATTGTCGCGATGTCATACGATGAATTGCAAAAGAAAGCTGAAGAAGAGGAAGCTGCTGAAGAAGAGGCGTTAAGGGTTTGTTATTTATTCAGATTTTAAGCAAAATTATAATAAATTTAATAATTTCTGATTATTATTATAGGAAGCTGAAGAGGCTGCAGCAGCAAAACAAGCAAAAATAGAGGCACATGCAGCGGCTGCAGCAGCTGCTATTGAAGCGGAAAATATGGCAAAAAGTCCATCAGATTTTTCATGTCACAGTTATGAATTGTTTGTCGGACAGGAAAAGGGGAACGATGATAACAACAAGGAAAAAATGTCAATCCGTAGCGAGGGATTGGAGTCGGTGAGCGAAATGACAAGACCAACAGCACCAACCGCTATCGCATCTGGCACTACCGCATCCAAGGTCCGCAAAGTGAGTGCGGTAAGTATAGTGAATGCTTGTGCACGTCCAACATTGAATGTAAAAAAAAAAACGAAAAATGAAATGAAAAGAAGAATTTTTCTTTTCATTTCTTTTTTCAAATCGTTGTCTCCTAAATAGATTTAATATATATTTATTTTTATTATTTCTTTTGTCATTCTTTTCACAAATTGAATAAAAAGAAAATTCACGTGAAAAGTGATCTCTCATTATCACCCATTAATATTCGCGACTCTACGTTAACTCATAATAAATATAAATTAAAGAAAAAAGCACATTTAATGATCAATTAATTTATATTCATTGCAAACATGTTTTTGTTTCTTTAATTATATTTAATGCGAGGAAATAATAAAACAACCAGCAATAATTATAATAATAACAATAAAGCGATTAATTGATCTTGATTATTAATATATTTTAAATGTTTTGTCAATATTTAACATAAAATTCATTCATTGTCATTCTTTTATTAATTTATTGAAGAACATTAGCCCACTAATCGATAATACAATTAAATCAATCAATATCCATATATAATTGGCTATCATCACTACAACCAAAGTAATCTAAAGAAGCATGACAAAACCTTTTCTTTTTTTTTGTTGTTGTTGATAGACAATAACAAAAAAATAAACCCTCCCCTTAGTAATTAAAAGTTTTACGACAAGCTTTAAGCTCTTTACCTAATTTAATTATTCTGTTTTGTTTTCTATTGATAATAGTAAAATAAAATAAACGCACAGTAAATGTACTTAAAGAATTTAATTATTTTTGTTATTAATATTAAACTTGAAGTAATGCGCATGTTAAGTATGTTTAATATTTATTAATTTAATATTATTCATCTATTTATTTAAATTTTTGTGTTTTATTTAAATTTTTTATATTTTAAAGAAAACTTTCATTAATTAACTATTGTATTGTTCATTAATATTTATTAATATCATTACCTTGTTCTTTTGATTATACATTTGTGAATGCATTTCATGTAATTTTTTATTTTTATTTTTTTATATAAGACACAAACACTGATTTAAATTATTTCTTTTCAATTATTTATTTCAAATGAAATTAGAACATTATAGAAAATGATTTAACCGTTTTCGAAATTAAAACACACAAATTTCTTAATAAATTTATAGCTTTCTTTTGTTTTAATTTTGAATTTCGAATTTAATTTGTTTTTCTTTTCTTTAAATTTTATTAATACTTTTATTTCGATTCTCTTTTTCTCCAAAACAATCATTTATTTATTTAATTAATTATTAAAAAATTAGAAAAAAAATTCTTACTTATACTATATAATTAAATAATTAATTAATTAAACAATTAAAAACAAATAATAATATTTAATTACTACTGCTACAACTACTACATACAAAACAACAATTTTTTCTTTATTATTATTATTTTTTTTTTTTTGACTAAAATTTTCAAATTCAAATCCATCAACATGACCGTTAAGGTAGGTTGTTAGTTAAGTAAATAATTATTGTAAAATAATCTTATGTAAAATTTAATTAAATTAATTAAATTAAAATAATATATGTATTTAATGAATAGAAAAAAAATATATAATTTATAATTTTTATTGAATAGTTTAAGAAGTAAATTTAAAATTATTTTATTTTGTTTTGTCTTTTTTTTTTGGTATTTAATTTTCTTAATGAAAATTATAAACAGGCATCACTGTCACTACCTGGATCACCATTCAATATTCGACGAGGTTCACGTGGTTCGCATCAGGTAATACCTTTGAAATTTTAATTAATTAAATAATTATGAAATTTATTTTAATCGTATTTAATTAAATGAAATAATTAATTATTTTGTAATAATAAATTTAAATGACGGATAATTAATGAAATTAAAGTTTACGTCACAGTTTACGATACGAAATGGACGTGGTCGTTTTGGTGTGCCGGGCAGCGATCGTAAACCACTTGTGTTATCAACATATTTAGATGCACAGGAGCATTTACCATATGCTGACGACTCAAATGCAGTCACACCAATGTCTGAGGAGAATGGTGCCATTATTGTACCCGTTTATTATGCAAATTTAGGATCACGACACTCGTCATATACGTCACATCAATCAAGAATATCATATACATCGCATGGTGATTTATTAGGTGGTATGACAAAGGAGAGCCGACTACGCGGACGTTCATCACGAAATGCACAACATCAACAACAGCAACCAATTATGCAACAACCGCCGAATGGTACAAATTATGCTGATACAAATCATAAAGGATTTCGTGAATATGTAAGTGCAGCAGCAGCATCAACAGTACTAACAATAAATGTTATAATTTATTTTATTCTAAAAATACAATATATATTTTAGGATGTTTCAACGGATGTTACTGATGAGGCTGGTAAAGTTAAACAAAATGACAATCCCTTTATTGAGCCCGTCCAGACACAAACTGTTGTCGATATGAAAGGTATTTTTTATTTTCTAAAATTTCACTAAATTTTTACAATTTACATTTTTGTATTTTAATGAAAAAATTAAATAATAATAATTGAATAAACAAAAAATATAGATGTTATGGTTCTCAATGACATTATTGAGCAGGCAGCTGGAAGACATAGTCGTGCCAGCGATCAAGGAGGTAAATCATTATTTAAAATTGCCAAAAATAAAAAAATACAACAAAATATATTTTCTATTAAATGTGCTTTATGTGATCTTTATTTATTATTATTATTATTTTTATTCTGTAAATGGTTATTAAGTGTAAAATGTTTTTGTGTTTTTCATTACATGTTTTATAATTTTTTTCCCCACATATTTTAAAAAAAATTTGAAAAATTACTTTTCCTATGTTTATCTTTTTGGCAGTCTAACAATATTCCATAAAAATTCTGCTTTAAATAAATATATTTTTTAAGGAAACATATGTATATTTTTTTAATTGTTATAAATATTTATTATCATTTTTAAGCATGGAATTAAAAACTAAACAAAAATATCCTTAAATTATAGCAGTTTAATTATACCAGTTCAAATTTTAAATGGACTTAGCCAATATCTGATCCACAATTTTCTTGCATTTGAAAAATTCAATCGTTTTATCATTTTTTTTTAATTTAATTATAATCATTGTTTATTTTCTAATCATTTTAAATGTATAAATGTATATATATATTAAATTATCATTAACTATAAAATAACATTACTAACCTTAATTAACATAAAAATAACAAATTAAAAATAATAATAAATAATTAAATTAATATATTTTTTTTTATTTTACCAATTTTTATAGTTTAAATAATATTAAACTCTATTTTATTTAATTTAAATATAATTTCTTTGATTTATTTAACAGCCTAGTCCAGCCTTGTAATTACCATAAAAATAACATTATTATCCCTTAAAACATATATAAATAATTCTTATAATCTTCTTCTTTTTCTTATTTAAGTTTTAATTATATAATTAAGAACACTAAAAAACAATCATAAAAAACACTGTGCCTACAGTAAGTCTTTTAAAAATTATAAAATCTTTACAATTAAAAAATTACTGGAGATTCAATGCAAATCTATTAGAAATTGAAATACATTTATTTGCATTTATGTTTGTATTAAAAACGAAAAAAAAATTAATTATTTAACGATATAATTTTTTTTTTATTATATATTCTTGATTTCATCTTTATTTTAATTTATTATTTGTCTTTATTTTTTCTTTTGTTGTTTAACTTTCTGTTATATTTTCTATTATTATTTTATTAATTTTTTATAAATATTTGTTTTTGCGTACATAAACTGTCTGTTAATTTTTTAATTTTACTTTCTCTATATTAAACTATTTAATTCTACTGTAAATTGTTATTGTTTTGTTGTATTAAAAAAAAAAAGTAATATTTTCTATTTTTATTTATTTTCATTTAAAGATTTATTCTGATTAAGAATTTAATTAATTCGTAAATTATAACAGTAAATAATTAGTCTATAAATTTGTATTTATTTTCAAAGTGCCACTAGCAAATTGTCACCACTAATTCTCTACAAACTATTTTAATAAATTAGTTGAGACACAATTTTATTAACTAATTAAAATTTAAAATCAATGTCGGTGTATTAATTAAATCAGAATAACTCTTTAATTTTGTAATAAAATAAATTAAAAGTCTATTTTATTATATATTTATATATATTAAATAAAAAAAAAGAAACCCAGTAAAGTAAATTAGATTCGAAAGTGACTCACTCTTTCTTTATGCATTGGGGAAAGAGAATTCTAATTAAATAATTTTATTCAAAAAAAAATTATATCTTTAACGTAAATTAAATCAAAGTAATTCATTTTTTTCAAATTATAATCTATTAAACAAGTTCTATAAAAATAATATTAATTTTTATTATAATTATTATTTTCATATAATTTTTATATATCACTTAAGTAAATTAATTAAGAAAATTTATTGTTTTTTTTTTTTTTATTTTAATTTAAATATTATTTTTTATTTTATTTAGTTAAGTAATTAATTAATCAGTTATTGAAAAATCAAGTAATCAGTAAAATTAATCAGCTGCTAATATGTAATTGTTGGACTTTATTTATTTGTAATTTTTTATTTTATTTTTGTATTTTTGATAATTAATTTTCCTCTCTCATCTTTTGAAATATCATTTCAAAAAAGCGTTTTTCACATTAAAAAATTAAAGAAAAAAATCATTAAAACGATTTTAATTAAAAAAAAAATACATAAACAGAAAAACAATCAGAGTAATCATAATAATTATTAAAAGAATTAAATATTTACATTTGCTTCCAAAGAAAAAATACAATTTTGCGCCTTTTATACAATTATTTTTATTCTCGTATAATTTTTATTTCTTTAATTAATTAAAGTAATTTTATAATTTTATTATTTTATTACTTAAATTCGTTAATTTTATTTTTTTTTTTAATTAAAATGAAAAACCTTAAATAAAATTATTTAAACAAAATTAATTAAATAAAATTTGCATGTTTAAATATGTAGTAATAAGATTAATTATTAATTAATTTATTCTTTTTATTGTGCAAAAAGTAGTTAGAGATCACCCTCTTAGTATTATGAATTGTTGATTTTGTTTTTTATGTTTAGTTTTTTTTTTTAACAGTATCTTTAGTGGTGGTATGTGATTAACTAAACTGAATATTACTTGATTAATCGATGATTTGTTTTTTTTTTTTAATTAAATTGAGTAAAGTTTTTTCAAAATTAACAATGATATAAATAAAAATTAAAGTTTCTGCATCCATCACCACAATTATCTAAGGGATAACTGTTGAAAATAACTTTAAAATAAGATCAACAAACAGTAGTTTTACGTAGTATAATAATTAATAATCCAATTTAATAATTAAAATTGCTAATTAAATAATACAAATACAAAAATGCTTACAAAAAAAATTTAAACAAAGTAAATTACACACAAAATCTACACTTCAAGAACAACCAAATTTAGTATTTAATTTTATTATTATTTTACTAAATTAAATTATAATTATTATTTTTTATTGAAACTTTTAATTTTTTAATTAATTCATAATTATAATAATCACATTCACAGCAAACACATGCCAAGTAATAATTTACCAACAACCATTCAAAAAAAAAATTAACTCAAAATTTTAAATAAAGTAAAAACTAGTTAAACAATTAAAATAAATCACAATTAAATTTATTAGTTCTTTTACATTTATTTTTTAGTTTATTTTTTAATTATTATAATTATTATTTGTAAATAAATTCAAAAAACAGAACAAAAAATAGAACTTTTATTATAATCGCATTTTTTACAACATTTAAAAAATGAAATTTAAATTATTTTTTTCCAACACAAATAATAAAAAAATAAAATAAAATTGCTCTCTTTCCCCAAAAAAAAATAATAAATAAAATTTGGTGAGTCATTTAAGGACTTTTTACTAATAGCGGGTTATTGTTCAGTTTCTGTCTACTATTTTCCAACAGAAGATGACGAAGACGGACCAACATTCAAGGACAAGGCATTAGAAGCCCTCACAAAAGGCATTGATATCTTTTGTGTATGGGACTGCTGTTCGCCATGGTTAAAATTCCAAGAATGGGTATCATTCATTGTATTCGATCCATTTGTTGAATTATTTATAACACTATGTATTGTTGTCAATACATTGTTCATGGCATTGGATCATCATGATATGGATCGTGATATGGAAAAGGCACTCAAAAGTGGTAACTATGTATGAAAACAATTATTTCTATTTTGTTTATTATGGTTTATTTACGGATTATTATTTTTTAGTTCTTTACCGCAACATTTGCTATTGAAGCAACAATGAAACTAATAGCAATGAGTCCCAAATATTACTTTCAAGAGGGTTGGAACATTTTTGATTTTATTATTGTCGCATTATCATTACTTGAATTGGGTTTAGAAGGTGTACAAGGTTTATCTGTATTAAGATCATTCCGTTTGGTAAGTTTGTGCAAATTTTTTTTTATTTAATTTTTTATTTGACTTAACAATTTATTAAAATAAACAAATGTAAAAAAAGAAATTTTCTGTTTTAAGTAATAATTCGAGAGTTTTCCAATTATACAACAAATGATGTCTTGGATATTTACTTTCCAATTTATTGAAGACACATTTGACGAGTTTATTTCTATACTTTACTATCTTGCATATATATTCTCTTTCTAAATTTATTTAATTATTTATTTTATTTTTTTTTTTTTTGTTTAATTTTTCATTTAATTAACGAATTATAAAATACAATAAAATTTAAAAAATTATTTTATAGTTGCGTGTATTTAAATTAGCAAAATCATGGCCAACATTAAATTTATTAATATCAATAATGGGACAAACACTTGGTGCGTTAGGAAATTTAACATTTGTTTTAATTATAATTATCTTCATATTTGCTGTTATGGGAATGCAATTATTTGGCAAAAATTATAAAGGTATAAATTATACAAAAAAAAAAAATAATAAAAATAATAATCCGGATGTAAATTTATCTTTTAATAATATCTCATCGTGTGCTTACTTAATTATGTAAATATTTTTAACGTATAAAAACCTTTTTTCTTCTCTTGTACATTTTTTTTTTTTGTTTTTCTTTTATTGTGGCATCGATAATTTTTGTTCATTTATTAAAATAATAATACGCAAGAAACGTATAAACTCTACAGTTCAATAACAGTCAACAGTTGCTTAACTTTTTATTGGCCAATTTAAGCATCAATTGATGATGTACAACAACCACCAACAACCCATTTTACTGAAATAAACAGAAAAAAATTATTTGTATATAAATTTTCATATATTATTCTCGTCAATAATATTTTTTCTTTTTTACTTGATTTAAGTGTATTTTTATTTTTCATTTTCCCTTTTTGTTTATTTTATTTTTACTTTTATTTTCATTTAATAAACTTTTCTAAATGTATAATCGTTTAAACACACATATGCTCGTCTCTTCCCTTGCATACATTTTATCATCTTTATTAAATGAATTAAAAATCATACACAGTTGCGTGTATTTAAATTAGCAAAATCGTGGCCAACATTAAATTTGCTAATATCAATTATGGGACGAACAATGGGTGCTTTAGGTAATCTAACATTTGTCCTGTGTATTATTATCTTCATATTTGCTGTTATGGGAATGCAGTTATTTGGCAAGAATTATGTCGGTAAGTTATTGATATTTACAAAAAAATATTTAGAACAAAAATACACAACCAAAATCACAACATTAAAAATACCAAATAAAAAAAAATTAGTAATAGATTCAGGTAACATCATTAAAACATTTATTTGCTTTAAATGTTTTTATTTATTCTTAATTTATTGTTTGCTTATTTAAATAAACTATAATTAACGTTAATATGTTGCAGAATTTAAATGTTTTTTATTAAAACAATTTCGCTTTTTATACTCTTCCTCCCACATAATTACACTTTAATACGTTCAAAACACAATAAATACACATTTATATATATATATTTTTTAAAACAAAATATACATTTTTAATATAAAATTAATTAATTTTTAGATAATGTTGATCGTTTCCCTGATGGTGAATTACCAAGATGGAATTTTACCGATTTTATGCATTCATTTATGATTGTATTTCGGGTACTGTGTGGAGAATGGATAGAGTCTATGTGGGATTGCATGTTAGTCGGTGATGTATCATGTATACCATTCTTTTTAGCAACTGTAGTTATTGGTAATTTGGTTGTAAGTATTGAGAAAAATATTAATTATAATTAAATTTAATAATAATAATAATAATAATAAGAATAATAATAATTAATCAAATCTTATTAATTTTTAAATAAATCTCTGCGAGACATTACAATGAGTTATTACTCTTAGATACAATTTACTTTTTTCTTGGCTTAAATATTATTTTTTTTTAAATTTGATTATTTTTTTTTTAGCGTAATTAATTAATTAAACTTTATTTTGCTCATATTTATAAATTAATTAATTAAATTTAAACAATATTTTACAGTTTCAT
Source organism: Ptychoptera contaminata (assembly GCA_963942525.1). Lineage (NCBI taxonomy): Eukaryota > Metazoa > Arthropoda > Insecta > Diptera > Ptychopteridae > Ptychoptera > Ptychoptera contaminata. The sequence goes on along the minus strand of OZ012639.1, from coordinate 16,861,788 downwards.
ATTAATTTTTTTTGTGGTATTAATTAATTAATTAATTTGTTTTTCTCCTAATTCTAATTTTCTTAAATTAAATTTAAATAAAAATTTAATATTTTTTAAACGTAAAAAAAAGAAAACATTTTGTTCCATTTTTAATAAAACGTTAAATTAGTCCCTTAATCGCGTCGGCGACTTGCTGAAAACTTTATAATCAAAAATTTAATTGTGTTTTTTTTTTTAATTGTAAACAAATAATTGTTTTTATAATACAAAAATGAAATAATTCGAAATATTTGATAGATACAATAATTTAGTTTTTAGCAATATAGATTTTGTTTAAATATTTATTTAATATATATAATAAATAACAATTACGTTCAACGCGTTTAAGGGGTTAAGCGATTTTTTGGTTGTAGAATTATTTTACTAAAAATCTACACATACCCACTACTTACCACACATTCTGTACATATATATATTAATATTTAAATATATACATATACAGAAAATTATTTAATTCAAATAATTAAATTGTATGTTAACAACAATTAAAAATAAATATTGAACTTTGGTTGGTTTTTCACTATTTCACATGCAATTTTTTATTATATTCAATTTTCTTTTTATTATTTCTTTCTTAGTCAATTTTTAAACCAACTGGTATAATTTTTTTTCTTGGATAAACAAATATTTTTCAACACTCTTTCATTATCTTACTTCTATTATTCTACTGTTATTTCTTTAAATTTGTAGTATTTTTATGTTTTCATTTCAACTTTATTTAAAACACATAAAAATTATTCAAATTTTTTAAATTAATTTAGAAAAATAATATATTATGCACTCTGTACTACTTCTAAAAATTAAAAAAAATATCTTAACAATCACAATGTGTGTCTTCACTAATTATTCTCCATAACTAATTCTTCGTCAATAATTTTTATTTTTATATAATTAATTAAATAATTTATCCAAATAACGAATTGTAATGTCAATAATCATATATAATTATGTAAACATAATAAAAATAAATTTTATATAATAACATAAATAATTTATAAAAAATATATATATTTTTATATAATAATCTTGATAAAAATCAAATAAAAAATTATCTTTTCTTTTTCAAAATTAAACCAAAAATAATAAAAACCAACAAATAAATCGAAAACAAAAATAAAAAAATAATAAACCAAAATACGAAAACTAAAAAAAAAACACCGTATTCAGGTTCTTAACCTTTTCTTGGCCTTGCTTTTGAGTAATTTTGGTTCATCAAGTTTATCAGCGCCTGCCGGTGCCGATAATGATACAAATAAAATAGCTGAAGCAATTAATCGTATATCACGTTTTATTAATTGGATAAAATCAAATATTGCTAATGGTTTAAAATATATTAGGAATAAATTGACAAATCAGATCAGCGTACAGCCACCAGGTGAGCGGATCAATACACATCTGAAATTATATTAAAAAAAAAAAAAAGAAAATAACAATAAATATAATTATTTAATTATTGTAAATCTCTTTCTCTGTCTGTTGGATTTTGGAGCGAAGGATTTATTATATTCACTTGTTTGTTTTTATAATTACTGCATAAGAGTTTAACAATAAATATTATTAATTAAATTTATTTGCTATTAAATTTTTTACTTTGTTGCAAATATAAATAACTAAATTTAGTTATTATAATTAATTAATTCTTTTATAAATAATTAATAATCAAAGTATATAAGCAAGCAGGTGGATTTGTGATCCTTCATTCATTTTCTTTAATGTTTTCATTATTTATTAATTTTTAATGTTTATGTTAAAAATTATTGTTATGTTTCTATTGTGTGTTATTTATTTATTAGTTTTATTTATTTACTTATTGTTTTTATTTAAATTAATTATCTAAATTATAACACACGGTTAAAGTATTCATAAACAATTAAATTATTGCCTTATTCAACTTTTGGCAGTCCTATTGCGACTCGTATACTATTTTTTAATAAAATTATTAATTTAAACGAAAAATAATATAAAAAAAAGTAAATAAATAATAATTATTGTTGTTGTTTGTGAGTAGAAATTACTTTTTATTAATTTTCTATTTTATTTAATTAATTATTTTCTATACAAAAAAAAAATATAATCATAATAATTTTATTCATGATATGTGTGTTGTGTTGTATTTTTTAACTTTATTTTATTTTAGATTTTAGTTTTTATTTGATGTTGTAATTTTAATTATATAGAAGTTATATAATATATTTGAAATTTATATTAGAAATTGTTAAAAAAAAATTAATTAACTTGATAATTCTATGAATTAAATTTATTTTTAAACTTTTCTAAACGTATAATAATAATATAAATTTCCAATAATTATATAATTTAAAAAAAAAAAACATTGCAAATAAACAAATTAAAACATCATATTTCATCGTCACCGTAACATAATTCAATCACACATTAATACATTTAAAAAAAAAAATTAAATAAAATCTTTTTAAACTAATTAAACTAAACTAAAATAAGAACAAGAAAAAAATGCCATTAATAAACAAATTTCACAGATAAAAGAGGAAACAAGATAATTATACTAAATAATAATAAATAAATTTGATTTAATCATCTATTAAATTCATAAATTAAATTTAAATATAAAACACATTATCATTCAAACCATTAAAAAAAACTAACAATAAAAATTCTTTTTAAGCAAAAAAAATAAAAAAACCTTTCCTCTTACACTGTTTAGTCCAAGCATTTCTAATACCTTAAATATCCTTTGAAAAAACAAATTCAAAACAAAAAAAACAGCCAAATATCCTTAATTGTTGTATTATTTGTTTTCAAAATTAAAATAAATAATTATGTTTTTTTTTAAACGTTAAAAATAATTAATTAATTGTTGTCGTTGGATTGGATAATCGTTTATCGCTTTATTACTAGGTAAATGCACTTGCTATTTGTTTATGTAATTTCCTTTTTTCCAAAATTTAGTTAAATAACCTCATATGACTAGTTCAATTCAATCAAATAACTTTTTATTTTTAAAAATGAATTTAAATACATACAATTCCTGATAAATAAAAAATTTATTTTAAACTAAATCTACACAATCGTATCAAAGACACAAATTAACAAAAATTCTTCACACACACAAATTGTGTCTACAATAATATGCAAAGGAATTTTTATTTTGATAATTTTATATCAATTTGGTAATTAATTATGTTTATTTAATTATAAACAGTAAAATTTATGTATTTCATTACTTTTCTAATGTGCATAACACCTGTTAATTTTTTTGGCAACGAAATAAAATGAAATTCGATAAAAGTAAATCACACAAAGCAATTAATTAAACAAAACAAAAAATTAAAATTAAATATTTATAATTTATTTATGTGTTAAAATTAAATAATTGTTTGCTCGCTAATAATAATAATAATAATAATTATCTTAGTTAAACAAAAAAAAAAAATAACAAAAAGAAAAGTTAATTAATGTTAAATGTTTTTTGTTGTTATTATTTATTTATTTTCAATAAAAAATTATAATAATTAATTATTGTGCTAGATAATTATAATTGTTTTGTGTTTGTAAAGTAAAGTAAAAAAAAGAGATTTTTTGATTACAAACTCGGTGTATTAATTTGTTGTCGTTGTTAATTAAATGTGTAATTTTTTTTTTGTAATAATAATTAATCATTTGGCTATTTTTTAACACCTATACTAAATCCAAAAACCCCTTTATAATGGCTATCGTTTTGTTTCTTTTTTTTAAAAAAAAAATACATTTATTATCATCGCTTTTGTACAAAAAATTAAAAAAAAAAACATGCAAAAAAAAAAAACGAACAAACGATAGGCAAGGGGGTATGTCGTTGTATGTCTGCAGAACACGGTGATACTGAACTAGAATTAGGACCGGACGATATCTTGGCCGATGGTTTAATTAAGAAAGGTGTTAAAGAGCAAAATCAATTAGAGGTGGCTATTGGCGACGGTATGGAATTCACTATTCATGGTGATTTGAAAAATAAAGTTAAAAAAGGAAAAACAATGATGAATAACACAAAGGTAACAGCAGATATAAACACTAAATTATTATTTTATTAAATGTTTAATAGCTAAGTAAAATAAATTTTTAAAAATTTTAATAAAAAGACAATAAAAATAAAGAAATTAATTCATTGAAAAAATAAAAAAAAAAAAATAAATTTCATTGAAAACAGGTGATAGGAAATTCTATCAGTAATCATCAAGATAATAGATTAGAGCATGAATTAAACCATAGAGGATTGTCCTTGCAGGACGATGACACTGCCAGTATTAAATCGTATGGCAGTCATAAAAATCGTCCATTTAAGGATGAAAGTCATAAGGGTAGCGCTGAGACAATGGAAGGTGAAGAAAAACGCGATGCCAGTAAAGAAGATTTAGGTCTAGATGAAGGTCTGTTTAATGATTTTAATAAGAATCACAATTTCCAATTATGTAATGAATAAAAAAATTAATCATTTTTATAGAATTAGATGATGAAGGTGGCGGTGAAGAAGGCGATGAAGAATTAGTAATACATGCTGATGAGGATGTCGTTTTAGAAGATTATCCTGCAGATTGTTGCCCAGATCCATGCTATAAGAAATTCCCCTTCTTAGCTGGTGATGATGATTCACCATTTTGGCAGGGTTGGGCAAATCTACGTTTAAAAACATTTCAACTTATTGAAAATAAATATTTTGAGACGGCTGTCATTACAATGATCTTACTCAGTAGTTTAGCTTTGGTTTGTCCTAAAATATATATATATATATTTTTTTTTTAATTAAAATTTGCAACTAATTTCCATTTATTTATTTATTATTAAATTATATTTTATTTACATTTTTAGGCACTCGAAGACGTTTATTTACCCCATCGACCAATCCTACAAGATATTTTATATTATATGGATCGAATATTTACTGTAATATTCTTTTTGGAAATGTTAATCAAGTTTTTAGCACTTGGTTTTAAAGTTTATTTTACAAATGCGTGGTGTTGGCTTGATTTTATAATCGTAATGGTGAGTGTAAAGACAATTAAACAGCAAAAATTTTATTATTTTTAATAAAATATGAATAATTTTCGATGAAAATAATTCAACAATAAATAATAAAAAAAATTCTCTCTAAAAACACCTGACTACAATTTAACGATCAAACTAAAATAAAAGAAAAATAATTATTATTATAAAAGATAAATTTCATTCCTTAAATTAAAAATTTAAAGACGAGAGAAATAGTCTACAATATTTATATTTATTTTTAATTAATTTATTACTATTATTATTATTTTTGTTTTTAATTTTATATTATTATCATTATTATTTGTAGTTTTAGATAAAAAAAACCCTCTTTTTGAAGTAGTTATTATACTGTTTAGAGTGCTATTATTTATTTCCTTACATAAAAAATAAAACATATATTCAATTTAATAATTTTAATATAGACTAGATTAACTGGATAAAGCGAATAAATTGTTCCTGATATTTTGATTAATAAATGTTTTAATTTCTTTTTATGGGAGCTAGTCCAAAAATTGCATTGAATTTAATTATAACAGTTTTAGGATAATAGTACACATTACAACCTTTTATGTGTGCCTTTGATTATAATATTATTTAGTAAAGACACACAATAAAACTTTACTAATTCAAAAAAGGATTGTATTGTATCATCATTTAGAATTTAATTAATTTTATTTTTATAAATACAATAAATAACTTTCTAATTTTTTTTTTGAATAAATAATATAAATAATAATATAATCTATCAAAAACCAAAAAAAAAAAAAAATACTTCAGTTATCATTAATAAACTTGGGTGCAATATGGGCGGGAGCAGCTGACATTCCAGCGTTTAGATCAATGCGTACTTTACGAGCTTTGCGACCTTTACGTGCTGTATCTAGATGGGAGGGTATGAGAGTAAGTAAAATAATTGCAAAAAAAAAATAAAACAATTTAATAATTAACGACGTCAAATTACTATAATTTATATCTTATTGGGGTAAAAAATACTTTGATGTCTCAATGTTGTTTCTTGTTTAAATCACCGTTGTGTGTTCAGTAAAACAATAATTTTTAAATTATATAAAAATTAATAATAATCCACGTGTCATCAGTATTTATTTTTTTAATCAATGTGTTACTTTTAATATATAAATATATATATTTAAAACAAAAAAAAAAACATTTTATTGTCTAATGTCTGTCTACGTTGCGTGCCTTTATTATATATATTTTTATTTATCTATATGTTTATTATTTTATTTTACTTTAATAAACTTTATTGTGTGATTGCTGCAAAATTAAAATAAACTAAATTTAAAAAACCTATATTGTACTTTGAATGAAAGAGTTCTGTGTATAATAACACATTATTGTTTTCTTTTAAATATATAAATACATATTATATATAAATATACATAAAAATAATATAAATGTTGTGTTTTTCAGCAGTTTTTATTTATGTCCTTTTTTTTAAATGTATTTTTTTTTTTTTTTGAACTTTTTTTATTTGTTAAAAAATTTAAGTATTGAGAAAATAATTAAGTGAAAAATATAATAAATAAATTTAATAATGCTAATTATTTGTTATTTAAGTAAACTAATACACATTCCAATTTCGATATTTATTAATTCAAAATGTGATAATAAATTAGTATTAAATTCGTATTGCTTTTGGTCATTATTCGTTTTACTTTTCTAATGGGTTTTTTTACAATATAAAAGCTTTTTGTAAACACTAAACGCTTAATACAATTTTTGTGTTTGTCATTAATTTTTCTGTTAAAAGTATTAAAAATAATAAGCATATTCTCGTCCAATGTCCATATTAAACCAATAAGGATAAAACTACCCAAAACATAGTAAAACATTTAATCAACAATAAATGAAAAAGCTTTATTATTTTTCTCAAAACTATTAAAATTCTTTTCATTTTTAATTATTTTTTTTTTTCTTTAATTTTAATTTTAAAAAGCAAAATAATTAATCAATTATATGTGTTTGTATTTCAGGTTTAAGAAAAAAGAAATTATAAATTTTGTGTATTTTCTATTATTTTAAATCAATTAAATGTTCATGTGGTTTCTATTAAATTAATTAAATAATCGTGTAATTAGGTGTGTTCGTGTTAAATAAATTATTCATAGTAGTCGTGTTTTCAAAAATAGTATTTTTCTGTTAATAGAAGAAACAATAAATAATTACACACTTAATATTTTTTCACGATTAATTTAATTAATTTAATAATAATTTAATTTAAATAATTGCTGATGTGTTGTGTTTTAAATAAAAAAAAAATTAATTGTTTTAACAATAATTTATAAAGAAAAAAAATTAGTAATCATTATTAATGTGGCAAAAAATCAATCAAAAGTAATATAATTAAAAAATATATATTTGTAAATGCACAAAAACAAAGCAATTAATTAAATTTATGTATCTATTTTTTTTTTTTAATAATTTATTCATTATTATATTTATTTACAAATAAAATAATTAATAATCAGCGGCTAAAGCTTTATTTTTGTTAATTGGCTACTAAATAACTAACTATATACAATTATAATTATCTACTTTACTACCCTATTTTTATTTATTTTTGTATTATTTTTATTTATTTAATGTAAATAAATATTAAATGTTTTTTACATTATTATTTATTATTCACTTTGAAAACGATGTTTAAGCGAACAAGAAAAACTTTTAACTTTAATAATTTAAACAATTATACTACGATAATTTTTGGAAAATTAAAATTAAATTAAAAATTACTTAATAATTTTTTAATAATTAAAATTAAATCATATAAACATCTTCATAAATTTCTAACTGGTATAATTGTACAATAAACTAAGACGCATATATTCTCCACAAAAAATGATTGTCTTAACTAAATTTAAAAAAAAATTGAAAACACTAAATTTCTGTCATTAATCTATTAAAATAGCAAAAAAATTAATTAAAAACATATTTCTTTTCCGTCCTGTTTTTTTTTCATACTATTTTAAAAAATACTATCTAAATCCTTTGCTTTATTTATTTTCTCTGTTTTATTATTTTATTAATTTAATTTATTTAATGTTTTTTAATTATTATTTTTTTATTTTTTATTTTGTATAATTATTAGTTTTTATATTTTATTATTCATAACAAAAGTGTAATATAAAAATTTATAAGAAAAAAATTAGTCAAATTTATAGGTATAATGTGTAAAAACGCCCGTATTTTAATATAGGAAAATTCATATTTAAACGATTAATAAAAATTAGAGAGATTTAGAGAGAGAAAAAAAAGTTTTAAACGAAAACAAAATATATTAAAAAAAAAACGAAAACGCCATAAAGAGAGAATAAATAATAAAATTAACGCAAAAAAAAAAATCAAAAACTATTTTAAAAATAAATTAAATTAAATTAAATGATTATGATTACCCCTCTTTTGCCAATACACAAATATAGGTATCGCTAATCAACTTTGTGGCTTCACTATGTGGAGCCGGTGGTATTCAAGCCTTCAAAACAATGCGAACATTAAGAGCCCTGAGACCTCTACGTGCCATGTCCCGTATGCAGGGCATGAGGGTACGTACCAAATCTTAACTTAAAAAAAAAAATTAAGTAAACAAAGTTTTTTTTATACCATTTTTGTTTTTCATTTAAATAAATTTTGTTTTCATAATAAAAAATTAATAATAAACTGAAACAAAAACAACCTCATTAGTTAATTTTTAATTTTATTTTTGGAATGAAATTTAATTTAATTTAATTTAATAAAACAAACAAAAACCATCAACAGCTACAAAAACCAACCAACCAACAAAACTCATCAATATCAGAAAAACAAAAAACACATTTATTTTACCAAAGGCGCACACCTTTTATTTTTGACAATACATAAATAAATTAATTAAATCTCACACTATTTTTAATTAATAATAATTATGTTTTTAATTTTTGCTCGTTTGTTAATTAATAAATATATTTTAAAGTAGAATAATTTTTCTTTTATTACTTCTGTTATTATTAAATAATTAATATTTAGAAAAACTATATTGCTTTCGGTTTATTTAATTTAATTTTTTAGATTTTTATTTTGATAATGATTTTTTTTTCTGTTTTTTAATTAATATAATTAATTAGTATTTTTTAATTATTATTATTATTGATTGTTAGAAAACACACTTTATACTATAGATAAAAACAGAGTTTTACAATTTTTATTTATTAATTTTGAGTTAGTTTTATATAAATTAATTGAGAAGCGTTTAAATTATTAACAAGAATGTAATTATTCTTGTAAAGACAAGTAATTATTATTCTACAAACAGAAATATTTGAGTAAAGAAAGAATAACAATTAAAAACAACATTACCAATTTACTACAGAAATATTACTAAATTAATTATTTTTTTTTTTAATTAAAAGCACATTACCATTATTATGCCAATTATATTATTTAAGAAATAGAAAATAAAAACAATTTTTGTACTATGACAAAAGTTAAAAAAAAAATAATTATTTCTGGATAATTAATTTAACACAAAGAGATGCATCAAATAACACAAAAATATATATTTAATACCACCTGTCAACAACCACATACATAATACACACTTGTATAAACAGTTTCTTTTATTTTACAAAAAGTTGTCATTATTATTAATTATTTGCTTATATTTAAGTAGAATTTAAAAAATAAAATTAAATAAATTATTACAAAAAAAAAAAAAAAGAGTTACAAAAAACTTAAAAATTTTAATAAAGAAAACACATAATTCTGTTTATAATTTTAATTAATTTTTTTTTTGTTAAATTTATCTAACACAAATTAAAACAATAATCAATGAAATAAGTAATAATAATTATTATTATTGCTATTATTTTACTATATAAATAAGGAAAATTATTTTATTATTTTATTTTTAATTTATTAATTATTATTTATTTATTTATTTTTATTTTATTAATTTTTTTTTTCTAAATTATTTAATTGTCGTATTACTACTACTTTCTTTACTTTTACTTTACTTTTACCTTTCTTTAACTTATATACATGTATATATCTCTGTTTATTTGTTATTATAATTACAATTTTTGTTTTTTATGTTGTATATTTATGTTACATACACAAATTAATTATTAATTATAAGAAAAAAAAACATTTTCTTTAAATTTTCTTGATTTTGTATTTTGTATTATATCGCATTATAGCACATTGTGTAATTTATCTCTGTGTATACCAGTTAAGTCTGGTTTGTGTACTAGCTACAACTTTGTTTTTTGATTAAAAGCAGCATTTTAAGAACTCATGGCATATTTTTTCCGTCAAAATTCACTTGTAATTAATTTTAAAAAACATATCTATTAATTAAAAAAAAATACTAAATCAATAATAGAAAAAGAAAACAATTTATGTTAATTAAATCAAATAAATCAATAGACAGATCACACAACAGAGTCAATAATGCATAAAAACCGTCACGGTTTAAAACAAAGAATAAGATTTATAAGAAATTAACAATTAATAATTCAATTTTAAAAAAAAATAACAACAAATAATCAAAATATTTTGTTATATTACTGTAATTTTTGCATATATATGTAATTAAATTTGTTGTTGAATTTTTTTTTAGTTTATTTTTGATTGAAGAAGGAAATTGATATGAATAATTAATATTTTATTTTTAATGCAATTTTTGCCTTGCTTGCTTTTACTATCATTTTTTGTGTATTATGTTTTTTAGTTTTTTTTTTTTTTAATAATTTTGTTATGCATGAATAATTATTTTTATTTTTATTATAAAAATTGTGGGTAGGTAGTAACACTAATTAAAACACATTATTTTTTATATTTAATTAAAATTTAATTTATTAACTTTTTATTACAATACAAAGCTAATTGTAGTAATGCTTAAAGTTTAATACATTGTTTGTAAAACAATTAAATAATTAATTTTTAATTAAATTTAAGAAATTCGTAAAATAAACATTAATTTTTATTCGCCTGTAGTACAACGTACATAATTATTTTAAACATTTGGCACGAATCAATTTATTTATTTACTAATATTATTAAAAATTATTTTATTCATTTATTAATCACACATTTTAAATAGTAAATTTATTTACCACGATAAATAATTATATAAAAGATATTTTAAATATTAAATGAACTAATGTTTGCCTGTATTCTTCTCCTTTCTTTTTTTCTTTTCTCATTTTTTTTTATCTTATTTTATTTCATTCCTGATCCTTTATTTTATTTATTTGATTTTGTTTTGGATTTTCTTATTTAAATAATTTAGGTTGTCGTAAATGCACTAGTACAAGCTATACCGTCCATCTTCAATGTGCTATTGGTGTGTCTAATCTTTTGGCTTATTTTTGCTATTATGGGTGTACAACTATTTGCCGGCAAATATTTTAAGGTAAATAAATAAACAAATTAAAATTGTAAATTTTATTAAATATTATTATTAATATTTTCAGTGTGTTGATGTAAATAAAACAACATTAAGTCATGAAATAATACCAGATTATAATGCATGTGTTGCTGAAAATTATACATGGGAAAATTCACCAATGAATTTTGATCATGTTGGTAAAGCATATTTATGTTTATTCCAAGTAGCTACATTTAAAGGTTGGATACAAATTATGAACGATGCTATTGATTCAAGAGATGTAAGATTATTATTTTATTGTTTTTAATTTTTTTTTTACATATAATTTTATTTTATTTTAATTATAATTACAGTATAATCACGGTTAATTTTATTTTAAAATAGATTCAAATTGAATTTTATCGTGTATTAGATTGAAAAAAAAATGTTTTTATTAGTATTTCGTTACAGGTAGAGATTAATGTCAACATTGCTTCTAATTCGTTGGTTATTATTATTACGTTTTTTTTCTTCTTTTATGGCTGAGGTGTGTCCTTTTGTGTGCTTTAATAGCTGCATTTTATAATAATTAATTCATCGATTATCCAAGATTATTAATAAATTGCTTTTCTATTCATAATGCTGTCAACAGTAATTTATTGTATTTTCCTGTTTCCATTTATCATCGTCTGCTTAAAAAGAAAAATTTATTAAAAAAAATTTTCAAAAAGAAACATCCTAAAAGTCTCCACGATGGTTTTTTTGTCTCCACAAAAAATGTTTTATTTTATTTTCTCATTGTAATTGCTAGAGTTAATCTCAATGTTGTAATTTATTTTATTATTATTATTGTGATAAATATTAACCGAGTTTATACTGTTGATTAAATTTATATTATATATTTAATTAATTAATTTTTCTTTCTTTTTTATTTTTTTTTACTATCAAAACATTACAAAACACCATTAGGTTGGTAAACAACCAATACGCGAAACAAACATCTACATGTACTTATATTTTGTATTCTTTATAATATTCGGTTCATTTTTTACACTTAATCTATTCATTGGTGTTATCATTGATAATTTTAATGAACAAAAGAAAAAAGCCGGTGGATCATTAGAAATGTTTATGACAGAAGATCAAAAGAAATATTATAATGCAATGAAAAAAATGGGTTCAAAGAAACCACTTAAAGCAATACCTAGGCCAAGGGTAAGAGATTATTATTATTATTTTATTATATTTTTTTTTTTATTTTGTTCATATTGTTCAATGTTTTTTATTTATTTTTTAAACAAATAATGTACATAATACAAAAGATAAAAGAAAAAAAAATTGGTTGCTTATTGTTGGCTTATTGTCTCGATACTAAATTATATAAAAGAAAAACTTAAATTTTTATTAATATACAAAAAAAAAATTATTTTAATTAATTTACTTACAGTGGCGACCACAAGGAATTGTCTTCGAAATTGTAACTGATAAAAAGTTCGACATGATTATTATGTTATTTATCGGTTTTAATATGTTAACAATGACATTAGATCATTATAAACAATCAGCTGAATTTAGTATGGTATTGGATTATCTAAATATGATATTTATATGCATATTTAGTAGTGAATGTTTAATGAAAATATTTGCATTACGTTATCATTATTTTGTTGAACCATGGAATCTATTCGACTTTGTTGTTGTCATATTATCTATATTAGGTAAAAGATCATATTAATTAATTAAATTAAATAAAACATTTATAATAATAAACGCCTAAATATATAATAATAATATAAAATAAATAAACAATATTTATAGAAATAATTGATGTTGTGTGATGTAATGTAATTTTCTTTGGATTATTAATTACTATAATATGTGTTTTTGTAAATGTTGTTTGTCTATATATACTAATATATATATATTTATGAAGCATAAATAATATATATAAAATTATGTATATAACAAAAAAAAAAATTAATTAATGTTGTGCTCACTGTGTGATGTATAAATTTGCTATAAATATTCGAATTTAAGAACCACCCTTTTCAAATTAAATTCCCCTCTCTAATCAATGTTATATGTATATTAATTATGAAAATTGATAATTTTTGTTTAAAATAAAATTAAAAGAATGCTTCAATGTATATAACTGATGGACTTCCTATAATGCAAAATTGATCCACTATGTAATAATGTGTAATAATTGCTTAAAACCGCTTCGGCAATCAAGCATCATCTTCCTAAAATCCCAATTTATTTGTTATATTTCAATTCAAAGATTGTAAAAATGTTTTTATTACTATTTAAATCGTGCATTTAATTCCTTGTAAATAAATTCCGGATATTTAGTCTAGAACAATAAATTCCATTTTTATCAATTATCCTATAAGAGATTAGGTAACTATTTCATTAAAAATTAAGATCTTTCTTTAATTCAAAAATCTGAATATCTATCTGAATCTTAGAAAAGAAAAACGAGAGAATGTCTAGAAAAACCCAAAATTATTTAAAATAAAAACTTTAATTTATTACTTTGAATCTAGTTCCATTAATTCAGAACATCTCTCTTAAAATCTATTTGCTATATTTCAATATTTAATCCTAAATCATGTACACGCACCGTCGTATCCATATATAATAAACTCAAATCTGTCGCATTGTAGGAGGATTAATCAGTATATACTTAATTACTTTCAAAACTACTATTGCTACTGCTACACATCCATTATTCAAAATCAACAACCTGCCTCCAAATAATATTTATGATATAAAAATTAATTAAATGATTTTTTATTTATAAATATATTTAATATAATAAAACTATATAATTATTTTATGTTGTCAACAAATTAATTAACTTGTTGTTGTTGATTAATTTTTGTATGCTTATTGCTTTAATTAAGAGAAAAAAAAAATAATAATGCTTGCTTTTAGCTTTAGTATAAAATAATATTAGTTTAGTTAGTAGATAATTAATTCAACAACAACAATCGATAAAAATTACTTATATTTTTATTTCTCATCAAATTTAATTTTTTTTTTTTTATTATTATTATTTGTTTTGGTTTTTTTTTTTGTTTTGGTTTTTTTTTTTTTTGTTTTTTCTTTTAATTATTAATTTTAGGTCTTGTACTAAGCGATATTATTGAAAAATATTTTGTATCGCCAACATTATTACGTGTTGTACGTGTTGCAAAAGTCGGTCGTGTACTACGTTTAGTTAAAGGTGCAAAAGGCATTCGTACATTATTATTTGCCTTGGCCATGTCATTGCCGGCATTATTCAATATTTGTTTACTACTATTTTTGGTTATGTTTATCTTTGCAATATTTGGGATGTCCTTCTTTATGCATGTCAAAGATAAAAGCGGTTTAGATGATGTATACAATTTTAAAACATTTGGACAAAGTATGATATTACTCTTCCAGGTTAGTAAAAATAAAAACTACACAAACACACCAGTTGTCTCTTCCAGACGCACATTTTTCGTTTTTTTTTTATCTTTTCTTTTGTTTTTTCATTTCTCAATTTTTTTTTTTTTCATTTTTTACGTAATTAATTAAATTAAATTAAAATGAAAAAAATAACAAAGTAACAAATGATAATTCTCAAAGTAATAGTATTTTCTTTAATTAATTATAATAAAAAAAATTAAAAAAAAAAAATATTAATAATAATTACTCCCAAAAAAAAAAAAAAAATTAAAATAAAATCACATTAGATGTCTACCTCAGCTGGTTGGGATGGAGTACTTGATGGTATAATAAATGAGGAAAATTGTAGTTTGCCGGACAATGAACAGGGCTCCCCTGGTGATTGTGGCAATTCGACAATTGGCATCACATATTTACTATCATATTTGGTCATCAGTTTCTTGATTGTCATCAACATGTACATTGCTGTTATTTTAGAAAATTATTCACAAGCAACTGAAGATGTACAAGAAGGTTTAACAGATGATGACTACGACATGTATTATGAAATATGGCAACAATTTGATCCGGAGGGCACACGGTACATACGTTATGATCAGTTATCTGATTTTCTGGATGTACTTGAGCCGCCACTTCAAATACATAAACCAAATAAATATAAAATAATATCAATGGACATACCAATATGTCGCGGTGACATGATGTTTTGCGTTGATATTCTGGATGCGCTGACAAAGGACTTCTTTGCGAGAAAGGGTAATCCAATTGAGGAGACTGGTGAGCTGGGTGAGGTGGCTGCTCGTCCCGATGAAATTGGCTATGAACCTGTTTCGTCAACGTTGTGGCGTCAGCGTGAAGAATATTGCGCCCGTTTAATACAGAATGCATGGCGAAAGCATAAATTACACAAGGAGGATGGTCCAGATGGTACCGGTGATGAAACAGATGGTGATTGTCCTGGTGGTGGGAATGGTCCCGGTGGTGGTCCAGGTGGTGGTGGCGGTGGCGGTGTAGTCTTTAATGGTAGTGGCAGCGGCGGTCACAATACAGAGCCATCATCCCCAAAGGATAAGGACTCGGATAGTTTAGGTGGTGCCAGTGGTGGCGGTAATGATCCGCAAGGCAGACAAACTGCCGTCCTTGTCGAAAGTGACGGTTTTGTTACAAAAAATGGACACCGTGTCGTTATACACTCACGGTCGCCAAGCATAACATCACGTTCGGCGGATGTCTGAGCCAGGCCTCGCCCCCCTCTCTCCGAAGCACGACAGAAATAATGAATGTAATCGGTGAATTAACATAACCTCAACAATTAATAACAAAATAAAAACAGTAAATAAATTTTTTTCGTTTAGTTTTTTTTGTTATTCTACAACAAATAATTAATTAATTAATAATTCTTTTTTTTTCTTTTTTTTTATATTTGAATTTTATTTCTTAATCTCTCTTTCACACTCTATCTCTACTACCTATTTCAATCAATCTATCTTTAATTAATTTAATTTTGATAAAACAATAGAAAAATTAATAATAATTATAATGCAAAAAAAAAAAACAATAATAAATTTATCAATTTCACTTCAAATTTTTAATTAATGAAAAAAAAAAATTATACATTGTTGTTGTTTCGCTATTTTATTTAATTATTTTTATTTTATTTATTATATTTAATTGTCTGCTGTTTTCCCTTTAAAAAATCCTTTAAAAACAACAACAAGATTAAGAAATTAATTGCAAAAAAAAAAAAATTAATAATAAAAAAAAACATAAAAAGCCGACTGCCACACAACATATATAAAAGAAGAAAAACATAATTAATTAATAATGCAAAAATCTTATGCAAATACATAATTGATGATGAACTAACACGCGCGGTGTGATAAATAAATAAACAAAATATTAATTAAAAAACAATATTAATAATTATAATAATAATAATAATAGAAGAAGGACTTAAATTAAAAAATAATTAATTATTTAAATAAAAAATTAACAGACAATTCTCAATTAAATTAAATCTTATAGATAAATAAATTATGAAAAAAAAAAAAAACTAATTAACTAACTAACTAACTTGTGTGATAAAAGTTAATAAGTGTGTTTTATATACATATGTATGACAGTATAAGTATTGATTTATATATAAAAGACATAAACAATCAAATAATGCATCGAGATTAATATATATTCTTATATAATGAATTAAAAAAAAATGATAAACTTAGAAAAATATAGTGAAAATATAATAAAGAAAATTAATTAAATAAATAAAAATGAATGTGTAAAAAAAAAACATAATAATTAATTAATTAATTATTATTAAATCCAAACAAATACACAACCACCACAATCATCATCATTATCGATATTCACAAAACAATAAATAAATATTTAATATAAAAAAACACCAAACGTGACGAATAATTTAAAATTTAAATTAAATTAAATGTGACGACAGAGATAAAATCAACCGCGTAAATACATAAATATAAATTAATTTTCCCAGATTGTTTTACAAAATTAAATAATTCACAGTGAATTATTATTATTACACAATATAATTTAATTCATAGAAGGAAAAAGAAAACAACAAATTGAAAGAGAACGCGAAGAACAAACGAAATACACACGAATTTTTCTTTGTTTTTAATTATAATTTCTATTAATTTAAATATTTTCCCATATTTCCTTTCTCTTAACAAATGGTGACGTGTTCAAATCAATAATTTTAATAAATAATCTCATTAAATAATGATATTGATAATCTGGATAATCAATATATGTTTTATTATTCATTTTATATAATAAATAATAAAAATCATAAATTATTGTTAAAAATATTAAAAAAAATATTATTATACCAGAAAAGAATATAAATAATAATATTAAATTAAATAAATAATTTATTGTTTTCTTTTTTTTTTTATTATTTTCATTTGAATTATGATTTGTCATTATTGTTATAAGTTTAAACGGTTTTTCTTTTGATAAATTAATTTATATTTATGTTTTTGATTGATTGATTGATTGATTGATGTGATTAATTTGTGGTTTGTATAGATTTTGGTTAATTCGTTTTTATTTATTTAATTTAATTTAATTTCGTGTAATATATATAATGAGCTCTGAAAATCAATTATTATATTTATTATAATTATGAAAAATGATGACAACTAGACGAATCCACACAATAAGCAAACACAACACAACTCATACACTATACAAAGTATTAAAAAATAATCAACAACCAACTATATATGATGAAAAATATTTAATGGAAAAACAGCATGGAGATAAAATCAGCAAGACTTCTCTTTTTTAAAAATCAAGTGGGAAAAGAAAAAATCAATATTCTCGATAATTAAAAACCGCTAAATTAAAAATTGTGTAACAAAAAAAAAAACTAATTTAAAAACACGACATCGCTGCAGTAAAATAAAAATAAAAAAAAACTCTATCAAAAAAAAAAAAAAAAAATTAATTAATTAAATAAATTTAATTAATAATTAAAAAAAATTAATTAATTAATTAATTATAAACAAATTTATATAAAGGCTTTTTTAAATCGCACAGGTTTTGTTCAATTCTATGTTTCTGCGTGCATTCATTAATAAAACAAAAATAAAAAAATTAAATTAAAATAATTAAATTTAAAAAAAAGAGATAAAAAAAAAATCAAAAAAGAAAAATTAATTAATTTAATTAAATTAATTAATTTTTTTTTGCAATTTTTTTTTTCTTGTGTAAACACAAAAATTAATTAAATTAATTTCTAAAAGAAAAGCAAAAACAAATTTAATAATTTAATTAAAATCCAATAATAAATTTATTATAACAAATTGCGAGGGGTGGGGCGAGCCTTTTGACAAAACTTTCAAAAAAAAAAACTTAATTAAAAAATTAATATTTAATAATATATATATATATATAAATAAATAAATAATTAATTTAATTAGTTAATTTAAGAAAAGAAAAAGTAATTTTTTTTTAATTTAAAAATACCAAAAAGAAAAACAAACAAACTTAATTTTTAAGAAAAATTAATTAATTAATTTATAAAAAACCAAAAAAGAAAAAAAAAACAAGCAAAAAAAATTATGTACAATTAATTAATATTAATTAAATTAAAATTTAATAAATTTTAATTAAAATCAATTTAATTTAATTAATTAAAAAATTATAAAAAAAAAAATACAGAAATAAAAACCAAGCAAATAATAATAATTATAAATTTTAATTAGTTAATTTATTAATTAATTAATTAATGCAACAAAAATAAAAATCAAATCAATAATAATACGAAAAAAAATTAAAAATAATTAACCAAGAAAAAAAAATAAAAAACTTTGACACAAAAATTTTTTTATTGCCATCACAAATACTAAAAATAAAAATTAAATAAATTAATAATTGTTTAATAACAGAAAGAGAGAAACAAAAAATTAATTTAATAATTAAACAATAAAATAAAAGCAAAGCGACGACGACGACACAAATTAATAATAATAATTAACAACGACAAACAAAAAAATAAATAAATAATTACAAAAAAATTCACAAAACTAACACAAATTACTCTTCTTCTTCTTCTACTTCTTCACACATAAATAAATAAAGACAAAAAACAAATTAAATTAATTAAAAAAAAAAAGAGAAAACATTTTTTATTATTTATTAATTATTATTATTATTATAAAATCTCTTTCGATAAAAGTATAGAAACTTAATTAATTAGACACAAATACAGGGTGTTTTTTAAATACTTTACTTCTTGCAATAAAGTCACCACATTCATTCTCATTACGACCAATCATTTGTGTTGTAATTTGGAGAATTTATTTAGTGGAGATTTAAACCATTTAGCCCGATAATTTATTTTTTTATTTAAATTATACAGCAAAACTGGTCATAGTTATGAAATACAAACATAAAACAATGCCCTGCATATAAATAATAATTATAATAATTTTGTGATTTTAATTATGTGAGACAAAACAATATGACTATAACATACTAACTACTTCGTGAAATAATTTTTAAAATAAAAACGCTAAATGTTAAATCCCTATAAAAACGCACAAAAAACTAATTGAAATCAGATCTTATTAAAAGAAAGCATGTAAAATGTCAACCAAAATTAAAACGTTATCCATTTATAAGGATACAAAGTTTATCAAGAAAATTCAGAAACAACACAATTCAATTTGATTTTATTAAAAACGCCCTGGAAGGCTAATTATTATAAACATAAAATACTCAAATCTCTGTTCTACGTCAACAAAATAAAAATGATTAAAAACTCTTATACAATTAGCAATAATTTTGTGTCTAAAAAAAATTATTCAATCAAAACGCGAATTAAGAACTCAAAATTTTAATTATTACTTAATTTTTATTTAATTTTTTTTTTTTTCAAATAAATTTTAAATATAAAAAGGTAATAAAAAGAAAAAAAAAACATTAATTAAACAAATCAAACAAAAACAAATACAATACAATGTTAATTATATATAAAAAAAAAAATTATTTAAATTAATGTGCTTCGATGATGATAAAATGCCAATTTGTTTCAATGTAAAAAAAAAATTAAATAAATAAATTAAAAAAAAAAAACGCAATAGATAGTAATTAAATTCTAAACAAATAATTATAATAAAAAAAAAACTTAAAAATGCTTTTAATAATAAAAAATTGCTTATTAATTATAATATTTATTATTATTATTATTATATATATATATATATATATATAAAAACATTAATTTGCTTCAAAAAAAAAAATAAAACTTCTTTATCCATAAATCACTTCTGCAAAAGTAAATAAAAAAATAGTTTATACACAAACCATCATCCAACTGGTATAACGCAAACCCGCTCACAACTGATAATAGATTTTTCTTTTTTTTTTAATATTTCACCAAAATTTTAAAAATAACAAAAAAAAAAAAACAGTGCCGTAAAATATTTTTCATAATTAATTATTAAATAAATTTTAAACAGTAAACAAAAAAATTCAATCAAACCAATTACCGATGATAAAATGTTAAAAAACCACGAAGCAAATAAACAAATTAGGAATAATTTCAATAAACAAAAAATATTAATAAATTATTGATTATTAACAAATTGATAATCATCGTCGTGTAAAAAAACCTCCTGCCATTTTTTATAATGTTAAAAAATAAATAAAGAGATAAAAAAATATATAAAAAAAAAAATTAAAATAAATATAATAAATTTATTTTTTAAAATAAAGCATTTAAAGCAACTAAAAGATAAAAGAGAAAAGCCCAAAGAAACAATTAAATAACAATTTAATAACATTTAAGAAGAAATAATTTTTATAATAGAAATACTTTTATTTTTATTCCATTACTTTGTCACAACCACCCTCAATGATAATTATCTATTTACAAATATATATATATATATATTTTCTTTAAAATATTAGCAAATCTTTTCTCTCTAAAATTATATAAAAAAATCGTCTTTTAAAATTTATTTAATTTACGGTAAAACTTTAAAAATAATAATAAAAAACGCTTAGCAATATATTAAAATTTAAATATCGCGCGATTTATATATATATATATATATATATATAAATATGCCTGTAAACTTTTCCTCAATTAAATGAAATAAAAATCATTTAGCTAAAAATATTAAAAAATAAACTAAAGAAAAAACAACTGTCCCTGAAAAAAAAAAATCATCAACGAATATAAAAGGATTATGATAGATACACGAGACAAACAACTAGCAACATTAGAAACATTTATTCAACTTAAGACGTTGACTATTCTTCCCCACGGTCAAGGTTCTAACTTGGGATAAATACAATTGAAATTTCATAATTTTTGTATATGCTGAATACAATAAATATCCTTTTAATCAATAAGACAAATATAAATATCTCTAAGTAGACGAAGACGACGACGAAGACGATGACAACAACTTCAATAAAGTCAAAGCAACAGTCATATAAAAATATGAAAAAAAAAAAAAAATTAGGAAAATTATAGGAGAAAAAAGAAAAATTAATTAAATTAAAGTTAAATACATTAAAATGCGCGTGCGGCAAAAATAGATAAATTAAAAAAAATAATAATAATTAAAAATTTCAATTGTTATAATTATTTATGTATTATTAATTATTAAATATTTACATTAATTTTTTTACTTTAATTCTCTATGGTTAATTAATTTTAAAATTTTTATTAATTAAATTAACATATATTTAGTTAATTTTTGTTAGTAGAAAAAAAATGTTTTTATTTTATTAAACTTATTACACATAATAATAATATTTATCATCTTTATGTTAATGTTAATAAATTTAATTAAATTTTTATTTTTAATTAATTTATTAAATAATAATAGTAAATAAAATGTGAAAAAAAAAAAAAAATTATAATTAAGAAAATAATAAATTAATTATTATCCACAAAAAAAAATAAAATAAAATAAAAACGCAGTGGCTGGCCACTTTAAAATAATTAAGAAACAAATATAAAATTAAAGCTAATAATGTGATCTCTTTTTTTTAAGAAAAGAAACAAATCAAAAAAAAAAAAAAAGTAAATAGTTTTTTTTTTTAAATTAAATTAAAAATAATTAAAATAAAATAGAAAAAAATTAAAAAAAAATTCTTTTGAAACAAAAATGCATAATACACGGGTCGAAGCAACATTATTTTCAAGCCCCGTTTGTTGAGAACAACATTTATGTGATTTTAATCTGCAATTTATCTACAACATAAACGCTATCCTTGTGATTTTTATGAAGTAGAAATATTAAATTAAATCACAAAAATTAAAAGTGTTGTTTTCAACAAACAGGCCCTTTTATTATTAATAATTTATTTGTAATTATTTAATTAATAAACTCTCTTATTCATTTAATTATAATACACTAATTTATAGCAATATTTACTATCATTATTTGTTAAAATTTATAAAAGAAAAACATTTACATAAACAAATACATTGCACAATAAATAGAAATAAATTTTAATTTTATTCAATCAGAGATCTTGTGCAAAGAAAAAATACATTTAATTAAATAAAAAATATTTTTTTAATTCAATCAAAGAGCTGCAAAAATAAAATAAATCAAACAAAAACATACAAAAAAAAGCACTTTAAAAGAAAAGACATAAAAAATGTTTAAAAAAAAGTAACACACACATTTATAATTATTAATTAAAATAAATTAATTACAAATATTTGACAATAAAAACACAACAAATTATTCTCTAATATAACAACAGTGAGACAAAAATAAAATAATTATTATTATTTAATTTCTGTTAAATAGAAAAAAAAAACTAAATAATTAAAGCGATAAAAAAAAAAATTAATTGAGAAAGTGTAATTATAATAATTAATTAAGCAAGAAAAATAGAAATCGTTTTATTATGGAAATTACCGAACA
This sequence comes from Ptychoptera contaminata, assembly GCA_963942525.1. NCBI lineage: Eukaryota > Metazoa > Arthropoda > Insecta > Diptera > Ptychopteridae > Ptychoptera > Ptychoptera contaminata. Next base: position 16,838,511 of record OZ012639.1, on the reverse strand, counting down.
CAAATCTTCCCATGTTCTGTAAACATAAACATAAACGTTTGTCTCTTTTTTTGCAAAGAAAAATCTCCTTTTTTTATATTAATTAATTAAAATAATAATAATTTTCTTTTCAATTATTAATTGCAAAAATTTTCATTTTCTTTTACTTTAAAACAAAATTAAAGAATTTCCTTACGATTGTGTATCGTATATCCAAGATCCGACTCATAGAAAATATATTATACCAGTTAGATAGTTGGTGATATACAAAATTCATTAAATACGCTATACAAATGGATTTATTTCGTTTCTAATTCAAAATAAAATTAATTTAAATCTGGTATAATTGAGGAATCCATTAAATAAAGATATTTTCTTTAATTACGCGAATAAAACTTAATTATTGAACTTTCTTAATTTAATATAAAAAAATAAACTGATTATTATAATAACCGCCTTTATATATTATTTTTTTAAATTAATTGAAAAGAAAACACTTTCAAAGAAAACACTATAAAAGAAAAATAAAACAACAAAATTCAATAAAAACATCGAAAATGAAGTTGTTTAATAAGAAAACAAACAACATAATGAGACAAAATAAAAGTAAAACAATTAAATATATAAATATTAAATTAAATTAAAGAACGCCATCAAAAATTATGTATACAAATTATTCGCTGAAAATTTACTTAAAATAATTTATAAATAAAAAAAATAAATAAATAATATCTTTAAAAATCTATTCGCTTTAATTGTTATAAAAAAAATTAATATAAAAGTAAGAAAAAAAAAATTATTTTTGTTTATTTTAAATAAAAATTAAATCACCAAAATTATAATTTTCTTTTTAATTTCTTTTCCATAAACTTTTTCAAAGTAAAATTAAATTATTTATAAATATTAAATGAAAAATATAATCGCAAAAACGCAAAATAATAAGTAAAAAATGCCGCAAAAAATTTATAATTCCATTTTCAAAAATAAAATTTATATATGATAAAGAACAAAAAAACAAAAAGAAAAGTAAATTAAAAATTATTTATAATAACGAATAAATAAATCACAGATCGTTTTATTTATTATATTTCGTGTTTATTTATTTTAATTTTTTTTTTACTAAAAGAAAAATAAAGATGAAAATTTAAGGTTGAGATTCCAAATAGTAAAGTTTTTTTTTTTTAATTTAATTTATTTAATTAATTAATAAACAATTTGAGTCACTGACACACATCTATGAAAAAATAAAAAGCATTTTTAATAATTGCAATTTGCTAGAGATTTTTATTTGTATTAAAAGCCACAAATAGAGGCAAAAAAAATTAAATTTTAAATAATTAATATTAAAAATAATTAAATTAATTAATAAAGTCTTTAAAATATATAAGTATATAAGACACAGCGCCGAAACACAATTGTGTTATTTAAATAAAAAAAAAAAAAAATAAGTAAAAATGTTGACTAAAGCTTAGCCAAGTCTATTAAATATTAAAGACGCACATTTGGAGACTCGACACTTTACCAAAAACATTTCAAAAGAAAAATGGAATAATTTTGTTGATTTAATTTTATAATAAAAAAAAGATACATTTTTAATACAAAAAATTAAATTAAATTTAAAATAAAAATCGTGAATAATTGTGTATACAGATGAACAAAAAAAAAAAAAAATTAATAAAACCTTAAAATTAAATTAATATAAAAAAAATACGCAGCTTGTATATTTTTTATTATAAAAAAGAAAGAAAAAAAAAACTTAAAAAAATTAAAAAACAAAAAAAAAATTATAAACTAAATCGTATAATGTTTAAAAAAAAAAATTAATTTATTATTATCATTAAATAAAAATAAATAAATAAATTATATTATTATTATTACTTTAATAAATTAAATTAAATTAAATTTTAAAAGAAAATAAATTAATTAAATTAAATTAAAAAAAAACATAATTAAAATGAAATAAGAAAAAAAAAATTGTTGAAGTTTGTACAAAAATAAATAAAAAATAATAATAATAATAATAAAATGACATAAAATATAGAACTTGACTGCTTTACATACTTGTGTTTGTTTATTTTATTCCTTATTTTCAATTTTTAATCTATTCTTAATCATTTAATGGATAATTAATAGAAATTAATTTTATTCACGTATTTTCTATAAAACAATATGCATACGCTTGACCATGTATCCTTTTTCTAAACATATATATGCATTATAAACTGGTTAATGGCATACTTTAATCATAAAAAACTACTGATTGCTTTGTTTGATTTTATCCTATGCAAAAAAAATGTATTATTTTATTACTTTATAATTAATATAAATGCCCGAGACCATATATCGACTAGGATAATTACAATAAACATCATTTTAAAATAATAACCATTACTTGGAATGGTATACTCACTTATTTATTTATATAAATTCAATTGTGAATTGATCTTTTTAAAATTATTATAATAATTTCCATCAGATGTCACTACATCTACAAAACATTTAAAGACACCAAGTGACATTTCTATATTATTTGTTTATTTCTTATATTTTTATTTTAAAAAGATTATATTTAATAAAGTGGATTTCTATAATTAATTTGCTTTTTTGTCAATAATATTACAATAGAATAATAATGTCTGAGAAGAAAAAGTATAAACGTTCGGTAAGAAGAAACACCACAAAATTAACTCAGTTTTGTCACCAAAAAAAGAAAAAAATTAAACAAATTATGTTTTCCTTGAAATATTATTTAAATTATACAGAAAGAAGAAATTGCTAAAGAATTCGATTTACCGGAGCGTAAAAGTAAAATCGCAACAATAATGAAACAGGATGGTCAAGCATACTGCGTTTGCCGTTCATCAGATTGTTCCCGTTTTATGATGTAAATAGAATTTAATTGTATTATCTTTTGTTCAATATAAAAAAAATTGTTTTAAATTAATTTTAGCGGCTGTGACGGATGTGAAGAATGGTATCACGGTGATTGTATAAATATTTCAGAGAAGGAGGCAAAACATATAAAACATTATTATTGTCAAAAATGTAAAGAAGAAGATCCGACATTACAAACCGTATTCCGTGCTGTACCAGCAACTGGTCCAACGCCCGGTATTAATTTATCAAAACCACCGAGTGTTCAGCCATCCAATAACACTGTTTATGTAAAAAAAAATCACATGAAACCGCCCAGCGATGAAATAAAATTAAAAAAACGAAAAGACAAAGGATTGAGCAGCTCAAGTACACGATGTGGACAATGCTCTGGATGTCGTTCGCCTAATTGTGGAAATTGTTCGGCATGTGTTACACGTAAATTAGGCAGAAAGCATCGCTGTGAGCAACGCATTTGCGTAAATCACAAAAAAGAGAAAAAAGTAAAATTGTCTGTGATTCGGCCAAAGTAAGACAAACCATATTGGAATTTCGTTTCTTGTGTTAATATGTTTTATTTTAATTTTTTTAATTTAGACGACGTCGTGCACAAAGTCCTGAAATTATTATCAACCCTGAATTAGAAGGGCCACGTCAGTGTTATGGCCCAACGTGTAAAATGACTGCTAGACCTCAATCGAAATATTGTTCAGATGCATGCGGCATGAAATTAGCAACTACTCGAATTTATCAGGTTTTACCACAACGCATACAGGAATGGAATTTAAGTCCTTGTGCTGCCGAAGATCAAAATAAGAAAGTATTAGATAATATTCGCGCGAAACAGGCGACAGTACGTGCAACATTAGCTGAATTGGATAAACGACACGCTGAACTGGATTTGTTGGTTGATAGAGCTAAGCATTGTACTCTAGACCCAAAAGCATTAGATTTAAATGATGTTGAGGACGAAATGTCCATGTACTGCATTACCTGTGGCCATGAAATTCACTCAAAAACTGCAATACGCCATATGGAAAAATGTTTTAATAAATACGAAAGTCAAGCCAGTTTTGGTAGCATCTTTAAAACACGCATCGAAGGCAGTTCCATGTTTTGTGACTTTTATAATCCAGCAAGTAAAACGTATTGTAAACGTTTACGTGTTCTTTGTCCAGAGCATTGTAAAGACGCCAAAATTAACGACTCGGATGTGTGCGGTTGCCCTCTAGTACGTGACGTTTTTGAACTGACTGGATTATTTTGTCGAGCACCGAAAAAATCTTGTTTCAAACATTATGTATGGGAGAAAATACGAAGAGCTGAAATTGACTTGGAAAGAGTAAGACAATGGCTAAAAATGGACGAATTGTTAGATCAGGAACGTCAAGTACGTACATCAATGGCATCTCGTGCTGGTGTACTTGGCTTAATGTTACATTCGACATATAATCATGCGATTATGGAAAAACTATGTGGACAAAGAATAAATTAATTTTTAAAATTGATTTTCTTGATAATTCATTTATTATTTCTCTTTATTATTATTAATTTTTTTTTATAATTCTTAATCGCCTTACTAAAATGATGCAAATATTGGATTCGTCATTGGTTCAATTACTGTGTCTGCATGATTATGAACTAATTTAAATAAACCTGTGCCAATTGTTGCTGGCATTCCTAATATAATACGTTCTGATACTCCATCTACAGAATCCGTTTGCCCATAATAAGCAGCGTCAAATAAATGGTCAGCAGTTTTTTCAAACTAAAATTATATTGAAAAAAAATTAATTAAACTAAAAAAAAATGTAAAAAAAAAATAACTTACCGAAGCTAAATTAAATACAGATTCTCTCATTTTGGCTAAACCGTGTCTGGTAATACCTAGTACCTCACCACGACTTGTCATTTGGCTAGCTAAAAGCATAATGTGTCTTTGATCTACTGTCATACCGTGCCCCTCCATAACATCGGTTATTTCATTCATAATTGTTGTGCGAGCAGCTTCAATTCCTATTTAGAAAGATCAAAGAGTAATTACCATACTGAATTTAAATAATTAAAAATATAATAGCATTCTTACCGAGTGTGTTATAGACTTCATAAATATTATTACTCCTACTTTTGTTGCCAATAACACCGTATGTTGCCATAACATCTCTTAAACCACTACCCTCAACACATAATTTATATTCCGGTGGCTGTTTTGTATCATCAACAGCAATTACAGCACGTGAAACATTTAATAAACCAGCAACAACTACATTTGGTATTAAATTCATTAATCGTTGTAATTCAGCATTTAATATGTTACTGTATTTCGCCGAATCGGGCCGTATAACAATTACACTATGGCCCATTGTTTCAACATTACTCGGTTTTAAACGCAATTTCGATGTACAAATTCTATTAAAATGGAAAAATAAAAATTAAAAAAAAATATATTTGAATAAAAGAAAATTTCAAAATACTAACGAATATTTAATTGTTGCTGAATTAATTTCCAATCCTAAAACCCGTATACGTTCCAAATCCAGTCTAATCAATAGGAAACAATCATCAGCCTTATAAACTTCTTCAATATATAGCGATATCTAAAAATTAAAAAAATCGTTTTAATAATGAAATAAATTTTAAAATATTTTAAAAACAAGACCTCTCCTAATGTAGTTTTTTCAATTCTGCCTTTCACCTTCCTTGCATGTTCCATACAAGTGTTATTTTCAATTTCCGCTGTAATAATTGGTGTGGAAATTGCACGGGATGCATTTATAATTTCAACAATACGTGGTACACCCTGAAATTGAAAATTTATATTATTGCATACATTTTGGTGTTAACAATGCTAGTACTTCATTATTCTTATATTAACGCAACAAATTTTATTACTTTTTTTTTACTAAGATTATGTTTGACATTTGCATTTGGCTGGTTATATATTGTTCTATTATTTATATTTATTTTATTAATGTTATTGGCAACTGTCATAAAAATTATCAATTAATTAATAAATAGTAAACAAATAAGATGCCGGACCATTGTATTGTTTATAATTGTCCAAATCGTCGAGGGCAACGAGATGGTAAAAAGAGCTTTTATCGTATACCAAGAGTAGTAACAAATTTGGGTGAAGTGTTTTATGAAAGATCACGTTTAAGACGCGCAAAATGGTTAGAAGCACTAAAAATGGGTAAAAACAATTTTAATATATGATTAACATTAATAAAGAAAAACAAATATTTTCTTTTACTTTAGATTCAGAAATTGTCGAAAAAAAACGAACAATGGTATGTTCCGATCATTTTTTAAGTGGAAATCCATCAGAACCACATGATATCGAGAATGTGGATTGGGTGCCAACATTAAAATTAGGATCACCGAACAATGAACATACAAACTTATTAAACAAAACAATATTAACAGATAATACAGCGTCCACAAATCTAGATTTTTTAACAAATCAATTTAAAGGAACTAATGTAGCATTAGCAGACGAAACAGGGACACCAACAACATTGGCAACTGTTGGAATTATTAATAGTTTAGATAAAGAAGAGTTTTTGGATTATTTTATTATTGATGATAGACATACGACGAAACAACAACAGCAACAACGTACTACATACGATAGTCCAACAATAACACCACCAACGTCAATTAATAATAAGAAAAAGCGAAAACGTGAGGAAATATTACAAATTCCATTATCATCTAATCAGATACAATCGCAATCGACTGCTACCACATCAACAACAAATGATTATTCAAATACTTCGTCAATATTTGTTCTAAATCAACCAACAAAATTATCGAAAATGTCCCAAACGAATTTAACATTAGATGAAATTAATAAATTATTTAATGAATTAAATGCATTACGTAATGAAAATCTATTATTAAAAAATAATATAATGCCGGAATACAGTTAAGTGTTATTTATGGCATAAAATGATTTACCTGTGTGATATTCATGGATGCTACACCAGCAAAGTGAAAAGTTTTTAATGTCATTTGGGTGCCTGGTTCGCCAATACTTTGTGCTGCAACAGCGCCCACAGCTGTACCCGGTTCAGTTACAGCACGATTATATTTATCTTTTGCCTAGAAAAAAAATTAATTATAAGTAGTTGTTTTTTTTTCCAATTTAAAAAATATACTTACTTCGTCTAGAAACATTTTAACGTGTCCTGGTGTCGTTCTTTCAATTTCATTACCAACTACAGTACCACCATGTTTACTTTGTATTTGCGATAAACGTTCAGCAACTTGTTGTAAATAAGCTCTAATTAAATTGTTAATTAAATAAAAAAAAATTGTATTGAAAATTTGTAAATAAATTAATAATAAATTCAAGAACTTACAAACATTCTTTACGGAAATCCTCTCGACAACCCACATAATCCTTGCTATCAAATATTTCTTGTGCACTTTTAAAAACTTCATCACCTTGTAATGGTGTTTCATCTCTAAATTGATATTTAGCACGTATATGCATTAAATGACGGTTCAAGTCAATTGGTTTATTTTTTACTTCCATAAAAACTGGATCTAAGCCATCACCGCCATAGGTAAATTCAACAATTTCGCCGATTGCATTGCGTACACTCCCATCATAGTGTACAACCAAATCTTCTAAACATTTGACCAAACGCCTTTGCAAATATCCAGTTTCGGCAGTCTTAACAGCTGTATCGACAAGACCCTCACGGCCAGCCATTGTATGAAAGAAAAATTCAGTCGGAGTTAAGCCAGAATAAAAACTATTTTGTACGAATCCTCTAGCGGCTGGGATTTTTGCTATTTATAAAAAAATTAGAAAATTAAAAAAATGGTTTATAAGCTTAAGATTTTCAAAAAAAAAAACTTACAAAATTTCTCAAAATGTGGTAAAGCACGATCTTCAAAGCCATTTGGTACACGTTTGCCATTTACGGCTTGCTGACCGACACACGCAATCATTTGAGAAATATTAATGTTTGAACCTTTAGAACCAGATTGAGCCATAATAAGAGCACTATTGGTTGGATGTAGTTCTCTGAAGCATGCCTTAGCCGCTAATTCACGAATACTGGATAGTTCTTTCAGCATAACGGCTTCTAACGTTTGCTCAGGCGTACAGCCTGGTTGACATTGCAAAGTTCCTCTTTTCATTTCTTCAATATATTCGTCACATTTACTATAACCATCATCTAATAACATTTGTTTTTCCTTGAGTAATTGACGACTTGGCGTTACATCACTGATACCAAAGGAGAAACCTCGATTCATCATAAAATATGAGGTCATTCGTGCTAAACGCCACATGGAACGTGTTGCATGATCTTCACCATAATCTCGCAGCAAAACATAAAATATACTATTCTTAGTACCGGATCCCATTGTATTCTTATCCATTGAACCGCATATTAATTCTGAATTACGTATAATTACATAGGAATCTTTAATACACATATCTTTATTGTCTGTATAATTTTTCCCCCTTGTTGATAAATTTGCTAAAACCTGCGATTTTTTATTTGGTCGAAAAATTAAGCTAAATATTTGTTTGCCAGTCCATAAACGCCTTGGTTTAAGTATAGCTGGTGGTGGCATATCAATTTCCATATTTGAATCTGGTCCCGCCAGCATACAGGCAGCTAATTGCATTGCCTGTTCTTTTGTTAAAAATTCATCACGCTGTGTCATTAAATAACCACCGGTTATAAAATCTTGTGTTGCTGCAATTAATAGTTCACCATTTTTTGGTGTAACTAAATTTGATTTATTTCCCATTAAAATTAATGCTTCAGCACGTGCTTCTTCTGTTTGTGGTAAATGCAAATTCATTTCATCACCATCAAAATCAGCATTATATGGTGTACAAACGCACTCGTTAAAACGGAATGTACGCTGTGGCTGTACTTTTGCCTGATGACACATTATACTTAATTTATGTAAACTAAAAAAAAATGAAACATTTAATATTATTTTAATTAAGCAATGAGTAAAGAAATAAAAAACCTTGGCTGACGATTAAATAAAACAATGTCACCATCAATTAAATGACGCTCGACAATATCACCGCATTTTAGTTCTTGAGCGACTTTATCACGATTACCGTATGCTAAATATTTTTTAAATGCACTTCCCTTTTGCTGTACATAATTTGCACCAGGATGCTTATCAATTCCATTACGAATTAATTGTTTCATTTTCTAATAAATAAATAAAATATTTAACAATTAAAATATATAAAAAAAACATGAAAAATTACCTGTAAATTAGCTGGTTGTACACGTTCCGGGTAAGTTAAAATTTTAGCTACTCTTTCTGGCACACCAACCTGATGTATCATTAAATTCGGATCTGGTGAGATGACAGTACGTGCAGAAAAATCAACACGTTTGCCAGATAAATTACCACGAAAGCGTCCTTGTTTTCCTTTTAACCGTTGAACAATTCCCCGTGATAAACGTTTTGGCTAAAAATGGATTTTATTTTTCAAATTAAAAATTAACGAAAAACAAAACTAATTATTACCATCATGCTCAGCGGGACACCTGACACTTCACTATTAAAATATAATGCAACATGCAATTGTAGAAAATCCCAATCTTCTTGTATTAAATCAATTTTACCACCTGAATTCATATGCTTAGCGATTACATCATTTATTAAAAGAATTTCACTTTGTTTCATTGTTAGATCATCTTCAGTACTTCAATTAAAAGTAAAAAAATGTTATTAAAGAAAAATCACTATAAAGTAATTAAAATACACACGTTCCAGCTTTGATTTCCGATACAACGGACGGTCTTATACAGACTGGCGGTACAAATATTCTTGTAAGAATTAAATGAACTGGACTAGCATTAGGTGCAGTCATACCTAAAAGCGGTATATCACCTTTAGGTATATTTTTAAACAAATCTAATACTTGTAATGCGTTTAACTCATGAATTAATGCGGATGGTCCAATTGTTTGTGCTAGTTCTCTATTATTTGAAACAGATGTTTGTAATTCCTCTAAAAAATTTTATGTCTTTTTTATAAGAATTTATTTATTTATAAGAATATAATTACCTAATGCATTAGACAATATCGGATCCGATAATTTTTTACCACGAAATGGTTCATGTAGTATTTTCATTAAACCCGGCCCTTTTTTAACTGGACCATTTATTTCGCCGCAATTAGGACATTTTGTATGTTTTTTAGCTTTTAACAAAATTAAGCCATGAATTTGTTTCTTCGCTAAATATGATAAATTTGGATTAATTAATCTTTTACGAAAACTTTTCTTATCATCTGCTTTTAACATGACATGAGCACATATCTGAAAACAAAAATATTTATACAATCATTTTATTTTGTAATAGCAAATTTTATTTACTTTGCATATAGACTGCAATATTGTTATAGTTGCTCGGAAATGTCCAACATGAAATACTGGAAGTGCCAAATCAAGATAGCCAAAATGACCAACGCATTCATTTAAACCTTGATTACATGTTTCACATTGAGCATCCTTTTGACTAACGCCCTAGAAAAATATACAATGTTTTAAAAAATTTTTAGTTAAAACTATTTTTCATAATAGTTTAATACCATTCGTCGATCTAAAACTCCATACGGTACCGGTATCCTACCCTGATCCTGATTATATAAATTTTTAGCAACAATTTGTATATGTGCTTGTTGCTGAATGGAAGCGGCACCATCAATTCCAAAGTGTACATGAGAACTAAAATATTAATAAATTATTAATTACTAGACAGATAAAATGCGAAATACATTTTTTAGGTTAGGAAAAAAAATTATTGTTAGATACAAACATTTTTTTTATAACATCAGCTTCACGAAATTGCTCCTTTGGCATTTTATTTATTAAAGCTAATACAATATATCCATAAACACTTTAATTAAAACTTATTATTACTAAAACTTCTATTAAATTACTATTATCTACCACAAACTTATGAATTTGACTTTTCAAAATAAAAACATAACCTCTACATAAATGTTGACATTTGCAAGCAACAGTTATTTTTATTCACAATGGTTAATTTTTCTTCAATCAAAATAAATTTCTATATCGTTTTTCTCATAATTACCTAATAGAAGATTTCCATTTAATTATATAGTTATGTTATTTTTTATAAAAAATAAATCATAAATCTAATAATAAAATATAAAATTTATTAAAAAAAAGTAACCAAATAAATTAAAAATTAGCAAGTTATTAAGTAAAAACATATTTGTCAGCTGTTCCATGCGTATTAACGTCATTATCTCTTTTGAAATTACGTCCATAAATAGCAAAACTCAAAAGATTATCTCTAGGTATCAATGTTATATTTTTCAACAATAAACTATCTGAAAAATATTCTTCACTTTCTATATATTGAAACTCATCTGGTCTTAGAGGTAAAATTGATGTATCAACAGTCGTTGGGAGCATTAAAATTTTTTCTTTATCCGATTCAAAACTTCCAGTTATATTTATCTTATTAAAATTAATTTCATTTACTAAATTAATATGACTGTTGAAACGTAAACCGCATGATGATGTATTTGTATTATCTGTACAAGCTATCAAACCACAAACAGATGAACCAGCAGGTATATGACCATCAAAAATTCTAATATCGTCGAAAATTGTTATAGCATATTTGTATGAATTCTAAATAAACCAGAAAAATGCATTTTAAATATCAATTAGCAAAATAATTACATTTCAATTTATTAACTTGGCCATCCTGAACAGGGCTCTTAGTGATATTAAAATGAAAATGACAACAAAGCCTCCCAAAACATAGCTGTGTATCAATCAGATTATTTTCAGTATTTAAAAATTCAATTTTGTAAATACTTAAATTCTCACGTTTTAATCTAAGATCAAGCATCCTCTCAGGTGTATCTGAAATGATATTTCTTTCGCTAACAACAAGTGGTTCAAGTGTTTTTCGTTTCTGTACGATCGCTACTAGTAATTTTCTATAATTTATGTAAATAATTACATATATTTTAGGAAACACTTCTATACTACATTAGAACTAACGTTTGATTTGTGGAGCTCATTAAAGCAGTTACAGCACCTTGATGTCCGGAATAAATTCCACTTCCTGTGCTACCAACACTTGGATTATTAACACCAGCTGCCAACAAATTTACATTAGTCACATAAGCCCAATTTTGTTGAAGTTGAACAGCTGTTAAGAAAGGAAGTTGAGACAACCACCTCGTTGACAAAATAATATCAAAAATCTTTTTACTTACTTCCACTTCCTTTGACTCAATAATTTTCAAAAATTCATTTAAATTCTTATTTAAACGTGATATACTTGATAGATTTGATGGCGCCGGATTAAATTCAACAACACCGGCAATATATGTTCGTGACTCAGGTGTTGATTGCTTTTTAATTACAATTTATATTACTTTTTTAAAAAATATAATTAAACATAATGTAGGACGATAAAAACGTAAATAAAAAAATAAACAATTTCCCATTCAATTAATTTAAAAATACCATAAATTTCATACAAACCAGGTACGATAATTTATTTAAAAATAAATTTATATAAAAAAGTTTTAATAACATTTTTATATGACTTTTATTAATAAATTTATAATATTGATAAGCGATATATTGTTGTTATTATTTTTATTTAATTTTTTTAATTAAAACTTCCCTTATAAATGATTTATAATAATTTTTTAAAATGGATTGAATTTATTTTTGTTATGTCGCAAAAAAAAGAGTTTATTTCTATTAAAATAACAAATAAAAGACTTAAAAGGCGAAGAAACTAACAATAATTTAGTGTTCAAATATCTGATTCATTTTTTTCTTGTAACACAAAAACTATGCAATGTAAATTCATACGAAGATGAGTTAATTCTACTTTTCACTGTCTAATCGAGTAATGAAAATTTTACATAACATTTCATTTGATCTGGTCACGAAGTATACTGCACGAAGTATATACTGTGATATAAAATGAAATTATAAAATATTTAATAATAGTTAATATAATTTTATTATGAATTTGAAAAAATAGTTTAAAACTACTGTAGTACATAAATATGTTTTCGATAATTATTTTAAAACATAACAAATGTTACCATTTGTAAGCAACATTTATGATTATTCACAATGGGTAATAAATTTCTATATCGTTTTTCGAAATTACTTGTTAGTGGATAACCAAATTTTTTATAATTTTATATTTTGTTTTAAAAATATGCAGTAATTTCATTAATCAAGTATAAAATTTATTAAAAAAGTAATAAAATAAATGAAATAATAAAAATTATTTTTGTAAAAACAAATTTGTTTGCTGTTCCATGTGTATCTTTATCATCTTCTTCATCATCTCTATTAAAATTACGTCCATAAATAGCAAAACTCAAAAGATTATCTCTAGGTACAGTAAGTATCAATGTTATATTTTTTAGTAATAAACTATCTAAAAGATATTCTTCACTTTCTATATATTGAAACTCATCTGGTCTTAGAGGTAAAATTGATGTATCAACAGTCGTTGGCAACATTAAAATTTTTTCTTCATCCGATTCAAAACTTCCAGTTATAATTATCTTGTTAAAATTAATTTCATTTACTAAATTAATATGACTGTTGAAACGTAAACCGCATGATGATGTATTTGTACTATCTGTACAAGCTATCAAACCACAAACAGATGAACCAGCAGGTATATGACCATCAAAAATTCTAATATCGTCGAAAATTGTTATAGCATATTTGTATGAATTCTAAATAAACCAGAAAAATGCATTTCAAATATCAATTAGCAAAATAATTACATTTCAATTTATTAACTTGGCCATCCTGAACAGGGCTCTTAGTGATATTAAAATGAAAATGACAACAAAGCCTCCCAAAACATAGCTGTGTATCAATCAGATTATTTTCAGTATTTAAAAATTCAATTTTGTAAATACTTAAATATTCACGTTTTAATCTAAGATCAAGCATCCTCTCAGGTGTATCTGAAATGATATTTCTTTCGCTAACAACAAGTGGTTCAAGTGTTTTTCGTTTTTGTACGATCGCTACCAGTAATTTTCTATAATTTTTGTAAATAATAAAATATATTAAAGGAAACGTTTCTATACTACGTAAGAACTAACGTTTGATTTGTGGAGCTCATTAAAGCAGTTACAGCACCTTGATTTCCGGCATAAATTCCACTTCCTGTGTTACCAACGCTTGGATTATTAGCACCAGCTGCCAATAAATTTACATTATTCGCGTACGCCCAATTTTGTTGGATTTGAACAGCCGTTAAGAATGGCAGTTGAGAGAACCACATTAGCGACAAAATAATATCGGTAATCCCAGATTGTAAAATTATCATGGAAGGATTATAAAATATTATATCGAAGCATGTGAAATGTCCAAAAGTGACACCAAAGTCAGTAGTAAATTTACCAATATCACTAATCACAGTAGTATTTATTGCAAACTCACTAAAAAGATTTATTTTTCTATATCGTGATATTATATTCCCTGTTCGGTCAAATACAACATTCGTATTGTATAAACTTAATCCATTATTAGCACAAGGTCGCGTATCCTCAATTTCGATTTGACTTTCTGCTGTGCAATCGGATTTTTCCGTTAAATTAATAAGAACATATTTAGCCGCTTTGCGTACAGCACATGATAGTTTAACTAAAAAATCTTCATAAATTCCATCATCAGAATCACAAGGAGCAATTCCTAAACTTGGATTTGGCACATAGCTTGTTGTGTCAATATTATTTAATGTTGCTTCGGGAAACACAAGGATGTCAACAGGCTATTCAATGGAACAAAAAAAGAAATTTATATTTATATATATTTTTGGTTTATGTTAATCAAAAATCTTTTTACTTACTTCCACTTCCTTTGACTCAATAATTTTCAAATATTCATTTAAATTCTTATCTAAACGTGATATACTTGATAGATTTGATGGCGCCGGATTAAATTCAACAACACCGGCAATATATGTTGGTGACTCAGGTGTTGATTGCTTTTTAATTACAATTTATATTATTATTATTTTTATTAATAATAAAACATAATATAAAAATAAATAATTTCCATTAAATTAATTAAAAAATACCATAAATTTCATACAAACCTGATACGAAATTTTAATTACAAACAAAGTAATATATAAATATTTTAATAACATTTTTATTTTAATTAATTAATTAAAAATAATAATTTTAATCGATAAACAATATTGTTGCGATTATTATTTTTATTTATTTACTTTTCTTTAATAAAGCTTTTTCTTTATAAATGGTTTATTAGAATTATTATTTGAATTGACTTTAATATTTATACATTTTTATATTTTTATTTTCTATTTATATCAATATTTATTTATTTATTTTCTGTTTCTATAATCTAAATTAATGATTAAATGATAATTATAATAATAATAAAACCGAGACTATATGAAATAGCAAATAATAATGTAATTTATGAATCAATCAAAACCGTCATTATTGTTACTTGGATTAATTATATTAAATTAGCAAATAAATCATTAAAAACAGGAAGAAGAATTCATAACAATAGTGTAATGTTCAAAAAAAAAAACGTCTGATTTATCAATATTATTTTGCAATGAAAGTTATCATTCAAGATAAGTTAATTCTACTGTAATGTGTCTAATCGTGTAAAGTACATTTTATTTGATCAGATCAGCAACAATATAAAATTTATTAAAAATCACATAAATTTTGTATATAATAGATATTCTGATTAATACGATTATTAAAATCAATAAAAACAGAAAAGTGGAGAAATTAAAACGATTAAAAATGTAAACAAACTGTTAAGTACATAAATATAAAAAAAGTAAATAAAAACAGAAGCACATTATAATTATAATAATTAAATGTAATCTATATAAAATTAAGTATTTTCAATATAAAATAGCTTCACTACTTTATTCATTCATTAATGAACAACAAAAATGTGATTAGAAAAGTATTTTTTTTTAATTGCTTTTATTGATTTTATTGCTATAATTGAGAAATTGTGTTTGCTGTTAATTATTTAGTGGCAAATTGGATTTTCAACATAATATTTGATTAATATTATTTTAAAACAGATACGGGAGATTCGACTTAGAACTATAGATTAAATTACATTAAACTTCATCAGCCCTTCTGAATTTATCCACTGGTTCATCAAGTATTAAAATCTATGAAAAAAACATTGTTAAAGATATTATTGACAAAAATTCAACTGTAAGTCTACGTATTATCTCTATAATCAACAAGTAATTTATTCAATGTATTGATTTTACATATTCTAAAGTTCATATAACATAATCATCGTACAAATAATACTGTATGAATATGAAGTATGTGTAGTAAAATAAGAAATAGAAAAAAAAATAATAATAATACTACAATTTTATTATGAATTTTAAATTTTATTAATACTACTATATTGTAATTATAAGTACATAAACATGTTTTTTTCGATAATTGTTTTTAAAATATAAAAATTTAATTTGTTAAATTTCCTTTTCTAATAAATATAAACAACGATGATTATCTGTGTAAAAATTAATAATAAATATAATGGTAACAGAATATTAACAGCAATATTTTTTTTTTTTTTTGTAAATTTATTATTAATTTTAATTAATAAAACATATATAAGAAGCATGAACTAATTATTAATAAGATTTGACAAAATTGTATTTGCATTGAATTGTTTTTGTCACGATTGAAATTTCTACCATAAATAGCGAATGTTAATAGATCACTACGCGGTGATAATAATTCATAAGTAATATTTTTCACAGTACGTTCTTCCAAATTAAATTCACTGCTCATTTCGTACTTATATTCGATTGGATAGAATGGTAATATTGTAATATCTAGACTATTGGGTAACATTAAAATTTTCTCATTTATTTCAAATTGACCAGTGATTTTGATTTTGTGAAATACAATCTCCGGTGTAAATACAGTTTCGCTGTTAAAACGTTCACCGCAACTGTTAAGATTCTCATTAGTGCATGCGACAATTCCACAAACAGCTACTCCACCAGTTGCAAATCCATCAAACGAACGTGTCGAATCAAATACAACCATTCGGTAATAATAAGATTTCTATAATTCAGAAAATTCACTGTAATATTTAAAAAACATTTAATGTAACAATCAAATTTAACCTTTCCATCCGTAATATTATCTTTTCTTATTTCCATAGTGAACTGACAACAGAGCTCATTGAAACATAATCTTTCATTCACTTCCGTTAATTCTTTGTTAATTATTGCTGTCGTATATTGATCAAGAACATCTTTCTTTAATTTTAAATTTAACATTTCTTGCGGTGTTCCTGATAATGATAATTTTTGTAGATTTGAATCCATTTGTATGTTTTTTTCTGCCTTTTTATACACCACGGATGAGTATAATTGCCTAAAAAGAAGTCAATCGATTAAAAATTAACAAAATTTGTAATCAAAGAATAAATATCGATTTACCTTGTTTGATTAAAGGCCATAACTGAAACTAATGCACCATTTTCTCCCGCATAAATGCCACTTCCAGTACTACCGACTTTTGGATTATTAGCACCAGCTGCAAGTAAATTAACATTATTCGCGTACGCCCAGTTCTGTTGTATTTGAACAGCAGTTAAGAACGGTAATTCAGAGAACCACATTGTTGGGAATATAATATCACGTATTCCCATTTTAATCATTTCCATGGCTGGTGTGTAGAACATAAGATCAAAACATATAAAATGGCCAAATGTGACACCAAAGTCTGTTGTAAATGTAGCAATTTGCGGCACAATTTCCGTACTTATGCCCATTTCACCAAATAAATTAATTTTCCGATAACGTGAAATCACTGAACCATTTTTATCAAACACTACATTAGTATTGTATAAATTTAATCCATTTTCTTCATCACCACATGGGCGTGTATCACCATTTGCTGACTGACTTTGTGCAGTACAATTGGATTTTTCTGTTAAATTAATAACAACGTATTTCGATGCTTTACGTGCCGAACACGATAATTTAATGAAAAATGATTGATAAATTTCTTCCCTATCATCACAGGGTGCTGTCATTGTATCCGGTTCAGGTACATAAGTTGCAGTCAATCGTTGATTAAGTGTTCCCTCCGGAAATACAAGAATATCCACTGTCTAACATTAAACAGTGATTATTATTGTTGGTTTTTCTTTTTAACTCGATATTATTAAATTACTTACCGGTGATGATTCAATCATTCTAACGTATTCAGCAGTGTGACGGTCCACCAATTCTTGTGACGTCATTGCCAAAGATTCAACAGCAAATTCAACAACACCAGCCACATAAGTTGGTGATGATGGTGACGATGCCTGACAGATTTTTCGTTATAATTTTATTTATTTTTTTAAATAATTAATATATAAATACCTGATGCGTTATTATAATAAAAAAATATAATAAATAAACGTTTAAAAAGTATTTAATCATTTTAATAGAATGGAATTATATTTAATTATTTAATTTGTAACAATTACCACACTTCAAATTTATTAATTAACTAAAAATAATAATTATATTATTATTATATAAAACTTTAAAAAAAAAACAATTTTTACTCTTTTTCTTTTGTTGCTTTGTGTTATTGTAAGATGCTTATCAAAATTAAAATAAATAATTTTTATTTCTTACTTTTTAATTGTTATCACCACTCAAAAATTCATAAAATTTTATTATTGAAATTATCTTGTCTATGTAATTTTTATTAAATGGTTTCTTTTAAACAACCAAAATCATTGATCGGTGAACATTGATTATAAATAATACAATTATTTTATTTAAAAAGAGAATTTCATTTTTAATTGATTTAATAAGTTTTTTTCTGTTAATTTATTATCTATTGTTGTTTTATATGTATATGATATTATTACAAAAGAAAACAACATTCGGTGTAGCAATATTTGCACATTGATTAAATTTGTTTTGATAAATATGCATACAGTGCACACAGCTATAAGCTAATTATTATTATAACATCCAGTAAAGTAGTAAAGCAATTAACGTAAAATCTAGGTGAACATCGATAATGTTGTAAAAACAAAAAAAAAATAAAGGAAATTATATATAAACATTTGATTTGAGAGTAATTATTTATTTTTTCATAAAAATATTCACTATTTAATTAAATTTGATAAAATTAATATTTTTTCGTTTTAAAACTTGGCTCATCAGTATTAGCTGAAGAGTTTCCACTGCCGCCAACACTACTTGAACCGGCACCAGAATTACCAGCGCCACCTCCACTTCCGCCAGAACCACCACCGCCAGCTTTTCGTTTATGTATTATATTCTAAAATAAGAAAAAATAAAATTACTTAATAAAAGTTTCTAATTTAAACATTTTTTTGTCTTTTTACCTGAATCTTCTGCCATTCACGATCCAATTCAGCCTTTTCACTTTTTTCAGTTTTATGTTTACGAGTTTTTCTACCGTCTTGCATTTTTACACCATACTGAAAGGCGGCTTTTGGCAACGCTTCTTTTGTACTCATGTAATCTGAGTATTCTTCTTGTGTATCAAAATCCCAGCGACCAATCGGCCCTTTTTTATTACCTAAATCCATTTTAGTGTAATCAACTTCATCATCTGAATCATCAATTGCGTCATTCATTTCTTGTAAGCCAGGATAACATTCAGCGTATCCTTCAGGTTCAGATCTTAGTTTTGATATTAACGTTGCTGAAAATTTGGGCGGTGGTGGAACTAGAAAATAAAAATAATTTAAAAAAATTAAAATTGTGAATGAAAAATATATAATTTTAATAATTACTTGTTGAACTCGTTCCGGCCTCTTTTTCCTCTTGTTCGCTAGATTTATCAAAATAGTTACGATTGGATTTTCTGCTATTATCAGTAGATGCTTTTATACTATTGCTATTTTCACGGCGTGAAGGTTTATAATCCCCAATATCATCGTATATTGAATCGTCATTCTTTTTACTTTCCGGAACTTTAAAAAGTGGTTTATCTTTGTCCTAAAAATTAAAAGAAAAAAGAAAATCATAAGGAACAAATAAAAATTTATAATTTTTGTCTTGATTACCCTCTTTTTGTTCTTTTTACCGCGTCCACCTTGTCGTAGATATGATAAAATTTGTGCCAACTTATTGATGACAATATCATTAGTGGTTAATGTTTGTGTATCCTCAGGTGAAAGTGGAACATCCGCTTTAGACCTAATTAATGTGGTAGGTATGTCCGATTCCGCGTTTTCGTCTTCCAACTCAATAACGTATGCCATACGGCCAGGAGCAAATAATTCATTACGTTCAATATGTCGCGACCGATAAGACGTTACCAATTTATGTATATTACGTCCAATAACTGATTTAAATTCTAATTCATCGTTTTTTGGCTTCTCTGGCTTTTCAACTTCAGTCTTTTCAGTTGGTTTTTCTGTTGTCTCCACTAATTTCTCAAGTTCTTCCTCTTGTTCTACTTCTTTTGTAACTATTTCACTACGTACTTTTTGTAATAAAGCATAATCAAGGCCTTTTACTAAATGAGTATGCTCCATATCACCACCAAGATACTTTGATTCTTGAATCATTTGTCGTCGCCTTTCGGCAGCATCTAATCCAGATTTTACATCTGGTGCAACAGCACGATAAGCACTTCCGGCATTGCCGTTCGGATCATTCGCTTGGTAATCAGGATTATGCCCGTCACGACGTTCTCTAGCGCGGTCACGATATTTTTCAGCCAATTCAGCTAATTTATTATCTTCTTGCTTCTTTAAGGCAGCATAGTAACTTTTTTTCTTTTTTCTTGCTTCATGTTTATCTGACTTTGGTTTTAGGCTAAAAATAAAACAATTATTTTATCACTGCTATTCATTTATAAAGTAATATTTTTTATTACCTAGGCTTGGCCATAGCCTCACGTATAGAACCGGAAGCATTAGGAGCCCCTGAACTACCTACTCTAGGTGTCATTAATAATTTACGAAAATCTTCATTCGTTAAACGTTGGGATTGAGGTGGTTCCTCAGACCCATGAACCACTTCTTCTGACGGCATCTTTATTATTTATTGTTATTGTTTATATCAAATAATTTTACTTTACAAATAATTATCTCACTAATATGAAATCTCTAAATTAAAATAAACGTCAAAAATGACATTTAACACAAAATCAAAATAAAATTTATGTTCACCACAGTCGGTAATGCAGAGCACGGAGCTAATTATTTATATTCACGTAACAAAACATAGTGTGTTGAATTTTAAAAAATCGTTAAAATCTTTTAAATAATGCATTTATTATTAGAATGTATATTTTGGTAATATTAATATAATTAAACTAAAGAGAAAATATTATTGCTTATATGATTAAAACATTTGTACAGTAACAACTGGCATAATTATTTCTTTCGATCCTTTATCCGAAAATCTATATTTTTGCATTCGATTTAATTGTGTCTTAGGCATCTCTAAACTATTTTTTGACACCATACTTTTTTTTGAACTTTTAGGTAAATCTATTGATTCTTTATTTACAAACGTATTTGCCTTTGTATTCGGTATATCAGTCTTGGCGAACGTTCTTTTTGGTTTCCTACTTATTGGCGATGCCACTTTAAGTTTTATTCGATCAACCTGAGTTTTAGTTTCAATTTTAACGTCACCAATATTTCTTTTTGGTTTTTGACTTTCTTTTATTTTTTTATGGGAACTCTTTACTAGTTCTACGTTCCGCATGCGACCACATGTATTATAGTCATACGATGATAAGGAATTTGTTGGCGTATTATTTGGTGGGCGACTTTCTGGAGTTTTTAATGTTGTGGGTGGCGAGTTTAAAACCTTTTCATTATATTGTGAAACAATTTTATGCTTCTTTGGAAAATTTCTTTTGGATTTTTTTGAAGTATTGCTATTTAATTGGGATAAATTTAAATTGAATTTTGGCAATATTTGTTTCGTGGTTTCATCATGTTCATCAACGGGGACTATTATATCGGCACTCTTTTTATTAAATTTTACTTGTTCAATATAGAACTCTGTGTTAGTATCTTCCTTGTTCTCATGACAGTATGCATCAGAGTTTTTAATGCTATTTTGTAACTTTTTACTAGCGGTTATACGTCGTACAAAAGCAGTTGAATCTAATTTTAACGCTTCATCATTGCCAGAACTCTTATGAAACGATAATGCATTTTCAATGTGACGTTCAGCATCCTCCAAAAACATATTGACTTTTTTATTATGTGGCTCTTCCATTTCTTAAATAAAATTTATTATTTTTATTTATCTACAATAATTATAATAAATTCATTTTACCAATTATTTGCGGCGTTACTGCTTGATTTTTTTCTGTTTCTGCTTTTAACAGATCAATTACCTTATCATTTTCACTATTTGTTTTATATAACACTTAAATTAATTGAATAAATTATTATTTATTTATATATATATATATATATATATAATTTAAGAAAAACAAATTATTTAAATTTACTAACATTTAACATTAAATTTACTGCTACCATCGCGTAACTGCTTTCGACGATTTTCTATGTACTCAGATATTAATTGTGGTTGACTTGGAAAAAACTCTTTAATTATAACCATTTTCTGTGTGTCCAATTTTTAATCATATAATACAATAAAAATATTTAAAATAAAATAATTATAGAAATTATAATAAATAAATAAATAAGAGAAAATTTATCAAATGAAAAAGAAAATAAAATTAATCATTAAATTGTTTGTATTTTTTTATTTGTTTTATTAATTAATTTAAATTTTTTTCTAAATTAAATTTTTTAATATAAAACAAATAAATAAAAATAAATAGTTGACAGATATTATTTTTATGAAATTTAAACGAAAAATTAATTAAATTAAAAAGAAATTTAAATTTTTAAAAAGGATACTGAGATTCATTATATTTTTTATTCTTTAAGTTTTTTATTCGTTGGTTTAACTCTAATAAGACGACGATAATAATGGGTCGCATGCTTCCTTAAACGAATCAGTAGAAAATAAAGAACTTCAATTAATGATATACAACTCATACCTAAGCATAAATTAAATGCTCCACCTAAATTTGCTGCGATAATAGTTCAAAAATAATTATTATTTTAATTATTGTTATTATTATTATTAATTAAGGGATAAATAATTACACAATAATGATATCCATGACATTACGACTATTTTTTTATTGACAGCAACTAATTGATTTGATATAAAAATATGCACGATAAACTCATATGACGTTAGATTTCTGTCCTTACTGAAATTATTAAGATTAATTAATAAAATACATACAAGAAAGCATAAAACCTACTAAAGTTCATAAATGGAATAATTATTCGCATTTATTGGTGACGTATAGGATGATGTTTCATATGTGACATCGCTGCAGGATGGATAACATTCGCATTCAATTTTCTTAAACATATCTACAAAGGATCAAACATGGAAAATTAAATTTTTAATTAAAAATTTTTAATAACAGGGATAAATAAAATATTAATTACAATAATTCTCAACAAAGCACATTGCCTCGATAACCGTACAATCTGTTATATTTTTTTTTAACTCTTCTTCAGGTGTTAAACGTGGTAATTGATACGGATGACAACCACATAAACGATGTACAGCATCACGAAAACATTTCAATGTACAAGCTGGCTGTCGATACGTTTTTGCATCAGGAAAATCATTTGCCGATATACAATTCCTCTGGCGAAATGGTAACAATAATACTTGGTCAGAGCATCTTGAGTCTGTCGGTATAACCGATATGTACGTTTCCATGCCAGTTGCTATAAGAGTAGTTGGTGATGATTCAACAGCAAAATCATTTGGATGATGTATCATCATCTAAAATAGAAAGATTTCTTCTTTATTTATTAAATTGTTAATATTTTGTAGAATTTATTTTTAATACCACAAAGCCGGCTGAAAATAATCCGCCAGATTTTCCATCAGCAATTTGTGGATATCCCGAGCCAATTATTGATAAAGCTCCATATACTTCATATGCATTTGTTGTGAAAAATTCACCATTTATATTATTTGCATCGTAGTTAAACGAACAACAGGCACCATAATGAGATGTTGTCGTTTTCCATGTCAAATATTTATGATTCTGGAAGCAAGGGAATGATTTTCCAGCCCAACGACAATTTAATATAAAATCCTCACATGTCTGTGATTACAATATTAAATAAAAAATTAGGAATATTAAACAAAAAAAGAGATTACCAACCATGCCCAAATCCATAATTGCTTGAAAAACAGAAATATTATTAATCACTAATAGTTCATGAATAATTTGTAAGGATCTTCTAGTAGGATAAATCCATTGATGTTCTGTAAAAATAGCTAATGATGGTAAAGCATCTAATAATTCTTCTTCAGTTGTTTTAGGAGGGAATTTCCTAGAAAATGAAACCATTTCAAATACTTTTTTCCTTTTGTATCTGTTTGATTGGTCACTTACACATGTTTTATCCATTCTATCGCCTTAAAATCCATAACACTTTGCGGATGACACAATGTAATGCCAGGATATGGAATAAGATTTGTTGACACAGATGCATCTTTGGTCATTCGCGTTGGCGAATCTACATAACGTTCCCAGAGTAAAAATACTAATGTAGCAGCCAATGAGACTAACATTATTGGAACAACAGTCCACACAAATCTTTAATTTAAAAAAAAAATAATTTTTTTGATTAAGGAAATAAATCAAAAAAAAAATCACCTTGGAAAACCACTGGTTACATGTTTTCGTAAATAATAGAAGCCATTTACTTTCGTCATAAGGGCATACTCATAGAAGGTTTCTTTTATGCCTAGCCACAACCAATTACCTTTTATTGTTTCATTGCGTACAGGATGACTTATTGATATTAAAATTGGTTCCATTTTTTTCTCCTTATCTTTTATCATAATTTTTTTTTTGTTTTTTTTCTAAATTTGTTTAGCACAATATTTGTTTACACCAACTATGACAACTGATTTGAAGTTGTACCTAGCTGATGGTTTTATATTCTGTATGATTAGTTCATTAATTATTCATATTTCTGCTATGTTTTTCATATATTTTCTTTTAATTAATAAAATTATTGATTAACATGTTAACATGTACAATGTTTTTATTGCTTTCAATTATTAATTCCGATTATTGGTTGTCAGATTTCAGCCCAAACAAAAAACCCCTTTTTCTTAGGTATTATCATGCTGAGCTGAGGGTATTATCATAGTATGTTGTCATTAAATTAATTATGTTAATTATGTTCAATGTCGTACTTATGGTTTTAAATAAATTAATAATTATAAATAACAAAAAAAAAATATTATCACAATTATATTAAATAATTGCTGCTTAAGGTATTTTTTATCAATAATACCTGTTTGCTACTTATCAATAACAAAACTACCATAAACAAATAATATAATTTTATTAACTAGAAATAAATAAATAAATAAATTAATCAAAGATACAAACTGTAATCTTTTTTTAAACTTTTAATTATGATAAAAAACAAAAGGATTGACAAAAAAAAAAAAAAACCAAACAAAGATAATAAACGAAATCATTAGCACCCGCTGTACATATACATATGTACATAAATATCCCATTCATGTTTGTTGTTAATTTTTAATCGAGATTTTACAATTGATTTTGACTATTTTTATTTATAAACAAATAAAAAAATGTAAATAAATAACCCAAAAACAGTGGATTTTCCCATATCGTTATACTAAAAAAATATAATCAAAAAAAATTTTAATTAAGATAAAATAGAAGCAGAAATATTTATTAATTTTTTAGTTGAAAAATAGCTAGCTAAAAATAATATATGATTTTGATTAAGATAGGTATAGATTAACAATTGAAAATTGTTAATTGCGACAATTTATTATTTTCATTGCTGATTAATTGGGAAATTTGTAAAGAATAACAATAATATTTAGGTAGTTGGGATTTTTGTTTTTGTTTTTGTTATTTTTAAAGATTAGAAATATTTTTATAAGTAAATTGTAATCTAGAATTATCTTAAATCACGGTCAACATAAGATAATACACGTAATTTTGCTATTATCAACTAGATGTTTTTACTATTGCACCTGGGGTGCTCCTTTATCTATTATGCAATCCTTTAATTAATTATATTATATAATTTAAATGTTTGTTATAATTTTAGTTGTTAATTTCTTTAGTTATACAGGATTTTTTATAGAAACAACAATAGGCAACTGTAAAATAAGTCATTATATACGGATATATCTGTATAAAATTAAATTTACTACCTTATCAGTTATACTTCGTTTTATTTAATTAAATAAGTAATATTTTTAGATATTATTAAGAGCCTGACGAACACTTATAAATAAAAAATTGTTTTTGTATTAAAGTGTAGTAAAGAATAAAAAAAATAATAATAATTAAAAAAAAAATTGATAAGAAATTTTACGATTGATTTTATACTAAGTTCGTCTGCGTTAAACACACAGATGACTATCGTAAATTTTACAAAAACAAAAAAAGGTATAAAAACGATGCGAATTTTGTATTAAAATTCAGAAGTTGAATAGAAGTTGTTAAAAATACTAAATATGAAGCTTTTTATTGTTGTTGCTGCCCTCGTGGCATGCGCTGTGGCTACAGCGGTAAGTTTGCTGATCACTATTGTTTTGGTTGCCTTAAATAATTAAGTGAATTATATTTAAATTACTATTATTATATTATAGCCAATTGCATACCCAGCCCATCCAATGGATTTCCCAGACATGATTGAGGGACGTATTGTTAATGGTTCCCCAGCAGCCGTTAATCAGTTCCCATGGCAAGTAGGTCTACGTATGACTGGTGCTGGTGGTGGTACCTCAGTATGCGGTGGCTCAATTATTTCAAGCACATGGGTTTTAACAGCTGCCCATTGCGTCCGCAATATGGTGTCTTTCTTAGTTGGATTTGGTTCAAACTCATTAGCTAGTCCAAACACAATTACAGCTACACACAGAATTGAACATCCTAACTACAATCCATCAAACTTAAACAATGATGTTGCTTTAATACAATTACCATCACCTTTGGCATTCGGTGCATCAGTTGCTGCCATTCGTTTGCCAACTTCATCCCAAAATACTGTCACTCATTGGGATCAACAACAAGCTACAGTATCTGGATTTGGTCGTACCTCAGATGCCCTACCCGGTGTCTCACAAACTCTTAACTGGGTTCATGTTCGCATCATTCCAAACACCGAATGTGCTGGCGTATACGGAACAAGCGTCATTGTACCCTCAGTTATTTGCGCACGTGGCTGGACCAACCCTAACCAAGGTACCTGCAACGGTGACTCTGGTGGTCCATTGATCGTTCATGAAGGTACAATCGCAACCCAAATTGGTGTTGTATCATTTGTTTCCAGCGCTGGTTGTGAGTTTGGCCATCCATCTGGTTACATGCGTACATCGTCCTTCCTCGCCTGGATAGCCTCCCACACCGATGTCCCAGTCAGACCATAAAGCATTTGTCAATAATTATACCAACACATATAAAAACTTTTTATATACAAGAAAAAATGAGAATAAAAATTAATTGAAAAAATAAAAATATATAATTTAATGGTTTCTTTTTCGTAATTTTTTTGTCATATTATCATTATCAATGTTTTACTAATTATTATTGATTCTAATCACAGTATCCAAAACATTATAATTGATTGTGTAATTTTTATTTTTTGGGTTTTTAAGCGCAATGTAACCTTAAAAACCTAATTGATTTTCAATATTTTTACTTTTTTAGAGCGTGATTTATCTAATCAATACACAAAAATATTTATTTTTCTTTTTAATATAAAGCATTATTTTTATTAATTGATATTTATTTATTTGATTTATAATTTATTAATGATTTTTTAAGATTAATTTATATATTATCAATATCCGTTTTTATTTGAATTTAATATTAAGTAACAGCTTATTTTGCATGCTTCAGATTCTAAATTACAGTAAAATTTAGTACGTGTTTCGAAAGTACCTAAAAGAGGATCGGGATTCGGTTAAATTACCCTTAAATAAAAAAAAACCCAAAGAAAACACTAGACATGGAGGCGGGGAACTCTGATTAAAATAATAAATATATTTTTTTTATTTAAATTATATACATTATTTTATACATTAAACTTAATCTACAAAAAATCTACGTCATTGACATAGTCAAGCAGAATTTCTCGCAACCTAAAAGCTTCTGCTGCTGCCTTGTTGATCCCACTTACATGTGCAGATCTTAAATTCGTTGCAACTTGCCGCCTAGTGCCTTCGACAAGTTGGTTATCATCATTATTATGGTCCACAAGGGTCCGGCTGAAATAACCACTTCTATGTTGCATTAAAAAATTATGCAGGACAAGAGTTGCCATAATAATTTTTTCAGTAGTTTCTACTTTGCCCATTATCGTAGTTGTGAGGATTCTCCATCTGTTTGCCAGAATTCCAAAGCTGTTTTCTAAAATGCATCTTGCCCTTGACACCCTCTTGTTAAAATATTCGCGCCTTGAGCTTAATGTTCGCCCAGGGAAGGGTCGCATCAAATTTCTTCGTAAAGGAAATGAGGATTCTCCGACAAAATAAAACGGAAAATTTGTTCCGGTATTTGGCAATGGGTTTAATTTCGGTGGCGGCAGCTTCCCGACGATAATGTTTTTGCCAATCAAACTTTTAGCAAAGATGCCTCCGTCACTGACGTATGCTCCTATGTCCACCGCAGTGAAACAATAGTCGGCATCACACGTAGCTAGCAGAACAATACTGTCCTTTCCATTTTGATTCCCAATATTAATGAGCTTCCCATCGATGGCCCCAGTGCAATTCGGTAATTTCCATTTATCATAGAATGCATCCGCTATGGCACACCATTCGTTTTCGTTCGGGAGTTTTAGATATGAGTCTGCGAGAATGTCATATAGCGCCTGGCACGTCTCAAAAATTACCTTTCGTGCTGTTGTATCGTCAATTTTAAAACTCCAGGCGATAAACTTGCGGCTGCACCCTTGAGAGAGGTACCTGAATGTAATAGTTTTATTAGTATTTCATAATGATTATAAAAAATAACTATTCTCCTTACAGCAATGTCACGGCGAGTTTAAATCTAGGCGACAGCGGAGTCCTGATCGATTTACGCCTCCATTTGTAAGCAACACTTTTCAACAAAACGTCAAAAACATCTGCCGTCATACGTGTCATGCCGAAGAAAGCTTCCGGGTCTTTTTCGTATGCGATGATGAAGCTGCAGGCAAAGAAGCCTTCGACATCCCTCGGCCTATTTATTTTGCGTACCGAATAGCGGCGTATAGGAAACATTTTGCAATACATATCGTACGCTAAATACAAATTATAAACAATTTTTACTTTACTCATAAGTTCTTGAAGTTCCATTTTCCGAAAAACACAAAATAACAAATTCAGAAAATAAAACAATTAAATCCACAACTGATACTACGTGGCAGAAGACTAAAATGTTTTAAATCAGTTTTTTTAAATTTTAACTTATATTCACCAACAATATCAAAAATGTATTCAATTTAATTACCTAACCGTTGGTAGCAATGCTTTAGCACCGGTTTTTTTAACACAAAACGCTAAGAGTGCTCCCACTGTGTAGTGGCCAGTTTATTAGATAAAGTTATAAAAAATATATTCATCAACTTATAATAAATAAAAATATAGTAGTAATATATAATTCATAGATTTTTTATAATTTAATGTCTAAAATAATGTAACATAAACAAAAATATAATAAACATAAACACAAAATATGAAATGTCAAAAAATATTTTCACAATGCACCCAACCTTCCAAAAACAAAGAAAAAGGACCAAAAAATACAACAATAAGCAAAAATTTACTACTGGCAATATTGAAGGTGAAGTCCTAATTTTGATTTGTACGAAGTTCGCTTCGACTTCAAAGTTGAAGTCATATTGTGCCATGTTGCATTTGTTTATGTGTGTTAGAATGAGCAAGCGGAGCGTCGACTTCAACGTTGACGTGAAACCCTCACATTGTGCACGAACCATTAAACTTATCCCCCGTTTTACACGAGGTTTTTTTAAAAAAAAAATTTAATTAGCAAAAATAAATATTTTCAATTAAAAGAACTTTTTTTATCGTTTTTTGATATACGGGTGGAACCTCTATTATTCGACTCATGGAAAATTTGACTTCCCTCTGTAATTCGAAATTTTTCACAGTCTGTTGAAAATTACATTCCTACTCTAATAATTCGGAATGTCTGTTGAAATAAAAATCAAACAAAATTCCCTGTTTAATTCGACTTTGTTTGTAATTTTCTCTTTTAATAAAAATAAAATTTTTTTTTATTAAAAAAATTTTAATATCATTAAATAAATTTTATAATAATCCAAGAAGTCGCCTTTAATTCAGCATAATTCGACTTCCCCATTTATTCGACTTAATTTTTGGGTCTGTTGAAGCATCGAATTATCGAGGTTCCACCAGTATACTATCGATAAATTGATTTGACATTTATTATTGATGCCCTGAAGAAAATTTAAAATATATAAGGAATTTGCAACATTTTAAGAAACTAGTCACCCGTGGTGATGAAAAGTTTGTCCTTGCAATAATAGTGTCATATTAAAAAAAAAGAAAAATTCTCACCTGTATATTATTTTTGATTGAATCTGTATTCACTTGTAATAAATTTAAATTGCCTAATAAATACAATACTAATAAACTACAATTTTTTTTTTTGATACTACAAGATGAAATTTATTTGTAGAAATAATTTCCAATATAAACAAAATAAATAACAATTATGTATTGACAATTATACAGTTAAAATAAATTATAAATTTTACTTATTTTCAAATACAATTAAAATTTATTTTATACAATTATAAATGTTAAAATACAGTTTTTATTATATTTTTTAAAATCAAAACATTACTTTTTGTTAAATATTTTTCATTTGTATAAAATTAAGTGTAATATTTTTAAAAATATTTACAGTATTTTTAAATCAATATAATAATTCTAATTATAGTAAATTTGACAACCCAACATTTTTTTTTATATAAAAATATATTCCTTTTGTACTTTAAGTTTCTAAATATTGTATTACTCATAAGTTCGTAGTTTATCTTAGTATATTTAACTAAATTTTAAATTTTGGAAATAGGGATAAATGAATATTTA
Organism: Ptychoptera contaminata; assembly: GCA_963942525.1. Taxonomy (NCBI): domain Eukaryota; kingdom Metazoa; phylum Arthropoda; class Insecta; order Diptera; family Ptychopteridae; genus Ptychoptera; species Ptychoptera contaminata. Next base: position 16,807,393 of record OZ012639.1, on the reverse strand, counting down.
AACAAAAAAAAAAAGTGACAAAACAAATTAAAGATTAAAAACTAATAAATAAAAACCGTCTTATGAATAAAAAAAAACTGTCAAGATATTACTTTTGCGTTAAAATTACGATGGCATCTTTTTTATAAATTCGTAAACTTATTTATTGCGAATTCTTTTAGTTTTTTTTTTTTTTTATAATTCATATGCTTTTCTATTAAACTTCATTTTAATTACAAAAAAAAAAATAAAATAATATATAGAAATATATTCTTTACTAAAGATGAAAATAATAATGTAGAAACTTATATAACACGACTTATGAAGTCAGGGTTTGTTTTATTACGCTGTCATGCACTCATCAGAACCAGTTTCATCAATTGCTATTTTAGGCTCACCTAGAGAAGTCACAAGCATTTCAACAATGTTCTTAAATAAATTACATTATATTACCATTACTTACATAATGATGTTGAATCTTTTTTTATTTCTTCCACAATCTTTTCTTTTGCTGGAGAATTAGCCTTTCTGGTATCATCTACTATAGCATCAGCCTTAACATTTGATGTATTTATTGATAAAGATTTTTTTTCTTCGTTATCGACATCTTCTAATGATGCAATGCTAAGTTTCTCTTTTTCCTTTTCTTTAAGATCTTTGTCGGATATTTCTTTTTCTACTGTCACTGATTTATCATCACATTTTTCTATTGTTGCCTCTTTTTCATTTTCTATTACTTTGCTGTCATTTAAATCCAAATTTTCTTTATTTTTACCAATATTTACGGATTCATTATCTGACTTTGTATCTTTTGAATCAGGCACAGTTTTAGTTACTATTTGAGTTTCACAATCATTCTCTTTTATTAATGTCTCATCAACAATATTGTCATTTTTATTAATTTCTTGTTGACAATCAACTTTAACAGTTTCGGGAATTTTTTCGTCTATGCCAATTGATATTTCTTCTTTTGATTCCTTTTCGGAAATATTATTTATTTGAACATCAACTTCTACTATTTCATTAACTATTTTGTTTTTTTCTTCAGTTTCCATTGGTGTTTCATTATTATCAATTTCCTAAAATTACAAAAATTAAATTACAAATCAGTTTTATTAAATAGTATTTAAAATTTACTTACTTCTTCTTCGAGTTTTTTATCGCTGTTTTCAATTTTTTTTGGCCGTCCGCGTCGCGTAGTTGACATAGACAATTTTTGTTTTTTTGCAGAAGGCGGCGGTGTACAAGGTGTAGGTGTTCCTTTTACACTCGATCTTGTCCTTCTGCGCCCATCTGTTTCCACATCTATAACACCCATATTTTTTATTAATTCTTCACTTTCAGCTTGAACTCTCTCTAACGTAGACTTTCTTTTTGACGGAGTTCGTTTTGTCTAACAAAACATGATAATAGAAAATTATTAAACTTTATATTGATAATACTTAAAAAATATATATACTATTTCCCTCGCTTTAATATTAGGTTATGTTTCGCAACGAAATAATTTACTAAATTCTTAAGCATTTTGACGAAATTTTATGTTCTAATAATTTATATTACAGTCACATATTATGCACTTTTAAATGCTAATTATATACCTATACCCATAAAGTCAAATAAAAAGTAACTAATACATAAAGACATATTTAAATAATCATTTTTTTTTTGAACACAAAATGTATGATTCCGGACTCCATGTATTTATTTTAAACTAGAGTATATGTTATACAAACATGATAATTTTGTATCGCTAGATATTTTTTTTATAACACTAATTAATAATATGAAATTTTGTACATAAAAATACTCGATATAAATTACATTTTTAATAACTATCACAATGTTATGTTTTAATAAAATGAATATCCATTGCTTGCGTCATAAAATTTTCAGACACATTTTTATATATGAATTATGAAAGTCTGAAAATGTATATATTATATTCAAAATTGTTAATATATTACAATTTTCTCTTTATTCCTCTCCCAATAAAACGGTTATTCATATTAATTCTGCAAATATTTTCTTTTGTTTTTATAGTACTAATTAAATTTTAAAACACCTTGTAATATTATATTAACTTACAGTTGTTTTATTATCATTATCATGTTGCTTTGGACTTTCGGGATGTATTTCAGACATTTTTTTAATATTTACTTACAAGCTGTACAAACACTATACACTCACATATACTACACTGTTTTGCGCTCAGTAGTTTATTTTGAGATTTTTGTTTTCAAACTTAAAATGGAGGATGCGGTTCGCGTCGGTCACGTGATGTATTACCAGATGCATATTTATTTACCACAGAATACCCGGCAAATTTAAAAAACTTTTATGTTTATTTTTATGTATTTATTTACTTTAGATTAATATAATTTACAAATTAATGTGTTGTTGTCCTTCTAAACCAAAAACGTGCTCTAAAGTCATCTGAACAAGTTAAAAATGCTGGATGTGTAGGAGAATGTATTATATATCGTACAGGACCATTATGTCCTAATGACATTAAATGTAATCGAGATGCATTACGAGAATTCCACGAACACAAAGATGTAGTTGCCTCATCCGGAAATAAGACATAGTCCTCTGTATGATTAAAAACTGCTTGTGTGTTATGTTCTTGTTTTCCAGTTGTGCCTGCTCCTGTATAAGCAATCAAACAACGACTTGTACTAAGTTCCCATAATTTAACTAATGAATCCTTCCCAGATGACAAGAGATACTAAAAATTTTCATTTTTTACATTATATTATGATTTTTAAATAAAAAGTAACGTACCTTGCCATTACGTGAAAAAACAACTGAACAAACTTCAGCACCATCGTGTGCCATAGAAAAAGTATTAATACATCGACCACTTATGCCGTCCCATAATTTTATGGAGCCATCGGAGCTACCCGATGCATAAACTTTTGCTGTTAATGCATATTTTACACATGATACACCAGATTTATGCTGTTGTGACGGAATAGCACTGGCAAAACATTGTGCTGTATTAACATCATACACGCGCAATACATTATGATCTGTACCTACAACCATATAATCACCAGCAGGATGAAACGATAAACAACGTACTGGTTCGCAGTCAGTAAATATTTTATGTGCCTTTTTTACAGATGCTTTTGAAATATCAAATAATTTAACCGAACAATCTCTGGAACCAGAAGCTAATATTTGTTCTTTCGGATGAAACTCTAGGAAAGCCACTTCATCAGTGTGATCATATAATGTTCTTATAACTGGATGACCTTGTTGCTCTCGACCAGGATCTAACTCTTCAGGTGCAGATTTAGCTAACATTCTATCAACATCTAATATCTAAAAAGAATTTTAAAATAATTTTCCATTTTTTATCTTAAATAGTCTGATAGTTTATTTATAAATTATAAAGATAAGTTAAATGGAATAATTATTACTTTTATGCTAGCATCTACACTACCAGTAGCTACTAATTGGCCATCAAAACTAAATGCCCCAGCTCGACAAGCTTGTTTATGTGAAGTAACGTAAGCGGTTTCATATGATGCCGGTTCTGGTGCCAAAGAAGTACCTTCAGTTTCAAATTCCAAATCTAAAAAATACAAGAGTTTTAATTACAAAAATGTATAGTTGTTATTTATAAAATTCAATTGACCAATTCCACAAGCAATATCATCATAAATGTTCGTTTCTCGAATTGTCTCACTTTGAATACCCACACTACTAAGTAAGATATTAAATAGACGATCACTTGGGGGACACGGAGGATCTGCTCTCACAGTGGATGATAAATCGACAGCTGCAGTATGATATCCATCATAAAACAATTGACTTCAAAGGAAATAAAATATTAAAACTGTATAATAAAATCAAATGGTGTTTACAATTTAAAACATACCTTATAATTAAACGATAAAGTATTTCTCTATTTTTAACAGTATTACTTGGGTCTAAAATTTCTTCTTTCATTTTTTTGTTATAATTTTAATTAAAATCGAATGTACAATCTATAAGAATTAGACCTAAATATGACGTTTATAGGTAAAATAAATAAAAATATTTTATTGTTTAGTATTTATTATTATTTATACATAAAATTAAAATGTTTTATTACCGATAAATATTTGGTTATGTATATTTTTATTTTTTCTATACTAAAATTTTCTTACCATATGTTATTAATAAATTATTTATACCGGTAAAGTAAGATTTCGAAAAAAAAAAAGTATTTTTACTGTTCTAAGAACACTGACACCTGGTGTGCAATAGCTATTTTTAGTTGGTAGTTTTAATTTGTAAAGGCAATTACATATATTGTTTTAAAAAAATGATTAAATTTAGAACAAATATATTTATTTTTGAGGTTAAAGTACTTTGAAATGACATTTGAAAGATTCTTCGTCTGCACATGTTAAGAATTCAATAATTTCCAAACTATATAAATATTTTAATTAATTTAAAATGAAGCGAGGTATAAAAAAGTTACAAAAAGGTAAATCTTATAAATACAATATCAATAGGAAACGACTCAATAAGAAAAGAAACAATGTAGGAAAAATTAAATGGTAAATAAACGTTTATTGTTTATGAATAGTTTTAAATTTATATATTTTTTTAGTCCTGTAATAAGAGAAGCATGGAACGATAAAAAATCAATAAGTAGAAATTTAGATGTAATGGGACTAACCTCGAATCCCAATCATACTTTGCCTATTCCGAATTACAAAAGTGAACGACTGAAAATGGTTAAATTAGTGAATGGTTTTATCGAAACAGATATTAATATAGATCAGTCACAGAAAGAAACCGTTGCCAAAAAAAGAAAACCCAAACAACATGTAGCTGAAAAATTGGCAGAAGATGCATCGGAGTATCGTGGTTCATATTTTAAGTTACCAAAAGGAATAGTTGCACATGTAACATATATGATGAATAAACATGGTTTAAATTATAAAGCAATGGAACGTGATGTAAAAAATTACGATCAAGAAACTTGGAAGCAATTACGTGCAAAAGTGAAAAAATTTATTAGCATACCTGACCAATTCAATGAATTTTTAAAAGCTAATAACATTACTCATTTAGATACAAAGGACGCAAAATGGCAAGAAGTTGGTGCCGATGATGAAGTATAAATATGTATCTTGAATTTATAGTTACATATATTTTTATACATAATCATTATTTTATTACATTATGTTTAATAAAAAGAAATAATTTACTAGAATTTATATTTTCTTAAAAACACTTATGTGTCATTATTTGACCAATTGGGCAAATAACTTCCCCAGCCTTTTCTAAAATCAGCACCTAAAATAGTGGAAAAATTATTATATAAAACAAAAAAAAAATTATAAACAAGTCATTTGAACCTTTTGCTATAATTTGTAATTTTTGAGTTTCATCCGGACTTAGTTTAAGAATTGTGTTTAAAACTGGAATTAGTTGTAGTTTCTCGTCACCACTGTTAAGACTTACAAACTAATAATGAAAGGTAAAAAATTAGTTTAGTATAACATGTATGTAAATTATATATACCTTAATAAGAACATTTTTTAAATATTCAGAATTTTGTATATGCTTTTCTCTGTCAAGAGATCTTTGTTGTCTCCGCACTTCTTCTTTAAGTACGTCGTTAAGTTGTGTTAATTTTGCTAAATCTTGTTCTGTTTCAGCTAACAGAGCCGTCAAATGCTTCACTCTTGATTTTTTTTAAAATAAAAATTTGCATAATTATAAAAATATAATTAATGTTTACTTACCGATTGTTTTGAATATTTAATTTTTCTTTAGTTGTTTCTAGTAAAACAGTCGAATCGATATCATCGCTTACAGTATCTTCGATTGAAGTATTTAATAATTCATCTAATGGTACCAAATCTCGTCGCATTTTTACCGACGACGTCTTGCGAGTCGGATTTAATAATTCAGGATTTGTGCTTTCCGACCCCTATACAAATATATAGGATAAAATATATTTATATTAATAATATTTAATAAATTGATTTTCGTTGTATTATCGCTAATTAAAGATTAGATACGTTAAAGACTTCATAGATAAGTACATAGTTAAGAGCAAAACCAATAGTTAACCATAAACATATGTATAACATAAGAAAAATAAGTATAACGCTACATACCTCTCCATCCTCTCGTACCATTAACATTAAATTAACTTTCTGTTCAGTAATTTGGTCTTTCGTAGACGTAGCACAAGCAGCATTATTATTATTATGTTTAACATTTGTATTTTTCTCTTTATCAATTTTGGAATTTATATTATCTATTATCTTAGAATATTTTTCATCAGTTTCATTTATTTGATTCTTATAATAATTGATTAATGTTTCTGTATAAATCTGTTGTTGTTTTAAAGCTTCTTGATTATCGGCATTTTGTTTATTTATTTCCCTTATTAATTTCTCATTTCGTTCTTGTGACTCATTTAATAATTTATTCAATTCATTTTGGTTTTGCTGTAATCTTTCTCGATCGTTTTTCATTTCATTATACTCATTTGTCTTATTGAATAATTTGTCCGAATAGTCTTTTAACTGCTGCTTTAGCTTATCAATGTTTGACCGTAATACTAAGATTTCCTCTTCCAAGCCATTTTCATTTGTATCTTTGGTTTGACTCTGCCGTAGTACTGATTGAGCACGTATCTAGAAATTTTATTAAATTTTAATATAAATATTTTATTATTTATATATATTCGATATTAAATTATTTACCTTATAATTAGAAAATTCCGTTTTTAAATTTATTAACTCATTATTTTTTTCTGATAATAATAATTCTATAGCGTTATTTTTTTCTTCTAATTCTACTACATGTCGTAATAATTTGTCGTGTTTAATCTTAAGATTATCATATATTTTATTTTTTTCAATTACATTTTGCGTATACTGCAATCGATAATCACATAATTCAAGCTTTAACAATTCAATATCGTTTATTAAATTATTAATTTTTTTTCCCATAGTCGATTTTGCATGGTCACTTTCTTTTAATTTTTTGTGCTGCAAATCTATTTGTTGCTTTAATACTAAATAGCAAAAAAAAAAAACAATTAATTATAGTAAATATGTTTAAATTTTTATATAGATAAATCTTATAAATTTTTAATTATTCATTCCATAAAAATTTCTACTAAGCATTAGAATTAAATTAATTCGCATACCGTTGGAATGTGTCTTTTCACTGTTTAAATTCTCTTCTAAAATTCCTATTTGATATGTTAACGTATCCATTGTACTATCTTGCGTTTTAATGGTCTCTTTTAACTAAAAATATATTATAAAAATAATTTTATGAAAATGATTGAACATTTATTAATTAAATAATTAACACACCTCTTTGTTATACAGATTTGTTGATTCCAGCTTTAGATTTATATCGTTTAATGATTTTTCATAGGCTTCCATTTCTAGTGTCATTACATTTGTTTGTTTTCCAAAGTTTTTAATTTTTTCTAATTCAATTTGTAGACATTTTTCCACTTCAATTAATTTAGTAATTTCCTTTTCCTTACCAAGCAAGACACCTAAAATATTTCAATATTAATTGGTTGCATAAAAAAATATGTTTCAAATATATTTACTTTCTAAGTCTTTATTTTTTAAATTTAGGATTTCCAATTCCTTTTTTAATTTGTTGTTTAAATTTTCATTAACACCGTCATTTACTTTAATATTATCCGCCTTTTCTAGTTTATTATTTAATTCTTTTATTAAATTTAAATCAGAATTGGATTTCTTTTTCAAAAAATCGATTTCATTTTGCAATTTATCATTTTCTTGTTGAAGTGTTTGTAAATTATTTATCAATTTATTAACGGTTTCTATTTCGCTAGCACCACTTTCAATAGATTTTAAATCACTAGTTTGATTATTTAATAGAATTGTTTGCTCGGTAATTTTTTTTTTTAATTTTATTGCATATATTCGTAATTTGTTATATTTTTCTTCATAATTTTCTTCGATCTCGTGCAACTGTGAAGTGTCGTCTTTATTTGTAGTTAAGTCAACGGATATATTATCTTTTTCATTCATTTTATCTGGTAAATCTAAATTTTGTGAATCATTTTTTTTCTTTTCTACTGTTTTACTTTCGTTATGAGTTTTAACATTATCATCAATTTTCTGTTTTAATTCATTTATTTTACTTTGTTGTTTCGATATAACTTCTCCTCGTTCCTTTATTATAGCACTAAGTTCTTTTATCTCTAATAATAAATTATCATTATTTAATGTGTAATTTGTTATTTTCGAATTAACGGCTTCTAATTCTGTCCTTAAACTCTCAATTAATATTTTATCGTTATACGTTTCACCACTTAAGCATATATTTTCTGTTGTTGTTCTTGCAATATCGTTGTCATTATTAAATGAATTTTCATCAAGTTTAATACATTTTTTAGACATATCTTCTTTATCGATTTCTACAATTTCATTAGGATTATCCATTTCACAATTCTTATAATCCAAATTTCCTAAATCTTTTTTATACTCTGAATTTAAATTTTCTATAATACGGTCTTTTTCGTCTACTAATTTTTTAAGATTACTATTTTCATTCATAATATTCTCATATACGTTTAAGGTTTCTTTTAATTTTTTATTTTCATTCTCCGATTGGTTTAATTTTTTACAGATTTGTTGTGAAACTAGTGATATTTTCTCTTGCCATTTTGGAATTGTCTCTGAATATTCTTTGATTGTTTCTAATAAAATACATTTTAATGACTTAATTTGAACTAATTTTATTGATATTTCTGATAATTTAGTTTTATATTGATTTATTTTTTGTCGCAAAATTATAATATCATCTGTCGTATTATCATTTCCTCGTATTTCTTTTTCTTTTTTATCATCCCATTTTTTTTTTAGCTTATCATAATTCATCTTCATATCATTATATTCTATTGTTAGATGTTCAAGTGACGATTTCACATCGTCATATAATTTTGTCACAATAATATTACTTTGCTTTGATTTATCAAACTCTAATAGTTTCATTTCGATCAACTGAAAATTACTTTTTTGGGTTTCAATTTCATTAAGTTTTTCTTTCAAAATTAATTTAACGTCACTCATTTCATTTGTCAGCAACAATTTGGATTGCTCTAAATTTACAATTTTCTTTTGGAATGCATCCGCACGTTCTTTATATTCAAGTTTTATATTTGTAAGTTCCTTATTTTTAAGATCAATTAAATTTTTATAGTCACTAATATCATTTTCCAAATTTCTTACATCTTTTTGTGTGTCCTCCTCTTCATTAAATTCTAATGTAGTTATTGGTTTATTACCAGTTTCTAAAGTTTCTTTTAATGCTACTATATCGCCAAATATATCACTTTTTAAGTTCACCAATTCTGTAATTTTTAAATTTAATATTGCATTTATATTTAAAGCTTGTTTAATTTTTAATGCAGAGTCTTTGAGGGTTGTTCCTAGTAGTTTCACTTCATCTGTATTTTGTGTCATTTCTAATATATTGTTTTGTTCTATACTAAATTTATTTAATTCATCTAAACTTTTCGTCAAATCATTTATTTCAAAAAATAATTTAGAAATATCACCCAATATGGTTCGATTTTGATTTTTTAAAACATTATCAGGTGAAAATAATTTTTGTTCTACATTTTCATTTTGACTTTCGAAATAAGTTATTTGTTTTTCATAATTTTCAATTTTAGTTTGATCATTTAATTTTTGTATTGTTAAAGTATCGACAATTTTTTTCATTTCATTAAGATTTTCTTTTTCGATGGCATTCTGTGTTTCATATTTGATAATTTCTTGCTTGAGGTTTTTGTTTTGCTCTGCAAATTCTAAAAATATATATATATATATATATTGTGTGTAGATTTTATATGATTGAATGTTCTTACCGTCTTTAGCATATTTCGCTTTTTGCGCTATGCTCAGTAAACCTTTGCATTTTTTAATTAAATCTTCACGACTCATGTTATCAAGTGGCCCTCTTTTTGATATATCATCCTGAAATAGTGTAAGATAGATAAGGAAATTATAATGTAATATAATATATATAAATACTTTTTCTGATGTAGTACTCATTTTCTTTTTTTTTTGGAGAATATAATTAATATATAATATTTACAATTTAATTGTACTATAATTTAAGTAAATAAATGTCACTATTATTTAATTAGTTCACTTTTATCTAAATCCATTATTATTATTTTCATTATTTCAATATATGACATATAATATTGGCCACGTACTTTATATATAAAGTAAAAAATAACATCATACTATTATACCATTATAATAGTATCATGTAGTTAGACCATTACGACCAGCCAACAATAAATTAAACACTAAGCAATTTTCTAAGCTTAATTATATATAACTGGGATGGGACACTTAAAAAAATCGCTTTAAAAAATAGTGTACTTTTTAACGAAATTATTTATAACTTTTGGTTTAAAACCATCCCAAGGGACACTTTACTATAAGAAATACAGGTGCAAATACCAACTTCACTTATTCGGATTTTAAAAAAGATAAATAAATATTTATATTTATTGTTATCATTGCTAGTTCCAATTTATTTATTATAATCCTCATCGATATTATTTTTGTTGTTATAATTATTATTAAAAAATTTGAATGAATCAATAATAAAAAAACGTGTAATTTCATAGGTTTTTTATTACTACAATTAATAAGAAAACTTTCAGGCGAATATTAAATTACCATTGCTAATTAGTTTACCAATCCATACGTATTTGTATGGTTTGTATTTAAGTGTTATACTGCAAAACTGCTATACCTGGGTAGCCAACTGGTATATTTAATGCAATATTGTTTCTTACGCTTCATTATTGTTTTCAGTGTTCTGCGGCATAGTGTGTTCTGGCAAGGTATTTAATCAAAGAGTTAACATTAAAAATGGACAGAAAATTAAAAAAAAACTGTCGAAGAGGAAGAAGCTGTCTTTTATAGCTGCGCCCTTGTAAAAACTTTTTCAAATCTCTGAGAGAATTAAAAATACCTTCCAATGAAGCAAAGAAGAATACCTCCAAAAATTGCCATGGTATCTAAATGCTTGAAAGAGAAGTAGAAGAATATAATACATATATATATATATATATATATATATATATATATTTACAAATATAATACTGTAATTCATGTGCATTATTAAATTAAAAGCAACAAGCAATATTGATTACGAAAATGATGAGGATCAATTAGAAGTTAATGCAGTTACAAATTGAAAAATCAAAACTTCTAATAAATTTAACAAATAAAAAAAGAAAATTAGTTAAGGGAAATAAAAGATACTCCGGTTATAAAAAACGAACCAAATAATAGTATAATAATCAATATATATTTAAATTCTTTAATTTAAAAAGCAGAGATGAACGATAAATATTCTAAAATTGAAGAGTATAATTCAAATTCCAAAATATCTTTAAAGGAATGGTTTTGCCAACTAAAATTTTGTGTAGCGCCTCAAGCAGTGATAATCCGTAGGTGCCAACATTGATTGCTTATACAAATATGTTAATAATTAATAATTTACATATGAAATTTATACACCAGATAAAAAATTTGTTTTCAGGTGGAATCTCATTTTGTATTCGTGTTGGTACCTACAAAGAACGTTAATTAATTAAAACAAATATAAAAAACACCACGAATCCCCTTAATAGTAAATTCGTTATGCTTTTTTATAATTTTCATATATTTTTGGTGCAATGTATTAAATTTATACAAAATATGTACGTTATATTTATGGATTCAGAGAGATAGAGACAGCAGAAATATTTATATTAAACTCAATACAAAACGATATTACGAACGTAAATAACATTACAAATTAAAGTCATAAGATTATCATTATATATATATATTTTATTTTATTTTATACGAGAGATAAGTCTTTTATAATCATTACAATATTTTGTTGACAATATAAACATAACACTAATTAAAAAATGTATAGCTTCGCTTAACTAATGAAAACAACAAACAAGAAGCATACAGCATATAAAATTAAGAAATTAATAACTAAGTGGCTACGGCAAAACCAACACGATCATTTCCCATATCAAATTCGGTGTAATATTTGCCAATAAAAACGTCTCCCAATATCCATAATGGACCATTTGGTGGTGGTATATCAATACCCATAAAGCCGGATAGACAAATAGTTTTTCCCATTTGAGCAATCTAGAAAATACAAATAGACATAAATATTGTTTTAAATTGAAAATTTAAATTTGCTTAAACTTACTCGTAGAACATAATCAGCACCTTCCAATTCGAAAATTTTGCCACCTAATGTAAAGGAGACTTTTGGCAAATTTGGTATCATTGAACAGTCTACCATGTACTGCCCGTTTAATATTGGTGTGCCGCCAATTGCTTTGTTAATTGCTGTGACTTCACTAGTTGGTCCAGCAATCAAGCTGAAATATTATAATTTCGTAAAAATTGATTTTTGCATGACAAAATAACAAGATGTACCTAGTGCCTGTATCAGCAATTGCCTCACATCCATTTTTACAATATGCCTCACCATTTATTGTAATGCCGTCCATTTTGAATTGCCAATAAGTTTTACGATCAATTGGTAAATAGGTAAAATCGCCTTTATAATGGTTGGTATCAGAGCCACCAAAAATTATTTCACCACCTTCTGGTGCACTTGGATCACTGGAGACAAAAATACATTTAATTTAAAAATATTTAACAAAACTATGTATTAAAGTGACATTATTATACCGATTTAAGTAAAATGAAAATACCGGCGAGGAAATTAATTTCTGATTATACAAATTATAAAAAATTGGCTCAACACCATCAACTGATATTGATTTATAACCTAAACCAAGTATACCATCAAATTTTGCAGCAACAAACACTAATCCTGGTTCACTTATCGCCTCAGCAAAAGTTTGCTGTTTAATATCAAGACCACCAATCTATAATTTAATTTAATTTAGTTTATTTTTGCTCTTTACTACACGTTAATTTTTTAATCAATTATTTTTATGCTTTTAAGATAATGACACATACATTAACTGTATCGGTTGAAAGATAACCAGATAAACTACCTGAACCATAATGTATTGCAAATTCGGTGCCATTTTTAAGGTAAGTCGCTGACTTTTTACTATCATATTTATTGTGCATTACTATAAATAAAATTAAATTCATTTAATTAAATTAAGATATAAAATAATAAATAAGCAAACAAAAATACTAACGGCATGCGATATTAGTGTAGTGACAATTCTTTGATGGCACCCATAAATTGGATGAGCCCGTATCAAAGACAACTTTAAAGTTTTGCGGTGGTGAACCAATTGAGATTGCACCATAATATTGTGCCTGAAAATCAAATATAAAGTATTATAAATATATAATTAATTATTAAAAAGGTAAAAAAAAGTTACATCTAAATAATTCGATAAAGGTTCAGGTGTTGGTCCTCCGGCTCCATATTTATAACGCAATTGATTTAACTCAGTTCCAACATTATGAAAATGATTACGTGCGGTTTCAATTTTATGTAATTTAACTCTGAAAATTTATTATTAATTGGATTAAATGATTAACATAATAGAAAAATCACATTTTTTTACCTTAATAAATCACATTTTGCTACAATAGCAAATAATAGACAAAAAAATATTACTTTAAGCATTTTTTTTCGCTATTTTGCGTAATTTATTATTTAAAAAAAACTTTTTGCGTTTAAAATTAAATAATTTATAATGCTATCTTATGTAAATTTATAAATCAAATGTAATCAATTTTTTTTACCACAATATTATTATTTTCTATTTAATTATAAAGTCACAGCACTTCGGTGCAATTTTTTTTGTAAAAGCCGATTAATGTATTATGCTACTCACTCATTATAATGTCTGTTAACAAGTGCGAGTGCAACAAATCGATATTATGTCAAAGCCAAACAAAAAACAAAATGACTGATCAAAAGAATGAACTCAGCTGTTTTTATTTTTTGTTTTTCATTTGAAAAATAAACCATCCATGTTTATAAACAAGATATTGTTTTTTTTGTTATTGTTTATGTACTAAAAAACAAACGAGATTATTATTATTATTTCTATCAATTTCTATAAAATATTCATAAATAATTACAATTTTGGTATTCTATTTCTTTTATTTTTCTGTTATACAGATAATTCGTTTGAAAAAATAAAAATGAATAGATTTCAGTTATATTAGTACAATAAGATTTGTTTTTATTCTTTATATGTTTTTATTTTACTAAATATGTTTTTTATATTATTATTAATACATATATATGTATTTAAATTAATAAATCAATAAATTTTAAATTAATTATGATTAACAATTGTAAAATATTAATTTTATTTAGAAATAAAATTATCGTGAAAAGCAGTATATATATTTTTAGAACATAAAAAGATATTTTACTGCCAGCTATTGTACATATTCTGTACTAGTATTTTTTTTCTTTAAATGGTTAATACAAATTCAATTAAATAATTTAATGAGAAAAATATGATTAATAATTATAAAAAAAGAAAAAGAATAATAATGATAATAATAATAACATGACTCTAAATGGAATTGACATGTATTTATCAATTTGAATATTTTATTTGCAGTAATTGTGTGCTGAGTTGTACGTTGCAATAAAAATAGAAACGCGACGTTGTTATACTTTATTTACATGCATTTAAAAGTACTTTCGTTTTGGAAATTAATTGCGATACGTAAATAATTATAATAATAATAATTATTATTATGATTTTTTTCATTATAACTGTCAAATATTGTTAAAGTGTGCTTGTTGCATTGCACTTACAATTTAAAATTCTTAATACGATTATGAGTAAAAACAGAATTTAAACGGAATTCAGTTCGTACCAACGGACTGAGCTAATTTACGTGCTTTTTATTTGGTTAAAGAAATGAAAAAAAAAACCATAAAATTAACGATTTTATTTTTTTTTTCTCCGCATTTTTATAACATACATTTTACATTTAATTATTAATTAAACTTCGTACCGATGTGCTTTATTAATTAAAATAATTTAGGCCTCTTTTACTATTCCCTGTGTTAATTCCACAATCGTTTTTTAATTACATAAATCCTAAACGGAAATTGTTTACCTTTTCCATGCATATTTTTGATAATTTAATTTTGAAAATCGGTTTATCAATGAAAGATAAATGCCTAGCAGCTAGAATTCCATTTGATGAATTTTGTTGTTTTATCAGATAGAAACGCAGAGAATTTTAGAAAAATACTTTAAATTTTGTTGGATTTTATTTATGGTTTTTCATCGTAATTGCTCCACTCAATATATGATAATGTATAAATTTTCAGTAATAAATTCTCAAAATTATTCATATTGACTGGTGAAATTTATTTATAAACGACTTTTATCTTTTAGAAACCCTTTTCCTTGTATATGGTTATTATTAAAAAATATAAAAATTGTGACAACTTCATTCGCTTCAGCGAAAAACGTAATTGGCAGCACAATTTTAGTAATAACCATAAATACACTTAAAACTTAAGTTAAGTTTTTCGTGTCTTATTGCAAAAATATTAATCGCAAGTTTTCGAAAGATCATAAAATATGTAATAGTTTATTTATTAATCAAATAAATGTGCAAATATGTTTAGTCATATTCGTGGCAAGTTGTGATATTGGAATTAATAAAAAATGCTGATGATCTTGTAATAAATATAAATAATATTTGCCTAAATAAAACGATTTAATGTTTTTATTTCGACTTTAAGACTAAAGCCTTTCGATTAAATCAATTATGTTGGTTTTAATAGTTAATAGTCTAATATCAGTAACAAACTCTTAGAATAAATATTTACCTTATACTGAAAAATATTTCCTTAAATTATATTATTAATAAAAAATAGAGCACTCGATACCCAGCTATTTCGTTTAATAATATCTTATAAACTTAATTTAAACAAAACAAAAAAACCTAATAAATAATTAAAGATGTTCGAGTAATTACCACACGCATACAAAAACTAATTAAAATTACATTATTTTTGCCCATATAAATAATTAATTAAAAACAATTGCATATTTGGGACGTGTCTTCCGTTAGTTTAACTGCAAGCAATAATAAACGTTTTATAAATATTGCCTGTATTAAAAATTTTATGTAGATAATATTGCAACATGGATTTAAAAAAATAATTCATAAATGTATTATTATTATTATTATTATCATTATAATAAATAAAATAAAATATGATTTAAACTTAAATATAATTTCATTGTAGAAAAGAAAGGTAATAAATTATTTATTAACAAAAAACCTTAAAAAAAAACCATTATTAATTGAAAATTATTTAATTAATCATTGAAAAAATATATAGCAAGAAGCAAAAAAAAAAAAAAAAAAAAAATACGCAATAAACTCATATTGCAAAAAAAAAGCTATAAGAAAACTACAATTTCAGTTGGTAATTAAATGATAATTAAGGAAAAAAAATAATAATAAAAAAAGTGAAAATTTTGTGATTATGTTGCGTTAATATAATGCAAGTTTATAATAATACATTCGCATTGGAATACGACATGCAAGTGCAACACTTAATTTTGCTTAAACTTGCATTGCATTTAAATAATAAATAAATTAAATAATTAAAATAAATAAAAGAAAAGAAAACGCGACAAGTGAGAAACGTGAACAATAATCATATGTTTTAAATTTAAGTCATCAGAGTATTAAGCATTATAGAAAACAAAAAACGTAAATAATAACTTTTATTTTTCGGTTTATTTATTTGTTTTTCGTTTAAAAGTGTAAACAAATGAAATTAAAAGTGAAGCAAATTTATTAATATGATTTTTGCCTTATTTATTAATTCATTTTTTTATGTTTGTTTGTTTTTTTAAGTTAAGTGAATGTAATTTTGTTTTATTTTTTATATAAAATTATTATTATTGTTATTATTATTGTTTTTCTTTACAGGCTTGTGATATGTGATAATGCGATATTTGTTAAGTTATAAATTAAAAATTAAACTAATGTAACAATGATACAAAATATTGATCGTATAAAATATTATAAATTAAATCCAGAATATAAAACAAAATATAAAATAATAAAATTAATGAAAATAAATAGTAATAATAATAATAATAGTGTTAATAATAATGATAATAATGATGGTTTAATATATATTTGGATTGAATATCGGCACAGTATTAATTTAAAGTCATATAATTTATTTAAATTATTTATAAAAACGTCAATGAATAATTATAATAATAATCATAATAATAATAATAAATATAATTATAATAATAATAATAATTGTGATAATATAAATAAAAATATTAATAATAATAATAATGAAAAATTATTTGAAAATTTATTAATTAACAATCATAATGCTAATCACATATGTTATTCATATAAGAAAAATAATAAAAATAGAATAAAAATGAATTTAGTGAATTCAGGTGATACAAAAAATATAATAAGAAAAAATTTATTAAAAATTCCATCATTATCATCATCATCGATCCAACACTCAATTGGCAATGTAACCTCATCAACAGAAACATCAGCATTGATCTTCTTACAAAATTGGCTAGATAAATTTGTGAGTAAATAAAATATAAATTTATTCTTATATATATATATATATATATATATTATGTTCAATTTAGTATTGCATGTTTGTTGTATTTGTATTAGCGGAAAATATAAATATAAAAAGTATGTATATGTACGTTAAAAACCTATAAAAAGTCAAACTTGAAATTTTCTTTTCTCAATTTTTTTGCTGTTTTTTTATTATTTTCTTTTTTTGTTTGCTTCTTTCTTTTTTTTTTTTGAGAAAATTGTTAACTACTTCTATGTATAAAAAGTGAATAAATAAAAATGAAAAGAAAAATAAATAAATGCAGAGCAAAAATAAATAGCAGTAGCACCAGCAATAGTAAATAAAATAAAAAGTGTTAAATTTATATATAAATATGTTATAATTGAAGTACAGTGCTTCGAGATATTTTTGTGTCATATTTTCATTTTTTTTTTTTTAGTGTATGATAAAGTTGTAGGAAATTGGTTTAACTTAAAGTGTTTGCATATAACCATTTCTTGAATCTCAAAATCTCTATTTTGCTTTATAATGTCTAAGGCATTCTGTATTAATTTCCCTATTTCATTGACAAAAAAACTACAATGGTTATTGCTCGGATTAAAGAAGTTAAAAAAAAACTCATAAAGCTGTTCGTTTTTTTGCATGGTGTACGTATTAATACAATGAGAAAGCCCTTAGAAAGCTCAGCACTTATTAAATTGTATGCAATTTCAATGAAAAAGAAATTAATTTTTTTCTAAGGTCCCACATACATGTCACTTTCCTTTGATTGCCACAGGGTAAGTCATCGAATTTGGAATTTCAAAAGATTTGTTATATTTAGATTAATACAATAATCTTGTTTTGAAACAATTTTATTAATTTAATAAAATATAATTGCCTTAACAGGTTATTTTTGATTCTATTTAATATTGTTTAAAAAAAAGTTTGATAACAAAGAAAATTACCATATCTTGAGCACAAAAATCATGACCATTTGTGTATTTTATATAAGAAATTAAATAAAAATGAATTTTAATCAATAAAACGGGAGAAGATAAAACTTTGGTTAAAAAAATATTTATTCCCAAGAAAATTCCCAATTGTCAAGTAAATAAAATCTTAATTCTTTCTTAAATTTAAATAAATTGTTAAAAATGTAAAGCACAAAAAAAAACAGCTTTTAATCTCTCTTAATGTGTGCTTCTGTGTTTTTGTTTATATTGAAATTCCAGTTAAATTTTGACATAATATTAAATTCCAAATAAATAATTTCATTAAAATATTTTTAACCCTTTTTTGTGCAAAAATAAAAATTTCAAAATATTAATAATTAAGTTGTATTCTTGTTTTACTATTTACAAAGAAATGTAATAAAAGTTGTTTTGTAATTAACACCTTTGAATCTTTTATGTTTTTTAGTTTTGGAAAAGTTTTTTAGAAGATCTACTTAACTTTTTTAACTTTGGACTATTATAAGAAAATTTACTTCAACGCAAATGTTTGCTAAATTTATGTATTAAAAATTAATTGTTTTTGTTAATAAGTATAACCGAACTTTAAGCTTCTCTGCGCCGTATTCAGAGTAGAGCTTTTTATGATAGTGTTATCAACCAAAAATCGACAGAATAACTTTAACATTTTATGACTTTATTGGATATGTTAGTTCAATGCAGTTTTTTGCATTTTTTATAATTGATAAAATGAATTTATTTAATTTCTGTTAAAAGATAGTAGATTGCCTAATACCATTGTTATACGATAATAAAATCATTATAAGATTATGTCGCTTGTTTCTGGAAATAATTAAGTTTAAATTAAAATTCGCTCATTTTTAATACATCATTATTATCAATGTGAGTAAAGTAAAAATAAAAATATTATCTCTACATTGTCCCGAGAGTTTGAAAATAATGAAATAGACAAATTCGTAATACCTGTTCGCTTTGTAGTGTGTGATTTGTTTAAAATTCACTAGTCCGTTCCCTAGCACTCGTTCGCATGTGGACATTGAAAAAAGGGGTTTGATAATAAATTATTATTTTGTTATTAAATTTCTACATTTAAGATGAAGTGCTTTAAAATTGTAAAAATAAATTCTCTAACAAGCGTATCCATACAAATTTTTTCACAAAGTCTA
The DNA here is from genome assembly GCA_963942525.1 of Ptychoptera contaminata. NCBI lineage: Eukaryota > Metazoa > Arthropoda > Insecta > Diptera > Ptychopteridae > Ptychoptera > Ptychoptera contaminata. The sequence goes on along the minus strand of OZ012639.1, from coordinate 16,787,676 downwards.
TCCAAGTACTACGTCTAAACAAACAAATTGCCTGAAATCGTTTCGTTACGCTTATCCATTATGAAAATAACACGCGTAGAAAAATGCATTAAATGGAGTATAAAATAGACAAAAAAATCCAAACGATAATATAATAAGTGTAAGTAAGTGAAAAATAAGGAAAAATTACGATTTTCTTTTTATTAGACTACACAAACGAACAAACAGATAGAGGAACACACGAATTCGTAGGCGGACATGACATATTATACAAATTTTGTCCAATAAAAGTTTCTCTTACAAATAATATAAAATAAATGACTTTATGACTAAAATATTCTTTACGTGCTGATCAAAATGGTTATCGAAATCAATAGTGAATTTAGGTTGTGATATACATATATGCTATTTAAAAAAAAAAAGAAAAAGAAATTTTTCTTTGTTTTTTGCTTTTTAAATAGAAAAGAATTAACTTTTGTATTTGTAAAAAATAAATTGAAAAAAAAAACAATAATCATAAAATAAAATATTGAAATAAAATGTGAAAATATTAGATTGTCCACTTCTTTAGCAGAATCGATAATTTACTGATAAATCGTTTGATAAAAGTGTACAAAATAAATTATTAAAGTTTTCAAATTATAGTGAATTGGTAGACGTAATTAGATAAAAAAAAGTTAATAATAATAATAATCAAGCATGATGTAATCAAATCGTTAAGCTCTCAGAAATTTGTTTAATTATAATCTATTTATGGATTATGATAAGAAAATCGTATCATTCAGTTATAAACACGTAAAATCTAGTAAATTTATCGCTAATCAAAAAAAAAAAAAAACTTTTTGAAAACAATTTTGTGTATATATTTGATAGAAGTTCCTCCTCAAGTGGAGTTTTTGTTAAAACCTGTACACGCTATGTATGAATACTTAAATTTAGTGATTTTTGTTATGATTTGGCTGAAATTATCGTTAATTCGATAATATAAAAGAAAACAAATTTTTCGTTTTTTTGCCTTCCAGTGGGTGTTAAAATCACTAAAAAAAAGATGTAGAAAAAGTCATTCTGATTTGTTTAACTGTGGCTTTATTTTTGTAACATTAAAATAAACAACAAAAAGGACACAATCAGGCCTTTTGTACAATTTATTTCTTTCTTTCTTTGTTTATAACAAATTATTATTCAGAGCATCATCTGCGGAAGACACAAATGGCTAACAGTGAATAGACGATACGTCTATATATGTATATGCATATAAAAAAAAAGAAACAAGGAAAAATACATTTTTCTTATAAAAAAGCGTTGGGTGAATATTTATACTTTGCCACTTATTGTTTCATTATATATATACATATATATGTTTTTTTTTTTTGAATTCTATGAAAATGATACAGCTAAAGGAATGGACAAGACATTAACCTAAGGAAGAAAAATAACAAAACAGAAAACATTAGAAAAACAATATAAAAAATAAAATAATAAGGATCAAAAAGGACTAGTTTGTGTTTATTATTATTTTTTATTTTATTTTTATTTCTTATTTCTCCTTTGTCGATTATGTAAGGATTGTAAATGCATCGTCATCATTGTGTTTTTCCTATTATTATTATCATTTTTTTTTTATTCTTGTGTTTTGTGTTTGTTTCACGATAATGATATCAATATTGTAGAATAATGATATCTAAATATAATTTTGACGGTTTTTTTTTCTTATCTTATTTTTAGCTTCCGTAATTTAAGTTGTTTACAGCTAGATTTTAAATAAAGGATGTTCTTAATATTTGTTTTGTATACAATGACGGAACGCATCCCGATGGAATTTAATAGGATTTTTTTTATAGAAATTAGATATATATATACATATACATTTATAATCTTAATCAATATTTAAGCTAATTAATTTTATAAATAGAAATTATTCGTGTTTTCTTTTATTATTTTTGTTATTTAATACAAAAAATTTATATATAAATTTTAATGTTTTTTCTAGTACTGTAATAGATATAATTTATATTTAAGGACTTATAATGGCAATAAAAAATATAAACACATTATTTTTTATCTTTAACAGTAATAAAATCTACCAATAAGATTTAAAAACATTAATTTAATTACTTTTAAGAAACAATAAGTTTAACTTTTTTACTCTAATAAAATAATTTTATTTTCAAATCAACTTACCTATAATAATTTTTCTTCATTAAATTTTCATTGCAATTGAAATAATAAAATAAATACAAAAAATCACAATTTAAATAGTATTTAACTTGAGTATTTTTTTGAGTTTTTCCATTCATTATTATTACTAGTTTAATATATTTAACAGCAAACATTATTCACGTAACATCTTTAAAAATAAAATATATTTATTTAATTATTTATATGTGCATAACAATGTATGTGTTTACATACGTATAATCTAATATATAAAGTAAAGTCCGATTTTTTCGTGTGTTTCTGTAACATTTTGTAGAGGTGGTAAAAATTGACACTATTTAGGCAGAGGGGGAAGAAACTAAACTATATTATAATAATTCCAACTCACTCTCTTCCTTTTCTATTTTGAAAAAGTACTATTAAAATACCTTTATACCGTTTATCGTTATATTTATATCGTTTTTATTTTATTTATATCGTTTACGCCATTTTTTTATAGCAGATCCTAAAATTAAAAATTTATTACATTTTTTAACAAAAATATAATAACACATATGCATACATACCTATCACTAGAAATTCCTTTTGTTTGAATGATTCATATGAATGAATATTATTTAATAATTACACTTATAAAATTAGTTACTATTTCTATTTAATAAAACAATTTTAATAAAAAAATAATAAAACTAATATTCTAATTATTTTAACATTAAACTTTTTTTAAATTAATTCATAAATTCACTTTATTTACTAATTAATTCACAAGCACTAATGAACGATACATTTACTATTATTTTAAAATAAATAAGGTAAAACCAATTTTAAAAACAAATAGAAAAACTCAAAATGAAATAATTCTCAATTTTTCTCTCACACTTAAATTCTGCAGTTCAGCACGTAATTAAAAAAGATATTTCCCCTTAAATGGGTAAACAAAAAAATTTTATCTTTTATAACAAACGGTCATAAAAATTTATATATGTAAAAAATCGGTAGGTAACAATTTTTTCGGTTAAAAGAAAATATACGTAAAATATGCCAAATCCGATTGCGATCGGCGTATGTGTTAGTGAAAAATATTGAAAACCCTTTTAATAGTGAGAACAAAGAATAGATATGTAAAGTGAAATAGAATCGAAGTTAAAAAGAATCCAATCAATACGTTAAAATTAGTTTTTATTTCAATGCTAATCATATAAAAGAGAGATTCCCAACAAAAAATGCATACAAGCAATATTCAACGGGAATTCCCACACAAAATATCATATTAAAAAATCGTATAGAAAAATCGGCATAACTTCAAAATCGCATATAAACGAAAAAGAATTATTATTTTCTTCTATTAAGTGTTATAAATGCTTTGATTTTTTAAAAATAGGCTCTTTAGAAAGTGAACATATACGTAAAACAAAATATACTCTCTGATAAAAACTTTATTTTCATCCCTGAAATAGAATTTTGAATTGCATTAACAATACGTCAAAAGGTTATGGAATTTATTACTTTATGTTTATTTTTAATGGGAAAAGGCAAATCGGAGGTTTTAAATATTGTCGGGACTTTAAAAATTAGCATAAACGGGGTTTCATTATATTCACAACTTTATTTTACCGCCGTGCGAAGCCGGGAAATACCAGCTAGTTTTATATATAAATAAAATTAAATAATAGTGAGGCAACGTACTAGCATTAAACATATTTATGAGTTTGTTTATTAAAATTGTTTTAAGTATTTACCCGGGGTTTTATTTTTCTCTTCTTTTTTTTTTGTCGTGTGATAATTTTTTAAGCTTTTAATATTATATTTTTACTATTAAATACTGAAATTTTAATTAATTTAAATTTTTTTTTTATTATTTTCATGCATTGAATGGGTTTTTTTTTTGATATTTAAATAATTAAAATTACCTTAAATAGGTCACTAAATGATATATGATAAATGGCAAGAATTAACTTAAAACTTTATCAATTTTTCATTTCTATTACTGTAAAGAGAATTATTTAAAAAATAATAATTTGATGATTAACATTTCTTATTTATTACAATTTTCTATTTACAGTTAATTTTTTCGATTTTTTTTTAATTTTAAATATATATTTTCCTTCTACAAAATAATAATTTGTACTTTAATAATGCAAGGAAAATGAAGAAAATATTTTTCTTAAAGCAAAAGCGTAAACACAATAAATTGTTATTTGGCGCAATGTTACGAACCAAATGTTTACATTTGACGTGAATAAAAATTCAAGTTTATTGTAGAGATTTCAATATTATTTATGTATATCATGTATTTAACAATGAGTAATAGTGTATAAGATTTTTATTTTTTTCAAATAAATCAAAAATAATTTATGTTCTTATAAGGAATGATGAGAATTAGTGATAAAAGTTTATAAAAAATCGATATCAATTGTGTCATAGTCTCTCTTTAAATAAGAAATTATTTGGCAATTAAAAAAGATATTATGTATTTGTATTTCTGTCTATACTTGTCAAAAATCATGAAGTTTTACATAAGGGTCTAGAACAACATATAATTAACATGATTCTTATTCAAAAAGAATTGCTTCCAACCTTAAAACAAAACGGCAAATCGCTTAAAAAATACTTATTACGTATGTAATCTACTTACAACGTCTCTGTAATTTGTTTATCATATTTTTGTTTCCAAAGTAGTTCTGCGATAGTTAACAAAAAATTTCATATTTGTCAAATAGAAACAGTTTCATTGATCAACTAGTGTCCTTAATATCGGGCTTATTTTACTTTTTAATTTAAAAAAGATCCAGACCAAATAGCCTATGTTATTATTTTATTAATTTAGTTAAATGGTATAATTAAAATTGTTCTTCTAAAGTACTTACGTTTAAAGTAAAATGTTATTGTTTACTGTATTATGTAAACCTTTTTTATTAAGGATTAAAAAAATTCACATTAAGGCTCACATAAAACAAACAGTAAAAAAAAATAATTAAAACTTAATTGGTTTTTTCTATTAAATTGATAAGAAATGAGTAAAATAAATTAATTTTAATCATATCAAAAGAGTTTTAACGAATTTCTCGCTAATATTTATTTGTTTAATTATTTCTTATTGGATTTATGATCGTTGAGTACAAACATGATATCGTTGAGTACAAATATTTATATTCAGAAATGTATTCATTTATCGAGTATTTCAAACTGTTGATTAAATATGTTAATTTTTTAATTTGTTTTCTGGATTTACTAAAATAGAAATTGTAAGAAGTACGTAGATGGACACTTAAAAAATCAATAAAATCACTTTATCTGAGCGAAATGAAATACCTAAAAACCTCGTTGGTAGTTTAAAAATTTAAGAATTTTAGTAAAATGTGCTTAATTGCGAAAAGTGTTGGGTTTCATCCTTTTTAATTCAATAAAAATATTATTTAAATATATTTTTCCACCGAAAAACTTATAGCTAATGAACGAGCTTTAAACTCTGATTGTTTGTTTGAAACCCAGTTCTTGTTTCACTGCCATAGTAATTATAATGTTTATAACCGCATAAAAAATGTTTTCTTTTAGATTAACGTGTATTTAATTTTTTATGGTCCATAATGAACACCATCTTAATCATTTTTATTATATTGTATAGGTGTTAAATTCCTTTTCTTTTAATTTTATTTATGTTGATAGATAAATCTTGTTACATTATCTCAATACTTGCTTACTTCTTATTGCTTATTATGAATGAAAAAGTTTGTTTTTTTTGATATTATTTATTGTTCTTTATAAGTAAATATGATATTTGTTATTGTATTTATTTTATAACTGTGCTGTTATTGTTGTCATTGCCATAGTATTTAAATAACAAAAAAAAAAAATAATAAAGTAAATATTTATTTATTTGAAGATTGAATGTTGTCTGACAACGGGAAATTATAATTATTTTTTTCTCCTTATTATGAAAAGAATAAAAAATTTATGAAGCTTTTTTTATTTTTTTAACGCATAAAATTTAATAAGACAATTTTTATTTAATTTATTTTTATTAAATGTTTATTTAAGGAAAAATGAATTTTGTTTTTTGGGTTTTGTTTTTCTAAAGCTCTTAAAAAAATTATTCATTAATTTTTTTCGCATATATTTAGTTTCTTAATTGGATATTATATTATTTATTTATTTAATTAAAAAATATTAATTTAATATAAATGAAAATATTTATTACTGTAATTGTTTTGCATTAAAATTGTTAAATTTTAGACTGTGAGATAAGTTTAAGATAAATAATTAATTAATTATTGTATAATCCAAGTTTTATTTTTATAGAAAATCGATAGAAAAATATTTCTTTTTTAATTTAAGAGAACAGTCAAAGTGCATTTTTTTTTTCATTCAAACAATGCAATGTAATTATGTAACTATTTGAAATTGTTATTGCATTTCTAATTTGGCTTTAAATCACTTAGATCATGCCAATGATTGCCAAATTTTAGTATAACTGAAAACTTTTTATAGTTTTTATGTCAAATAAAATAAAAATAAAAAAGTATATTAAAGCAGACATAGGAGCATATGCCCTTTAGTTATTACCACACTTATAGTTTAATCATTATAACTTTTATTTTTCTTATTTTTAATTCTAATTAAAACACTTTAATATCTGTTTTAGTTCTCAGTGCATATTAATAAACGAAACGAAACATGACACGATATCTAATAATGTTTTAATGACTATTAAATTACAAAATTACTATTCTAAAATTTAAATTGCAACGATATAAAATCTTATAATAACCAATAATGTTTAATTATCCAATTATTTTCTATTATTAAGTTAATTCTCCTTTCTATTAATCTATACTATTAATCATTAATTTTAAAATAACATAACATTGTATATTTTTAAAAATATTAATTTGTAGTTTAGTAAGATAAATGAAAGCATTATTTCATAAAAGCAATGATACTAATTTTTAATTGAAAAGTTTAATGTATTAAAATTGATATATTTACTTATGCTTTTCGTATTTAATTTGATAAATCTATATGACATTTGAATTAAATAAATTTGAAACATAAGACATGATTTACCTAACTTGTATTTGTAATTCAGTTAAATGCAACACTTTAATTATAATCAAATAGATATTTCGTTATTATTATTGTTGTTTTTAATTAAAATAAATTTAAAAAAATTATAGCACGAAAATTGTAATAAAATCGCATAGTTTCTCTTTTTTTTTAATCTAACTATTTAAAATATTATTGCATCTTTGATTATAAACTTTATGTTTACCAATTAAATATATTTATTTATTTGTATCATCACTGTGCTTTTCTTGATGTATAGATAATAAACTTTGTTTCTTATTTGCTTCAAAGATGTATATTTATTAAATATATATTATTATTATTATTATTATATATAAAAGTGTAAAAAGTAATTAAAATACGAAAAAGTCTCTTTTTAGAGCCCTAGGCATTTGTAAAGTAATTTTAATTTTTCTTTTTAGTCATATATATTTATTTATATAATAAATCTGCTCAGTATAACACTTAATTTAATGATTAATAAGTTTTCAGTGACTTTTATGAGTTTTAAACTACTTTACAAGTTTTTTTTTTTAATTTTATTTTTCGCTTTAAGCTTTTTCAATTTAAACAGCATTTAAAATTATTTTATCAAAAAAAAAGAAGAAAAAAGATATAGAATTTTATATTATAAACTAATACATTGTAAGTGATGATAACTAACTGCAACAGACGCTTAAAAACTTAAAGAACAGATTAAGAAAATATCACTTAAATTAATAAAAGAAAAAAAAAAAAAATTTTAACGCATATTATCATGTTTAATTAAGCGGAATTAATTTTTTATTTAACGTAAAGCAGTAAAACCATTTTATAATGGTTAAGTAATTTACATATTAATGTGGTCACATTAGTTACGTTTTCATTTTAACACTTTTATTACACTTAGTCATAAATTAAATATATGTATATATAAATATGTTTATTGATATAGAGCTTTTTTTATTATTACTATTTTTAATACTTTATTGAAATAGAAAAGAATGAAAAATAATAAAAAAAAAAAAAAATTGTAAATTAATTTTATAAAATTTTCTACAAAGCAATAAAATGTATTCAAGTGTACATTATTCACATGATTAAATATTCATGCGAGTATAATTTTCCTATCTATAATATATCTTTGTTTTGTTTTGTGCTTTTATTATTATTTTTATTTTATTTTTTAAATCATTGCATTAGGTATTGACACTCTTGTCACACGAGTATCATATCATATGCATAATGATTAAATATTTATTAAACTGTTATTAATATGTAAGAAAGGCTTTTTAATTAATTTCTATAATTAATATATAAATTTATTATTTAGGTGCAAAAAGGGATACAAATTATTTCTACATGTTAATTTATAAATGTATATTAATCAGTGGACAGTAGTTGCAACGTAATAAAAAAAAATAACAAATCTAAAGAAATTATTCAGTTTAATAAGCTTTGCTTACTCTTTATAAGCATATATATTTTTTTTTATAAAAAACACACACACTTTTATGACAAAATATCCATTAAATATTCTTTTGATGTGCATTGTGTTTTTTTTTTTAATATAATAATTATTAAAACAACACACCGATGGTTAAAAATAAATATATTTTAATTAATTTAACAGGGAAAATAACAACGCACAAAAAATTGTTGTTAAAGCATTTTTTTTTTTTTACATAAATACATTTTTTTTTATGTTATATTTTTTTTTTTAACGATATGCCAATGGTATTTTGTTTTTGTTCCACTATATATTGCGTGCAAGTATACCAATCGAACCATCCTCATTACTCATTACACATTTTTCTTTTTTAAAGTAATTTTATTTATAACTGACTGCGTATATTGTTTTTTGTTACATTGTATAGTGTTATTACTGTTGTTGTTCCCATGAGAAATTTTTGCCACTTTATCAATAATAATAATAATAAAAAAATCAACTTTTGCGTAGGCATTAACAAAAAAAAAGCAAAAATATTTATTCAATTTTCAGTATGGAGTAAACTCTTTATTTAAATGCTTCAATAGAATCAAAGAAAAAATATTGACGGGCGACTAATTTATTTTATAAAAATACATTTTAATGCAATTAAAACGTTACTGAAATAATAATTAATTTTTATAAAAAAAAACACTTTAAAATTATATTTTAGTTATTTTTAAGAATTTTCTGAATGCAAAGTATTGATAATTTTTAGTAATTGAACGGTAAATCGGTACTTTTACCAATTTTCGGTACAAATACTTAATAATTTGATCAAACATCGATGTGATCCACAAAAAGCTTATTGCTTTAAAAAATACTTGTAATTAGCTAATCTTGAACATAATTGCTTATTTCTAAAATTTACAATTTACAATGATTCCTCAAGAAACAATGGTATTAATGTTTAGGTTACAATTTTCTCAAAATTTCGATTATTTATGTGCAATAATTGACAATAATGTATTTTTAACAATTATTTTCATCTAAAAATATTACTTAAACAGACTGTTATGTTTTACAATTATGAAATAACGAGAAATTTAAAAATTAACAAATATAAAAAAATAATTAAATTTTTATAATCTATTAAATGAAATTTTATTTTCTTATTTTAATGTTTTTCACCAAATATTGTATACATTTTTATACAGTTTCATTAAATTTTCTAAATGCACGGTCATTTGTTCATTTAGATTAATTGTTGAAGCAGTTTGGTGCCTCTTTAGCCAAGCGGTTACTACTCCACCTAATGTTACTCAAGTAAAAAAATTTTATTTTCAAATCTTATTTATTTTAATTATCTATTTATGCTTTTGTAATTTATTAATTATATTCAAACAATATGGATAATTACATATTGATTGTTCATCTGTTCATGTACGTCATTTAATTCTTCTATATTTACTGTAAATTAATGATTTAATAGTGTAATTAGGATGATAAAATTTTTTATTAACTTATTTTTATTGCTGTAACTAACTCAAGTTTACTTTATTAAAAATAAATAGAAAATAATAATAAAAATAACAATGTACAACATACAAAATATCTACTATAAAAATGCACAAAAATTTTATGACCATCATCAGTCAACTATTTTATAACTAATTTTGTGTTTGATAATTTTACTAACTATAAGTTAATGTTAATTAAGTCTTTATAGTAAATAAATAAATAACTAAACTTGATTCTATTGAAATTTTTTAGAAAGTATTCCTTTATAAAATACATGTATATGCTATAAAATATTCAATAAATAATTTTTATTTATTAAACTTTAAATATATATTCAATTAATTTCTAATAGTTTTTTTTAACTAAATTAATATTTTTACATATTATTAAAAATTTTCTATGAAAAGAATTTAAACTGTACTACTTGATAAATACTAAATTTTGTGTTTGATTGTACTTTATAACTAGAATCTGATGTTTTTGTTTATAGAAAAATTATAACTCAATATTTATTAAATAGAAAAAGAAATAATAATTAAACGAAAATATAAAATTTTTACTATATATTTAAATACAAATTGTTATTAATAATTTTTTATTTTCTCATTTAGAAAATTTTTCAAATAGATTGCTTTAGATTATTTAATAAAAATATAATTTTCAAATAAATTTATTAGTCTTTTTAACTAAAAACAATAGAAAGACTTGTAAAATCATAAAATAAAAAATGATTATCTATAGTAACATTTTAATCAATAAAACTAAATATATTTCGTAGAGAATATTCAGAAATATTCTAGATAACAAAGCTAAAAATTTAAATATAAATATACATATATGTTTTACTCTTTTCTCTATATGATTAAATAACATTAAGTTATTTTTAATAAAAAGTATACAAAAAGGTTTGTTCAACCAGGAACTCTAAGGACCTAGTGATGCTGAACAAAACTTTTTAACAAAATCGTTTAACAAACTTAAATCGTTTAATGAACTTTCAACATTAGTATGTCTATTTTGAAAATATTATTAAGCGTTTACGCTGTTTTATACATTCTATTGGTGTCCCAGCATAAATTAAATATTTCTTTAATCAGTCGGACCATTAAAGGACTATACTTCGATTCATTAGTTGTAACGCTTTGAAAATATTTAATGGGACTCTATTCTCATCACAGAACTATTACATTATTAAAAGAATTCTGTTCTGTTTGGTTTTTACTTACAATTTTCAGTAAAAATTTTCATTTTTTTTATTCACTTTTGTGAAATGTATTTCCTTGCAAATTGTTTAATTGATACCGATTTTATAAAAGCAATACATTATTGATGAAAGCTTTTCTGCTTTATTTCTCATACATATATAAATTGCTTTTCTAACAATGTATAGAAAAATTGTTGTCTTGCATTAAAACATGAAAGTCAGATAGGATTACACGCTAAACGTATGTATTTAATTGATAACAACAAAACATAAACATACATTAATATCGTCGAGAAGTGGCAGATCTCTTGGTTTTTATTTGTATTAATATATTCCTTAAAAATGAAATATTTTTTGAAAAAAACTTGCAGTCTATAAGTGTTATTTAAATTGAAAATAAAGGTTATTTTTTCAACTTCACGCAAATATGATACACGTTTTGGTCGTCGCATTCTTTTAATCTTTCAAAGTAAATGTCAATAAATACTTAAAAAGTCATCGTATAAACTGGCATGATAGTTGGGTTATTTTCACCTAATCACAGGTAATCTTTACATCGGGATCGGAAGTCCAAATCATGGGATTGTTAAATTAAAAAAAAAATGCTGCATTAAAAGGAAATTTATCAGACATTAAATTGTCTCCAAAGAGTTTCTCTTCACTGAAACGTTAACATTTTTGCTTTTTTCTTTTTAGGAGCATCGGACATCTACTAGTAATATCTACCATACACTGTTTGTAGCAATTTCTTTCACTTGTTCATGTTTTTTTGCACATTTTTTGCTATTGATCAATGACAGGTGTTTTGGTTTCAGTCGGATGCTTATAACAGAAATCATTTTAGTTTTGCTCTCCGGATGTCTTCTAATGGTCCGTTCACATTAAACGAATTTCATACTGCGAATAGCGAATTTTCGTAATTTATTGACATTTAATTCCATCGACGCGAATTGCGAATTGTATTTTTTTTTATTTTATTTTTTGTAACAATAATTTTTTGAGGTTAGACAGCAGCGATTTTTTTTTTCGCCAAGTGTAGAGCACGAACGAAAATTTGTGGAATGCGAAAATCATATGTCAGTTTGCAATTCGCACAGAAAAACATGAAAATTGTATTTTTTTAAGATTGCAGTATTTATTTCTAATTTCTAATCTGAATTTAATTTGGAGCGTTATTAAGTTATAAATCATTGCTTAGTAGTTTATTTAGGCTTAACAACGCTTTAGTCGCAGATTTCTCAATTTGCAATTCGCTTAATGTGAACGGACCATATGTGTTAGACCATAAGTTCAAGTTATAACTATTTAAATATACAAATATTTACTCTAATATGTAGTTATAATAATATTAAAAATAAAACTATTTGTTACAATAATGCGATGAATTGTAAATCTTTTAAATAATTTAATTACTATTTTTTGTTAATAATAAAAGCGAAAAACCCAGTAATACTATATTAAAATATAATTTTATTTTTCTCATTAATTTATAGAGTTTTTATAATTTTTTTTATTAGTATGTATGCGGTTTCTTAGTTTAGAATTTATTTAGGTTTTTTATAGAAATAAAATGAAAAATAATCAAGAAAAGAAAAAGTAAAACGAGTAAAATGAAAAAACAAAGTAAAACCCAGTTAATAAAGCGTGACTGGCTTTAATTTTGCTTATAAATTAGTTAATTATTGATTTATCCTTCAATTGATCTGTTTTTTCAATTTTTTTTTTTTTAATTTTACTCTACATTAGATTTTTTTCGTTTTCTTTTTTGGTTTTTATTACAATAATAATAATAATTATTATTATTTTTGATTTTATTTTTATTAAATACTTTGTTGCTGATTTTAAGTTCATAACGTATAAAAACAATTTATATTATTAGTGCTGATTGTTGTTATTTTTCTTTTTACTATTTTACTACTACACAACTACAACTATTTTATTTAAGCATTTATAGTTTTTTGATTTATTTCTTTTTATTATATTTATTTATTTTCAATCAATATTTATTTTTATTATCATTATTTATAAATTACTTACAAAAAACTATAGACATGCATATAATAAATTGTATAGAAATTTTCTTATATTTAAAGTAAAAATATTTGTAGTGTATTGAAGTTGTTAAAATACGTTAAGAAATAAAACTCTAAAAACTTTTCTCTACATTTTTAACGTAAATTTATTTATCTTTATGTTATATTTATTTTAATTTTTTAATACTCTTTGTTGTTGTTGATGTATGTTTAATTTTGATAAAAATAATAATTTTTGATAATTTTTTTTCGCGTGTCACAAAACATTTTCTACATTAATTTTCTTCTTTAATATTAAAAGGATAAGGGAACATAATTTAAAGTATTTCAACCCTCTAACTACGTGACTTAATAATCTGGTAAATTTAGACTTAATTTTATGTTAAATAATAATAATAATAATAATTTATATTAATTTTATTTTATTTTTTTTTAGTAATGTTTTTCAGCTTTATTAAATTTTTATTTACTTAAATTTTTCTTCTTTATTTTTGTGTGTGTGCTTATGTCGCTGTTCTTTATTTTATCTAAAATTGTATATACATTTTATTTATTTTATGCTCAATTGGTTTGTTAAAGCTATAAGGGATAATTTTATTTTATTTATACATATATGTTTTTTCGTTTGATTTTATTATAACAGAAGCAAGTATACAGTCTCTACATACACGCTAGTCCTGACTAAACATATACGCTCCAATAAGATTTGAAAACTGATCAAGAAAACACTATAAAGAAAGAAATTGAAGAATATAATTGGGTCAAATATATAAATGACTTTATTTAGGGAAGAATAAAAAGCACATATAGGTTTGGTCAATTTAGTTGTGGTTATCTCATCTTTTTTTCTTTTTCTTTTGGTGTGGTAAATACTTATCCTTTACTACATAAATAAATTACAATTTTTTATTTATATAAATTTACTTTGTTGTTTAAATTATATTTATTATTATTTATTTTAATTATTGTAATTTTTATCTCAATCGAATAATAAAAATACTTTACGTGCGGTGGAGGCGCCTGGTGTATGATGCTTTGATGAGTATTAAATAAACTAAAATAAAAACATGAAGTATAATCATATTTATACCTCACATATCAATCCTTTTATCTAATAGACTAGAAATTATTTAATTTTTTTTTATTTATAGCTAGAAAAATAAAAACATTAGATCATTAATAAATAAATGAATAAAAAATGCTGATAGTAATAGAAGGGAAAAAGAAAAGATGAAAGAAAATTAATTTTGTTCTAATTCATTAAATATTGAACCGTATGTGTGTTCAATTTGGTGTTAATAATTTTGTATTTAATTATACTTTATTATCTATTTAGTTGAATAAGCTTTTTGACGCATTTTTCATGAAAAACAAAAAACCAAATCAAAGGATAGTTAAACGATTTTCATTTTTTTTTTTAATTTTAATTTTATTATTAAATTTCCTATATGCGGGATATTCAGATGGTGGCGTTTCTACTGTTGGTCTCATTATACGTTGTTGTTAATAATGATACCTTTCATTGTTATTATAAAGATTATAAATAATTTACCGTGTGACAACATCATTTGGATAAAATTCTACAGAGGTAAGCAAAGAAAAGAAGAAAAAATTATAATAATAACAATAATATTTTTTTTGCTTTCTTTCTTTGGTTAAATTAATGTTTATATTTATATATAGTGTGCGTGGCAGTTGTTTTAATACGCGTATGCTTAAGGGTGAATAAATGTATGCGATAAATGTAAAGAAGGGTTAATTGAGTGGTTGAGTGTGTGGTGATATATGCCATATACGAATATATTTATATATAAATCTGTATTATAGCAGTAAAATAGAACATAGTAGAAAAGTAATGAATAAGGGTGCGTTTTTTTTTTATTATTAATTTTTTTTTATTTGTATTGTGAAATTGTTGGTTTAGCGGTTTTTTACGGTGTATGTGCGTTTTTTTATTATTTCTTATTCCTATATACACAAGGTATTTAGAGAGTAAAACTTAAAGAAAAGTAAATAGGCATTCTGAACTGTTGAACTGTGCAAACATACCGACGCCCCATGGCTTTGTTTGTTAGGTTTGTTGATCAGGTTAGGTATAGGTCATACACGATGATAAAATAAAGTAAGAAGAATAACAAAATGACGGCTACAGATTATCTATCTTAAATTGTTAAGTATATACATATATGATGTCCTTATATTATTTATATTATTCTGTATATATATTTGTTTACCTGTTAGATAAACTTAAATAAAACATATAAATATAAAAAGTAAGACTGAAAATGTATACTTAAAGAATGAATATTATTATATTTAGTAAACTTAGACTAAGGTAACGGTAAAGTAAAAACTTAAACCACAATAAATAACAAAAAATTGCAAAAATACCTTGTATAGAGCTGCTGTTTCTTAAAACTGGCTATTGTTGTTAAGAAAACTTTTTTATTTTACTGAAAGGAAACATAGTATTCCTTTGCCAGCTTTTTGTTTCGAACACTTTTATGCACATACACAACCAGGTCGGAACCTATACATAAACATTATATTATAATAATATAAAACAATTTTTTGGGCTTTTAGTGGTTTTTCTCACTAATTTTTTCTACGTTTTATATTTTTCTAAAGGATAAGGCTAGAACTGCCTGAAAGGTCACATATGTGTAAGCGCATGGCGATAGCTTTTCTATGAATAAATAATAATTTTTTTTTTTTGAACTTTTCTTTTAACTTTCTTTTATTCTTTCACATTTTTAATATTAATAATAATAAAATGTACATACATGTGCTTAAAGATACAGAATGTCGAGCGTTTTTATTTTATTTTTACCAAAATAATTTTTTTATATCCTTTATAAGCTTTCTTTATGTATTTTTTATTATATAACTAATGATATATATATATATATATATATATATATATATATATATATATATATATATATATATATATATATATATATATCATATATATATATATATATGTGTGTTGTAGATGAGTATTTACATGTTTGTTAAGTTTTAAAATAATCATATACATATACATATTTCATATGTGAAAATTTATGTAGAATTTATAAGAAAACACTCAACAAACAACATGAAAATATTAGGAATTTTTTTTTATTATTTTTATTTAAGTATTTTTTTTTTTGCTTTTACAAAAGGCCAAAAAAATCATTAAAATAAAAGAAAATAATTTTTATGAAATATTTTATATATATATATGTATATAAAATAAAAAAAGTGCTTATAAGCAAAGAGCAGCATATCTAGTTTTGTATTTCTTGGAAAATAAGGAACAACAATAAGTTTTGAAAACGATTTTTTTTTTTAAATTACACAATGTTTATGGTTACATAAACGTTAAGTGATGTTTTCTTTAAAATTCATTTTTTTTTTCATTATTATTAGCAGTTATAGTGTTATATTTACAGAGTATACACCTTCCAATAATACATATTGAATTTCTTTAAAGATACTCGATCATAATATGCTATTGAGTGTGTCCCATTTTATAAGCATATAAATATATATGTTAATATTTTTTTTCTTTATTTATCATTATCATATTGTACGTGTTTTATTTTTTACCCATATACAATCTTTACAATCTATTTAATAGGGAGAAATAGGTTTGTATGTCATTTTCGCATTATAAAAAAAAAGAATTTAGTTATTTTTTTATAATATTTAACGACAATCATCTAACCATCCGTCGTCTTTAACATAGTATATGTGTCAAAGAAGTTTATTTAAACATTTTTTTCATCATTGCATTAAAGAAAGAAAAAATAAAAGTGATAATGTTTTTCTCTCTAATTTATCTATTTCGTTGTCGTTTACGTCCCTTAACTGTGACTACTACGTCATATAATAGAAAATTGTTTTGATATAATATTTTTCATGCGTGATAAATATTTATCATGCGTAAATATATACGCACGTAGTATATGCATGTAGCTAAAGAGAGAGTTTTTTTTTGTTTATCTATAGATAGATGAATATTTTACTTTGTAGGCTATTTGTCCCAAAAATAAAGTACTCATACTTATTATTCATCTAATTTAATGTTATTTGTATACATATTTAGTTTACTTACGTACTAATAAATGTGTCGAAGAGTTCAATCAAAATATATAATATGTAAACATAGAAGAAGAAAAAAGAATAATAATAGAAAAACTCATCATCATTGAAAGCCTTTTGGCCTTCCCAAATCGTACAGTTCGTTTCGTTTCATTTCATTGATGACAAAGATTTTTATTTTATTTTATTTTATTTTCTATTGTATTATTCTAGTACCAGCGTTGTTTAAGGACATTTTTATTTTTCTTGTTTACTTATAAAATACCAATATCCCTAATAATATTTATGTATAAAAAAAGTAGAAGCAATAACGACACGTAGTAGAAAAAGCAGTAGAGACGGTCAAGTCTAAACCATCGAACCGTAATGAGAATCAGGCACATAATTTTCCTTTTAATGTTAAATTATTATTGGTCAAATGAGTAAAAGGTTTTCCTCGTTTTTTTTCGATTTTTTTTTTTTGCCTTTTTAAAGGTGGCCAACTATACGGTTGAAAATCTAAACGGAAGGAAAATTGCTTACTTTTTTCAATATTTTTTCTTATTTTATTTCATTTGTATCTACCTCCTACAACTGCCTGATAACAATTATGCTTTATGTTATTATTTTATTTATTATCATCATTGATTTTTTTTTGTTATTTTCTGGTACTTGGGTCGTTGATTCTGTCATCAAAGTACCCGACCATTATTTATTTTCTTTTTTTTTTTCTATTTGCTTTTGTTGTTCTGGCGATTGAAATAGAGTTCAAACGTTTTTATTTATGTATTAATTTTTTATTTGCCTTTATTCAATAAATACAAAAAATAAAAATCTTCTTTGATGATGGTCATATTTATCAGATTTAGACCCTTTTCTCCTTTCTCGATTTTCAACATTAATTATGTGATCTTTTTTATACTTTTAATTTTAATTTTTAACACTTAATTTATTTATGCAAATTTTTTAGATTAATTAATTAATTAATTATATTGTATTTTTATTTATTTATTTATATAATTGCATTAATTTTTTATATCAATTAGAAACACTACTTTATCTGCCTAACCTAACATATTTTTTATTATTATTTATTCAATAGATTATTTTTGTTTACAAAGAAAATAAATTGTGAACTAATAAAACTAAATAAAAACTTAAATACACAAATTATTCCAACTCATTTGGGTGGAAAAGTTCACAATAAATAAAAAAAAAAACTAATTTTCTTTTTTTTGTCTATTAACACATTACTCATGCGTAATATGAAAACACATGATGAACAAAATTTTCATGTTGTTCGTTTGTACTCAAGAAAAAGCGCATATCCAATAACCATCGAATGCACACACATGCAAATTATGAAAATACAAAAGAAATAAAGGAAAAGAAAGGATAAACATAGAAAAAATCTCTTCTCTTTAATTTTAACTATAGTTTTTCTCTGTACAATGTTTTTCCTTTCAATCATATTACAATTATGAAAATGATTTTACTCATTAAATTAAAATAAAACCATTAATAATAATAATAATAATTTAGCATGTGGTACCGCCACTGGTTGTCATTTTTTATATTATTACTGTGGAAGCTTCTCTGTAGTATTAAAAATAAAATTGGTGGGGAAATTGATCAAAAATACCGTACACAGTTGATCACAACGTCAGTTTACACGTGCTCTCATCTCTGTTAACAAGATGATGATGAAAAATTACTTAAAACATCGAACCACTTAGAACATCAAAAATAATAAATTAAAACATTGAGTTTATTTTGTAATTAAATTGTTTTAATTAATGTAATTTGTGATTTTTAAAAAAAAAATTTTTTTCATTAATTATTTGTTTTTTTTTTCAATTTTTTTTTTTCAAATTAGTTAAAAAGAAAAACAGACAAAACTAAAGCATTTAAATATTAATCATATAATAACACTGACAGAAGAAATATTGATGCTTCACTTTAGCTTTCTTTATATAAATTGACATTTGAAATGTGTAAGTTGTCAAATATATATGAAATATATACGAAAAGGTGTTAAATAATTTCTACTGTTATTTTCTTTATATATATATTTTGATATTATTTTGGTAATATTTTTACATTTAAGAGGAAAATCTAAACGAAAGAAACAGTTAACAGACTGTCAAAAATTGAGTAAGTGTTTTTCGTGTTTTGTTGTTGTTATTGTCCTAACTGAACTTTTAGTTATTTGAACAAAAAGAAAAACGAATTTTCTTTCGTCTTCTATTTTATCCAACTTTTATATATATATATATATATATATATATATATTTTATTATTAACTCCTCCTGTTACTTGTAGTGTGATTGTTTATTCTATTTTTAATTAAAAAATAATTTGCTACAAATTAAGTTTGAACTTTTCTTTCTCGTTGTTGTTTTTATTATTTTATTATTTTCATTGGGAATTTTTTTTTGTTTAATTGTAAATTAATTAAAATTAAATTGTAGAAAGAAAAATTTGCAGTAGAAAAATAATTTCTTTCGATTTTTTAAAATTGCATTGAGATGAATTATTTTCATTTTTTTTTTTTTTTTGGTTATATTTAACAAGAAAATTTTTCTTTGACCGTTTATTATTTATTTTGATTATTATTAATTTTTATTTTCGTTTAATGGTTAAAAATATAACGTAAACAAAGATGAACAATAAATAGATATTAAAAACACGTCACGTTCGATGAGAACAAAAGATAAATCACGCATATATATAGTTAGGTTACATGCTTATAAAGAAAATAAATAGAAAGAAAAAATATATGAAATGAGAAAAGAAATTTCCAATATCCAATAGACAATTTAATATTGGTTGTATGTGGGTGGTTATATAGACGAATTTGCTTCTCTTCTACTTCTTTGTCTTACAATAATAATTGTATCGTTTATTTTTTAATAAAATTATGGATCTTATTTTTTTTCAATTTATTTACCATACATTTCTGAACAAACATTACTGTATTACAATTAGAAAATTATTTATTAAAATGTCAAAAGTTTTGGTATATAAAAAAAAAAAATTCCTTTGTTTATAAAAAAAATAAGACGACAAAGAAAAAGAAGATAAACAAATCGTAATTTATACTGAAAAAAAGTTAAAGAAGCAAACAAAAAAATTATGCCAACTGCCTATAGAAAAATATACAAAAAGAAACGAAAACAGTCTTATAACTCCCATTATTTTACCTCATTGTTGATTAAGCAAATCTCTATATCTCCTCAATTTCAATAGAAAACATGAACAGTAAAAAAATAATAATAATTAAAAAGTAAAATAAACAAAAAAAAAATTGCTCTGAAAAATCTCATTTTGGCGCCAGACACTCATAGAGAATTACAATGGTTAAGGAAAATAGAGAAATCGCCCATTAGAAACTGTGAAATCGAAATTTTCTTTAAAAAAAAAAAAGAAAATTTTATTGAAATCATATTGAATACGTAGCGAAATATTTTTGTAACTTTGCTAAATGAGTAAAATTTTATTAACAAATGGAAGAAAAATCGTTCAGAATTAAAAAGAAAAACCAACAACAATAACAAAAATGTAGTGGAAAATCGAGTAAAAGCTCAAGTTTAGCTATAGTGTAACAGTCAGTCAGTCATTCAGTTGAAATTAGAACAAGTACAGAAGAGACGCGGCTACGACGTCCCCGTCACAACATCCGACACAAAAACTAGAAGAAAAATATAATTTTTTTTTATTATTATTTTTTTTTTTTTTTAAATAAAAAAGAAAAATATTTATTCTAATCGTAATTGTTTTCTAATTATTTTTTTTATTGCTATTTACGGTGTGTGTGTGTGTGTGTGTAAACAGTTTTATTAGTGTTTTTGTTTTTACCTGTGCTAAAAAAAAAAATTGTTCGAAATTTGATTCGTTGTTTTTTTTTTCAATATTTCTATTTTGACATAGATTTGCCCAGTTTATCATTATTAATGTTATTATTTTGATTTTTTTATTTCATCATTAAATAGAAATTTAGGGTAAATTTTACACTTTAAAAGAAAAACCCAAAAGGGAAGAGAGAAAAAAGAACTTTGTTTTATCAAAAATAATAATAATAATGTGTGCTCGTTGGGGATTTTTCTAGTGCATAATCTTTTCTTTTTTTTTTTCACAAAAATCTGTGCAGTGATGTTATTTTATTAATTAAAATAAGTAGACAAAAAAAAAAATATCCAACTGGTTTCCGTTTTTTTTTACGTTTATTTTGTGTGTGAATTTGTTTGTTAGAATAATTTTTTCTATCCTTTTTTGTTTTTGTTGAATAAATTTAAATAAAGGACACTAATACGTGGAGATTATTTTTTCATCTTATATTTCCCTATTATTGTTGTTCTTTTTAGTTTTAAAAGAAAAATAAAAAAGAAAATTTAGTTTGTTGTCGGAATTTGTTATAAAAAATTAGGGTAGCTTTTAGCAGTGCTTTGTTTGTTGATAACAAGCAAGCAACACAAGAAAAATTATTTATATTTTATTTAATAAAATTAGAAAAGAAAATTCAGTAATGAAAGTAAAGTACTTGTGACTACGACGAAGTTTTTTTCTTTATTTTGTCTTACTAAAGTTCTTTTCTAAATAATAATAAAAATAATAATAATAAAGTACAGAAATTAATTTAATTGTTACCATTTAGTGTGTTTTTTATTTAAAAAAAAAAAAAACATTTTAAGTGATTTTTAAATGGTTCTTAAGTGTAACATTAAATATACAAAGTGTCAACCCTTTTTTTAGAGTAATAAGAAACAAGAAAAAATTTCACTATTAAGTCATTGAAAATATAATTTTTTCTTTTAAATATAATTAAATGTAATTAGTACGGAGTAAAAAAAATAAATAATAATATAATTTTATCAGAGAAAATATAAAGTATAAAGAAAAAAATAAAAAATAAAATAAAATAAAATATATAACTAATAAAAAGAAAATTATTGAAAATACATTATTGAAAAATAATAAAAAAAAACAAATAAATAAATAAAAATAATAATAATAAAAATAAAAACAAATATAATAACGAAAAAGGTGTGTAATGTTGTGTGACTAATATAAAAATATTGTGTGTGACAGCAGAAAAGAAAAGTAAATAATATTATTACCAAAAAATATAGCATAAATACATTCATTTGGTATATATATAGTAAAATTATTACATATATAAATTATATACATAAAAATAAGACAAATATTTTCTTTAATAATAAAAGAAAACATAAATAAAAAAAGGTAAATATTGCCAAAAATGAAAATGAAAAAAATAAAAGTAAAAGAAAACTATACTAAAAATAAATAAGAAAAATAATAAAAAGGAGAAATAAAATACCGAAACGAACAACTAAAATAAAATAAAAATAATAAATAATAAAAGAAAACCGTGAAAAGGCTAACGAAAACTAAGTAAAAGTTGGGCGAACACAACAACAGAAAAATCATTATTTTTAAATATTTGAAAAAGTTGTTTTTTCGTTGTATTTTCTTGTCACCCTTTATAAATTTGGTTTTTTTTTTCTTATTTATTATTGAAATTAAGTTGTTTTGAGGTTTTACTTGGTTTTACTTCGCTTTTTTATTTCTCCTTTTCCTTTTGCTTTTGTTCGTTGCGCTTTCAAAGTTTTTAGATAAGAATAATTTAAACATTAAGAAAATTGGTTTTCTTTCAACTATCCTTTGTTCTATATTTATGATATTATATTAATATGCGTCGGTATTATTTTTATAATAGATTAATTAACTTGAATAATATTTTTCCTTTTAATGTTAGTGCGTGATTTTTTCTTTATTTTCTTTCTCTGTTAATCAATTTTATTCATTTTTTATTGGATAATATTTACATATTTACCAAAAAAAAAAAAGAAAAAGAAAACACTAAGCAACTATTGTAAAGAAGAAAATTGTTAATTATTTATTATGCAACTGAAATAATTATTTAATTTCTTTAGTTTTTTCTTTTTTTTTTACTCTAGCTGCTGTTTGATATTCAAGTGCGGGGATATAATCTATGTTTTATGCTTACTATTTGTCAAAAATTAAAAGTTTTATAATCAATTTATAAAACTTGTTCATATGTTTTTATTTAAGTTCTATTATTAAATTATTTTTTATGTGATTAAATTTTATATATGACTTCTATATACTTAAAATATTTTTTTATGTAAGAAATGAATAAATTTATAATACAAAATGCAATTTTCTGATGAGAAACACCAAAATTTCTATAAATATATGTATATTTATTTAATTATCTACAGCATTTTTATTTACATCGGTAATGGATTTTGCATAAATATTAACAAAGTTATTAATGAACGCAACAATTATATTAAATAATTTTCTAAAATAAAAATAATTTATTAAAAAACTTATGAAATTCGTTTAAATAATAAACTATGTTTCGTTGTTGTTTTTAGATTTTGAGAAAATTTAAAGTATAGCGTAGGTGGTAGTGCTTTTAACATTGTTTTAATTACTTTAATAAAATAAAATAAAATTTATATTTTATAATTCAAATCTATGTTTAGCAGAATAAGTTTCTTTTTTTTCTTTTAAACAAATCAACGGGAATTTTATTGAACTTTTTTTTTTAAATTAACTTAAAACTTGGTCGATATTACAGTTTCGTTAAAATTTTATTATTGATTTATTAAAAGTTTAGTTTAAAAAAAAATATTATAAAATTTAAGCTCTCACAGTTAAATTAACTAAAAAAATTTCATTTTAAGACAGAATTTTTTTTGTTTAAATTTTCACTATAAAAACAACACTGAGAACGATCTAAGAAATACAAATTGATATATTTATCATAAAAATTGAATGAAATTTTGTTTGTTTTATTCTTTCGGCATAACAAAAACTGTAAAGTAATTCCATCCATTAATCAAACTGTTTAAGTTATGTTTGTGAAGGTGTTAAAATGTTCATAAAAAAAATTTTATTTATATATTTTTTATGCTTATGTAGGATACTTTATGGTCACTGAAAACAAAAAATAAAACACTATGATTTAATTGATTTATAATTTACAGTATTAATTATTAATTGTGTGTAATTAGTAACAATTGTACATTAATTATTGTAAAAATAATAATAATAATGGAAAAAAAATATATATATAATACAAAATTGCAATTAAGCACTTAAAAACAATAAAGCAAATTAATTTTTATGAATTAAATTAAATTAAATTAAATAATATTTTCTATTTTCGTGTTGTCATTCCCATTCACACAAGCAAAGATAAAATAAAAAAGCAGAAAAAAGCTCAAAGTTCTATTTTTTTATTATGATTAATAAATTCCACTATTTTATCCAACATTAAAAGCATTTTGTTTTTCATTATTTTACAAATTTTATAGTTTTTTTTTTTTATTATTTATATTTATATTCTTATTTCCATTTCCTTTTCGTTTTTTTTTTCTTTCTGATTCTGGTTTTGATTTATTTGATGCTTTGCTTTTTTTATTGTTGTTTGTAGTTTTTTTTTCTTTCTATTTTTCCATCGTAAAACATAAAATCAGTATCAACGTCTCTAAAGAATAATTTTAACAGCTGAAAAAATATGCTTACAGTGAAAAATGTTAAAAAAGAAAAACATAACAGCAATTCAGTTACAACTATCAAATAATCATAATATATAATAATAATAATAATAATAATAATAAAGAATGAATGAAAGAGTGGATTTGATTGTTGGTTTGTGAATAATAGCGATGGGTGGTTTATTTAGTTAGTCGTATTTGGGTTGAATTTATAATTTAAAAGAAATGCAATTTATTCTTGCATTTTTGTGTAAATTATAAGTATAAATATAAATACAATCAAAAGAATTATGTTTTAATACAATTTATTCATATATTCGATGGTTATTTAATATTATATTTATATATATATAAATTTATAATCAAAAATTATATTATCTGGGACACCATTTATTATTTCATTTACTTCTTCCTGAACTTAAATATTTTTTCATTGCGAATGATAAGGTATGAAAAGATTATATGGATAAATTCGCTAGCTAGCAAAAGAAAGGAGAGAGTACAAATAAACGCAATTGTATTATCACTATAAAAATAAAATGCTCAAGAATAGAAGAAATATTCTTCACATTATTTAATTCGATTTGTGTTATGTTGTGCTTTCATGTATTTTTTTTTTGTCATAACGTTTTAGTGCTTTTAAGTCATCTTTATTCATCTCGTTTTATTTACAATTTTATTTTTACATTTTTCTTTTACATACTCTATATGTTTTGTTAACATTACTTGCGAAAAATAATAATAAAAGAGAAAAAAAAACATTAAACATAAAATCATGTATGAACAAGAAGAAATCTTACACATGTATGCAGTGTAATAAAACCATATATCTAGTTGTTGGATTATTTTGCTACTCATTTTTTATGCTTATTGCAAAGAAATATTTAAACTTTTTTTTTTTTGTATATTTCTTGTAATGTAAAAGCTTATTTGCCTATTTTTCATTTTTATTTATTTATTTATTTATTTTCATATGAGATATATAAAAAAAAACCATTTTAAAAAGGATTTTTCCGTTATTATCAAATTTTTTTCCTTACCTTCTACGTTTCATTGAAACATTTTACATTATTTTAAATTAGATTATTATTTATTTATTTATTTTTTTTTGCTTTTTTATAATGCTTAGTAATTTTAAAAATAATATTTATTCTACATGAAAATTGATTACTAAGTGAAATATATATGTATATGTTTTTTTTTATTGTATCCTTTTCTATCGTTATTATTTTATGTAAAATTTATACAAACTATTTAGTAATTATTGTCGTTGTGAACTTTAAAGTTTAAAATCTTATCCTAGCATCAATTTTGGGTCAAAAGTTTTGAAAATGTTCAGATTTATATTGTTAACAAAGGCATAGCAAAGCTATTTTTAAATTGAAATAATAATAAGACGAAAAAGAATTGTATTTCTTTTTTCCCATGTAAAACTTTATGCGATTTAATTATTTAATTTATGATAATGGTTTTTGCTTTTGATAAAAAAAAAAAAATTCAAGCTTAAAATTTTGGCTTGTGGTATTGTTAGCTTTAAAAAGGGACAATTTATAGATTAAAAATTTTAAGATTAGGTTTTTTTTTTAGTTTTTCATTTCTGAATACATGTGTGGTTAAAACTTTACATTTTTAAGCTTACAGTAACATCACCATTATCATTTATTGTTTTTCTATTAATTTAATAAGAGAAAAGCAATTAAAAATTAAACCGGAAACACAAAAACAATAAGTAAAATACAATTTTGCAAAATCATTAAATACTTCTTTAAAAAGTTATTTCATTTTCGATTTTATTTATTTTATCTGTTAATTAAGGACAAAAAAACTGCATGAATTTCTTATTATTATATTGTTTGAGTAAAAAAGCAATTCATGTGTGAACTTGCAAACAGTTTTTAATAAAAAAAAAAAAGTGGAAAAGATTACGCAATAACGTTTCTATTTTTGCTATGTGTATTGATTCTATTTTACTCTACAAACCAAATTAATATGTAAACACCCTTAGATTTAACGAAAAAAGAAAATAGAATCAGTCTTAAAAAGAATGAAAGAAAATTATTCTTTTTCTTAAGGATTTTTAGCATTTGGGTCTGCATTTTTGTAATATTAAATCTTGAATAGATTCTTTTTTTTTTGTCTTTACATTTACATTTTCCTTTATATTCCCGCTGTTGAATATTATTTTTTTTTTGGAGAAAAAATTATAAAAGAAGAATAAAAAGAACCGAAGAAACTTTTTTTCTTTACGATATTTATTTTTTAATAATCAATCTTTTAGTTTTATTTTCTTTATTATTATTATTTTTTCTCCTTTTTTTTGTATGCCAATAAAACTTTTTTATTTATTTTCTTTTTTATTACTATCTTTCGTATAACATATTGCTTTATAGTTGTTTTTATTTTCAATAATCATAATAATAATATAATAATAAAAAAGCAGAAGAGCAAAAAAAATGAAAGAATAATGTCAATAAAATTGATAACAAAAAATAGAAAATGAAAAAAAATAAAAAATTTGTGTGATAAGTACAATAAAAACAGCAACACTGTGTTACAACAGAAGCGTCAGTTTTTCGATAAATTTTCATCGTTTCGTTTATTTTTTTTTTTGTTTGCTTTTCGTAATGTCTAAAAAATAATAACAATGATAATAATAAAGAAAAAGTGAAAATAACAACAATAATAATAATAATAATACAAAATTCTCATCAATCCTGGTTATTTTTTCTTTTAGTTAGTTATTTTTTTTTTTATATGCTTACTTATGTTTTATTTTTTTTTTGTAAAAAATAATTTACTTAATGCTTTTAATAGGAAAGCAAAAAAAAAAAAAAATCAATCAACTGACATAATAATGATAATATTAATGATTATAAAAAAAGCTTATATAATATTGTTCGTTCTATCTTTATTTTTATGATATTAATACTAAATTCCTGGTATATATATATTTTATATACATGCATCATAAGCGTATACGCGTACAACAAATGATATTCAATTACCTATGTTATCAATTATTAATAATAATAATAATAATAAAAAAAACAACAACTACATATATCGGAAATTAAAAAATATTAATAACTAATTAAAGATAACGATTAATTTGCAATTAAAATAACCATTAAAAAATATATATATTAAAATAATGAAAAATTGATTGATAATAATATTATTTTCTATAAAGAAAATCAATAATTTGGTTTTTATCAATTTTAAATCCTTTAAATGCTAATTAGACTGGTATAGAATTAAAATTAATTTTATTTTCATGTTGTTATTATATTTTATTTTTCACCTGCTCTTTAATTACACTTTAATCACGGTATTAATATCTATGATTATTGTGTTAATTACTTAACGATAGTTTAGGAAATTATTACTTAAATGTTATTTAATATATTCTTAAACATTCTGAAAGGCATACAGCTTCTTTTTTTTTAAATTCAATTAAACCATCTTATTTCTGTAAGTATAAATAAATTTAAACTTTCAATATTTTGCTATTATATTCTTTCATAAAACCATAATTTCGCAGAAAAATTGGGCGAATAGGAATTTGTTGGGCTTAACAATTAACGCAGAATTTTTTTGTATTAAGTATTTCTATTTAGGTTTTGTTAAAGATTTTATTTTAGGCGTGAATTTGATGTTTTATTCAAAAGTCTATTCAAAAGTCTAGTGATTCTAAGAAAATTTATTTAAACTTTTATTCAGTAAAATTAAGTGTTAATTAAATTATTATTTTTATTAAATAATTGTGAATATTTGAAATTGATAATTTCTTTTAAATTTGTCAATTGAGAGTTTTCATTGAAATTCAAAAATTCTTTTATATTTTTATAGATGTAAAATTATATAAAAAATATTTCTATTTAATGAATTATTTCTTTTATTTAATTAATTATTTATTTATTTACATAAAATATTAACACAGGGAATATACAATTCTATATTTATTTTTTAATGTATTTTTTGCACCTAATTTTTTTTTTTATATAAAAACTAAAGAAAAAAGATTAAATTTGATAAAAACTCGCTAAATTCTCATCGGATGAATATAAAAGAGAAATCTCCATATACATTTTCGGTGTATTTAAATTGTTTTTATGTTTAATGCTTTATATTCTTAAATGTAAGAAGAAAAACAAAAACCATGAAAAACAAATAAGGAATAATAAAATAAGAATTTAACTTAACTGAACTGAACTGAACTAATGCCAAGGCAGAAGCATATTTAAGTTTTTTTTTTTTTTCTCTTTTTATTTGGAATAAAAAATTTAAAAATAGCATAGTAATAGCATAAAGATATATTTTTTTTTTATATTTTTCTTTACTTTTTATTTATTAAATATTTGCTTTCATCTTAGTTTTTCAGTTACTAAATATACACATCTGAGTGACTTTTACTTGTTGTTTTGTTATGTTTGGTTCATTTTGTTTTTAAATTTCCAAATATTCTAAAATTAGTTTATAAAATAATTATATATAGTTTACTATATGCTGTTTTTTTTTTGTGTGTTAAAAATATGTTTTTTTACCCAAAATTAGAAGAAATAACATTGTTTATAAATTTATTTATAACTAAATTATAAATATAAATTTATAAAGCAAATTTATAGGATGCGAAAATGCGAAATGCTGAATAACATAATTTTTTGAAATTAATAATACTGAAGGGTTATGTTTCGACAGTGGCTCCCAACTAGTTAAAGATTTAAGTTATTTAGAAATCTGTTCTTTACAATAATAAGATTAAACTTATTTCTTTCTTATAATAAAGGATTTAAATCTTATTTTATTTATAATGACAGTTATCATATCACTAGGTAATGTTTTTTCGTTTTTTTACTAAAAAAAAACTATTTTAAAATATGTACATGCACTTACTTCTATAGAAGCATATGAAGCTTTGAAGAGTTGAACAATTTTATTTAAATGGGGATAAAACAAAATCAGGACACAACATTTGTTACGGCTACTAATCTCTGAAAATGAAATCTCATTCTATTTGAAGTGCTTGAAGTTCTAATTTTTATAAAATATAATGGTTATCTCTTGTGGACAAAATATAATTGCTTAAGTACAAAATATTAATCAAAAATCGTTTAATCTTAATACATTTAACAATACTTGTTTTCCAATTTAAGATTTAATGAGTTTTTTTTTTTAAATAATTTTAATATTTTTCTCATTAATTTAAGTAGCGTAAAAATTATCCAAGTAATAAGAATAATAAATTAAAAATTTTTAATTCTTATTAACCTAATAAAGAAAATTCCACCTTGTTGTTACCAGATATAAATATAATAATAAATTTAGATGTAGATATACTTCAGAATCACGTGAATCGAGTTATAAATATATATATATATATATTTAATTTTATTGTTTTGTTAAAAATAAATTAAAATAAACAAGAAAAAGAAAGAACGCTTTAAATAACAATAAACTTAAAACTTATTACGCAGACGGTAAGAAAAAACAAGAAGAAAAGTGTAATAAAAAAGTCCAAAAAAAGAGGGTTATACACGCATCGACATAATATAAAGAGAAAATTTTAATTTTTTATTCAAACAAGCATTTAGTTTTCCCTTTGCTAGTCTTTTTATTTTTGTTTTCATTTTATTTTGCCAGCTAAGCAATGCTTTAAATTATACTTAACTCGGTTTGTTTATTATTATTCAGTTTAGTGTGGCAGTAAGAGAAAAATTTCCAAAATCAACAACCGCTAATTACTCATTTTTAAGCAAAACTTAAATAAACAAATCAAAATGTATAATTATATATACTTTTTTTTATGTTACCCAGAGCCCTTTATTTTTATTTTTTATCGTTAAAATATCATATATAATATTCTAAGCCGTGCTTATTTATTTTACAAACATCATGAATTTGTTTCCCTTTATTCTATTTGGCTGGCTTATCGGTGCTAGTTGCGTGCTCGTTTTCATATTCTTTGTTTGTTTTTCCGGCATCATTATTTCTGTTTTTGAATTGATGTAAAATTTCTATTGGTTTAGAAAAATAAACCAGCTTTACTTGATTGGTTTTTATTTTATTAACTTTTTTCTTTATATATTTTAATCGTTTTTCTTTTTCATTTTTTTTTGTATTAAACTTCTTTAAGATTAAACGAATTAAATCTTGGATTTTTCTATTGTATTGAAATTGAAAAATAATTTTTTTTTTTGGTTAAATACAAAACTACCTTTCTTTGTCTTCTTTAAAATAATCCAGCCAAAATCTTAAATTTTTAATTGAAAAAAATAAAAGGTTTTAATTAAATTTTATTTAAAAGTGTAGGAAATTTAAATTATTATTATTATTATTATTATTATTATTATTATTATTATTATTATTATTATTATTATTATTATTATTATTATTATTATTATTATTATTATTATTATTATTATTATTATTATTATTATTATTATTATTATTATTATTATTATTATTATTATTATTATTATTATTATTATTATTATTATTATTATTATTAAAAACATTACAATTGTTTAATATAACAACTATTTGCAAAAAAAAACCATATAATTATCTAATAGCTAAAGTTATGCTTTTATATAATAATTAAATTATCAAAGAAAATAAAAATCATAAATTAAAATCTGAAAGATAAAGAAAAAGAAAAAATAAAATAATATTAATAATCCATTTTACTGTCAAGTTTTTAATTCTTTTTTTTTTTTTTTTTTTTGTAAAATTTTCTACATAAACTTTTACTTAAATCCCTTTAAAAAAGACAGATGAATTAATGTCTCTAAAGTAAAAATGAAAAAAAAAACCAAACATTAAAATAAAATTGATCAGAAACTTTTCCTTTATTTTATAAACAAAAAAAAAAATGAGAAAGAGATAAAAAAATATTTATTAAATAAAAAATTTATTACTTTAAAATTATTTCTGCTACGAAACGAATAAATAAAACTTTGTTTTCTCCTTGTTATGTTCTTTGGGTTTTTTTTCTTATTTTCATTTCATAAATTTAAGTTTTTTTTTTGTGTTTTTTGATAATACGAAAACAATACGTTTTTCCACCAAATGCAACATAATTTTGGTGGTAAAATGATTTACCTATGCAAGGAAATATAAAATATATATTTATATATAGATGTCATTACTTATAAATAATGATGTAAAATGTAAAATAACTTGTTGCTAGTGTTGATATTAGGCCAGGTGTAAAATCTATATATGTATGTATATACTACAGAATAGCTGAAATATTACAAAAAAGAAATTAATCTAAAATACTGAGATTAAATTTAATGTTTATTATTAAATAAATAATTTGTATAAATAAATGAGCAGCAAGGTGTACAAATAGCAGAAAAGGTACCTAGTTACTGCTCTTATTTTTTTTAGCATAAATCCTTTATATAAAAACAAATTTTCTTCTTTTTCTTTTATAAGAATTTTCAACTATTTGTAAACGTAGATAGTAAGTTTTTAATATAATAATAAATTATTTATAAATAAAAAAAAAAAATAGTACCTGCACATGCGAAACAAAGTATAACGTTTTGAACTATTATATCTTTACTGTATAACCTGTGTATTTTTCAAAAGAAATTGAAAAGTAGAAAAACTTAATCAATAAGTAATGAATATAATATAAGTATTTAAGGAGTTGTTCGGTTGAAAATAAATAGACTAGCTTGCCTTAAAAACAACAAATTAAAACACAATTTCATAATCTTTTTGTTTCTGACAAAAAAAATTACGAAAATAGTTTTCTATTTTTCTTTTTTGTTTTTTTTTTTTTGCTCTCTCGTCTATGTTATAAATAAAAAAGAAATAAATCAATTGGTAAATTGACTTAATTCTTGATATTGAACATGTAACACTACTACTACTCTTCCCATATCAATATTTTTATTTTATTGTTTTTTTTTTCTCTGTTAAATTAGAGTTTTTCCTAACAATTCTACTATTTCTTACGTAATTTTTTTTTATTCGTTTGTTTGTATTACATTTAAAAGCCACTCTTAACAGAGAAGCACTTATCCACTGTAAACACTGTTTATGGTTTTCTTCTCAATGTTTTTTCCTCTTTTGTTTGCTTATTTACTTCTCTTTTTTATTTCAATGTATTTTTATGCGGTTTTTCTTAAAGAATAACGATTACATGTGGAAAACCAACAAAAAGAAAATAGAAAACACTCATGTTTATCATTTTTCTTTTATTCTTTTTTTGCGTGCGTATATATGTATTTTCTGCTTTTAATTATATTATATAAAAATAAAAAATTTTCAACGAAAAACAATTACCACAAGATAAAGCAAAAAGGGAGCACAAAAAGTGAAAATTGTATAAATATCTAACAGAAAATGAAAAAAGTAAGATGAATAAAGAAAAGAAAATAAATACAAAAATTACTGGGAAATTCATTGTGTAGAATCAACGATTTTAATGTGTGTTTTCTTTTTCATGTTTTTTTAATTATTACTTACCATATAACCGCAGAGTATATTTTCGTTTTATTTTGTTTAAAATATTTGTGTGCGCTTAAAACAATTAAATTTTAAAAATACAAACCGGTACGAGCAGGTTGATGACTTTGTTTTTTTTTCCTTTTAATATTTTTTAATTGGAAAATGAAATTATTTAAAAAAATAATATTTCCTCTTTTTCGATAAGTTTACATTAAAATTATTAATAAAAGTAGGTAGTTTGATGTACGCTTTAAATTTTAGATTAAATTATTTTTAACTTGTGTGTAATACAAGTACGATAATGAAATATACCTTTCAGTTGATTGTTTTTGAATAGAGACAATCAGTTAAATAGTTTTAATAAAACTTTACTCTTTACCTTGAATACATATATATTTATCCATGCTTTCAACGTGTTGTCTGTAAATAGAAAAAAGCTTGCAGGGTTTTAAAAGTACTATGGAGCTAATATTTAAGTAAATTTATGTAAGAAACAATCTAAAATATAAAAAATATATTAGAATTTAATTAATAAAAAATTATTATTAATAAGATTTTATTTTCGTAGCTTTTATAGTAAAAATTTTTTATTAAATAAAATAGTTGAAAAAATTATATTCTAATATTGTTACCTAAAGACGGAGCTTGTTTAATTACAATAAAAATGTAAATATTTTTTTTAGTAAATGCTTATACATATCTACGTCTTTTTTGTCGTTAAAAAGATGAACCATTTTTTTTGTTAGTTCATAGCAAAGTAAAATACAAAGCAAGAAACGTTTAAAAAGGTAAAAAAAAATGTATTATAGTAATTGCGGTGTTGGTTTTGTTCAATGGTTGATGGTAGAATATTCGATTATACAATTTGAATAGAAATTTTTGACATATATTTTTCTGTTTTTTGAGGTTATCCTTTGAGATGAAAATCTGTACGTACTCTGGGTACAACGTATATAGTGCGAAAAAACCATTTACTTGTCCTTCAGTAATGTTATTATTATAATTATTTTTTTCATCTTAAATTCTTTATTCTTTCTTTTTTGTTATTATGTGAGTTTGATTTATTTTCTGTTTTGTATTTTGTCAAGTTTATAAGTAATTTATTTATTTTCTATCCTGAATAATATTGTAAACGAAAAAACCTGACTTGTTTTTAATGCGAATTCATAGATTTTTTTTCCATATATATTTTGCCTTTTTTTCTATTCCAGTTGGTTTTCTTTTTTTCCTTATTACCCAAAAAGGGTACAAATGATGTAATATTTTCCATTGTTGATCTTATCCCTCTTCTTACCTATTAGTATAAAAAGTATTAGCTATTGTGAGTGGCAGATCAATAACAAATCTATTTTGTTTATCTTTTGATGGTTTTTTGTTCTCAAAGTACTAAAGATTATTTTTCTCCTTTTTTTATACCAGGAATCTAAGCTTTGTACATATAAATCTGTTTCTTTTACTCATATTTCTCATATATAAACTTATGTTATACTTTTTTTAAGGATTTTTATTCCTTAATTTTTTGTTTTGGTCTGACAAAACGCATTAAACCATTGTAATATGTCGTTTTGAATTTTTTTCCTTAGTGGATTTTTTTATTAATGCAAAATATTTTTTTTTTAGATATAGGACATTACTAAGATTTCGCTTATTATTATTTTTATATTTTAAATATTTACTCAACGTCTTATGGAGTTTAAAAATCGGTAAACTCTGTGGTTATATAAAATATTTAATAATAGCTAATAAAGCTTGTTTTTTTCTTTGCACTTTGCATTGAAAATTAAATGAATTTATAATTCGTGTCATCAACTACAGTTAAAATTGTATTCACTTGTGACGTAAATATATTTTAAAGTTTTTTTTATTAAAACATTTAAGATATAATCAAACTTTAGATCTATCCGTTGTTACTTCTTAAAGAGACAATTTAGTTTACCAGATAATTAGCATTGTAAGCATTTATTTCTTCACTTCGTTACTTTAACATTGATTTTCATTTTAAACTTATAACAATTTATGATTGATTATCTATTTTTGTTTTAAATGAGATTTGCAAAATTTATTTAAATAAAATATGTTTTGTAAAATAGTAACTTATGTTAATTTAATGCGATTTATACCATTTATTTCTATCTTATTTTATTCAAGAGAATAATTTTCTTTTTATAAATTCAGATTTTACAGCTATATTTTTGATAAAATAATAAATTTAATTTTATTTATAAATTATGATTAATTTGTATTGCTTTGTTTTTTTTTTTATTTATCGTTAGCTTAAGATATTATCATATAGAAGATAGTAGAAATAATGAGATTAATGATTTGTCAACATATTTTAAAATAATGTTTGCCATTACGTTAACAGCTTTTTGAATTTCTGTGATGTTTCTTTTATTATTTATTCGTTAAAATTAAAATACAAATATATCGATTATATATTTATATATATAGTAAATAAGTTCTTGTTATTAGAAACTTTTTCTTCATAATTAACAACTCACTAGCTGAGAAATACTGTTCCGACAGTTCGACTATTGGCTTTCCCTATTAAAACTCAATATTTCAATATTATATTTGTTGTTTTATTTTCAACATAATTCACCCCTTGGCATATTTATGTTATGTAATAAGCTTTAAGAGCAAAAAATTTCATATTTAATCACCAATCATAAATTATATTTAATTTTAATAGTCTTAAAAAGAAAAAAAAGAAGAAAATAAAGAAAAAATCTAATAATTTTTTTCCACTCTCTTTATTTTACTTCTTTATTGCTTATTATTATTATGATTTTATTTTTTTGCATTAATAAAAGCTATCCGCGTTTTTTAATTTATTTATTTATTTTTTTTATTATATTTTAAAGCAAAGTAGATTCTTAATTTATCATGATGAATTTAAATATGTCATTTGTGTTGTTTTCGATTTAACTTAAGCAGTGGGATAATTGTTCACGGATTTAATAACAAATTATTTATTTTTCTTTTCTCATTTAAATTTATTTCTCTTTACTTTTTGCTTCTTTTTTTTTTGAAATATCATTGAACTTTATCGATTTGTATAATTTTTTTTTGTCTTTAATTTATTTATTCTCTTTAATAAAAAAAAAACATTTCTTAGTGCAAATACAAGAAAATTATCTTTGTAACAATTATTTGTTTTATTTTATCTTTCATTATTTTTTTTTTATTCATAATCATTTCAGTATTTGTTATGGACAACGCCTTAACAATTACAAGGGAAAAGATAATACGGAAAAACAGAATTTCTTCTAATAAGACATAGACATTTTTTTTGAATCATAAAATTTATTTAAAATTGCCTTTTTTTTTCTTCCTATCCGTTTAATAGTATATTAGCGAAATGAAATTTAAGAGAATAAATGAAGGAAATATAAATACGAAAAATTAAACGACGAAATTAAGATGAATAAAAAATAAGGAAAAAAAAGGAAAAAATCTTGTTGCTATGGAAAAATATAAATTTTTTCTTTCTTAAAAAAAAATTATTTTTACATTTGCTTATTACTTTCGGTGTTCTTTCGAAATGTAGCATTTTTATTTTATTATTTTATTTTTTTTCAGTATAATTTTCTATATAAAACGTAATTTTTTGTTGGCTTTTGTATTATCATTATTTTGTATATTTTTTTTTTGTCTGCTATTATTCAATGCCTGCTAATATTGTGTAGGTGGATGCCACTGTCTTGTTGAAATCAGTAAAAGAGGATTACATTCTTTCAATTAATATTTTTCTTATTACTATTGTTGTTATTGTTAGCATTATTATTATTAATATAATAAAAATAATAAAAAAGAACAAAATCAAACATCTGAAGAACATTTAAAAAAATAATAATAATTTTATATATATATTGTAATTGTGAGTTTGTAACTCAATTCTATGACAATACACTTGGCAAAAAAATGAAAATGAAAATGAAAAAAAAAAATATGTAAAATAACGAATAAATTTTCATTATCCAGTATTCATTCGTTATCAATTCTGTATTAGTAAGTAAAAATAAGAAAAGTCTTACAATGAAATAAACAATAAAGCAAAAAAAAACATAATTTTTTTTATTTATAAACGAGGAGGAAAAATTTCCGATTGTGATTTTTAGAAGAATAGAAAATTATGTCAATACAAACTTATAAATTTTTTTTTAATTTAAAATGTAAATTTTTCCCTCTTATGTCGTTTTATTATTTTGCGTACCAGTACCACCCACTACATAACGACAAGACAGACGACAGAAAAATGAAAATATAAAAGAAAGGCAAAAAGAAAAATGAAACGTTAAAGTAAGCACCGTCGTACCATTTATTATCTTAATTATTTATTATTCTATCTGTATTTAATTTGGATTTTATTTTTTCTTAAATAAATTTTCATAAATATTTTATTTTTTTTTTTGATTCTATTATATTATTACTAAATTTCCAATAAACTCTTATTATAAACTTTTATCGGTTTAATTTATTCATTTATTTTTTTCTATATGATAACAATAACATTATAAGTATAATATTCGTGTGTCGACATTATAGATTTTCATTTAATGGAATTATTTGTTTTTGTTTTGTCCCACAAAAACATTGCAAATAAAATAAAATAAAATATTTATATGGCAAATATATGAATGTTATTACATAGAAATTAAATTATTAAACTAAATTACTATATATAGACAAGTAATTTTTTAAAAAATCAATAATATGTCGCCTTTAAATCTTTATCAGTTAACAATATTAATAAGAAAATAAATTTTAAATAAAGCAATTTTTGTATTTTGTAATAATCGCTGTTTTGTGTCGCACCTAATATAAATGTCAACAATGGTTTATTGCTTTCTAAAAAACTAAAACAAAATTAATGACAAAGTGCCTGTTTAATTTATTCTTAACGACGTAACATCGCATATTTTGTGTTCTTCTGCTTTTTATTATTAAATAAATAAATCTTGTGTTAAATAGAAATTGTAATAAAAAGGATATAACATAAATTGTAGCATAATTGTGTTTCTAATAAATATTTTTCGTTATTTAAAATCAAGTTAGGGATCATAAGAGGTGAAACTAGAACTGGAACTATTAGTTCATCAACAGCATTGTTAGATATGAGTACGACTACAAAATTTCAAAAAGATTTCTTTACTCGGACATTAAATTACTGACACACCTTACTTAGCTTACGGATTCCCTTGTCAATTGAATATTGAATCCGAATACCCACAAATATCTTAAAATCCATTATACAAATTTACATGGTAATATTAAGCTATTCAAAGGTACAAACCAAGTAGATTATAAATCCTTAAAGATTTTTACTTAAAAAAAAAAATTATAACACAATTCAGAGATTTATATTGATTTTACTTTTTCTGCTCATGCGATTTGATTGAATTTCAATTCAATGAGCAATACTTTTGGTTATATTATTTTTATAAGCCTAATTTGATTTAAATTTTTAATCAACCAAATAAAATTAACTAATTAATTTCTATAAAATAATCAGAAACTTTTTATTACCAGTAATAAATTTTTTTTAGTGACATTTAAATTAAATAAAAAAAGAATTTCGATTTTATTTATTTTCTTTTAGTAAATATTTGTTTCTATCTAAATATTACATATTTCTTATTGCATATATTTGAAGCTTTATTATTTTATCGGGTATTTTTTCACCTTTTTCTCCTTTATATTATTATAAAATTAGTTTTTCTGTTTGTTTAAATTCTAATTACATTGTCTTAATTTCATACAAGAACTTAGGGGTTAAGCATTAAACACGTAATCCTATTAGAGTTAGGACGGTAAGATTAAGTGATAAAAATCGCGAACAAACATTTAGCTGACATTCATCGTTGTTATTATTATTATTTATATTTTCATTAAGACAACGCTAAGACGGAAGTCTAATCACTAACCGCCTTTACACATTAATCGGGTTAGTTCCAAAAATAGCGAAAACAAAAAATAAAAATATAAATCTTCTATTTAACAAATAATAACAGAAATACTTTTGTTTCTTATTTTCTTAATATTTCTTAATTAATTAATTTAATTAAAAATGCTTGCCTTTTCTTTATGGTTATTTTCTGTTATTTTACAAAATATATACATTTATATATTTCTATATTATTTTATTTGCCATTTGTATTTCGTTCAATTCAATTTAATAATAAAAATAAAATCAGATAAATTTTTGTGTTATGCTTATCAAGCCTATATTATTTCTATTTCTATTTCTATTAATAAATATTTGTGTAAATCTCATCCAAATAACAATAAATAAAGTTTTTATCTTATGTTTGCAGTTTTTTTGTTACTTTTTTGTTTCTTACCGGTTTATACTTTCGAAAACTAAATTTTCTCGAGACTTATTTTTACCTCTAGTTTTTAATCATATTTTTATTTTGTTTTTATTATTAATATATTTAAGAAATATTTCATTATCATTTATTTGCACAAAAATACTCAGAATTTCTACCCTAATTTAAGCAAATCAATTTTTCACTACCCCAATATAAAAAAAAATCACTAATAATACAAGAAAAAACAGAAAAAAATAATTAAACAAATAAAGACACTAACTTTTTAATCATAAGTTTTCAATGTAAATAAAACAATTTTAAATTCAATTAAAAAAATGATTTACAAAATTGAAAAAATCGAAAAACAATTTGTTAAGCAGAAAAAAATTCAATTAAAAGAAAAAACATCAAAATTGAGTAAATAATAGAAATTGATTTATTTTTATGATAGAATTGTTTTAACTTAATAACCATTGTAGAAATAAAATAAATTTTTTATTAATTTCTAATTAAAAATTATCCTTTTTTCCTAATTTTAAATATAACTTGACGGTTTTGAAAACATTTGGAAAATGTTATAATTTTGGACGAATAATAACATAAACGAAATTGATAAATCAGTTGGAAAATACTGGTTAAAATTGTTTTCTCACAATTTGAAAAAATAAAAAGAACGGAAAATGTCGTAACAAAGATAAATAAAAGTGTTTAAGTAAAAAAATAACTAAGTAAAAAAACCATGAGGTGAGAAAATTGAAAACTTTTTGTTAATGTTGTTTTTTCGTTACACAAAAATGATAAAGAAAAATCTTAAAAAGTAAAAAAAAGAAAAAATAAAAAAGTATAACTTTAAGTCCTAATTTTCCGATTGGGAAAGTTTTCTGTATTATTTATTTATTTTATTTGTATAAGAAAATATAACGAAAAGTTTGTTGTTGATTTTAACATCCTGACCCCATAATTTTTGGCTTGACAAACTATTATTGACGCGTGTTCATAATCTAAAGCCATAGCATTCCCCTTCATCATATACATTTTTTTTTTGCGTTTTTATTATATTAACAAAACCGTTGAAATTATTTTCGTTTTTTTTTTTATTAATTTCGTTATTTTCTTGCATGTTTTTTGTTAGTAAAATGATATGGGTAATAGTGGGCAACTAGGTGTCACAATACAACAATGAGTTGAATGAATGAACACGAAAAACAAATTTTTTTTACAAGAAAAATAAAATAATAATATGGAAGTATTGTGAGTGTTTGAAAGGTGGTTCCAGGATACATAGTTACAGAAAAAAAAATGTAAAAACGGAAGTAGATTTTCTTTTCTTTTTTTTTATTTTATTAATAAAATAAGCCAACAAGGTAACAGCAGTTATGTAATAAAAAAATATGTTTCTAAAATTGAAGATATCAGGAAATGAAAAGATAAAAAAATATAGCAACAACAACATGAATACAGTATAAAATAAAAGCTCTCACCAGGGAACTACACAAAACTTTTGTCCCTTTTATAACAAAAATAAAATTGTCAACAACATTAATGTAACTAAAATGATATAAACTCTGATGTTTTCAAATATCGTTTGCAGTTAATTTTCGCTGTCTTACCTGTAACGAATTTCTAGAGCGCAAAAATAGTAAAAATAAATAAATAAAATAAAACAAAATAAAATTTTCCATTGCTGACTTAACATCCATTTACCAATCTGTTCATCATCTGACACAACCATATTCTGCCTTACTTAGTTCAGTCAATTTGAACGTACACATAACTTCAACAAGTTTATATAAGTAGAAAGAAAATTTAAGTAAGAAACGGAAAGAAGGATGAAACCAATATCAAAAGCATTTTCTCCAAGTAGACAATGCTGTCGTCTTGTGTCATATCAATTTTTAACATTTAAAATACATAGAATATTGTGCAAAAATATTAGATTGGATTATGCTGAAAAGCTACAAATATTTTCTTCATGTTTTTCTGTGTTGCTTTATTTTCTACATTGCCATTTTCTTATGTCGACAAATTATGATGTAATGTGCGTGCCAAGAATTTTGAATAATAATTTTCTACACCTTGTCAGTTTTGGCGAATGTATTTTTTATATGAATTTAACGCAAAGAAAAAAAAATGTTTCTCGTTCGTTATATAGATATATATATTAAAACGTAAAAACCAGAACCATAACCATAACCCAACAATGTTCAAAATCATCTTACTAAAAAATAAAAATAACCATTTCAAGAAGAGGAGAAAACGAAAACTAAATATAAGTATGGTAAGAGACAAACGCGAAATGATATGCTGGTATTACGTGATAAAAACTTATGCGTGAAAACAAGCAAAGAAAATGATAATAATAAAAACAAATAAATAAAATTATTATTAAGAAAAACGATATTTATTGAAAATATATTAGCATTATATAGTTCTGTATCACTCTTTCTATACGACAGATTTTAATTTATTATTTTTGCTATGTCTCACGCTGTAATTTTGTATTACTATGATTGTTATTATCATTACTGTTATTTTCTAGCAAAAACTTTAATTCAGTTAATTATTTTAAAGTTATTCATTGATAAGAATATCATCATTATAAAGACATACGTACTATTTTCCTTTATCTATTATCTTTTTAGCATTTTCATCAGTTTTTCTAATTATTTTTAATCAATTTTCCTTCAGTTCATATTTTTCAAAGAAAAAACTTTTCATTATTTTATCATGTTTATAATGAATTGAATACACCAACACATTATTTCAATAAAATACTTTTTCTGTTATTACTTTACAGAAATGTTATCTTGATGTTTTTTCTTTCTTTTTCTTTTTCTTAATATAATCAAAGATCAACTTTGTGTTGTTTTTTATTTGAAACTTCTTAGAAGTTTTTTCAATGCTTGGA
Source organism: Ptychoptera contaminata (assembly GCA_963942525.1). Classification (NCBI taxonomy): domain Eukaryota; kingdom Metazoa; phylum Arthropoda; class Insecta; order Diptera; family Ptychopteridae; genus Ptychoptera; species Ptychoptera contaminata. The sequence continues at coordinate 16,745,004 of OZ012639.1, read as the reverse complement.
TTTTTTTTTTGTCAATAAATGTTAAAAAAATAAAAGTTTTTATTTATTCTCTTATATGGTTTTTTTTTGTTAAAAAATATTAAATTTTTTTTTTAACCTTTCTGTATCTAGATATATATTTTTTTTTTTTAATTTTCTGTTTATTAAAATTACTAATTTAAGACGGGTAAACTTTTCAATGGAAAATAACCTTATATCACTTAACTGTCATCAGTATAATAATAATAATAATGGATAAATAAATAAATAAATATGTATATGTTTATATATGTCTGTCAAATACAATAGCATCATTTAACAATGTTGTTCATGATTTTATTATTTAAAATATGTTCCGATAAAGGCAAAAGAAAAATAAAATAATGAAGTCTCGTTAAATGATTTTTCTATTATTATGTTTAGAAATGATTTGTGACTGATTTAGAGCAAAATAATGTCACCAGAAACATATACTATTGATGCATTATTCGACAGTTTAAACATTTACTTTGTTATAAATGACTTAAAATCATTAATAAAATACATTTAAAGCTACAGTTACATTTTATGATTTTATTAGAAAAACTTTTATTGTTAAACGCGACACTGAAATATCCGTCAAAAATAATTTTACATTGTCAATATACTATTAAACTAATAAAATTAATAATAATTTTAAACTGAATGTGTTAAATAATGAGTAAAGATCATTGACAAGTATCAATAAGATCTTTCAATCAGTTAAGAGTCTATTAAAAATAAATTATCGAAATAGAATTTATAAAATGAGACTTTACTTTATTTTTTTTTTCTTTTAATAAATTGATATTTTAACGTAACGTGAATTGACAAGTCAAAACCTTATATTATTACATTTCTAAGTACTTTTATTTACCTTTATATAAACATATTTACTTACTAGAAATGTCAAATGTTTCTATCCATAGTATTTTGTTGTTATGTACTATTTTTTTTTTAAACAATAATGTTTATTCGTGCGTAGGGATGTGTAAACTTTTTTCTAATATTTTTTTTTTATCACATAAACAAATAAAACTTATATATGTAATTAAGATAATTTTCACATGTTTAAAAGGGATGATTGTCTTAATAATTGAATAAATTATGTAAAAGTTTTATTTATTTACCCTTTTTTAATATTTTTTTTTATTGCTCTAGTCATTGCTCTTCATTAATGTGATGAATACACAATCAGTATTTATTAACCATTCGGTAAATTTTATAAATAAGAATACCTAAATTATATACTAATAATAAACAACTACCTTTTACCTTAGACTAAAGTAGTGTAATGTAATGAAAAACTAACTAAAGTTAACGAAAAAAGAAAACAAGTAAAACATATAGTTTTCTATGACATTTACTTTTATTTGGTTATATAAATATATAATTTATTATAATTATTTTATGTTTACTTATTTATAAAACATAAATAGCATAAACAATGACAACCATAACAATAATAATAATAATAATATCGACAATAGTATAAACTTGATTAAGTGAATGACGCGTAACAAAAAACAATATTTATATTTTCAATTTTACCTTTTATTCATTAATCATATATCTAAATAGCATTTTGCTGTTTTATCTAATAAACTTATCTTTAGTTTCGTAATTACAAATATAAAAGCTAGATTTATGTTTCTAATGAATAATATATACATAAATATTTGTGTATATACAAATCCTACAATTTATATGGTTATTATTCTTTTTTATATTGATTATAATATAAATATTAGTTGTGGATACGTTTACATCAAAAACTCAATTTGTTAATTGATTGAAACAAATAAGGATTTCTTAACGTATTTGAAATAATAATTTTAAGAAATTTTTAAGCGATGTTAAACAACACATTGGCGTTATTATTTTATTTTTTTTTTTAAATTTAAAATGAGTAAATATTAATTTTTTATCAATATGTTGCATGACATGGTATAGCTATCCTATATTATTCAATTCAATTGCATTTTTATTTTCGTTAAATAAAGTTATTACTCAATTATATATATTCTACGTATATTAAATTGACAAAATCAATTTACATTATTTACTTGATTCTCCCTAGTATATAATAAAGAATTTCTATTTTAAAAAAAAACAAAAAAAAAACTTATAAATCAAGAAAAATAAAAATGGATTTTTATTTGACATTTCCTACTACAGGTAAAACAAGTTGGATACTCTCTATGCATTATAAATTAAAAGAAAATAAAAAAGTAAAATCAAAGGAATAGAAAAAAAAAAAATAAAGAAAATTTTATTGATTTTAGATTATCGAAATAAAATAATAAAAACGTAAAGGTAGTACCTTCTGTCAAATATTATTTTATTTGTATTTTCAACATATAATAATAGAAACTAAATCATTCAACAATTATTATAATATTTTATTTGCTCGTGCATTACAGAAAAATTATGATGAATATAAAATAATTTTCTCGGACGTGATAAAGAAATAAAAATAACTAATAAACATATTATTAATTGTATAAAAGGTCAATCAATATCAAATCAATAAATCATATTAAATTGAAATAATAATAATAAAAATAATTTTTGTTTTCCGAATAAAAGAAAATTGAATATTTATTTTTTTTCCTCTATATTTTTATTATTTGTAAAATTTGATGGATATGAAAATAATACAGCAAAGAAAAAAAAAAAAAAGCACAAAAATCACTAAAATAAAATCAAGCAGTTACGTAATAAATTGTTTTCATTCGACTTGATTTTGTTGTTGCTATTGTTATTGATGTACGACAAAATTCAATTTGGAATTGTGCTTTAGTAAAGTTCATATGTGTTACACTTACAGCATACAAAATATATACGTACATATGAATTTCTACTATTAAGCTCATTTTTTCTTGTTTCTGCTATAAAAGCCACTATTTTATCACATATCCTAGCTAAAGAAAAAAATAAAATGTATTAAAACCAACCACGAATCAATCTGATTGTCGTTTAAATTAAAAATAAATGTCTATACGCTTGGAAAATGCTTTTATTGTTATTGTTGTCATTGGTTATTTATTTTGTTATAGTAGAAAATAACGAAAAATAAAGACTATGGAAGTATTTTAAGTAAAAGAAACGAAATAAAATAAAACTCAATGAAAATTCTTTTGAAAGTTTATTTTATTTTGTTAAAGTTAATATTATGATGTCAGTATTTTCTGTATATTTTTACCCTTCAAATGTTAGTTTTTCTTCATTTTCCTCCTTTGTTTTATGCTTAAAGCATAAGAAATAACTGTATAAACTGCGTGTCTTCTGATTGATTTATTTCGTTTTTATTTTATTTTACTTTATGTTTTTTATTCTCTTGTTAATAAAATTTACCTTAAATATTTTCCTTCTTAAAGAAAACTATTTTTTGTGTTTTATTTTGAGAAAATTAAATTAATGTGTGACACAAAATATTTACATAATTATAATAAAAAAATAAAAAATAATTAAAGTAAAAGTATTCCATGAATAATTTAAAAGAAAAAACATAATTCACATAATTTTAATGTTATTCAATGTACGAGAGTGAAATTAAAAAGAATAATAACAAAAATAATAATAAAATAACGAAGGAAAGATAGAAAAATAGTAAAACACTAATGATTATCTAATAGCTAGTTGTACTAACCCAATCCACTTATAAAACAACAAACATAACAATCAACATTAGCGAACTTAACACTAGTTACAGCCTATAAAACTTTTGTTAACTTCTCATTTCTTTTAATCTGCATTTAATTGAATATTTATATGTACGTTTATGTTAGACATATTATACTGAATTATATTTAATGATTAATGTTTAATTATTATCATTATAACAGGGTTGTACATTTTTTATTATAGAAAATAATAATATAGAAACAAAATAGAAATAAAATTATTATTATAATGAGAAATATTAGTTTGGTAGTTTTTATTATTATTATTATTATTAATAATAATTATTTTTTTATAGTTTTATTCAATCTTTTATTTAACTAGTTATTTATACAGAAATAAACTACACATTGCACATTAACAAATTATGTAATAGAAGACAAAACAAATCCACATTCGCTTAGTTGTACAAAACAAAAAAAACTTTATATAAATATCGCTTTAATTAAAACTAAATAATATTTTAATATTTTATATCATTTGTGATATATAAAGATATGTAAAATTTGATCTACTAATTATAAATAGTATTGTTAAAACATAAAAACTTTTGAGTGAAAATATGTTTTACATAAAATTAGGGTAAATAATATAATTTTATGCTTTCATGCTTTTTTTTGGCGGTTATTATTAAATTGTTATAATTTTCTGCTATAGTAAGGTAAACAATTTAATGAACAATTTTGTTTAAATTATTAAAAATTAGAATCGTTAAAAATAATTAGACTGATGAAAAAATAATTTCATTTTGTTTATTATGTAACAAAAATTAATATTTATTTGATTAAATAGCTGATTAGCTGTGTTAACTCTATCAACAAATTGCAAATTATAGAAATTTTATTTATTTTATTTTCTATAAAACAATTATTATTATTATCACATCAGCATTATGATTAAATATGCAATAAATTGATTATCTAGTAGACTACTATATTCAGTTATGCTTGTTTATGCAAAGAAAAGCAATAATATTTATACTTGATTTCAAAATGTTTGATATTTTACTAATAATTACGTGGCATAAATGGTTATAGTTATTACTTGGTGAAATTTTGAAATTAAATAATGATTTTTATCTTTTGTAACAGTTGTATTATAAAACGAACAAATTATCTCCTGCAAAACTGTCTTTTATTCTTTTAAAGCTTGCCTAATACATAATACAGTCAACTGACATTGAAGATTTTCTCGGAATGTACGGTTGCAGGATGTAAAGTTTGCTAAAAAAAGTACTGATTGACTGATTCATGACATTTCTTTTATATAATACACTCTATTAGCGTTCTATATAAAGGCAATAAATGCGAAATAGTTTAAAATTTATTTAAATAAAAAGGCATTACAGCTTTTTCCTGTTTTTCATAAATAAAATAAAGTAATATTAAGTTATTTATAAATTTTCTGTACATATTAAATCATATTCTATACAATAAATTAGTTTTATTATTATTTTTTATTGATGCTATGATAAAAGATAAAACGTCAATTGCTATCATTGTTCTTCAATATTTAAAATATACAGAAATAAAGTGTACTTAGTAATTCAATTCACCTTTATATGAATAAACATTTTTAATATATTGATAAAAAAAATTGTCTATAAGTATTTTATAATAAAATAAAAACATTGCATGCATTTGCTACATATTAGAATATAAATAAATAAGTAAATAAGAAACTAAATAAACTTTGAAAGCTTTATATTTTTAAGTAATATTTTTTTGGTATTATTTATTGAAAAATAAATAAATATTACTTAAATAGGTTATTATTCAAAATAGCGATTTTATTTATATTATTTCATGTCAATAAAAGGGAAGTTAAGTAACATAATGCTTTATTTTCTATTTTTTATTTCTTTTATAAACATTAAATTATGGAATATTTGATTGAATAAAAGCTTTACACTTTGAATTTTTTATATATATTATTGTTCATAGTATATTTTTAAACTGACGATAAAATATAAAAACGCGCTTCTATTGTATGTTAAATATATAATTAAAATATGATGAAAAATAGTATTTTTTAATTTGAAAGCACCGACTTATTATGTACATGTAAATTCACATAGGTGTGGGACCTGTTTTTTTGTGCTTTTTCTTTTAAAACTATATTTATTTATTAATATTCTATAATTAATTATATATGAAATATTAAAAAAAAAAAACAATAAACTAAGTTAAATGATAATAAAAAAGGAGGTAATATTATGTATATAACAGATTATTAATATTGAAAGCATTAAATGAAAAGTTTTAAAAAATATATACGGTATATACACTTATATATGTATATGTATGTATATAATGTATACATATAATAAAATTAATAACGTAAATTACTAGGATTAAATGTTAAATATTTTATTATTATTAATATTATTCCATGTTTACCACCTTTGCGATGGTGGTGTTTGTTTTGTATATTTTTCAATATATCTTTTCTACTTTTTAATAATAATTTTTTCTATATGTTTGTAAACATATTTTACCAGCAAAGCTTTATTCAGATAATTAATTTTTAATATTCCTTTAAGTTTATTTATTTTCTTCTGAATTTTTTATTTTGTAACTATAGTTGCCTTGCATTACATGTCTTGCCTTTATTCTCTTGGCCATTTGTTGCTGCTTTCTTGAACGAAATAAGTGTTTATCAACAATTTTCTTTTTCGTATCTTTTTTGTTTTTATTCAAAAAATATGTAAATAATATTAAAAAACGTAATAAAATTATAATATGTATCGAATTGTTATCTCTGTCATGATTGATTTTTATAATAATTTTTTTAATCCTATATTAATCTTGTTATTGTTTATATAAACACGTATATTTGTTTTTTATTTTAAGGATTTGTATATACAAAAGTGTTTTCCTTTTGGATTTATTAGTCTATGAATTTGATTTAAAAAACAATAAATATTCACAGAAACTTTAAAATTATGCTTGCACTTCTATAATTGTAGTATTATCTACGCGCATCCATAATAAAATAAAAGTAAATTGATATTATAATTGAATTAAAATGTCAAAATATTAATAAAAATAAAATTATATATAATTTATAAGCACTTGTTATGTCAAAGTGTTCATATTTTTGTTATCTATTCATACGCAAATGCATTGTGATAGAATTCAATAATTGGCATCTATAAATAGTGATGAAATTTATATTTTCATAAGCTGATCCTTGGATTTGCATACGTAAATGACGTCTAAAATTATTATAATGAAAAAAAAAGAAAATTAAAAATATTGCACTGATATACGCTATTACATTACATAGAAATATTAATTAAAGCTATTATTTATTTTATTTATTTTAATAATTGGAAAACCATTAGATGGAAAGTTTTTTTTCCATTTTTTTTGTTCCGTTTTTAACTACAATTTGCAAGCTATCAATACTAATGGTTTTTTTTTCGATTGAAAAACACATTTTAAATCGACGATTTTTTAATGGTTTTTCTTAAGTAATTTTTAATCATCGCCTTCATCATCGTTTTTTTTTTTAATTTTCTTTCTTATTAATAATAAAATAATTGAATTTTAATTAAATGTTTTCGTTGCCATTAACATATTTGTTGAAAATAATTTAATTATAATATTTATGAAACGAAAAAATATAATATATTTTTTATAATTTGCACAACCTGCTGGATTGATTATCTATTATTTAATGTAAAATTAATTAATTTTTTTTTTTTTACAAATTTGGCAAATTAGTGCCAAAAGTCTTCAAAAAAAAAATATATATATAAACAGTTATTAATTATCTATATTTTCATATATATTTATAATTATTTGTATTGATTTTTTATGAAAATACTTCATAAAAAATAATTATATTTATAAGGACCTATGGCTAACAAGCTCATATTATTATCAAAATGAAAAGCACATACACTCACGCCAGATCGATATTAATATAATCATTATTTTATTTTTTCATTTCATTTCTTTTTACCATTCACTTTTATTTCTTCTATTTTATATATCGGTGTGTTTTTACGTCTTTTATCAAGCCATGCTACCATAGTTATATTTACAAATAAGGCCAACTAGGGAGTTCAGGGTGTTGCTTGGCATATTGGGTTCATTGTATCAATATTGTTTGTGTATTTATTTACTTTTTTTATTTTTACTTTGAAAAATATTAAATTTTCCATTATATATGTATATATATATATATATATATGTATATACATCACACATAAATTTTTTATACTTATTATATAATGTACTCAAAAATATAGATGAAAATATCGATTTTTAGCATTATATTTGAAAAACATAATTGTTTAAGGTATACATAAATATATTTTCTTTATTTATTTAAATTATTATTTCATTTTACTCGTTTATTAATTTAATTTTTTCTTTTAATTAAATAAATAAATTTAATTATATTATTTTTATTATTATTATTATTTTTTTTGACTTTGAAATAATTTTAAATTTAAAGCTAAAATTAAATTACATATTAATTTCATTAATAAGAATAAATAATATAATAAATAATTAAATGAAAATTATATCAAATACAGAAGGGAAAACTGTAAAAATGAAATTTATTAATTTATTTATTTTTTTAAACTGTTTTAATTATAATTAAATATTTTTGTTGGCAGTAAAATGTTTTCCTCTTAAATTGATTGAAAGGCTTATTATTTAATGTATAAATATATTTATATAATACTTAAAGCATAAATAAATTTAGATAAAACTCAAAAATAATTAAATTATATATGAAGAGCTTTTCTTGTTATTACTTTTTAAATAATTTTAACACTCAAAAATTTCATAATTTTTAACCCTATTTATCCAAAAAATTCTACGATTTACACATATATTAATGTTTTAAAATTTAGCGTTTGGGAAAAAATATTATGTATTTTATTTTCTGTCATCAAGAAAAATCATAATTTTTGGTAATGTTAAGCTTTTAGCAAAGATAATATTTTTATGATGGTGCGATGCGAATTATGTATTTTATTTTTTAACACCAAATTATATCACTTACATTCATTTAATTAAGTAAAAATATTAAAACTTCGTTTCTACTTTACATATAAGTATATATTTAGGGAACATATTGAAAGACAACTCTTATATACATAATATATATATATATATATATATATATATATATATATATATATATGAATTTCACATTGTACAAAGTAGAAATTTTATTCTTTTTAAACCAAATCTTCACAATACTTTCTAAGAAATAATTTAAAAATAAATTAAATAAATAAATTGTATTATATATTTTATTTTATTTAATTTAATTTAATTTTTTATTATATTATATTTATATATATATTGTACTTTTGTCTTTTATATAAATAATTCTGTTAAAAATTAAGCCAATGCAAACAAATATTTTTGTTTTCTAACTTTATTATGCTAGAAGAATATTTTGTATATAAAAAAAAATTTCAAACCTTTAATAAGACTTGTCTATCTAACTGAGACTTAATTGGTTATTAGGATCGATATACATACATATATATATTTAAATTATTGCATTAAAAAAATGTATTTTTACAAGAATTTCATTATGTGCCAGCCAATTCAATAATAAAATAATATAAAAATACTATAATAGGAATGCAGCTATCAGGTGCAAATTTACAAGTGTTATAATAATATTTAAGGTGCGGGTAACATTTTGTATAAAATCAGTATGCTTTTTACAGAAAAATATACACAGACTAGACGGTAAAATATTTTTTCTCTGGTTTGTTTGTTTATTACTTGGCATCACTTCTTAAAGTCAATGTTTATTCTATGCTACTTTCAGTTTTTGTCTAGTTAAAGAATTTTTTTTTTCATTGTAGTAAATTCTACACGTTTAGCTTGTTCATATGTATTTATTTATTATAACGTGTTATTAGACTTGAATTACCTGTAAATTATTTCCAAATCAAATAAATAGAAAAAAAAATTTCAAAGAAGGAAAAAAAATTAGCAAAAATATTTTTTTATAACAACATGTTTGTGTATTCTTTTCTCGCTATAATATTATTCGTTGCTTGTGAATTGAGTATTGTAAAATTTATTTACTATAAAGATTTCGATTTTTAGTTTAAATTAATTAAAATACATAAATTTACTTTTTCTTAAAACAAATTCTTATAATCAATAAGCTTTATTTGATTTTTATTATGCAAAGTAAATAGATTATGTTTTCGTTTAAATTTTTACTACAATATTTAAGAAAATAATAATAAATTATAATCTTTATATTAAATTGTGAGTACGTGTCCATACGTAATTGATTAAAATTTATATAATATTGAAAATCTCCACAAGAACTATAATTTCAAAAAATGGTTATAAAAAACGTTTGTTTATTTTTCAGCAAGAACTAAACTGGTAAATAAATTTGCATAAAAATAAATAATAATAAAGCTTTGAATGTTTAAAAGCTTAAACATGGTAATTTTATTACTTTAGTAAACATTAAATGATTTGAGAATTTACTATTTACAAAAACGCATCATAATGATTTCATTATAATATATTTTGTTATGTTAAAGTAATAATGCTTACACAAATTGTTTGTGAAAAAAAGGAAACTCCATAAATTTATCTAAAAACTAATGAAATTTTTCATTTTCGTTTTTTTTTTCTTGCTTAAACATAATAGATGTCAATAATTTTTGCAAATTAAATTCAAAAGTTTAAGTAAACAAAACACTTTTGTCGTTACTTCTCACCTTTAAATTAGTTTTAAATCTTCAATACACGTATGAAAAACTTGGTGAAATGAAAAGAAAGGAAATTTCTCTTTATGTTATATAATTTTAACATAAACGTGATTGTATTGTAATTTTTTGTTATTGTTTAATAATAAAATCAAGTAAATTGTTCATGAATATATTCAATTAAATGATAAGTTGTAACTTGTAGAAAATTAATTGACTAAAACTATAATTATAACTTTTATAATAATAATAATAATAGAAAATGCACTATATAAAGTTAACAATATTATTATTATTTAATAAATAATAAAGTTATTATATTGTCTCTAGTCTTTTCTGTATTGAAAACATAATCTAAATTGTGATTTATTTGTAAAAAAAAGTTTGAAAAATGAAAATAAGTACATAGATGTGCAATAAATTAAATTATCGACTGATTACATTCCTTTATATAAACCATGTTCTATATATATATATATATATTTGTTAATAAATTACTTAAAAAACCATTGAAATTTTTATTTTTATTATCAAAAATATTACTTATTATATTGATAAGTAGACATAAAGAATATTTTTTTGGTTATTTCTATGTCTAACAAATTCATATTGGTACTTAAAAAAGATTTGAAATATTTTTTTTTTTTTATTTATTACTTTTTGCTTTGTGAGTTTAATATATAAATATTATAATATTGTATTAAGGTATATACTTTTTATGATAAGATTAAATATATATTTTGATGAAAGAATATGAAATTTATTTTCTATATGATTTTAACCAAAAATTATTTATTCTTATCATGCTATATTGGCGTATTATCTGTTTAGTTTACAAAAAGAAGAAGAAGAAGAAACATTGTTTAAAATATTGGATTTTTATTTTTTGTCATATCTATTATATATATATTGTTATCTCCAACAGTTTATATCAAAAAAAAAAGTCTCGTACGCATTATATCGTGTTAACTATAATATCGTATACCTATAAAAATAAGTCTATATAATATTGTTAATAATGATTTAATAACTTCTACATGGCAATGACATAACATAAATTATAGCATTGACTAAAAGGTATTTGCTCCCATATGCTCTATTTATTGTAGATGTTTTGAAAGGCTTTCTAGGCACTAATAAAAAACATTTTTCGTTGTTATACAATTATTTAATATAATATTTTGTTATAAGTTTTTATTTTTGCAACAATAATGTAATGTTAATGCATACACACACACCAATAAATGGTAAATAAATAATAGTTTATTACTTTAATCAGACTTATTTTTTGAAGAGTTCAGAAATTGATTGTAACTTTAAGTATATAAGACCATATTTCAAGGAGTTATGACTTAATTTCGGTTACTTAATATCTTCTAGACTAGGATTCTTCTAAGGAGAATTATGCTACCGTATATACAGATATTAGATATGAGATTTCAATCTCCTTTACTTTAATATTTTCGTTTGATATTGCCATTCTGACTTTGGAATTGTTGAACCACTTAAGTAAGAAAATAGTTCAAAAACCCTTAAATGTATAGAGTAAAAACCTCTGCTTTAATTAAAGAATACAGCTAATTTATAAAAGAAGTTATGCTAAGAATATCGTGTTTAAAAACTGAAAATAAAATAAAAACTTTATTTATTTAGTTTGAAAAGTAAAAATTATTTGATAAAATTTTATAACACAAATTTAAAGTATAAAAACGTTGTGCTTACATTGTTCCCTTATGTGTAACACAACATAAACTTTATCACTTGACAGTTCACACATTTTTATAACAAATACGTGTTTATTTGATTTATATTTTATTTATAATTAAAAGAAAAACAAAAATCATAAAAAAGCTTTTGCAATATTTTCTTATAGTTTTTTATATTAAAATAAAGAAAAACTAAATAAATACAATTATACTATACCATGCTAATTTATTATTTAATTTCTAATAATAATTAATAATTATTATAAACATACATTGTATATTTATTTTAATTAATTTTTTTTTTATGTTTTATTTATTTTAATTATATATTATGAGATCAATGTGTGAAAAGGAGCATACTATACACAAGTAAAGGATAATTTTTCACGCTTCTGTTTTTTTGTTTTATTTTGCTTTTAAAATAATAAATATTGTTGTTTTTACTTTTTTTTATTATTTTTTAATTAAAGAGAAAAATAAAAACTAGGCTTCTAAATAGTAAATTACAATTAATTAAGTGTGTAATGAAAATACTCAGAAAATAAATTATGAGAAGAAAAGAAAAAAAAAAAACAACAACTAAAACCGGCAATACCATTTCGTATTTAACTTCCGTTAAATTATTAGTTTTTGCTCTTTTCGCTAATGAGCTTTTTTTTTTCAAATGTAATTGATTGTATAAATGACCCTAATTATCTTTTTACATTATCTTTTTTAATTTATTTATGTTATATAATGCGTAGATAAATTATTTTTATTAAAGAAATTTATAGTGTTTTTATTTAATTTTTTTGATTTAAAATTAAATGACAACTTACTGTTTTTTTTTTAATTGACTTTTCTTTTATTTTGTGAATAATTGTATCCACCAATCCACTAAAATACTTAATACTTTAATTACGCACAGTTAATGTGTCTGGGTTTAATTATGACAAGAATGATTAACTTTTCAAAAAACTTACAACGTTCTGATAATACTAATCGAAATTTATATAACTTGGACTAACCTTGAATTTGCTTTATTTATTTATTTAAATATTAACACAATTGAGAAGAATTAAAAATAAAAATATTAAAGTTAAGAATGTGCCTTTTTCTACTACTACTACTACTAATTTTTACTTAAAGATTTTCATTTTTAGTCTAGGGTCAGTCGCAGTTTAAATTAAGCAAAATATAAGCAAAAAATATAAATGCGACCCAAATTTACTTTTGTTGAGTTAGCTATGAAAATTGCATATTGTTATTACCAGCATTACCATATAGACAGATTTTTTTTTCTTTTCTAATTAAAATTACTATAAAAAACTATCATCTTGACGATTTTATTTTTGTAATCCTTAGTTGAGTGTAATAAAATAATAACTGATCGCATTAGTGAAGTGTCACTGTACTTTCCATTAAATAAATGTTACAATTAGTAATGAAAAACACAAAATGCATACACACCCACACTAAACCAAGGTAAACGACACATTAATTAACATATTTATCTAATTATTCAATTATATTTTAATACCAAACAATAATAATAATAAAAATAATAATGCTATATTATTATTATTAGTATTATTTGAAAAATGTACTTTAATCGTGATGTAATTAAAAAAATAAAATACAATGAAAAACTGTTTTACTTATTTTATAGCAAACATTTCTATTGCTTAAGAGACAGCTTTTTAGTTTCTATAATAATTTATTTAAGTAAAGATTCAGATATATAAATTAATAAACCCCATTTTAATATACATAATACCTATATACAATTGTCATTATAATTCCATTTAAATTGATCCAACAAATAAAGTTGATTTTATTAAGATTAAAAGGAGTGTTTTGCGGTATTAATGATATACAAAAATAGGTTAGCTGGTAAAAGAACTTTCACTGTATATTTTTCAACTATACTGGAACTTTTTTTATATTTTTCTCGCGCTACAATCGTTTTTAGTTATTTCGAAGGGGTTTTATAATGTTAATAGAAAAGGGTAAACTTTATAATATAGCAATGACAGTTAGTAAATATATATATATATGTATATATTATTAAACATGAAATATACAGAAAATTTGGCGTATTTGTTAACTGGTTTTTGTCGCGTAAATAAATCCACACCCTTTATTATTCTCTACAATTTTATTTTTCGGTTGTTGTTTTTTCTATGTGTAATTTAGCTTGGATGATTATAAACGTATCCAAAAAATGAACAAAAAAAAATACAACCAACATACAGTATTACATTAAAATACACACATCGTAATATTTTTATGGTACATTTTTATCACAAATTATTTTTACTACATCTATTTGGCATTATATTTTAGTTTTCTTTCATTCTTCACTCTTGTTTTTCTTTAACTCTGTGTTTTCTTTTATATGTAAAGCTTCATTTTGCTTGTATGTATGTATACATGTATATATGCAAACCTATTATAATTGATGTAAATGTTAATTAATTATTTTAATGGTTTGATTCTGCGAGAATGTAATAAAAGTATATATATATATATATTTTTATTAATTTTTTTTATTATACATAATCGAAATGTCTATATCTATGCTGTCAACTATATTAATATTCGTTTACCCTGTTGCAATGTGTTTTTATTTTATTTTTTTGCGATAAAATAATAATAATAATAATAAAAACCTATAAAGCCACCCACTTCACTTAACTTCACGTCTAATAAAATTCAATTGTGCTATTTTTTTTTGTATATCCCCCTTAGCACATACAAAATTATATATTTTTTTCGTCATTTTCGTTCACCATTAAAAGTGTTGTACAAATATTTATTTATTAAAAAAAAAAAAAAAATTGAAAACAGAAAATTGTAAAATTTCGTTACTTTTAAATAATTTTTTTTTTTAAATTCAGCGTAGTAAAAAAATTTTCAAGTAATTTTTCTTTTTTTTTTTTTTAGTGCTTTTTACAATTTTGCTGCAAGAGTTTTTTTTTTTTTGTATTAATTTAATGGAAACGTAACATACTATGCTTTGCTACTGTTAAAAATAATTTTCATACTATCTAGTATTCTATTACACCAGAATTTCATGAGACTTGTGATGATGAGTTAAACGTGAGATAAAGTATAAGTAAAATCAACATGCGATAACTTGATTGATTCTAAATACATTGAAATGGGAAAGAGTCAAAATAAAACTAAATATGCTTGCCAACTATAAAATGGGTGGTAATGTTATTGCTATTTAACTTTTTCGTATTTTCATTATTATTATTATTATTATATTTTAAGTTAAACGGTGTTTTTATTTATTTTATACGCTTTATTTACTTTTTATTTATTTGTAACAAACGAGAATGAGTAAGTGAAATAAATATTAAGCACTTTATAAACATTAACTGTACGTAGAACTAATAAAAATAAAATAAATAAAATAGAATAATCTGTTAAAGCTCATTTTATTTTTATGCGTTACTTCAACTTTGTCACCAAACTTAAAACAAATATTAAGTGTATTAACGTATCGTTTGGAATTACTTAACACTTTGCACATAATATTTTTTTAATATTTATGATTATATATTAGATGATACAGTATTTTTTTTTTTTTTTTGTAACTAAGAGCGATTAGGTTCTTTTTTCACATTCATTTTTTTTTTTAACTAGCTTATGTTATTTATTGTCGGATTGTTGTAATATAAAGTTTTTCCACTTTTTTGGTATTTTTACCTTCGTCATCAATTCTACTTTTAACCACAGAACTGTTTAATAGACAAAACAGAATGTATATATGTATATCAGTTAACTAGTAAATAAACATACGCAATAATAATAAAAATAATAAACGTGAAGATAAATACAAAAAAAAGAAGAAATTCGCAGAGAGAATAAGTAAAATGAAAAAAATAACAAAATGAATGCTTAGGAAAGCTTTTTTGGTTTATTTTATTAATTTTTTTTTTTTTTTTGTTTTACTTTCATTTTCATGTTTGCTACGTTTTTTTAATTTATATTTATGTTTTTTTAATTATTATTTCACATGTATAAATTATACAATCAGAACCCTTATTTTCATTTTACCATAAAATAATATTTGATGATTTTGTTATTAACTAAAAAAAAAAAAAAATTCTATTATTTATACTGGGATGATCAACAATTTATTCATTTATACATTATAAAAAGTATGAATAATTTCTTATTTGCTTACCAGTTTATCACTATTGAAGTATTATCCTTTTCAAAGAAAAATAAACAAATCAGTACTGGAACAAGGCGTATTTTTAAAGGCGGGATTATTTGCCAAAAAGAAAATACGTATTCAATGAATTATTATTTGCTGATATCAGGATATTATAGATAATAAATAACTTCATTACAGATAAATAAATAAATAATGTTTATTTATTTTCCTTTTTTATATTACAACAAAAATCAGAGGCTTTAAAATCCTTCCAAATATAGATAAATAGGATGCATAAAGCTTTTTTTATATAATACTATTATTATTCAATTTTCATAATCTTGATACGGAGCTGCAAAAAAAAAATCTGATTTGTTTCAAAATAAAAGCCTCAAAAAAAAAAACCATAACAAAGTAATGTCAGCCCCAAATCTAAAATACATCATGTATTCTCACATGGGAGTGTTAAAACCCTTGATGTCTTTCTAAAAACCAAAAAAAAAATATATATAGAAATTTTTTATTCAATAGTATTTACGAATGTATATTATTGAAAAATTATATTTTGCACCTACACTTTTATCATATGGTTTTTCTTTATTATTGATTGAAAACATTTATTTAAATTTATTTGGGTGTGTGTGTGTGTTTTTTAATGTGTTTATTTATTCAATCGAATCGCCACAGGTATCGTAATCATAATAATATTAATACAATTAATTTAATTCCATAACAAATCATTACATTAATGGTTACAAATTATTTAATTTATATTGATCAGTGTTAGTTTGTGTGTAGTACATTTAAATTGAATTATTTCTAGTTGTTTAGTCTTTTTACTATTTACAATTAATTTAATTTAATTTACAGAGTAGTCTCATTTAACGCTGCCTCTTTTAGCGTTGTTGCGGTATGACACTGTTTTATGAAAAAGAAATTATTTTCGCTTTAAAATATATTTTAAAATTCGTATTATTTTATACCATTTAAAAATTTTAATTATTATATTTTATTAATTATGTTGCATTCAAATTTTATTTAAAACTCCTTAAAAGCACTACAAAAAAAGGACCTCTTTTAACGCTTTAAACTTCAATAACACGAGATGAGCACTACGCGAAATATTCCTAACTTTATGTGCTTTATGTGATAAAAATCATAAAACCGATTCATTTTTATGATTTTAATTCATTCTTTTTATTCTTTTGCTTAAACAAATGAAAGAAAATTGCAAGTAGTAATATACTGTTGAAGTAACATTTTACAATTTTAACAATAAATTACAGTAGAGTCTCTGTTAAAAAATTTCTTTTATTTATTTTCTTTTAATTAAAAAATTCAGAAACATATTTGTATTTAAAATAAAATAGTCATTACAATCCCTAAGTATTACACACCGTTGTTTATAAAAAAATAATAAAGTTGTGTTTTATAATAGATAAAGGTAGTTACAAAAAAAAAACATACATATATTAAGAACCTTTTAGTAAAATTTATTTATTCTTTACATGGAGCATAGCATAGAAAAACATAAAATGAAAATATTTTTAAGAAACGATATTGTGGCAATAATTCACTAAACACTTATTAGCACAGAATATGCAATATTTTTTTGTTTATAAATGTGTATAGACATCGCATAAATATGATACTTTAACTAATATGATACTTAAACAATATCTAAGTTAATATTTTATTGAAAATAAATATAAGTAAACAATAAAAATTTGATTAAAGAAGTATCATCAATTTTTTATATATATTTAGTATATAATATTGATTGAATATTGATTGATAAAAAAAAAAATGTTTATTGTTATTATCATTATTATTATTATTATTTCACTAAACTTAAGATAAGTTGAGTTAAGATAAAAATTTACAAGTATTTCGATTATTTTACTGTAATATAATATTTTTTATTGATAATAAATATATACAAATATTTTATTAAATAAATGAATTTGCCAATCAATTTTATTATATATTTTTCAACAAAAAAATAATAATAATGCTTTTAATTGTATTTTAAAGTGAAATTAGAGAACATTTAGTGAATTTTTATTTATTTATTTGTTTTGAAAATAATTATTTGATATAAATTTAATCTCTTTTTTTTTCTTTGTATTCTTATTTGTTTCTTTTTCCTTCGGCTATGATTTCATTTTAACTTTCTTGGCGCGGTTAATGGATAAAAATTAGTTAATACAACGATTCTAAATAAGAAAAGAATAATAATAATAAAAAGCTACGATAGTAATTGTTTTCTTATTAGATGAAGAAAATATATTATTATTTTTATTATTAAGATTTTGTAAATAATATGAAATGATAGAAAAAATAAAACACGATGTTCTGTGTTAGTTTGTGAGTTAGTTTTATTTTTATTGTATAAATTATATTGATATTTTGCTCTAATATAACTTTTTTTTTATATATTTTTAATAAAAGAAATGAAGTTTTTTTTTGTGTCTATCCAATTTATGATTTAAGTTTTTTCTTTTGATATATATATATATATATATATATATATATATATATATATATATATATGTTTATAGCGACAATAGAAAATGCATTGAAGTGAAGAAAAAGCATGAGAAATAGTTGTGATTTCTTATTTAATTCGTTTTCTTTTTGTTCTTCATATTAATAATAACAGAACTTTGTTCGTTATGTATATAATAGCATTGACAAATGAAAAACAAAAGTTATAACAATTCAATTTTGATTATGTTTTTTTTTATTTTATTTTCATTAAAAAATAAAAAAAAAAAAACACTAAAGCGACAAAATGATGACAAATAATCATACTGACTGTGACATCGGGTGGATACTTTATAGTTTTATCATTTTGTGTAACATTTTGTTCGATTTTTCTCTTTTTAAACTTACAAAAAAGTACAAGATCATGACTTTAAAGCATAAAATAAATATAAAAAATTTAATAAAACTATGAAATAACTATTTGAGAGTAACATAATACTATAGAAATATTTAATAATACAAAAAAGCCAATATTTCTTATGATAATATTTCTGCTTTTTAACCATTTTTACTGTTTACTTTTAAATTCAATAATCAGTTAAAAATGGTAATAACACATTTAAATTTGATCAAAAAATATTTAATTATTATTTTTATTTTGAATAAAATATAATTAATGCAAAACATAATAATATATTTTTTTTTAATGTTTTAAAATTTTCTGTATTACAGACAACAGCAACAACCATAACAACAATAACACCTATTCAAGCAACAGATAATTACGAATACGAACAACATAATCAAAAGCATTGGACTTTTAACAATATAAACAACACAAAGTCTACCATCTTGGCCACACAATCTAGTTGTTATCAACAACAGGAAGTATGTATAAAAGTTTTTCTTTCCTTTTTTTTTTGTATATAATTGCATAAGTAAAGAATTTTTTTTCTTCTCTTTTTTAATGTTAATAATTTATGTTGAAATGTCCTTTCTATATTTTATATAATCTCCTGTTTTCTTTATCTTGTATCAAGCGTGTTTATGTATATATATATTATTTTTCTTTAAATTATTCTTTGATGAATGCTAGTGTTATAATGTTTTTATCGTAAATACGTTTCTACATAATACACATTTAATAAAAAAGTTTAATTACTTTTTTTTCTTATATAAATATTCCTTAACTTTATTATCTTGCGTTTTGGTTAAAAGTTAATAAATGTCTTTTTCATTTCTTATCTTTAATTCATTTCTGCACTGATATTTAATTATGGGGAATATATTTTTTATGTTGTTTATCAGTTTACAGTTTTCATTAAAGATTTTTGTTCCGAAATTACATTTATTTATTTTAATTTTCACTCCTTTTTATAGTAAAGTTGTTGAAATTATTTGTCAGATGGAAATGGTGGTTTTAACTAAATCCAAAAATAAGTATATATTTTTTTTACTGAAAAAAAAAACTAAAATTCATGACATATTAATAACGTAAATAATTAAATCAGTAAAACATTGCTTATTATTAATTCATTTTGTGTATAAGTAGGAAATTTTATTTTTAGTTTTTATGACATGGACCTTTAGTTTACCTTTTGACTTATATCAAACAGTTTTTTTCTGTTCATATAAGTTTATTTTTATCGTTTTTTAAAGACATTTTTATATTAATAAATTTATTAACTTTATTATGAGTTGACAATACAGTGATTATTGCTAAAAAAAAACTTTATAATAAAGCATCTGAAATAATTATAATTTTATTTAGTATCAAACCGTGAATATAAAATTTAAATGCTATTTTAAAATTTTAATAATTACATTTGTTTACAATAACATAGACCCTCTAATAAGGTAACTTTTATAAACAAAACAAAAGGTTTAGCCTAGGGACATCACCGGAGACATCACTGTAATTAAAATTTTCTCCATAACTTCTTACTTAAGGTAAGAAAAAGTACAATAACAACAACAAAATATCAATAAAACCACAAACGATGCATAAAAAAGGGTTTTATTTTTTTCCATTTTATAGTAACCGCATCTTAGTTAAACGTAAATTGTTTTTATTTCTCTATTGTAATCACAATTTAACATGGTATTTTTTAAGCATATTTTTTATTAATAAATCATTTTAAAAGAGAAAAATAATATTATTATTAAAAATAATAATAAATAATGCTATAAAGAAAAGGAAAAAATAAGTAAAGAATATTAAAATAAATAGCTTGTTCGGTTATATTATGTAATTTATATATTGTATGGTTAGAAAAAAAAACATGAAAAAACGAAATGCATAAAAGATGAGCTTTTATTATTAGTTAGTTTCAGCTGTTTGTATATTTTTTAGTTTATTTTTTTCGTTTCTTTTCACATGCCATATGTATCGGTAAACATAACTAAGCTCAGCTTAACTGAATTTTCCTATACCACACTACAAAACACTTCAGCTCATATGCCTGACGTTGACTTAACTGATATTATAACAAGTGGTGCGTCACCAGTGTCTTCTACATATGATTTTGACTGATAGGAGACATTATGCTACGTTATTATTTTTGTTGTTGTTCTGTTACCCACTGCTGCTTTTACTGTAAATACTATCTAATGTAGGATACTACTAAGGATAATATTTGTTATTATTTTCACCTTGCTCTTATTTATTTCTCTATGCGATGCTACAATTTACATCTTTTCTATTTTGTTTGTATTTATTTTTTGGTTTGTTGTTTCTCTTCTTTATTTATTTTTCATTACCTAAGTTTCGGTCTTAGTTATTGCTAGTCTGCTTAAGTGGGTCGTGTAAAAATAATAAATGTAAAAAATAAAGAAAAAAAAATGTAAAGCATACGGTAATTTATATAAAATAAGGTTAAAATGACTTCATAGAAATATTACCCAGTTCATCCTTCAATTTATTGATGCTTCTGCTGCTACTGCTATTTCTGTTAATATGAGATTTTCTTTTATTTTTTTGTTTGTTATATATTATTTACCTTTTTTTATATTATCCTTTTATTTTATTTAACAAATGCATAAAAAAAAAAATAAATAAAATAAAAACGAAGAAAAACTTTTCAAAATGAAAATAAAAGGTATTCAAGGTGAATGAGTACAAACCAAAACCAAAAACCCAAAATAACAACAAAGATATTACCTTTTTTTCACTCCCGTCACCATCTAAGTTACTTCACATATGTTATCGTTGGTTTTAATATGAGTAAATTATATATAATAATAATAATAATAATATTTTTTTATTTTAGCTTTATTATAGCTATCATCATAATTTTGTACCGAAAACGTGGACAGGAATTTCTTTATTCCTCGTTGTTTACCTAAATTATATTAATTTATATATGATGAAGTAATAAAATAAAACAAAAAATTAAATTAGTATATGTGTACATGTGGGCGCCAAAAGTTTATATTAATTTTTGCTTTTTTATTTCATATTTTTCTATATCAAAGCAAAAACAAAAATAAATAAAGAAAGAAGGAAAAAAATGAAAAACTTTTTTTATTATTAGAAAAATATGAAGAACTTTTGACAATCTAGCGTGACAACGTGGCAAATAGTAATGTCTACTTAAAGATAAAACTAAGCAAAAGGCAGATTTGTTTGCCAGTTTACAGTAAAATAATGTAAAAAATGTTGGTAAAAGGTAGCAAATAGCAAGTAGCAAAACAGCAAGTGTACTTATTATAATGAGAAATGGTAAGCACTAATGAGACATGCTAACACTATACAATAATAATGGTACTTTAGTTACAACAGATGAATTTAGAACTATAAGAAAACGTACAAAAATAAATATGTTTACTTATATACATTATAACCCCATAGTTTACGGGCTTTATTTAAATGATGATTTCACCTTTTTTTTTCATTTCTTTTACTTTACTTTAGTTTATTTTCACTCTCAATTTGTATAGTTGTTTGTAACTTCTAAGCTAAACTACATGTTATTATAATAATAATAATTATTATTATTATTTTTATTATCAACAAAAACCATAAACATGAGGCATATATTAGACATTATGAACAAACTTATAATATTTGTATACTTTTACACGAAATGCTTATTTTTTAGAAGTTTTTACTTTCTTTTAAATATTTTACCTTTTACATTAATTTACATTTTTTATATATAATTTTTAAAAAGAAATATCAAAGAATAAAATATTTACGATTCTCAACATATAAAAAGCTAGTTTACATTTTAAAAGTAACGCCAATCGTCAGCATATAATCAGACAATAAACTGAAATTTAAATAAAAATACTAATACTTTCTTCTGTTTCGAAAAATATTTTCTTATTTTATATATACAGATGCCTTCTTAAAACATTGAAAAGAATGCTTCAGAAACAGTAATTTTACCATCGTTAATTCTTTCTTATCCTTAAAAGATAACAAATCTATTCGTGTGTTTACACCAAAATGCAAATAAAAGTATTGCAGTAAAGCATAACACTTGTAGTTTTTATATATATTTTTACTTGATTACAATTTTATATATATTTTCTGATATATAAAATGTTTACTGAATTCATTTAATTCTTCTTTGGTGATACATATTGATCTTGACTAACTTGTTTTGATTTTATCTTTTCGAAATTTACGACTAGTAAAAGTACAGATAAGCCCATCGAAAGTATTTTGAATTAATGAAAATGTCTTGTATATAATAAATTTTATAAACAAAGACATACTTAATTTAGTATATCTAAAGATTAAAAATAGAAAAATTGTATATCCAAACTAATTATGATATTTATCACCGTATTGATATAATTAAGCATGTATATGTTTCTAAAATTAGCAATTAATATAGCTTAAAGTAAAGAATGACTTTATCTTATTGTGTAACGTAGTTAGTGGTTCCTTTTTTTTTCATTGTAATGCAACACACTGATTGAGAAGCACAGCACTCAACTAACGCTGAATTGTAGAAACATTAAAGTCTAATTTTTACTTAACAATAGAAAAATTAATAATTAAAAATAATTAATCGTTTTGTCTATAAAAATCGAAAATTATTTTTAAAAAAAATTATTAAATTATTAAATAATTTTCTGTTTAAATACACTAACACGTTTCGTTTCTATAAAACTATGGTAATGTTTTTTTTGTTTAATTTAGTGAAATGCGTACGAAGACAAAATATATGAGCGTGTGGTAATATATATATATATATAAAACACAAAGATAATACTTAAACGCACAACAAATGTACCATATAAATTCTACGATAAGTAAAAATAAAAACAATTCACCAATTGTGTATTATAATGACATCTTGAAAATTGTGATCATCTTAGACAAAAAAGAAAAATTCTACAGCATATTGCACACTAATGTAAAAGCTTGAAAACACCAAAATTTGCGGAGAGTGGTACTTTTTTATTTGATTATATAGTTAAAATCTCTTGCTATCCTACTGTTTACTGAATATTATTTTTGGGGATTTTACATGTAATTTGAAATCAAAAGGAAATTTTTCTATTCTTTGTTGGCAATTGTGAATTTTCTTTGTTTTTTTATTAATTTTTTTTTCTTATTACTCGTTATATATCTGTTGGGAATTCTTAACCAAATGCAATAAAAAAAACGTGTAAAGAGAAAAAAGAAAAACTAAAGAAAATCTAAACAATGAAAATAATTTTGCTTCATCAAGTTGATAAAATTTAATTCTTTAGGGATAAATTATTTATAAAGACATTTTATTAATCTAAGTAAATAAATTTATTTATATACAACATCTCGTTAAGTTTTCGTTGTTAACATTTTTGTAATTAACAAATGCCACGTATTGTTGATTAAAAACAAAAAATTACCAGAATACACTGACCTGATATTAGATGAATAAAAATTATATCGCACTCCCATAAGACAACATTTATTACAAAAAATAAATAAAAATAAATTTGATCATTTTTTTTTATTGTCATTAATTTGATTAAATATAAAATTTCCAATAAAAACGCAATTTTTTTTTTTTATTGATTTTGCCATTTTTTTTTATCCACTTATTTACATATTTAATGTTTTCCCCTGATCAAATTTTTAATGTTTTAATAAAAAATATATAATATTTTAAATAATACATATATACAAATATATTTATGTAAACAATAATATTATTAAAAATAACGAAAAACACCACATCAACAATAAACAAATTCACACCCATTGTTATTACATTATATAGCATTTAGGTAATAAATTCTTTTAATGTTTTTAGAATTGTATTAAATTTTATCCAAAACTGAGTATTGTGGTCACAATTTATGTATGTTGTTTCTAACAACAGTAGTATTAATTATTATTTATTTTTATAATATGTTTGTTGGCGTAATTTTAATAAATTCGTGTTTTTTTTTCCAAGAATTATATATACATTTAGCCTTGAACGGTATATTTGATAGTAAAAATAAATAGAATCGGTAATGGTGAGTGATGGTTTTAGATCTCATCCCTGAAAGTAAATTTTTTTTTGGATAAAACTTTAAACAGTAAACACAGCTTATTACAGTTTTTGTGAAATATACTTAATGAAGGTGCATAACAATTATAATAATATTATTGAAAATAATAATTTTTTTGGATTTTACTTTAAACTTTTAATACAACTTAAGTTTTTAGAAAAAAAAAACTGTTATGGTGGCAATGAAGACTAACTTTTTAATTAAAAATAATACAAGGCAGACATACGCACGATAAATCTCACTATATGCATTTTATTAGATAGTTTTTACCTGTTATTAATAAATGAAGTAATGTTACAAAATAATAAGCGTCTCTATTTAATGTGGAAAACTTGTATCACCAAAATAAAACAATACATATGTACATAACAGTTTTCCATAATAAAATGAAATTTTTAATAAAAAAAAAATCTTTATCAGAAAATTTAACAGAGTAAAAAAAAAGCATAAAATGATCTAAATTGTTTTTTGTTTTCTTCTGCACTTTTTACCTTTTTGTTTTTCATCTTGGAAAATATCAGTTGACATGAAGAATTTAAAGCACCTGCACAACAGTATTTTTCTTTTTATTTGAAGGAACAAAAAAAAAATTGAATAAAATGATCCGAAAAAAATAAGATTTATTTACTAACAAATAATATAAGAGCCGACCATAACGCCCACCACCACCTACCACAGAGAGTCAAAAGTAAAAAAATCAAATCATGAAGAAAGAAAACAAATAACAAAAGCTCTGTTAATCAAAATAAGAAAATAAAAAAAAAATGAACCCATAACTAACTTGTCACAGACCATTGCTGGCGGCATAAATGCTGTGCAGCCCCCGGGGCAGGTGATGGCATGAAATAAATACCACACTAGACACATGATTTCGGTGAAAAATTTTTTACTTTCTTTTTGTGAAATTTTTTATTGTTGTTATTATTATATATTTTTTGTGTTTTTTCTTTTTTTTTTTTTTGATGACTTTTTGCAATACAAAAGCACGCACATTTATTGTGCTGTAAACAGATTTCGTTTAAAGGGCGTTCTACGTTGTTTCTTCTTTTCATCATCGTCTTCTACTTTATTTGATTTATATTTTTTAAAGATAAAAACAAAAGAAAAGGAAAAAAAGCAATAAATAAGTTGCAAGACGAGAAAAATTTATAAGAAAAGAAAGTAACAAATCAAAGATAAGAAGAAAAAAAAATTAGAAATATATACAAATATATATGTATAGAAGGAATTCGTGATGATTTGGAAAAATATTTATATAACCATTCTTCGTTAACTGATGCTGTTGTATGCTTCGTAAAGTACTTATAGAGTATTTCATTGTTTTCATTCGAAAAACGCAAGTCGATAATCTTTATTTATCTTCGATTTTTTTTTTCTTATTTAAGCATGGCTCTCTAAATTGTTGAATTATTACCATTGAATGTTACACTATAAGTTTTAGCGCTTTTATTGTTAGAACTTCAACTTAAGTTAGTTATAGCTAATCATAGCTTTGTTTGTGCAGACATTTCACCATTAAAACGGTTTTTCAAGTAATAATAAATTAACTTGGCTATTTTGATTTACAATTTTTAAGAAAATTGTTAATTTGTAATTTAACAAAGTCATAAGTTAGTCTTGACACACGACAAATGCTTATGAAATTGTGGCACAACGAATAGGTTTTTTTTTAATTAACGGTCTTATATGGTTTTTTGTCACGACATCAATTATATTTAAATAATTTGTATTTAGGTGTGTAAAATATAGAACAATATGATTAAGGTATTATTATAAAAAAAAATAAGATTTTTAATTAATTACCTATTACGCTCTTTTCTGCGTCGTTTATTTTTGTTAAGCATGCATATTTTGCAATTTTTTCTTCTAGGAAAAACCATCTTTTCTAAAAGCAATTTTCAATGAATCCCACAGTTAAATTAATCTTTTAAACGAAATTATTTTATATATGTCATGGTCTGTTACTTGTAACGTGTCTGAAGTTTGCAATATGTTCCTTGGTTTTAAATTCCTTGGTATAAATATAGTGTATCAGCGTTTTACAGAGAAAGTTCAACATATAATAAAAACGTAGAAAAGCGTTAACAAACTGAATGAAATATGTTTTTTTAAAAAAAAATTATATAGTTGCATTTTTCATAATAAAATAATACAATATAATTTATTAAAATTTCTTAATCAAAACTAACTTCTTACATTTAAACTTGTTTTTCTTATACATATACATGTAGAATGAGCTTTTAAGTATTTATAAGCTGTTATACACAATAAAATTATACGTTTTTATGCATCTAATTTACTTTATCATTATTTTTTTGTCCGTATCTATTTCATTTTGTATTAAAATAATTCTTCATAAATACGTACATAATGAAAAATTCCGTAAAATTTCCTAATGCTTTCGTTTCTAAATAAAAAACAAAACAATGAAAATACGAAAAACAGTGTAGGTGTTTGATAAAATTATTTTTTATCTTTAATTTTTATTATTTCTATGTTTAGATCTCGTACTTTATTTTAATTAAATCATTATGTTAATAAAGTCTAACCTTATTTACAAAAAAAAAGGCTTTGGCCCTAAATATTCTATTTAAAGTTTATTGAAGCAAACATATAATAATTAAGATGAAATACATAACAGAAATACCAGGCGCCTCCACTGTTTTTTATAAAAAATTGTATCGTAGTTAAAATTACATGAATCACCATCATTTAATATGTATATGTATATATTATAATAGAACAGACGTTTGCACACATCAACATATATATTCATTAAATAAGAATGAAGCAACGACAGACAAATTTAAAATTTTTACACAAATATTTAAAATATAAATCTAAAAATAACGAAAAGAAAAATCGTTATTATTTTCTTGAATTTTTGTATTCTTTGTAATGTTTGAACTAGCGAAAAAAAAGAAATCTAAGGAAGAAGAAAAATAAGGAAAAATTAAACAACAGAAACAATTTTAATTTCTTGTTATAACTGTTTTGAGTTATTTTATTTAAAAAGATTATTGTTTGGCTAATATACCACCAACTCAAGCTATTTTTTTGTATTATTTCTTTTAATTATTTTTCTCAACTTGTCTTAACAAAAAAGAATATAATTAAAAACAACGTTTGTATCACTCCAACACGTATTTAATGTTTTATTATTATTATTATTATTATTTTTTTTTTGCACCGCTTTTACTTTGTGCGTTTTATTCTTCTTTTAATTTCTCTTAAACACAGAAATTCTTTATATTTTATGATTTATTTATCAAAATTCAAAAGAAACAATTTTTTAATTTTTATTTGTTTTCACGAAATTTAAAGATTCCGACACCGGAAACTACTAAAAAAAGCAGAAAACATTTTGTGAAAAAAAAAAATTGTTTTTTTTTTTTGGCTTTTTCTTGTATTTTTCTTTATAATGTTAGCAAAATATTAATAAAGTTGTTTAACGACTTTGCCTCATTAATATTTCGTTTTTTTTTTTATTTGCTGTTTGTTATCATCTTTAATTGATTTTTGTGTCGTTTTTTACTTTATCGTTTTAAATGCGCGCTGAAATAGTCGTATTTATAATTTTATTATCTTTAAATAATTTTTTGATGTATATTTATTTACTTTTTGTAATAAAATTTATTTATTTTTCTTTGATAAATATAATCTTTAATAACGCAGCGCTGAGATTATTTTTTATGCTTTAAAAAAAGAAGTAAAAAATGTACAAGGTGTTAAACTGTGTAGCATTATTTATTTATTTAATAATTTTATATTTATTATTATTTTATTTCTATCTCTTTTTCTCTTTGATTTTAGTGGATGAAAAATTTAATATCGTCAGCGAATCAAAATAATATTAATAAATAAATATTCAAAAGCGCCCATAAAATATTTAATAATAAATTTTTATTTAATGGAAATATTTAAATTGCAGTCACTTAATACTTGTATTTTAATATTTAATATTCGTATTATCGTATTATATATACTTTCTTTTTATGCAATAAAATTTATAATTATCTTTCATTGTTATAATTATTATTGACTTAATATGGATTATTGATTAAATTTCAAAAGAGTAAAATATTAATAAATGCTTGTAGATACTTTTACTTTACATAAAAATATTATTTTCATTAAGTAAAGTTTTCATTAGAGTAATAATGAATTTTCTTCCTTTTCGTTTTTGTTTTGGATGTTTTAATTTTATCGACATTTAATTATTAATTAATAATTAAAGTAATGAACGTTTAATTGCTAAAAAAAATAATAATGTTAAATATTGATAATGAAAAACAACAAAACTGATTTGTATATAAATATTAATTACATTCAAGGATTTTTAACTTTTATTTAATTATCAATTTTCTTTTAACTTTCGTAACTAAACGTTTTAATAAATTTATAATTTTTAGAGTGGCAAGTAGACAGTGTTAAAATAATAATAAATGCTATAATCGCATCTGATTAAAAGCTCGTTTTTGCTTGTAATTTTTCGTTTATTTTTATTATTTTATTCAAACATTAAATACTTTATGACAAACGTTAAAATGTTTAACCATTACATCCATTTAACTTTCATATTTTATATTGCGGTTATTGTAAAATATTGTTTGTTTTTTGTTTGACCAGGCGCCTACACTATAATTATGTAAATTTATTTTTTCTATCGTCTTTTACATAAAAATATTTTTTTTATCGTCTTTTACATAAAAATTATAAAAATATTTTTTTTTTCCTTTTTTTTATACAATGAAAGTTTCATATAAATGTAAAAAACAATTCTATGTAATTAAAAAAATATATATAAATATAATTAAAAAAAAATTTTTTTCTTAATTTACTAAATTACTTGTTGATTTGTTTTTGTTTCTTTAAAATTTTCGTTAAATGCTTTGTATTAATTAATTAAACCTGCCAAAAAAAAAAGAAAAGAAATCGCTGATATTAAACAGACAAACATTAACGTAAAAAAAAGGAAAAACTTTATTTACATTAATAAATTATATTGGATATCAACAAATAATTAAACAACAGAGTTAAAAAAGAAAAGTAAAAAACATTTAGGCTGCTCATAAAAAATTTATTTAAATAAAAATAAAAACATATTAAATGCACAATCACAGGGGCGTTGAAATGTAAAATATTTATTAAATATAATTAAAATTTCGTTTAGTTTAATTTATTTTTATTTTTATATTCTTACACAAATATGTATATTGCTATAAATTCCATGTCAATAATAATAATAATAATAATAATAATAAATATAGTCGATCATTGTTATAGTTATTCAAGTAAGCGTTTCAATATTCAATATATTATTTTCCTTGATTACCAAACATCAAATCGTCATTATTTGAAATTGCAAAATCTTGTTATATATGCGACGTTTTAAATTAAATTAATTATAATGAAGAATGAATAATATATATATATATACATATGTATATAGGAAATAATATAAATGTCAATACATTGTCGATGAAAAATAAAATTAACGATTTAACAGCGAAGAAAAATGAAGAAAATTAATATACATATCGATACGTTTTGCTCGATTCGCTTTGACTTTTCTAAATCATTAAAATAAAGAGCAAAAAAAAAATACAAAAATTCATTCAAAAACAAAAATGTTGTAGCAAAAAGAAAAAAAAAAAAAGGAAATATTGTATAGAAGAATTAAAATTAAATGCAAAAAGAATTGTTGCTTTTGTTAAATTCACTGTAACGATGTTTAAATAGTGAAAATCTATATTGGAACAATGCCAAGTATTGTAGATTTGTTATTATTTTTCTTTCTTAGTTCAACAAGTAGTTTTTTTTTTTTGTTAATTTAACTATAGAAAAAAAACCAAACACAAGTAAATTAGTATTTTTATATTCTACATACATTATATTGAAATATTTGTAATAGAGTAATTTAACGTTGACTATTTTACATAATTTTTTGTAATATAACAAGTGCCAAACCTGTGTTTGAAAAATTGAAAAAGAAAAATTTAGAAAATTTGAATATCTAATTCTTTATGTACCTGCATATGATTATGCATCTCTTATTTATTTATAATTTATTAAAATTATCTAATTAACAATACAATGGCGTACATAAAACCGTTTTGTATAAATTTTCTTTTATAATAAAATTTACCATGCTTACTTCATTTTGTTACACGAGATTGTATCTATTGTTCTCAAAAACAAAAATGTTACGAACAAATTG
The DNA here is from genome assembly GCA_963942525.1 of Ptychoptera contaminata. Lineage (NCBI taxonomy): Eukaryota > Metazoa > Arthropoda > Insecta > Diptera > Ptychopteridae > Ptychoptera > Ptychoptera contaminata. The sequence goes on along the minus strand of OZ012639.1, from coordinate 16,713,544 downwards.
ATTTAGATATTTAATTAAAACACGGAAAGAATTTTTGTATTTTGAAACTGTTTTGGTGTATTGAACTAGCTAATAACTCAAGTTATTCCTTTGCTGTTCGAATAATACCCATTATATATTACTTATATGTATTTTCAAAAAACTCCTTATGTTTAATTCAAGCATCGCGTATTATTTTAAGTGACTCGATTCTATCAATAAATTATTTATTGAGTATAATATTCTTTCTAATTAATCTTAACTTCTTTCTGACTCGGGGTTCATGTATATAGTTTTTGCAATGGCCAAATGAAATTTTAATCTAAGAGGCAATAATTGAAAATTTTATTATCACTGAAAAAACAGTTATAACGATATACCAATTCGAATTTTTAAGAATTGCTTATTTCGAAGTACCACAAAGACGACTCGATGACTGAAGAATTTAAGTCGAAAATCACTGCAGTATTAGTACTTCTGCAATTAAATGTGTAAACTTAAATCTTTAATCGTAATGTTCATTACTCAGAATAATACATTTAAGGTAAGAATTATTTATTCTTAATATCGCGGTTAATTCGTGGAATATATCATAACGTGATATTCTTCTAAATGTATTTTTCTCAAACAGCATCAAGTGTTTATTTTTGCTATGCGACACACAAATACCCAAAAAGTCTACGAACACAAAAAAAATAATAATTCGCTTAAATAAAAAAAAAAGAAATAAAATAAGCGTTTTTAAGTGTGTACTTTATATGCTTTAATGGCGCTTATGGTCTTAAGTACGTTTTTTTAAAGTGTTGGCATTATGGTCAGTGGTTAAGCTATAAAAACGACGTATATTTTATTGACAATCATTCTAATTCCATAAACACATATACAAGTTTAATAATAATGATATAAAAAAATTGTGTATATATATTTTTTAAAATAAATTATGCTTTTTAAATAAATGCTTTATTTTATGATTTGTTTAATAAAATTGATGTTGTGTTTAGACAAATTTATGCCAATATTATATTGTTATAATAACAATAATAGAAGGGACCGCGCTCAACAATAGATACAGAAGGTTAAGTATTCAAAAAATTTAATAAAAAAACATTTTCAGGTAAAATGCAAACAAACATAAAGATGACACAATCGTTTTGAATCGGTTTAAGTGCAAATTATAATTAATAAAATTGTTAATAAGTTAACCATAATTAATACAAAAAACTAAAGGCTAATTATTTTTTCTTTGTATAATAATGAAAGAATTTCTTTACTTTTATAATTTATTTAAACAAAAAAGAAAAAAAGGTTTTCATTTTCGTTCATCTTAGATAATATTTTACGCATATTAATTAGTTTATTGTATATTTTCGGTACTGCTATTATTATTACTTTTATTGTTTTCTTTAGTTATCATTTGTTAAATTTCACATTATATATTATTATATGATGAATAGATAAATGTTGAATGGTTAAATTTGATTAACGATGTAGTATATATTTGAAAAAAAAAAATTAACCAGAAATGACTTTGTAATTGAAATCAATTACTTTATGCGTTTCAATACTACTTTTTGTATATTTATTTATTATTAAAGGTTAAGCATGTCAATACATTTCTACAACTATTTACTATGATAAACGATAAAATTATATTGATACAAAAACGACATAAAATTATAAAAAAAAAATTAAATAATATTTTTTGATAAAATCAATTAGATTTACTATATATATATTTATTGATTAAAGTTGATTGAATGAATTAATTAGGCTTCCAAATAAAATATGTATATGTACAAAAATAAAGTTATATGCATATGCATGTATTTAACAGAACAAGATTGATTGAAAATTAATATGAAATCATTTTTTTTTTTTATTATAAATATTTGTATTTTTTTTTTAAATTTATTTGATTAATCGTTTTGTTTGTTTATATTTTTTATTTAATTTATTTAATTAGGGTATATGCGCTGATGAGTATTGCGGCATTGGAGCCGCGGCACACCATAGCCACGACCAAGCAAATATTAAATTATCAAAAAGCGGAAGACAAGATCAACAAGAAGAAGAGAGAAGAACAGCAGAAAGTTCAGCAACAACAAAACAGTCAGCATCGGTTTTATTTCAACCAAAAGTTAAACAGCAGGAGCAACAAGAAGAACCACAGGCGGCATATCGTTTTTCATCACAAAAAAGAAAAACCGGAGCGGTCTGTGGGGGTGGTATTGGATCACCAGGAGCATTTAGAAATAGTAGACGTGGTGCTAGGACAACAGTTAGCACATCAACAAGTAAACAAGCACAACTATCACAACATAAACCTCCACCCCCAGTACCACCCCCAAGAACAGGAGCAGCAACAACTAATAAAAAAGAAACACCGGCCAATTTACCACCTTCACCGTCATTTGTACAATTTGAATTTTGTAGGGTTGTCCGAGGTAACAGTACTGCATCGAAAGGTAGCAAAGATCAGGGGGCCATGCGTGAGGCTTTTCCTAGCCTCCCGTCTGGCTCCCCAGGATTGGATAACAAAGAATTATTATCATCTATCAGCGACAGAGCGGTAGACCGAGGTGATAATATTTCTGCAGTGCGACAAACTAGTTTTTCAGATAACAGTACTACAAACATTCATACCAATACACACACCACAACTGGAACCAATACATATCCAGCCATCAGTACCACAACAAATAGTAGAAGCTCCAGTAATTCCTCCAAGGAGGACGTAGCGTCGGTCATCGAACGTGAAATCATTGCTGCTGCCACTACTGCCACTGCTGCTGCTGCTTTTGCTGTTGCTGACAACAACGAAGGTAAGCTAAATTTGCATTTGTCCATTCAAACCAAATAAAAAAATCCCTATTTATTGGTGGTGTCCTTACTAACCCTACAAAAATAATAATAAGTTATTAAACTATTAGGATTCCCAACTGCTGGCATTTCCATGGAAACAGTTACATGGTACATTGATTTATTGTCTACCCCAATAATTTTTATTCTTATTATTATTAATATTATTCTTGACACATTGAATTTAATTTAATTAGATGTAGTGTTGTTACTTATGCTACCATGTGCTTCGGGAAACCATGGAAACTTTTATTATCAGCCATCCATTTAGAAACAGCTAAAGGTTATTTCTCTATTCTTATTATTGTTATTTCTTCTACAATTTTCACAAGTATAAAAAAGAAAGAAACATTATATCAAAAGGCAATAAAGCGTGCACATATTTTTTTTTCAATTAAATGGATAGAAAAAATATGTAACAACTGTATAGGCAAGGGATGCGTATTTATAATAAGTAGAATTTTTGTTATTGCAAATTAATGCAAAAATGGTTTATTCGAATAATAACCTGTTTGAAAATCTACCTGTGAACAGTGTAGCGCTATCATGTTAATTGGGTTGGTTTTGAGATTGTTGTGGACATATGTTTTAAAGGATTGAATTTTGAATTACTGTGGCAATACACCAGCTCGTACTCTTTGCTACCCGAGTAAAGAAATTGTACTTCTTTAAAACATTAATTTATTTATTAAAAAATAAAAATTTAAAATTATTTAACAATTTCCGTAAAAGAACAAAACGTGCTAATTATATTAATAACGTTTAAAGATTAATATTTTATCCCTTATTCAATGAATAATTACTTATTCAGTGTTTTTAAAAATTTGTAACAATTAACTTTTGGTGAATATTCGCTGAACAAATTCATTGTTTAGGTGAATAAATCAAACAATAACGTATAAATATTTAATCTTAAAAAAAAATGCAAAAAGAAATAAATTTTATACTGGCTGGCTAATGGTTTTAAACACAAAAATAACGTCAAAATAAAGAGAGCAACCAGTTATCCAAGACACAGCATTTGTGCTGCTTTTTTTGCAATATGAAAATTTATTCAAATCATATTTTTCATTTCTTCTTAATAAATTTAATCTTTTTCTTAAAGAAAAAATAATATTTAAATTTTTCAAAAGTGTTTTGTTTATTTATATTATATTGTATTACATTAAAATGTATTCTTTGACGATTATAAGCATTGAAGAAACCTGTGCCACACCTTAATATTTAATTTATTTACAAAATAAATAAATTACAATAAATAATTAAATGTAGAATTTTTTTCTTTCATTTATTTACACACAGAAAAATGTGAGCTTAATAACGCTCATTTTATTATTTTAATTAATTTTAATTTTAGTGTAAATTGAATAAATACACAGATTTTTTTAAACAATGAATTTATTTAACATAATAAGTGATTCGAACTTAAGTTATAGAAATCTTTTCATTGATATTTTCGTTTTTTCGGACTAATTATAGAAAACATATTATTAGATTTAAATATTTGAGAACTTGAAATTAACACAAATCCAAAAGGTTTAATCCTGTAAAATCGTTGCGTTGTCCTCTAGGACACTAACTGCTGACTAATTTGAAGTATACTAATATTCTCGAGTCTCTTTCTATGCCTTTTTACATTATTTCTAAATTTTCGTAATACTTTCTCTTGTTAAGGTCTTGCAGAGATTGTTATTTCTGATTTTTACCGTAGTGCATAGAATTATTCCTAAAAATTTTATTCTTGAAAAACTGAATAATTGTGTTCAAACCATATGTTCATATATTTTTTAATATTTGCTTGTATAATAAGAAGTAATTATGTATTGTTTGCGTATGGCACTGTTCGACGTTAACTTATTCGGTTTCGCTTAATTAATTTGCCAAACATTTGTGAATTTTTCTATTAAAACTCTAAGAAATAATTTAAAAAATATAAATGTTGCTTGTTAATGACAAGTTTAAATTTGCTTAATTACTTACTTGGCATTATTATAAAAAATGCAAAATAAAATTCTCGTAATCTTTTTCAACGCTATGAACAATAACTTTTGTAAAATAAAAAATAAATCTATATTATTGTTTATGTGAAATTCAAGAATATTTTGTACAAAAAAGAAATCAAAAAATTCAATCTACGTCATAACATTGTAAATTTACAATAGTTTTTTTCAAAAAAATATAATCATAGATCATTTATTCTAGTCATTTCAATGTGCTAAATAATATTTTTTTATTCTATCCAATATTCACTATAATTAATTTCATTTTCAAGTATTCAACAGTCATGCAGTTTTTTTTTTCTTTTCAATTTTCATTTTCTTACTAATTACACTTTGTATTGAATTATTATTTATTGGATATTATGTATAAGTTGATTTTTTTATGGAAAAATTATTTATTTAACGATTGAGTATATATTATTTTTAATTTAAAAATTAAATTAATAGAAATATTTACATTGGTTATAGAAATTGCTGTCATTTGCAATAAATAATAATTGCTTAAATCGTTTAATGGCGACAGTAAAATTAAAATATATTTTGGTTTTCTTTGAAATTATTAAATAAATTTTACTAATTGATAATCATTATATTTTAATTGATTCATAAAAATGTGCTTTATCAGTGTTTATTAATTATTTCTGGTATAATAATGTTGGAATGGTTTTTTGCGAGTTTTTCTTTAGCGAATTTATTTTACTTTTAATTTGTTTCCGAGAAAAGTTAATGTTTTAATTTTTAACTTTTACCGCTAGGGTAAACCCATGCATATGTAGTCATTAAGAGTATATTGGTTTGCGAGTAAAAATCCTTTATTAAGAAAGTCTACAAGTTTAGCTATTTTATTTTGAATTAAATACGATTAAATGCTCCTTGAACACCAGTTTTTCAGAGTTTTTAAATTTTTCCATTACTGTTACTGCCAATGATGTCTAAATTATGTTAAAGCGCTGAAGATATCGATATTTTATAACAATCAAGTTTAGGTTGTTGCCTTTATTTCTATACGAGATAATACCTTAAAACAATTATAATTATTATTTTATCCAATTAAAATTTTATGTTATTATTTGATTTATACATATTTATAATAAATAACAACGAGAAAACATTGAATTTTTATTTTATTTTTCTAATTCTATGTTAGTATGAAATTCGATAACCAATTAATTTTTATAAATTATTACACAATTCTAAGAATTATTAGACTATATTTACGTTTTTGTTTTAATAAATAAACCATAATATATGTATACGTATATAATAAATTCAGTTAAATAGTTAATCTATAAATAAATAGTTTAATAAAAAAGCAAAAAAAAATAATTAATAAGAAAAACGCCAACCAACTAACCAAACCAGTCAGCTAACTAGCCAGGAATTATATTATTTTGTTGTATATTATTTGCGTCGAAAATAAATACATTTTGATGGATTTTTCATTTAATTTTTCCTCATATTTATGTTTATTTAATTAAATTAATTAATTTTAATAAAATAATTACAAAAGCAAATAAATAAATAAAGAAGAGAATTGTTTTTTCTTTCTTTCTCTGAACTTCACATGGAAAAATACAATTATTTTCTTCTTCTTTTTTGTGGTTTTTAATCAATTAAATTATATTATTTTCGTTAAAGTTCTTTAATTTTTGCGTTTTTACATTAAAAAAAATTAAAAATAATTCAAATATTTCGTTAATTAACAGAGCAGAATCAACAACAAAAAATATAACATATAGTAGCTCAGCTACATGCATATATATCGCCGTTAATTAAGTTTCCTTTTGCTTCGTTTCTTTCCCATTATTATTTATTTTTCAGATTAGTTCAATTCAGTTCTGCTAGGCTAAACACTAATGTAGAATGAAGTAATTTTATTATTATAATTCTTGTTTTCCTTGTATGCAAACTCACTCGCGTTGCTATTTTTCGCTTTCTTAACTCCAATATATTTTGTTATTATTATTATAAACAACAACAGTAAGATTTTGTAAAAAAAAAAAACTCATTGTTTTTTGTTTATAAAATAATTAAACATAATGAGCAAAGAAGACGAATAAATATGAACAAAATTAATGTATATATAAACAGTGAAAAAACAGCAATAATAAAAAGCAGAAAAGAAAAGAACGAACATAATTAGGTCAAAATTGAGACAAACAAGAAGAAAATTATTTTCAATAAAATAAATATCTATATATCGAAATTTAATTGAAAAATTTCATATTTTCATCATACATACTGTTTATTTCTTATTGATTTAAATCAATATCTCTTTTTGTCTAAATCATCTAAATGTTTTGTATTTCTTGTTTATCAATCAATTATTATATACATGTAGAAATACCGAATGGAATATCTTTATGAATCTCCTCATACTGATTTTTTATTGCGGATATTTCTTTTTTTTTTTTTGCTCTGCATTTTATGAATTTTTTCCTTCTTCTAGATTATGTGTTTTAAAGTGAATACATAATTTTGCTGTTTTTATTTAACTATATGCGAACATGTTGTGCTGTAACAATGTTTCTCTTAAATTTAGCCCTAAAATTTTGTTTGAATTTACTACGATGTTAAGTATGTCTTCTTATTTTTTAATATTGAATTTTTCAAGAAAATATATAATTTTGTAACTTTAATCAAATGTTTTAAAAATAATTTTTATTTATTTAATAATACATATTACACCATTATGTTTATTTACCTTATTTTTAGTAAGACGTACACTAAGTACACAATAATACGTAATATTGTAGCATTAAAACAACAATGGAAAACAGTTATATTCTTATTAAACAAAATAAAATGTTTAATTTAAGTTTTTCTTTTCGTTTTTTTTTCGTATTTCAAATTAAAATTTCTATACATTTATAGGAATTTTAATTGTGTTTATTGTTTACTTTAGTATTTTGTTATATAACTGTATGTAATGATAAGTTATATTTTTTTATATAATTTAATAATAATAACAATAATAATTAATAATCAAACATTATAATTTTTAATTAAATTTTAACGAACTTTTTAGTTTTTCATTTAATTAATGTAAATTTATTTTTAAGTAACATCATTAACACGTTTTATAATTAAAATAAAAAATTTTAATTTATTAAATTTAATGTAATTTTAACTATAATTTTTTTTATTAATCGTTTTTTATTTTAATTATATATTTAATCGAAATATAAACATCAATCAGCATAAAGTATTTGTAATCAAAAGAACATGTATATAAGTCTTGTTTAAAAAATTTTAATGAATGCGTAGGAATTATTGAAAATACGAATGGAAAAACATAAGAATAATAAAATCAAATAAAACATTAAGAAAGTTAATTTTATTCTGGCTGATTTATTTTCCAATTTAAATGATATTTTATGTTCTAAGAAACAAATTTTCCTTGTTTTCTTAATAAGTGTAAAATATACGATATTACTTTGATATTTTTTTTTATTTAAAATTCTTCTCATTCCTTTTATAATTATAGAATTTCTGCTAGAAATTAACACCTTACTCTGTTAATTACATGTGATAATATTCAATAATTATTTTTTGACAATTTAATTATACTACTTACTGTCACGATATTTTAAATTAATAGGAAATTAAATTGTTATTAAATTATTTAAACACTATTGCTCTAGTTTTGTCTTTAGAAAACAAACAAAGATTTCTTAATTTTTATATCACATATTTCTGTCTAAGTACAGCTGTTCTCCAACTGCTATCTCATAAACGTTTTTACTCAATAATTCTCATCATATTCTAAGTTTTATTTTTTCAACAATATACTTAGTATCTCTCCTTTTTGCATAGATTTTATAATCCATTTAATACGTAGATATCATATCAAATATTAATATTCTTTGATTGAAATATGATTTCATATATAAAAAAAAACATTTCTACAGAAAATTTTAAAGAAAGCTTAACAGATTACGGTTTATACTGTAATATCCGTTGCCGTAATCATATTTATTTAAAAAGTTCTTAACTTCAAATATTAAACAGAATTGATTTTTAAATTATTATTTTTTTCCTATGTGAGTTCTACGATTGAATGTAGGTTTGTTTCACCTTTGTCGACATTGCCTACGTTTTATGCAAGGTATACAGTCCCTTGGCATATTTGTGCCTACATTTATCATACAATATTTAAGAAGCATAATATATTTCTTATTTGATTTTTGATTGCGTTTGACTTGATTACATTTTTTTTTTCATTTGTTTCCTTCTAAATTTAGCTTTATACTTGATACTTGTCCAACAATGTTTAGATATTTATTATAACATGCTGGTTAACTTAAGTCATGTAAGGTCGTTCAATTATCTTTTTCATAAATTTTTAATTCATGTTATTTATACGAATAATAATACTTATAATAAAATTTAGTATAAATGAGAAAGTTCATTTTTAGTTTACAAAAATGAAAGAAAAATATGTAATTTTGTGGAAATTTTTAGTTGTTGTTGTTATTTATTATTCTAATTTATAATTTATGAATATATTTATTTATTTTATAATCAAAAATAATATATTATCAATATATATATACTTAAAATAAGGAAAATAGAAATAAATAAATAAATCAAAGATATAAAATAAATAAGAAATATTGAAATAATCAAAGGAAATAAAGTTTTTTTTTATAAAGAATAAAAGTAAACAGTGTTTAGAACCTTCTGATACTTCTTATCAATTATTAACTCTTTTTTTTAAATGTAAATTATTTAATTATTTTTTAATAAATATGTATGTGTTAAAAATGTATAGTTAAATGATTATTAAAAGTACATATTGTGCCAACAGTTTATTGCATTTATATTGCATTTTTAATACGTACAAACAAAAAACTATAAAATGACATTAATTTATGGACAATATTATAGAGAATATAATTGTTAATAAAAATTAAATTCACTCTATTCTAATTATTATTATAACTAATAAATCATTTACAAAAAAAAATCTTACAAATATTCATTATTGCAACAATAAAGAAAGAAGAAAAATACTCACTTAAGTGCACTGATCCGAATAAATGAATTTAGTTCAAGGTTAAATATTCGGATAACTGCCAAAATGTCTATGGTTCGTAACACTGACAAACATTTCGTTACAAAATTCAATGAAAAAATATATAAAATTGCTCATCATAAAAGCACAAAATCGTTAAAATAATAAACAATATAAGAAAAAAAATGCAAATAAAATATGAAATAAAGACAATAAAATAAAAAAAGAAACAAAAATTATTTAAGATGAATAAAGATTGAAAATAAAGATGTTAATAAAGATGAAAATAAAAAATATACTTTGAGCGTTATTATGAAGAAAATTTAACATAATAAAAATTGTGCAAAAAAAAAAAAAATATTTATATAATTATGTGTTGCGCTTTGATACTTAATTTTATTAAATAAAACCAATAAAAATCATCCATTGATGTACTTAAACAACAATAATTTTAATGAATAACTTTGTAAATAATTAAATATGTCGTGGAAAATTTGCATTTAAAAATATAAGCTAATAGAGGACTTTCATATTGCATTCTGAACGTAGATAATTTTTATTCATATTCTTGGGAATTACTTGTTTCAGGTTGTTTTTGGGAATTACTGCTATTTTTTAAATTCTCAATCTGGAGATTTGTAGCGAATTGTTATTTATATTCCTCTGTGGCAGTTAAAAAGTATGAAAGCATTTGCTTTCGAACATAAATAATAATTATTGCATCCATTCTTTTAGTATAAGCGAGATCAAAATTTTCGATTTCTGATTATAAAATGGTTTAGATGATGTAAACTTTAATCAGTAAGAATGTCTGGTTTACTGAATATTGCTGAATACCTGCTATATGTTCTAGAACAAACTAAATATAATATCGTTTCAACAGTTTTTACTAATTTAATACAAATGATTAAAAAAGAAAAATAGGCATTCTCTTGGGCGTTTAGAGCAAAACGCAATAAAATACGTATTAAATCCCAATGGAATCGAACTAATATCATAATTTCTCTTTTCTAGTTTATTTCAATTAGATAGACGTAAATAATTTTGTTGCCATAAAACAATAGAATTATTTTTTTCACTGAATTTTATTTAAACTATTTACCGCGAAACGATTAAACCCCTGAGATTACATACTGTTATTCCGCGACCATTATACTTTTGTCAGTACGGTATTTGAAGTTTTAATTTTTTGATGAAAAAAATTAATTAATAAAAAAATAATCATAGATAATAATGTTATAAAAGCAGGCATGTATTTTGTTGAGAAAATTCTAGGACAACAATACGTTAAAGATTTTAGAAATTTATCGAAAAATAGATTCAGTTTTTTACCATACAATTTTTACAAATACTTAAGTAAAATAAATTTGCTTCAAAATAATTTAATACATTCGTTAAATGTAGATTCCGATACACTTCAAGGCCGTATTTATATTTTTAATTTAATTTATCTGAGATATAGGTTTTACTTAAGATTTGTTTTTTATTAATTATGAATTAATTTCGTCGAAATTTATTTATTCTTAATATTTTAAATCATAATTTTACTAATACAGCAAAAAGAAGAAAATATTATGTTGTTTATAAATAACTCTGTTTCTTCTTTACATATTTTTTTTTTGATTTCTTTCTAATTTATTTCATTTATTTTTTACATTTATATTTTATTATCTTAAACTCAAATAAATGATTCATAACATAGAAGAAAATAAAGAAAAATACAAAACAAAAAAATTAAACCACTTAAATGATTGCCATAAAACTGTCATAAATAATAATAATTAATCAAAGTATTTAATTGTTTTTTCGTTTCGTTTCGTATTTTGAAATGAAAATACTGATAAAAGCCGATAATTGTGATTTATTTGTTTATTAATTTTTTTGTATTTATGTAAATTTCATTGGTTGCTATAATATAACACAAATATTTAATATTAAAGAGTTTTAGATAGTTAAAGTAAGCATAACTATTGGGTTCTATTTTGATTTATTATGAGAAACAATAGATAATCAAAGCACAAGAGAAATCAAAGTGTAAAAAGTTAGAAATAAAAAACAATAGTACAATGACAATGATAATAAAAATATTATTAATTGTAAAATTAATTACATATAACTAGAGTGTAGATTGTTAAAATGTACATATATGTCTCTATCCTATATTAGTTATTCTTCTTCATTTTCTTTTTATAATTTTAGGTATTTTCTATAAAACAATACTTCTCGTCAAATTTACATATAATATTTAGTAGGGACATAGCATGTGTTATGCTTTAATGTTTGTTAATATTTGACATGAAAAACAACATGTGGTCATACACATATGGATGACAACAATGTGGGTTAAAATAAGTTTAAAACAAACAAAAAAAAAATACATATTTATAACGGAAAAAAAGATGTAAAGAAAACGTTGGAGTGTCAGCTTGTGGTTTATACATTTTGCAAAAAATAGAAGTTATAATTTTTTTTCTCTATATAAGATACTAAAAACTTTGTTTTAATAGTTTTTTTTTATTAATATAATTATTTAGACAAGAAAATGAATTTAGAGAGAAGAAAACAGCTGAATAAAAATAATCCAAAAGAAAAACTAAAATATTAAATAATAAAAAACAGACATAATAAACACAAAAGTATAAATATATAAGTTGAAAATCATGTAACATATTATTTTAAAATTGAAGAGCTTAAAAAGCTTTTATTGTACCACCGTTTTTATTTAATTTCTGTTATTATTATCATTTGTATCTTTTTGCTTTTTCTATTTTAATGCAAAAATTAGTAAAAAAGTATCACTGAGTCTTCAGTGTCTTTAGGTAAAATTGTACATAAGATGTAATGTAATTTAATCATATTATTTCTTAACTGTATAGAAATTTCCTTCATTTTTTTTTTATGTATTAAAATTAATTTTTTCTTTTGTTTGAATTTCATTTTCTTTGTTTGATAGAAATGTATAGAATTTTGTTGGAAAATTAAATGAATACCGACTTTGCTATGTGTTTGTTGGAATTTCCATATATTTAAATCCATGTAAACATTGCGCTTTATTACTGGTATTAGATTTCCTGCATAATGTATTTTGAAATTGTTTTCTATGCATGTTTTAAAGCATATCTTCTTGTGTGCAGATATAAACAGTTGCTTAGCTATATGCTTGTTTCAGGGATGAATAACATGCAGCATTTTAGATATATCTATCTAGTCATTCTTAATAATGCTTTTTATGTATTATTACATTCCAAAGGTTTTTCCTAACAAAAACTCTGCAAATGCTAATAATTCAAAGAAAATCTCTATAAATGTTTGAGTTTTCATAAAGTATTTTACAGTTTTAAAGATTTAAATATCTTAGCACTGCGTATAACCTTGTTCGTTGAATAGTTTTTTAACTATGATACCATGAAAATTTGATTTTAAACCATAATGCAATTATTTTTTAAGTCAATCTGTTCATCTTTAAAAATCACAGTAAAATAATAAAATTGTTTTCGTTTTATGTATATGAAACCTACTTTCAAACATCAAAGTGATCGTTTTAACATGCAAAAGTGCATTTGAATGTCAAATGACTTGATTAAATTACTTGTTGGTTGTATTTTAGTTTTCCCATTGACTTCTGATACTCAACTCACTTAACTGTTTAAGTGAAAATAATGGCACTTTTATCTTTATTTCCTATGTTCGGTATTGTGCCTCAATGAAGAATGATTGCACAAAATATCAACAGAAAAGTTTCCCATTGCTAAAAGATTATATATCCCTGGTTTTTTTTTACTATTTATCATCTCTTGTGACCGTATTATTTTTCCATATCTTTATCATTTTAACAGGCAAAAGTTAAATTTATACAAAGAAAAAGCTGCATATGTTTTTTTGGCTATAGTATAACGGTTGCAGTTTATCAATTTCCGTTTTAAGAATTTTCTTGTTTTTTTATTTATACAAATATTTTTCGGAAGTAAATATTTATATTAAAAAAAATAGAAAAAAAAAATTAACCCAAAAATACATACATAATAAAGAAATATTATTATTATTATTATTATTTAAATAGGAAACACAGAAATTTACTTATCGATTTTAAGTAAATAAAAATAAAAACTCGTCATCATCATCATGGGACTAAAAATTATAAAATAAAATTTAGTAAGTTTTTTTTTTTTTTTTTATTTTTTGCTTTTGGTTTCTTCGTTTCGTTTCGTTTCGTTGTTACTTGATTTAAAATATTTACAATGAAGATTTTACGATCAAGATATATATGTTGTTGTTTTTATTATTTTTATGGTTTGTTCTAGAGAAAACATGAAAAAAAGGAAAAATTATACACAGGAAATGTATATGTAGAATTTTTTTTTCATTTTTTTTTTTTATATCGTAAGAATATCGTAAATATGAGGAATAAGTGCAAAAAATCCTTATCTAATCTCTTTGCTTTTATTTTTTTTTCGTTTTTATTTAAGCAAAAGTTCATGAAGCTTCTTAATAGTTTTCCTTTTATTTCTCTCATTTTAAATGCAGCATTGTTTATGGATACATATATATATATTTTATTATTATTATTTTTCCACTTTGCCTTTTGACGAAAAGCTTTTTATTATTGATATAAATTTTTAGTAAAAGAGTAAAGATACATTGTTGTCATTTCACGATTAATGCATATTTTTTTTATTTAAGTAAAATTACGTATTAATAATAATAATAATAATAAAGGACACACTCTGAAATCGTCCTTTAAATTTCTATCAACATATACACTTAAATATAAAAAATTAATAATAATCAAAAAAAAAAAGTAAATAAAACAAAAAAATAAAAGGAAAAAGAAAAACACACAAAAAGCTAAGACACGAAGTAAAATCAGCATGAAAATATGTCACCATGTTAAAATTTATGTAAATTTAAAGAAATAAAAATTCATATTTTTGTTTTATGTATTGCTTGCTTGCTTGTTGTTTTTATATTTTACTGTTTAAGGATTTTTTTCTTTTCTATATTTTTATTTGTAATGGGTGGCTTGGGTGAATTGGGGGTGTGTGTAAGTAGTAATAGCTGAACGTTATGGTGTTAAGGTTTGCTAGGGTAACTCAGTGATGATGCTTTGTGTTGTTTTGTGGAGAAGATTTTTATTCCAATTTTACTTATTTATTTTTTTTTTGTTCTTGTTATTTAAGGGGTGAAATAATTTCGAACTAGTTTATTGTTATGAATCGTTGCTGTTCTTGTACTTGTTTACTTTACATTATTTTTCTTCATTTATTTTGCTGATTGTTTCATATTATTTATATGAAATTTGTATAAAAAAAATGAAATAAATTATATAAAATTTATATTTATCATATATGCATGGTTTATGTTTGATAAAAAACATAAATAAATAAATAACTTACAAAAATAAAAGTGTAAAATAAATAAACTTAATGAATAATAATAATATTAAAAATAAATAAGATAAATGTGTAATCAAATAAAATAAAAAAAGAAAAAAACAAGTAAACGAAAAAGAAGAAGATTAATGTGCTGACTTTAGCAGTAATTTATTTTTTCCAATTCTAGTAAAATTTATTAAAATGCAGAGAAAATTTACAAAATAAAATGACCGTGACTCAATGTTTATTAATATTAATTTTTGTTATTTTTACTAATAAATGGTTAGATGATGTATTGAATGGGTGAAACATTTTATTAAATTATTTGAAAATGATTTATGTAACATTTAATTACCATACTTATTGTGGCATTCATCTATTATCCTTAAACAAATGTTTATTTATTTTTTTCTACCTCGAGGTTATTAATATGTTTCTATAAAGTATATTCTTCTATTTATTTAAATTCAAAGATCAATTTCAATTCAATTTTCATTCAATACTCGTCTATTAATTAAAAATCCCTTTTTCACTTATTGTCATTTAGAAAATTAACCTTCTATTGATTTCTTTACTAATTGATTTCCATAATTATTCGATATTTAATTATTTCTAGAGCCCCAACAGTTCTTAATAACTTATTATAATTATTGGTTTCGTAGCTAGGTTTTGTTTTACAGTTCAAGTGTCGTAATACATTAATAACGAAGTATTTTACCTTATCGTAATCACTGTTGTTTTCTATAGAATAATAAATAATAATAATCATAACATTTTGGTAAAATACACCTTGTTATAGTGTTTTGATAACTATCAAGAAATTAACCCTAAACAAAATTTATGTTTATAACTTTATAACCATTTATTTCTTTGGGTAAAAAATTCTTAACCGAAAAAATCATAAATAACCAAAGATTATAGAAACAGAAACAAAAAAAAAAAACAGAAGCATTTAATCAATAACCGTAAGCATTAGAAAATAATTTATTCAGGTGTAATAACTAGAAAAACAACCTTTTGCCTATCACCAATTACATAGAGTAATTTTTTATTTTCTTTATTATCATTATTATTTTTTCCTTTTTTATAATTTTATTATGAAAAAAAAATTATTTAAAAATGATTAAAACCGAGAAAGAAATTATTAAAAAACATAAAACACTGAAGTAAAAGTTATCAAAAGCTTTCTTTTTTATTAATGTTAAACAGTTACAATTTTCACAATTAATTAGTTTTCATGTTAATACTGCCAATTCAGTTATAAAGAGAGGTTATTACTTTTTTTTATATATATATATATATATATATATATATATATATATATTTTCAATTTTATTTTTATATTCAAATAAAGCACAGATTAGACAATAGATAATAACCATAGTATGGTAATGTTTTAACAGAAAAATTACAAAGAGAATATTTATGTATATGTTGGAGAGAAAAGAAAGTAACAAAAAAAAAAAAAAAAAACATAATACCGTGAAACAAAGAGCTAACAGCTATTACATAATAAAAATTGTGAAACCTTAATCATAAGAAAGACAACAGAATAAAATTAAACATAAAACAATGGGGCAAAAAAAAAATCACCAACGAAATTTTATTAAAAACAATAGAAAAAATGGCAACGAACTTGCTTAAAAATAAAATCACAGTAAAGCTACTTCGTTTATTTTTTTTTAATTTTCTTTATTTTTTCACCCATCGGCTGGTAAACATGGTAATTTTCTCTTACAAAGTAAAGTTATTTTTTTTTTGTTTGTTACATAATGAAATTATTTTTTTTTATAAACTTGTTAAACTTCCGAAAGTAACAATAAAAAAAGGTGAAAATTAAGGTTAAAGAAAGAAAAATATAATGAAAAATGAAGTAAAAAAATAAGAAAAATGAAGCAAAACGATAGAAAAATGTTTTTGTTTATTTATTGAATTTTTTTTTGTTTTTGTTTTTCGTTTAATAAAAATAATATTTACATAAAAAATTGAAAATTTAAAAACAATGATGACAATGAGAAGTACATTATATACAGTAAACAGACATACCTCGGCTACATCATTATACGATAGAGAATTTACCAAACAAGAATGTTTTTTTAGGATTTTCTCTTTATGTTTATGTTTTATTATTAGCTCGATAGCACAATTGTTTATATATGATTAGTAATTTTTTTTTTATTTCAATGGGGATAAACTTTATTAAATAAAAATCGTATTATTAAATGATTTACTTGAATAATTTATTTGCTTTTATTTATTTATTTATTATTTATCGTAGTAACATTGTGTATTTGCTTGATGGAATCAAGCAATAAATAACAAAAAAATTGTATATTAGCTTTTCGATTTTGTACGCACAAGAAAATGAGATAATGTATAATAATGATGATAAAACTGCCTCAACACATTATCATTATAATGTTAAAAGAAACTTTAAATAGTTTTGATGTATATAAGATAAGTGCGTAGGTTGTTGAGTACGATTCTTTTATTATTTCCTTATTTATTAACACAAAAAAATATATATATATATATAACTATATGTTTATATTGACGATTTAACAAATAAACAAATTGAACAGATGCTGTATAAGATTTTTCAGTCAGTTAATAATAAGTTTTCTTAAAATAAAAAAAATATGACACTAAAGACAGGCGACCAGAGAAAAAGAAAAAGAAAGAAAAGACAGATTTTATTTTATTTATATAATTCTCGTGATATGGGTTAACGTTTTATGGTATTATTATTATTATTAAATTCTTTTTTTTTTTTGTTAAAATTTATCCATTTATGTTGCTTAAAAAGCACACATTCACACACCCACTAAAAATATCACAGTGAAAAAAGTTAAAAAAGAAAAATAAAAGAAAAGTACAGCTAAATATAAATATTAAATAAAAAGAATAGAAGAAAATAAAAGATAAAATTATTAGAAAAATAAAAATAAATAAAGGATGCCGACTGTTTGTCTGCCAAATTGTTCCTTTATCTGGTTGAATTAAATTTAGTTCGGTTCGGTACATTTTACATTTTATAAAGATCTTCTATATCCTTTTTATTTATTTTTTTTTTTTTTTTTTTTGAATAATATTTCCTCTTTTTTTCTTCCTGTGCTTAATTTTTTTTTTTATTTTATTTCTTGTTTACCACGCATTCTCTATTCTTAATATCATGATAAAACATATAAAGAAAAAAAAAGTAGCAACCTTTATTTTGCTTATCGCTTATATTATACCCTTAATACTAACATAAGTAACATAAGTAAAACAAAACAAAACACAATAAGAAACAGGATACAAAAGCTAGATCTACTTTAAACAAATAAGTATATATATTTTATGCAATCATAAAATGCGGAAAATATTCTTATGTCATTTTCTTATTTTATTTTATTTAAATATAAATAAGGAAGCAAAATAAAAATAGAATCTTTAAACCACTAGTCTTTGTTACCTTTATTACAGTAAACAATAAAAATAAATATATAATAAAATTGAAAAAAAGGTAATATCGAAATAGGAAAAATTAAGAGAATAGAAAAAAAAGGAGTGACACACATGTAAAATGAAAATACTATAGAATTTCTTTGTAAATGTTAACACAAAAAAGAAATTTCTTTAAACTTGACAGAGAATATTAAATAAATTGATTTCTTTTTTCAATCTTTAATAATAGAATTTTATCTAATGTTTGTTTATGAAGTCTTCTTATTGTTATTATTTCTTGAATTAAATTTGTAAACATAATTACACCAGGAGTATATAATCTATCAAGGATAATGAACATTATGAAAATATGTTCAATATGATGTTGAGAAGTTTTTTTTTTTTTGTTTCTTATTTTTAATGAAAAGAAAAACGTTTCTTCTTTCTCTATAATATATATTTATTTAGAAAAATAAATAAACGTTCTATATGTAATCACTTTGATATTAGGAAATTAATATAATTTTTTTTTTTTTTTTGCTTTTACTTCTTTTCCCATATTTAGGTCAACAAAAAAAACAGCAACAACATCAAAGTGTACAACAGGGTGTTACGGCAACATCAACATCAACATTGTCGCAAACTACATCACCGATTTGTATTCAGCAACAACATCAGCCATATCAACATAAACAACAGCAACAACAAAATCAACAACAGCAACAACAACAGTATCATTCACACCAATATCATCAACATCATCAACAACAGACAAAAACACATCCTGGAGATCTGGAGGAACTACAAAGTGTACTTCATTTTCCAGAAGAGGTTGCACTACGTATAACTGATGCGGAATACCAATTATTTTATCAGGTTTTATAGATTGTTTTCCATTTTAATTGATCAATTATTAATTATTTTTACTCTATAATTAAATTAAATGAAGTAGAATAAATTGATTTTAGTATAGAAAAAATAGAATAAAAAACTAATTTAATTAATTAATTTAAAAATAATAATTATAATATATACAATTTCTACTTATACAGGTGCCTCCGATTGATTATTTCAAACATGTGATATTCGAATTACAAAATAAAGGTAGCAGCGATGGAATGGGCGGTTGTGGTAGTGGCGTTAGCACTATTAATATATTACAACAGCAAACATTACAAAATATGCCCAACCAATCAATATTGCTATCAGCAACGTCATCTGCGTCCACGGCCACCACTACTAATACTACCACAACAAAAACTACAAATAATACAAGTGCCACGTCATCAACAGCGTCAACATCGTTGCCACGACCTTCGGTCAAGGGACTTCTCAAGCGATTTGATGAGGTTAATATTTAATAAATAATGAATTAAAAAAAAAAATCATAAAATTATTTAATTAACAAAAAAAAAACTTATTTTCCACTAAGTCAACTTATATTATTTCATATCATTGCATTGCATGCAAATTAAGATAAATAATTGATTACGCTATGCATACACAAAATTTTATAGAAATTATCGATTAAATTTTCTTCATAATACACAAATTTAGTTGATTTTTTTAAAATAATAAACAATTAATTTCATTAAAATAATTGAGAAAAAAATAAAACATTAAAAAAAAAATTCGATCATCATTAAAACGGGAACAATAAGCCAGATGAGTAAAAAACTAACTAGTGCACAGTACTTTAAAGGCGAAATCAATATGCTCATTTTATATATAAAAATAATATTCAGAATTTTTTTTTTGTGCTGTAATAAATAAAATAATAGCACAAACTAACAAACTGCGAACAACGGCGATATTAAACAAACACACAAAAAAAAACAAGCCATTATACAACTTTATAGGATTTAAAATTAATAATGAGAAAAAAAAACTAGACTGAATAAAGCTTTAAAAGCGTAAACGAAGTTTTTATTACAAATATTTGTTGTTTTTTGTGTCTTTTTCTTTCTTTATTTATTTTTTGAATGAATAATTTCGTTCTGTAGAGCAACAGTAGTCCTTGTTACTACCAAAAATTTTGTATTATGTTTTTCTTATTAATATATAAACACAATATAATGTTTAGTAAATTGTGTGCGTGTGTTTTTTTTTATGAACATAATATGTAATATCATTAAGCTTCGCTAACATTCTTATTTATTATTAGTATTATCATAATTATAATCATACTGATAAGTATAATAATATTAATATAGATATACAAAAAAAAAAAAAAACTGTCTCGTTTAAAATTTTAAAGGTACACGTGTACAAAGTAAATAACAAAACAACGAACAATGGTTAATATTTATTATAAAGAGTTATCGTTGTATTCAATGGTTCTCAATATAACCTTTCTTTGGCTTTATTTTTTAGTAATTGAATTTAATAAACAGTTTTATATATAACTAACTGTATTGCTACGTTATTTTTAATAAACCGTTTTTAACAACTTTATATGTAGTTCATAATACATTTAATTGCTAATAAATCTCAGCATTTATGTTCAACATTGATTTTTGTTATGTTTTTTCTCATTAATGCAGTATTATCAATCAATTTAATTGTTTAAAAAACTGAACAAAATAATTACTACATCCGTACAGGATCGTAGCATAATTGTGAGTTCAAAATAAGACACCAAATTACTTTCTTGATATTGATACAAATAAGAAATAGTACTGTTTTACAGTTACCAAATCATAATTCTAGATATTTTTAGTACAAAATTTATATGTTTTAAGCGTTAAGTAATTTAATTTTTGTAAAAAAAAAACCATTTTAGCTAATCAATATCCAGTCTTAAACTTCATTGAAATTGCTATAAAAATATTTATATATTGAATTATTCAATGTTTCTTCTAAAAATACTATTTAATAAAGTTAATAATTGTAATTTAAAATATAATTGTTATAAACAAATGACTAAATAGTAACATGCATATTGTAACGGATCTGGCTGCATCCATAATAATAATAATAATTATATAACTTTTATTTCGGAATTTAATCTATAAAGTTTCAATTAAATATGTTCTAATTAAACATTCTATAAAACTAATACAAACATACACTTATTCTAAAAAGTTTATATATAAATTATCGTTATCAAAAAAAAATAAAAAGAAAATAAAGTAATTAAACAAAACAAAACAATTAATATTATAATGCACTGTACAGTGGAGACGCCTGGTAAAATTAAAAAATTAAATTTGTTTTTGATTATAAAAAGTAATTAAAAAATTGAAACATAACTGAATATTACGTTAATTTGAATAATAAATAAATAAATAATTTTTTACGATCCGAAAAGAATTTATTGTGTATAGAATTATTACTTGTTGGCGCAATAAAATGTAACATAGAAAAAAAAGTTTTGCAAAAGATAGAAAAAACGAAACATTTTATTATTATTATTATTATTATGCCCAACAAATTGTCATGTTTTGTGTGTGTTTAGCTGTTAATCTTTAGTTAAGCTTGTTCTTTTTTTTTTTAAATAAAATAAATTATAATTACGTAATTACTGAGACATAATAAAGCGCAAAATATTTTGCTTTATTAAACTAATTTTATTATTTTTTTTTTTTCTTTATGTATTGTCATCACCTTCGGGACGTTTTTCTATTATATTTTATTGGAATGGACTATATATATATTAATATATATTTTTAAAATCCGATTACACCAACAATATTATTATACCTGATTCATCTTTGGCTTTGAATGGCTTCGTATTATCTACATTGAATGAAAATCTACAATTCTTCTTCACCATCTTTATAAATATAACAATGAAAAAAAATAATAAAAAAAAATTCTGAATAAAAAATTAATTGGACAAATAATTTCTAAAGGTCTGTTCATGGGTTGTACATTTAATTACATCACAAACAACACAAGATGAGAAAAAGGCTGTTTTTTCTTGCTTGTTACGTGCAGCACTCACATGTTGGAATATTGGGAACTTTAATGGTGCTATGGAGATTACAACAGGACTAAGGTATTATTATTATTATTATTGTTATTTATATTTTAATTTAATTTTTCATCTATTTCTAATATTATTATTATAATTTTCACTAGCTATATTTTTCTATCCTTAATTTAATTCACAATATTAGAGCAATTCTTTTATTTTTTAATAATTTTTTATATTCATTTTTCCGTACAGTTTTTCTTTTTTATAAATTTTTAATTAAATAATCAATAGCAATGATGCATGTACATAAATTATGTAAAACAATATACTTACCACACTAAGGTATACAAAATAATGAAAAAATAAATAACATTTTAATTGTCATTGTTATCATCGTTGTTGTGTGATATTTTCTGATGGGTCTGTCCTACGCAATTAATTCTGGTGACATAACGTGAATAATTTAAAAGGAAAGAAAATTTATGAAAATCTTTTTAAATATTAAAAAAACAAAAAAAAAAAACATGTTTACAAGTTAATTTTCGTTTAGGTCTTTAGAACACATTGTCCAATTATTCTACATTATTTTTACCTTTTAACGCAACGGTACTAAACAGGTTGTTTTTGTGCATTTATTTTATTTATTCACATTTTTCTTATCATTTTTTTTTTTGTTAATTATTTTTTTCTTATATTCCCTGTGTTATATATTCATATATATATATATATTTAAATAATTTTTTTTTATTGTTATTTTAATTTCAATGTTTAGGGAGTAATTTTAGCATCTTTATTTTATTTCATATTTTTTTTTTTCATTATTAACCACCGCGGTCGTTCAGTTGATTACACCAATCATTATTATGATTATTATGATAATTACGGTGCGATTTATGTACAGCAGATTTTATTTAAGTCTTTTTCTTTTTTGTTTTGCGAACTGTTTTTTTATTTTATTATATTTTTTTATTATTAAGTTAAAAACATTTTTTTAATGATATCTGTGCTAGAGGTATGCAACTAAATATTTATTTAAATGTTTCAGTTTTGTTTTTTGTTTTGTTTCTCTTTTCTGTAACGAAAATTTTGATTTATTTTTTTTTTTTTTTGGTTTATATTGTTGGGGGTATGCGAATGTTAATATTCAAAGCATATGCATTAAAAATAGAGAAAGCAAAAAATATATATATATATATACAAATCTGATCTTCATGTATTGTCAAATAATGTTAAATGATATTGTCACATGACTAAGCTTCTTTAAAGCACATCTAAAATAAAAGTTTTTGCCTTTTTTTTTTTATTAAGAGTATCTGCGTGGTTATATCATTTGTGCGGGTATACGTAGATGACGTTTGACTATAACCCAGTAACAGCACAACAAGAGACATGTTGTATTTTGGATTACGATTATTATTGTTATTTTATTTTTTCTATATTATGTGTATTTCTCTAGTGTATCGACAATATGTGATTTTATATTTCTATGTGGGTGAAAATCTACACTCAATTTTAATAGTATATCGATAATATCTATTTTGTGTGAGAAAGTGGTAGGATTGTAAATGGTTTTTTATTTTCATTTTCAATTTTTTATAAATTGTATTGTCACATACACACATTGATCATACAACGTGCAATGATGATGCTGACGATTTTAAAATCCAGTGACTGTTTCTCTGACTAAACGAAAAGATTATACTGCATGCATATAGTATGACATTGAATAATTTTTTTTTGTGTAAGTATATCATGTAGATGCTTTTGTTGTATATACTTTAAACTGTGTTAGCAGATACAGTACTAGCAGAAATATATGTAGATGGGTGACATGAACTTAAATAGAAAAATGGAAATTATATAGAAAAAAAAATTAAACAAAACAACGTTCAGTAACACATGATACACCACGATTGTGGGCGTCGCCCTTAATATCGATCTTCTCGACTTTCATAATAGAAAATCCAAATTGAACTGAAGAATTGAAACAGAAGCGAACGCAGTCAAAAGCAGAAGCTCTAGAGAGAATCATTGTATAAATGTGTACGGATGCATTGTTTTTTTTTTTTTTTATTATTTTAACACAACATCCCTTTTTACCTTCTTTTAACTAAACTAAAAATCACCATACCGATACCATTCACTAATATAAGATTTTATTTTCTCCTACTGTCATTAGAGTTTTCATTTCTCTCTCGTAGACGCTTCGAATTTTTCTTTATTATTAATATATATATTTTTTGTTTTCCATTTAGAAGTCAACCTTTAGTGGAAAATAAATGAATTTAACGTAGCATTTTTAGCTTCAGGGTGTTGGCTGTTGTTTGAATGTGGGTCTCGATCGAGCTTTATAAAGCTGGAGGATCTAATATTATTTTTCCTTAGGGATTCAGTTTTATTTTCTCATTTTCATTCTTCAACTACGTTCATTCATTCAATTTCTATTTTTTCTTTTTTTCTAGCGTACAAAAACAAAGAAAAGTTCTTTTATATAGATTTTTTAGTGGTTAACGTTTTTCTTTTTGTTGCAAAATTTACTTCTTTCTTTTTTTCTTTTGTTTTTCTTTAGGCATCATCACCCTATCATACAAGCTTCACCTTTTTTTTTTGTATGATTTCTTTTGTACTTTTCTCTTTTCTTATTTTCTTTATATATTTATAAATATATTTTCTTTCTGTTATTATATTATTTCAATTTTCTTATTTCTAATTATTTCTTTTTCTCGATACGAACATAAAAAAAACCTATCCAAATAAACAAATCTTTAAAAGAATAGAATTTTACGCGTTTTTTGTTACTTTGTTTAAATAAAAAATAAGTTAGAAGCAGCCCTCATCCGCTTGGCGAATTTATTTTTATCTATTTTTTTATATAGATATCCTCACCGCTTTTGAATTATTTATATAGCTTCCTGTGTTAACCTTTTTTTTTCTTTATTGCTAGTTTTATTTTGCCTAATTTTAATCTTTATTTAATTAAAATATTTTATATTTTTTCTATGTACTACTCGCCAAGAAATGTTTTTACACATAAAGTTCAGCAGATTTTTTTTTTTTTGATAAATTAAATATTTTCAACAAATTGCATTAAATTAAATTAATTTTTTTTGTTATGTATCTTAAAAGAAAAGATGTTAATGCAAGAAATAAAAATCGTGTGAAATGGACATAAGTTTTGTACTTTATTTTATTAATCCCCTCTTTAATACTTAAAGTTACTCGGTTTTATTTAACAAACAATTTAAAGCTTCATTTTATACTGAAAAATTCTTCTATTCTACTTGCTATAATTTTGTATTTATTTTTACCAGGAAATAAATTCTCTTTTTTTTTTTTAAGAATGAAATTCTTAAAGGTATTTTTTTTTTATTTTCATTTTTTTCTTCTGCTTTACAATCTTTGAGAATTTATTTCACCTTTTTTTTTGCATTAAATACCTTAACAATAGAATCAAATTTCAATTGAAATATGATGATTTTCATTTCCTTTATTATTTATATATGTTATGTATATATATAATATTTTTTTCTTTCATTAAAATGACTTCTTGTGGTTTCTTGTTAGTCATTTTGGGAATATTCGTTTACATTTTTTTACTTAGGTGATTGTATTTATTTTTATTTTAAAATTATTATTATGATTACATTGTCCTAGTGCAGCATATGAGCATCAATTTAATTAATTACTTGTAAATTGAATAAATTTTGTTTTCAGATTCAGAATTTTGTTTTTAAAATATAAATAATTTTAATTTTTTTTTATTAAAACATAATATTAATAATATTCTTAATAAGGACGGCAATTGTTCAACTACTTTATCAATATTTTTATTTATGCATTTATGTAAATGTAATTACTATCCTTATATATCACAAAAAATACTGCTTAATAGCATGCAATACGTAAAATTTTGATGTTGGTTAATTGAAATGGTAAATAGCAGAAAAGATACTATAGAGAAAATCTACGCGATGATGCCAAAACATTAAAATAAATAAAAAAAAATGCGAAAATCAAGTGAATTAAAAAAAAAAATTCGAGAAAATACACAAAAAAAATGATGTTTTTGGGGTAGGGGTTTCTTTCGGCCTCCAGCAGTTAACTGGGGTTGTAGGCCGGCGGAAACTACTTGCTCCCGATCATCTAAAATTACAACAAGTCAACGATTGAATGCACGAAAAAATAGAAAAACAAAACAACAAGCAGCAAACCGAATCCTACGTTATACTTATATAATACAAAATAAAAAATGAATAAAAAAAATATTGTGTACGCCTCACATCCTGTTTGTGCATGGCATAACATAATGTTATAAAAGGTCGTCGATGTCATTCAACAAAAATCAAATTGTGTGTCAAGTTTGATAGAAATAATAAAATAAATAAAAACCAATGAATTTAACAAGGTACTACATTGAACAGAACACGCGTAAAATGTAATAAAAAATATACAGAGAAAAAGATAAAATAAAATAAATAAATAAAGACAAAGTAAATAACAAATTATAGTAAATTTGATCTTAAAAGATGCCACAGACAGTGTGTCTTTCAAATCTTTACAACAAGGAAAAAATAAATAATTGTTAGAAGAAATGTTGATAAAGAACTTGATAATATATATATATATATATATATATATATATATATATATATATAATGCTTAATTGTGGGGTGGTTTATGGGTGTTATTTTATTACATCTATCAAAAAAGAAAATTATTTGAAGTATATTATATTAATAAGATAATAAAAATAAGTTAAGAATATCAAAAGTTATAATAATAATAATAATAATTGTTAGTTAATCTATAATTGGGTGTCAATACAATCTCTATTAGAAAACTAAAGCTTAATAAATATAAAAGTTAAGAAATAAATATAAATAAGTAAAATTAAGTATAAAACAAGTAAATGCAGTACACTTGAAACAAAAGAATAACAAAAAATGTACGTTAAAATAAAACAATGGAAAATGAGTTGACGTTTAAAGGCGAGGGTTGTTTTATTATTTTATTACTGTATTTTGTTTTTATAAAAGCAGCAATTTAATGCGTATATTGAAAAGATTTTCACTAATGGAATATGAAAGAATACATTATTTAATTATATTCTTGTCGTAGTTTTTTTTTTTTTGTTTTCACTGAAAAATAAGAAATAAGTTGTCAAACGACACAAGTGAATAAAGAATAAAAGTGTAAATATCCTGATAAAGTAATAGAATATTAAATAATAAGAATAAAAAAAAAGTGGTAAGAGAATGTACACTTTGATAAATTGCTTTTCTAATCTAATTAGGATGTTAGCTATTTACTTGGCTGTATTTCTTAAATATATTATTATTAAGAATAAAAAATAACTACATTAAATATTGTTATAATTAATTAAATTTCCTTTTCTTTTTACTTTTCTTATTTGGTAAAAATTCAATTTAAAAAAAAAAAAATATAATATTATGTAATATCTATTTATCTTCTTTTTTTTTAATAATTATGTTACATAAGAATAATCACGGGAAAAAAATCCTTATTCTATTTTAGATCAATAAAAAATAAACCATTTTGGTCATCAATAACTGATAAAGGTAAATTGCCAGCATTAGAATTTCTCTCCGCTGCATTAGAATCTGCAGAATATGAACGAGCATTAACACGTGGACTTGTTAGTAGTTTTTTTTTTTTTTTAAATCTTTAATTATTCTATCTATTTTATAATTGACACATACTAATGTAATAACTTTTTTTTGAATTTTAGTCAATGCCCGAATGTCGTGTTGTGCCATGCTTTAAAATATTCCTTAGTGAATTAAAAGAAATTTTATCAACATCAACAACCGCATTTATACAACAAAATCAAACGGCAGCCGCTACAGCAACAGCTGCAGCATACATTAGTTCTGTGGTTAATATAGAACCACCATCCCAATCAATTAATTCATATCGTCATAATTTACATATAAATATGGTTGATTATATGAATCGCGGTATACAAACAAATTTACGTATTGTTGAACGTAATCGTGGTAATAGTGGCAGCAGTTCGAGTAATAGTAGCACCGGTGGTGACCATCATCAACGTTTACAACAGCAACACCAACAACAACAGCAGCCACACAGACAAGTTGTATGTTTTCTCATATTGTTTCATTTTACATACATTTTTTTACTAATTAAATAATTAAAACAGTACATATCGGATTATAATGGTGACGGTAATCACAATTTTACAAAAATCGGTTCAACAGGCTTAATAAGTCTTGATCAAATATATCGCACTCAGGCTGTAATGGATCACATCGATTTATGTCATCAACATCATCATGCCTTATGCAAAGAGTCACCAATTATTTTATTAGATTATTTAAGGTATGTGTTTTATTACCATTTTATCTCTTTTAATCCACAATTTATTATTTAAATTATAATAATAATAAAAATCTCTGTATGTATTGTATAAATTGTACGTTTTATTTATTATTTAGATCAGCTGCGTGTAGTCCACGGCAAATGGCTGCAACGACAACATATCAACCAGAAGTTGAAGAATTAGAAGAAGATTATGAAGTTGAAATAGGTAATTATAATCCGGTACAACCATTATTTCATGATCATGGTGTATGCTATATACCAGTGTCATCACGTAACCATAAAATGGACCATCATATATTACAAGTAATTTACTTTTTAATAATAAATAAAATAAAAAATTTATTAACATAATGATTTACTAATTACAATAAAAAATAATGATAAATAAATAAAACAGATATTACATCATGGTACAACAGCAGTTTTATGGGAGCCAGAAGTACCGCCAGATAGATCGTGTTATGTATTTTTTCGCTTAGAACGGTCATGTTCTAGTGTTACTTGGCAGAAACCATCTTGGCGCCGTGTTAAAACATTTCAAGGTTTTATATTTTTTCTTAATCTTCTTCTACATTTTATTTCTTCATAAATTATTCCATTTATATTAATTAATTATTGAATTTTATTTTTTTTTTTTAATGAGTTCTCTTTTTATATATTTACTTGTTTAAAAAAAAAACAGACATAAATATATCGCAAAACCCTGAGGAATTGGTATCAATGCGTTTAACAACAACAAAACTACAACAATATTTAAATGATATTGAAGGACTTAATAATACATTAGATGAAGGTTATCTTGATCTAACATTAGTTAAAGAAATAACAATGGGTTCAAGAAATCATGAATATGATTTAGATTTATTAGCAGCTGGTAAACGTTTCGGTTTAACACATGTCGATAGTTGTGTCTCAATATTATATGGTAATTCCTTAAGTGATAATAGGTTACTTTGTTTATTATGCCCTCCAATGTTATGCCGGTAAATAAGATTTTTTTATTTTATTTTTCTTTTTTAATAAAATTTAATTATTTATGTAACCTTTTGAACTTGTGACATTAAAGTTAATGAATTTTTGGTTTTTATTTGTAAAACACATTTTACAGTTTATGGTATGTTGGCCTTAGTTGGATTGTACGTGGTATAAAAAGACAACAACGATTAGCTGATAGATCTATGTTATGGCTTAAAGAACAATTTACTCAGTTATATTTTGAAGATGGTTGTTGTTGTGAGCCTTTGGCCGCTGATGCTATACGAGTAAGTAAATTATTACAATAACTATTATAAGTTAACAAAAAAAAAAGGAAATTAAATCAAATAAAGAAATACAAATGTGATTAACATTTTATTGATTATTATTAACTTTTTCTTTTCCTTATTTTTGCGGTTAGGTTTTTGGTGGTCGCGATTGGAGTATGGGTGGTTTATTAACAAGTGGTATTGGTATGCAATCATCATTAACATCGGGGGGTGATTCAGTGGATACGTTACGTAGAGAAGCCTCAATTAAATTTAAAAAGAAACGTAGCGTGGTTAATCTTCTTAGTCAGGCGACAGCAAGTACCAGTTTTAGTTCATCCAGTTTAGATATAGAAAGTCTAAAGGATGCTAAAATTAAACAACTTGAAAGGTATACAATTTTTATTATTTTTTTTTATTATTATTTTCTTTAACGATCTAAGATTTCTCTGCAGTATATATACATATATATATATATATATATAAGACGGCCGAGATCATATTCTTGACATTTATAAAAGAAATGAAAAAAGATTAATAGCAAAATTAAAGGAAACATTTACGCTGCGGCCTTCTATAAGTTGTGTAGCAAAATTACAAGTGGCTATAAGAAAAGTATCCTATTTATATTTCATTCTTTCTCTTGTATCTTAATTGTGGATTAGTCTAAATGCGTTCGAAATGTATCGCATTTATAAAAAATACAATACACACTTAAGCTATACATTTTTTATTTTCTATTTAACAAACAATTTTATTTAGCTCGTAGTCAATATGTTTGTTTTGTGTGAATTATTTTCATAAGAATTTCTTATCATTCAAAGTTTATTTTATAAATAAAATCATTACGTATAATAATGTTTTATAAAAATATAGAAAATAAAATTCAAACATATTATTTTAAATACGATTTAGCATTAAGTATCATGTAATCTATCATCAAAAATTCAATATATCCTATTAAAAAAAAAAGTTTTCCTTATTTCATTTTATTTTTTATTATTACAATGGTATTCGCTACATTGAAATGATTTTAAATGAAATCAAATATTTATTGGTATCAAGTATATAAATATATAATTTATTTATTTATTTATTTTTTAATAAAAAAAAGTTTAAATATTGATTTAAATTATAAAATATTTAAGAGAATTAAATGAAAGAAAGAGGAAAATTTTTACAGACAAAGACAATGTAAAAAATTATTTATAAATAATATAATGAAAAATTTAACGTCAATTAATTATTTATTAATTCATTTAATTAAAATCTATTTTTAAATGTAAATTTTTTTTAAGGGGTTATTAACTTGCTTATTTTTTCATTCTAATATTTTGTTATTTAAAATATTTATATATTTTTAGAAAAAAGGAACGTAATGGTTCAAGTGACCAACTATGGCAAAATGTTAAACATTTACGTGCTGGCTCCATAACATACGAAACACAATTGGACTTTTTAGATTTTATAGCACTTTTTAGATCATTTAGGTGGGTGTAAAATTTAACATAATATATATAAATTTTTAATTTAATAATTAACATTTTAACATCTTAGTTTATTAGCGCGGAAAGATTTACGTGATTTATTTGATCAATTATCAGTTGCACGTAAAACAAAATCAACATTAATGTCAGAAAAAAGTAAAAGTGCACCTGAATTATGTATAGAACAGCAACAACGTAAAATTGGTTTATTAACGCGTAATAGTTCATTAGATTTAGAATTTAGTGAAGCTAAATGTGCACAAAAGAAAATCTTTGATGCAATTGCTGCATCTAGTATATTAACCAATTGTGCTGGTATTGATACATCAAATACACAAGTTGTGACAGTATCAACGTTGAAAAAATTTTTAGAAGCTCGTCAAATGGAAATTAAAACAGAAGATGAAGTTAAAGCAATTATACGGGTATGTAATTTTCTCTTTAAAAGAAAAAATAAAAACAATTTTATTTATATGTTTATAATTTTATTTATTTATTTATCTTTTAATATCATTTTCGGTAAAATATTATTACTTAAAATAAAATATAATTGATGACAACCATAATCATTATAATGATAAAAATATTATGAAAACGTTACTCACACATTACCCACACAATAAAAAAAAAATGAATTTATGTGATTTATCTATTATATAATTGAATAAATAACTTAATTCGTATAATTATTATACACAAAAAAAAATAAACACATAACGGAAATAATATCAAAACACCAATATAACACGGAAAAATAATAATATCAACAACCATAAAACGTTAAACGATATACATAAATTGAAATAGCGTCACGAACCAGACCCCGCATTACGTAATGAAAATTGTTTAAGCTTTGAAGGTTTTGCCCGTTACATGATGGATAAAGATAACTATGCCTTTGTCAATGAGCGTGTCATACCATTATCAGCAAACATGGATAGACCATTATCTCACTATTATATAGCATCATCCCATAATACTTATCTTACTGGACATCAACTAAAAGGGGAGAGTTCTGTTGAACTGTATAGTCAAGTTAGTATTATTGTTATTAATGAAAAATTAAATAATATTTAGGTATTATTTACAATTTATATCGTTTAAATGTAGACAATATTTTGTATAGAAGTAGAATTTTGTGTGTATTTTAAATATTGCCCCCAATAACATAGCTAAGGACTTCATTTAACTTATTTTGTTATTGTATTTTATGTATTGTTTTAATAAATTTTATGATGAGAGAAAGAATGTAATAAAAAAGAAAATATCATTAGAATGTCCTATATTTTAATCAAATTAGAAACATGACTAACTCAACTTAATAAATCTAAAATATTAACTGTTTTTATCATGTTTCTGATGGTACTATGTTCTTCTTGTTCTTCCTGTTTTGTTTTTTTTTTTATTTTGAATATAAATTTCTTCTTCTAGGTTCTATTAACCGGATGTCGTTGTGTTGAATTAGATTGTTGGGACGGTGATGATGGTACACCAGTAATATATCATGGGCATACATTTACAACAAAAATACCTTTTAAAGCTGTTGTTGAGGCAATTAATAAATCAGCATTTGTTGCCTCACCATATCCGGTTATTTTATCAATTGAAAATCATTGTTCATTACAGCAACAAGCTCGGATGGCACATATTTTCCAAGTAAGAAAATTTTATTTTAATTAAAAAAAAAAAAATTAAAATCACTTTTTCTTAATTACATTTTAATTTATTTTCGTATTTTTTTTTTTTTTTCATTCAGACAATATTTGGAGAGAAATTAGTAACAAAATTTGTATTCGATGTTGATTATAGTGATGAGCCACAATTACCATCCCCAGCACAATTAAAGCATAAAATTTTAATCAAAAATAAAAAACTTGTTATGGATATACCACCGTCATTGTCAACTGCTGTTGGCGGTGTTAGGTAAGCATGAGCTTGTTATCACCAATTTTCTGTGTGTCCCTTTTCAAATAATAATATAAAAATTGTCGAAACAAAATTTAAAATATACATGTAATGGTGCAAAAAGGAAGAGAAAAAAAGGAACATAAAGACATCAAATTTTATTGTTATTGCATTAGTACTTTATTTCTTATCGTTTATTCAATTTTGGGTTGTTTTTCGTTTTTTTATTTTTATTATTTTTTTTTTCTTTCTTAATATTTAACGTATTTTTCTTTTCTCGACTTTCTTACATTTATTTATATATATATATTTTCAATTTGGTAACTCGACTTTTTATTATTTGTTTTCTACGAAATATTATAGATATAATCCAACGCTACGACATCAGAGTAGCCAAGGAGGGCGTACCAGTTCAATAATATCAAATGTTAGTGGTGGTTCAAATACTGAAGAATTCAGTGACGATGAGTATGAAGATGAAGACGAATTCGATAATATTGATGGTAAGCCGCATGTAATAATAT
This sequence comes from Ptychoptera contaminata, assembly GCA_963942525.1. Classification (NCBI taxonomy): domain Eukaryota; kingdom Metazoa; phylum Arthropoda; class Insecta; order Diptera; family Ptychopteridae; genus Ptychoptera; species Ptychoptera contaminata. The sequence goes on along the minus strand of OZ012639.1, from coordinate 16,679,449 downwards.
TATTGGATGAAATATAATTTTATATAATTTAATTCAATATCATATTTCCAAAAAAATAAAAGTTTTTTTTTTATCTATCATTTTATTTTATTTATTTTTCTCTTGCAAAATCTACATCTTCATCTGTATATTCCTTCTCGTTTTACCATTTTTTATATTTTATTTAATCTTCTTTTTAAAACGTTTTTATTTGTAGAAAAAACCTTGCACAGTATTTTTGGGTCAACAGATGATAAAACATCAAGACATAGTTTGTCATCATATACTAATGTTACACCAACACGTCGTATTGATGATGATAAACCGAAGAAACGAAGTAGTCAGATATCTAGAGAACTCTCTGACATTGTAATATATGTGCAAGCGATTAAGTTTCGTGGACTTAATCCAATAAGTCCGCATAATTCAGTGAGGTTACAGCAGCCACCAAGTACAACAAGTTCGAGTGGTTCTATAGTGACAGTTGGAAGTATTCTAAAGGGTGGCGGTGCTGGTGCTAGTAATACTGCAGGCGCTACTTCGACGGCACCTTCCAGTTCAGTAGACTCGGCATCAGCTGGTTCTGAAACTGAGTCACAACATAGTGTATATCGTAAACATCATCATCCCAACGTCAACCATCCATGTTATCAATGTTCATCTATTAATGAGGCTTCCGCTAAAAAATTGTGTCGGAAGCATCCGCTTACTTTAATTGCACATACTCAAACGCAACTAATGCGATCTTATCCTGCTGGCCTTCGTATAGACTCATCAAATTTCAATCCAGTATTTTTCTGGGCATTTGGCATTCAAATGATTGCATTAAATTATCAAACTGACGATCCACCGATGCATATAAATACAGCTATGTTCGAGGAAAACGGTAGCTGTGGTTATGTTATTAAACCGGATGTACTATGGGACCAGACACATTTAATGTATCGCCGTTTTAATCCGCTCGAAAAAGAATTTGACGGCTTACATTCGTCACAAATTGTTATCAATATTGTATCCGGCCAATATGTTAGTCAAGCAAATTTATTTTGTAGCACATATGTTGAAATAGAAATGATTGGAATACCGGTCGATTGTAATAAAAAGAAAACAAAGACAATAAAAAAGAACGCACTTAATCCAATATGGAATGACACATTCTTTTTTAAAGTAATGTTTCACGATCTGGCATTCTTACGCTTTAGTGTTTACGATTCAGATTCAAATCATTTAGTCTCGCAACGTGCCATACCATTAAAATGTTTACGACCGGGATATCGACACGTAAGACTAAGATCACCAACTAATCAATCATTAAATATGGCTTCTCTATTTGTATATTCACGTGTGGAGGAGGAGAGTCTAGAGCGAGTATCTGATGATGCCGATGACTATAATAGCATACAAGAAGATAGCGTACATACAAGTTATGGTTGTGACCCAGGAGCACCATTGGATCCGACAATATTACTGGGTGGCACAAATATACCACTAAAACGTCGAATGTTCTTCCTTATGGTATATGGTGTGGTAACCGATGAACCGTATACAATTTTAAAAATTACCCAAGAGAGTACGACACAGGAAGTAATATCACAGGCACTTCAAAAATCGAATAAACCATCACAGCATGTCAATGATTATATTCTTGTTGAGGAAGTGCGACGTGGCTGGGAGAAAAAAGAACGTGACCTACCTGCAACACAGCGTGTTCTTGATATGCTTGAGAAACCATTGCAGGCTCAGGCCATGTGGCGAGGTGATGGTCGATTTATTCTCAAACGAATAGGCGACGACCCAAGTAGCAGAGCATGGCTCACCTCTATTCGTAGTGTTTCCGAGCGTAGGTCTATCTGTGCTGGTGCTGATGGTGACGGTGAAGGCCCATCATCATGGGATGATGCAGAGAATTTCCTAGTTTGCATATATAATGTATCTCCTGATATACCTTACGCTATTTTACGTGTGCCAATTGGTGCCACTGCACAAGACGTTCTTGCTCAGGCTTTGATCAAAGCACGTCGAATGGAAAATCCAAATAATTTTGTTCTAGTCGAGGAATTAGAGTATGGTGGTGGCAGTGGCAATGCCGCAAGTAGTACTCAACAACGTCCACTTTTGGATAATGAGAATATTTACTCAACCCAAGCCAATTGGAAAACAATTGGTCGTTTTATTTTGCAGGAACGCAGCCAAATAACACCATCAATGCGCCGTCATCGCCTTGCCATCGATAAAATAAGTCGTGGCTTTAGTATTAGTCGGGCGGCCGTCCTAAATAGTGCTGGTTCATCCGCATCAAAATCACCCATCCAAGTGGCGCTCAGTGATCCAACAACTGGACGTTTTAAATCAAAAACCGAAGAGGCAGGACACTCAGCACTCGGACGTGGCATCTTTCGGGCAAAGGGCAATTCAGAAAAAGAAACCCCAACATGCAGTCCAAGGCAAAAGCAACGCGAAGTACATTCTGAAGGTGAAACACTTAGCGACGAAGAGATTCGTGAAAGTGATTTACTCTCAGCCGTTTATCGTCTGAAAAAAATGTCAATCAAAAAGCTAAAAGCTTGGAAGGCCTGAATAATAAATGAATTTAATTAATATTAATTAAATTAATTAATTAAACAAAAAACAACCAATCTATTAAGTTTTAACTGTCTTTTTTACTGTTTATTTTTCATACTTTATTTTAATTAAATACAAATAAATGTTAGAAAAGAATTATAATTAATAAAAAAAAAGAGGAAAAAATATTTTTATTTAATTGTTAGAATGTAGAAAAAAAAGTATAAAAACAAAAAATTTACCACAAAAATCCAATACCCAATTAATTAAATTAATTAATAATAATTAAATTCTCGGATAGAATGAATAAAATATTTATATAAAAATAAATAAATTATAAAAATATATAAATAAATTTTTAAAAACAAAAGTGCAATACTTACTTACTTTAAACAAATAAATAAATAATTCATTAAATAAAAATGAAATTATTTATAATTAATTAATCTAGAGAGAAAAAAAAATATTTAACAAAGACTATTTCGTCAATTGTGAATTAATTAATATAAAATTCACTTCTTTTTTTTTATTATTAAATTATTTAATGAAATTTATAAATTTTTATTTTGTCATTTATTAAAATAATTAAAAACATAAAACAAAAATCTTATTAGAAGTACTGAAAACAACACTGTCCTGTACACAGTATATGAGTTTTTATTTTCTTATTTAAAGAAATAATTATTATTTAATTCATGTTATGATACGTCATTGAATGTCCAACGAGAAAAGGGTGTGTACTCTTCAGGTAAACTTTCACTAAAAGTTAACTACTTCAAAGTGTTTTTATTACTTTGCAATTTTGGTTTTGATATCAAAGTGAATTGGATAGTTAAATTTTTCTACAAAGTTAAAAAAAAAATAATAATTTGTCAACAATAAAAACACTATGTAAGCTTTTAGATGCTTTTAAAAAATTAAAAATTCATTAAGAAATTTACGTTATTTCATTTATCTGAATTGACTGTATTTTTTCTTCTAATGAATTCCAATTTCCTATTAATTAATTAAAGAACTAAAAAAAAAATTTTTTTTAATAAAATGACGTGAAATGTTTTTTATTTTTAATTCGTTAATTCATTTGAAGCTTTACTTCTGTATAAATTTATTCAACAAAAATTAAAGTAATTTTATTAAGAGCGATTCCCTTGCTTTACTAGTTTTTTTTTTAATTGACAAAGTATTTCAAAAAGAAATCAAATGATATGTGTTATGCATACGTTTAGAGTACTTTAATTGAATTTCTTATCACTGATCCTTTCAATGAGTACAAAATATTAAATCAGTAGAAACAGAAAAAACGCAAAAAAGCTTAACAAGTTAATAGATTTTCTACTACAGACTCGATTGTAGCATTAAAAAGCATTAAAAACTAGCAAACAAGTTAAATGGATATTATAAGTTCATGCATTAAATCATAAATCATAATTTAACCTATTTTATACACCGATTATAAGACATAATTTAACTAAAATGAACATATCTTAAGTATTAATATCATAAGAGTAAAATACAGAAACCGAAATATAATAAATTTTCAATCAAATTAAAATTAATCGTTGTTGAATGTAATCAAAATTAATGAGAACAACGTTTTCTAATTATTATAATCATAATATTATTAATAATTATTATTAAATTTTCTATCCTTTATGAATATTTTAAAACCATAACTAATGATTTATAAATAGAAAGTACTTATGGCCTGTCTACTTTGCATTATTTATTACATTTTTTATTATTTTGCTCAAGTGTTTAAAAATACAAAAAATAAAACAAAACGTTGATTATCTGAATTAATAATTATTTTTCATCTATAAATTGTTAATATAATTATCACATACCTGTAGTACAGTTATACAGTGTTTATTTATTTAATAATAATCATAATTACAAATTAAAATTGTCTAATCAGTTGTAACACAGACGTATCATAAATAAACAATGGGGATCAACCAACATCATCCCATAACTCAAACAATTTTATTAAAAATGTTTTATGTATTTATTTATTCATTTTTCATTTCTTTTTCTTATTAATTTATATTTTGTAACAAAAAAAATTAAATTAAAAACTAAATAAAATGTTAAAAATATAAAATTAAACAAAACAAAAAAAATTATTATTATTATTATTATTATAAAAAATATTAAAAGGAATTGATGACTTAATTAAAATAATTAATTTAAATAAACAAAAAACATACGATTAATGAAAAACAAAAAAAAAAATTAAAATAATAAAACATATTTAATATTTTAAAAAATTACATTTAAGAGCACTTATCTTAAAAGTTATTATAATTATAATTATAAAATAAAAATAATATAATTAATTAATTAAATAAAATAAAAAAAAACTAATTAAATGACCAGAAAGAGATTAAAAATTTAAGTAAATTAATCCGAAACGCATCATAATCACATGAAAATCATTTTTTAGGGAAAACAAGACAAAACATTTTATCTAAAATTCTGATATGAAATACAAAAAACATATTTAAAATACATATGTATATACATATATCATTATATTTAGAAATTAAAGAATTTATTTAAATTATATTTATTTCGTTGGCAGACAAAGTAATTTATTTATTTAATTTACTTTTAGATAAATCAAATACAGCATTTTTCATTAGAAAAGCATAACAAAGAAAAATTTTAACTGAAAAAAATATTCTTTTAAAAAAATAATCAATTGATACCTATGGGTTTGGGTAATGATAATATTGATTTTTTTTTCATTCATATTCATGCTTCGGTTTCTATGCGGTTGACCTTTTCACAAGTAAAAATAGCAGCAAATGATAATAAATAAATAATCATTAAGCACAATCCGTAGAATCTTATGTTATGTATATCACCTACGCATAATTTTTTAATTTATTTTTTTTGTTAAGTAATTGAACTTTTTATGCTTATGGGATTTTGTTTTTATAAAGACAAAAGTACGAACAATGTGTACGACAGTTATTTTCTGTTTAATAATGATTTTCATTAACAATTATTAAAAATAAATCATGGAAATTTTCTTTATTTTTATAATAATTTATGTGTTAATTTAATTTTAAAAAATATATATATATTTATAATTAATTAACTAATTGTTATATTATTAAAATATTACTTTTTCATTATTTTTTTCTGTTAATAAAATAATGTATAAACGTCCAACGATTATTATTAATTAAAAAATATATACATATATAATTAAAACATAACAATTAAAATTTGTCTGCTAAATTTTCTATTTAATTTAATTATTTAAAAAATACAAATATATCTCTACACATATATACATAAAAAATATCAGTAATTATTGAATTTTACTTCTTCTTTTTTTTCCTATTATTTTAGTTTTAAATTTACAATAAAATAAATATATATTTATATAATTAAAGTTAAACAATTATAATTATAATTTAATCAAAGGAATTAGTGGCATTGTGAAACACCACAAATAAATTAATTTAATAAAATCAAAAAAAAAAAAAAAAACATAAATTAACTTTTCACAAATAATAAATTCACTAATTATTTTAATTATTTATTTATTTTTAATTTTAAGTGAACAAATTAAAAAAAAAAAAAAATACCAATATCATTGACAATACAATAATTATTGTAAAACATATTAATTAATTAAAAAAAGAAATAAATAACAAATTGTATTATATCAGTATGTAATTGAATTTAAAATGAAAAACACAAAAATAAATTAAATAAATTGTAAATTAAACTTTTAATATTGCCTATCTACTAAATATAATTAATTTATCAAAAAAAAAAAATAATAATAATAATAAAATAAATATATAAATAAATAAATAAATAAATTCTTTATGTTAATTAGAAAGAGAAAAAATTAAGAAAATGGTGGAAAAATTTGTATTAATAAAAAAAAAAGAAAAGAAAAACAGAAAAAAAAGTAATTAAATAAAAGTGGTTGATTGAATTTGTTAGAAAATAAATAAATGTCAAATCCATTTGGTTATATATATTTTTATTTCAATATAAACATCTTATTATTTTAATTAATTATTTAATTAATTAAATAGTTAATTATACTACCTTTTCAATTGTTTGCTGTAAAACTGCTCCTTCGCTATCAATTTTCAGGCAACATTTTAGTACTATTCACTAAAAATACGGTTTACGGACTATTGATCGCATGACGGTTGTTCATAAGACGGTTGATCGTAGGACGTTTGTTCGTAGGCCGTTTGAATATTTAAAACTATACGCTGTAACAAAACACTAAAATTTTTGTTGCGAACAACCGTCTTAAGAGCAACCATCCTAAGGGCAGCAGTCTGCTGCGAACAAACGTCCTACGATCAACCGTCTTATAAACAACCGTCATGCGATCAATAGTCCGACTACAAAAAATAAATTATAATGAATTCATTCTGACTTGTTAAGTGAAAGAAATTATACAAAACATGATACTAGATCTGCGTTAGAAGTAAAAAAATAAAAATGTTATGAGGATAAATTGAGGTTTTGTAGATGTTAATACTGAATTACTTTGAACACCAATTTTATCTCGTCTTTATTTAAATTTATTAATTAATTTTGAATACTTTATATACCAGCTTTTTAATTAATTTCTAATTTTAAAAAAATATTTAAAGTAATAGTCATACAGCGGTATGATGCACAGGTCAAATAACATTTAGTCGTACAGCGTTAGGCCGTTCATCTGTTGTACGTACATCGTTTAGACATACATCGTTTAGACATACATCGTTTAGACATACATCGTTTAAACATACATCGTTTAGACATACATCGTTTAGACATACATCGTTTGAACGTACAAGATTAACTAGAGAACAACGTTTTTCCGTGCAGTATTTTACCCTGTAATAGTTCGCCATACAATAAGAAAACTCCATGAAACAATCTCTCTTAACTTTAAAAACTATCTTCCAGAATCTACTCAATCAATCATCTATTTGTTGTTACAATGTTTTAAGTTTTTGAATCTTTTATTATTTAAGCATAATTCAGAAAAAAATAACAAAATTCAATTCTTCAACCATTTTTTAAAAAAAAAATTCAAATAAAAACGGTTATTTGTTAAATATTATTATTTTTTATTTATAAAATTTAATTTAAATGTTATAATAGCTCTAAATTATAATACTAATAATAAAAAAATTATAACATAAATAATTAATTACTTAATATAAAAATAAAGGAAAGAAAAAATAGCTTTAACTAATCATATCGTTAAAAACCAAAAAAAAATATGGAAAAAAATAATAATTCGAACAAAAAAAAAAGGAAAAAACACTGAATAAATCTTTATAAATAAATTAAATATATATATATATTAGAAATATTTAATTAAACAAATAAATAAAAACAAAAAAAAAATTATTGTAATTAAGTAATTAAACAAAAAAAAAAAAAAAAGAAAATTATTTAATAAAGAAAAAAAGAGAAAAATTAAATTAAAATTATAAATTACTGATTACTCTAGATAGATAAGAATAATTTTTAAATAAAAAAAAAAAGATGAAATAATTTATATAAAAGAAAAAAAATTAAATAGAATAATGAAACATAAATTATGTATTTCGTTCAATAAAAACAAACAAACAATAAAAAAAATAAAATTTAATTTAATATAAAAAATAAAATAAATAAAAAAAAATGATGGAGAAAATTAATTAATAAAAAAAAAAAAAATAAAAAAATTTAATTTTTTTTTTATGGTTTTTTTTTTGTTTTATTCATTTTTCATATATTTAGATAAACAACCGCCCGCTATTTAAATTTACTATAAATAAGAAAATATTTATTAGATAACCAGAACCGTAAGCTATAACAGCACAGTTACTGCCTTTACCTGTTGATGATTAATTTAATTAATTAAAAACTGCTTAACTAGAAACAATTATTAATTTCTTATTCAGAACAATTAATTCAGAACAAAAAAAAACTTCCTAAAAGTACCTAAACGACTTAACTACCTACACATATCTATAAACAAAATTAATATTCCCATTTAATCGAAGTAATCTCCTATTTTATTCGGTCGATCACTGTTAATATTATTTAATTTCCTTTCTTTAAAATTTTGTATTGAGCCGCTTTGATTTTTCCAAACGCACTTTTCATTCATTTAAATTCATTTAAAAGCTAATTAAATGTGCTTTTTTCGCAACTTTAATCATTTAAAGCTACATAGTACATGCCTATCCAATAATTTTATTCTATAATATAAATATTTAATTAAATATTATATTAAAAATAATTAAATATAAATAAAAACAAAAAAGAATATAAAATTAATTAATTTAAAAATGAAATAAAAATAAAAACCCACCCACCCACAATTGTCAAATGTAATTAAAATATATATATAATTATATAAAATAACAGAAATATTATTTCTAGGTAAAAAAAAAAAAATTCTAATGATTTATGATTGTTAATTCCTGTGTCCTAGTGTCCTTTCATCCGTTTATTTATTATTAATTTTTTCTTATTCTTTTATTTGGTTTCTAAATTATCTAATAAAAAGTTTTATTATAGTTCATTAACACTAGTACACTGATAATATGCAGATTTTCATATATTCAAATAAAGAGGAAAAGGAAATAAATATTTTTTTTTTTTTCGTTTAAATAATTAAAACTATATTAATTGTTGAACTATTCCCGATAGATAAGTTGCTTAAATAACTTTTATTAACAGAAAGAATATGATTATTATTTAGAAAAGCATTTGAAACAGTTAAAAACTAGGTTAATTATTTAATTGTTGAATAAAATTACCATTAATTTAAATACGCGAATCATTGAAAATAATTATTTCAAAATCATCTAACATTATCATAGCAATTTATTTACTTTAATCAAATAATTACAGAATTAAAAAAAAAAAAAAAAGAAAGGAAAATTAATTTCAATGCCTAACAAAATAAATCATTAAATGTAAATTATTTCATTTAATTAATTAATCAAATCATAACCAAAATTATATAAAGAAATTACCAAACAATCCAATATAAATTCTTCTGAATAATAATTATAATGTAAATCAATAAATGTTAACAGAAATAAATATTTAAATAAATAATAATAATAATAATAACTCCTAATTAATTGTTTATTTATTTACAATAAAAAAATTAAAGAAACTATGTATTTACTTAATCTATTTAAAAAACAAAAAAAAAATTATATAATTTTATGTTATAAAATAAATAATTAAATTATTATGTAAGAATTATATGAAAATAAAAATGTGAATGCGCAAAATATTTTTCAAATAAAAATTTAAAAAAAAAAAAATTTAAAATAAAAATAAAAATAAAGAAAGAAAAAATTAAAAAACAAACGTTTTTTTTTTTTGCCTTTATTAAATAATTTATTTTCTTTTCTTTTGTTGTGTTGTGTAGTAGAAACGGTTAGGGTTTCCAGATGGCCTACATATTATTCTTAGTATGTTTTGATTATTAAGAAATCATCACCTGCATATTTACCTAAAATTCAAAGAAATAAATCTATGAAATCCTAACAAATCTTCTCAGAAATTTTTAATATTAACGAAAATTTTATTATTGATTGTTTTTTTAACTGAAAATCGTACTATGGTATAGTGTTTGTGCTCTTAGAATTTTAGATGAGAAAAAAACAAAACAAACTTTAATTTTAAAATGTACCAATCTTTGATAATACAATACTTCTATTACTATACAGATATACTTACTATGTTTATTTTATTAAAATATTTAAACATTTATCGCACTTAGTTCGCTTAAAAGTTCAATATTACCCATTAATACATTAGAAATTTCCCTATGGTGTAAAGTCGAAGTTGTATTTGGCGATAGATAGAAAACTTTCGCTGGAATACAAGTAATACCATGCTTGTGTTTATAATCACATTATGCATTATTTCCTTAATGCTTTTGTGCTTTAATGCTTTAAATCCAGAAGCACATTTCCTGTCTCCTGAAGTGTGCAAAAGAATAATGACTTCTTTTTGGAAAATCAACCTGTTTCATCCTCACTAAACAGTTCTTATGGTTATAAGTTTTCATTAGTAATAATTTTCTTAAATAGACAGTTAGTTGAACGTTTGGAATTTTATTCAAAAAGTGCATTATAAATAACAAGTCAGCGTAAAACGGAGCAATTTCTTGTATAAATTTCATATTAACATTCCGTTAATTTATGGTGAAAATTCTGTACTTTAATTAACACTAATATAAATACATATTTTAACTTTATATTATTTTGTTTTGAGATTTCTAAGAAAATATGCATACAACTGCTGCTTCCAATCAAAATTAAATATTAATTATTTTTCATTTATTTAATATGAATATTATATTATTATACAATTATTTAAACAACATTTTTTTATAGTACTTTTTTAATATTTCTCTAGATTGTCTTCAAAATATTATCTTCGTTAATGAAATTAAAGAGATTACTTAAAAAAGATTATCTTTGCAATCAATTGAAAAAAGGTTAATTATATATACTTTGCTATTGCTACATGAATACAATATTTTAAATAACAATATTCTTTTATACAAATAAAAACATTTTTGATTATATAAGACTAATTATTACTACAGCTTTTCCAATTGTAATTTAGAAAAGATCAATTGTAATTCAGATTCATATTATATATATTATTATATTATATTATATATTATATATATTATTATATTAATATTATTGTTAAATATCATTAATAATATCATTATTATTGAATTAAATAAAATAAAATAAAAATAAATACATAATAAATAAAATTTGCTTTATTTCTGAATTACTATTGATACTCTCTGAATTACAGTTAATGTTTGCTGAATTACAATTAATGTTTGCTGAAATACAATTAATTAATCTGAATTAGAATTGACTAATTTGAATTACAATTAATAGTTTCTAAAATAAAGTTGATGTTTGTTGAATTAGAATTGACTAATATGAATTACAGTTGATGTTTTCTGAATTAAAATTGATTAATCTGAATTAAAATTGATATTTTCTGAAATAAAATAGACGTTTTCTGAACTACAGTTGGAAAAGGTGTAGATTTATTTTTGTAAATGTTCTGAGTATTAAAGAAAACGATAATTGTAAAGAAAATTTTATTATGTTTTAATTAATTTAATGGTAATTAAATAAACATTAAAATTATATTACTATATTCAAACAAATAATAACAATTTAAATTAAAAATTTTTATTACCGTATTTTACAGACTATAAGACGCATCGAACGATAAGACGTCCTCAAATTTATAAGATGATTTTTAGAAAAATATATTGTAAAAAGTATATAATATTTCACCTTCGTACCATAAGACGCACGCATAATTTGTGTCCATTTTTCAAAGTCAAAAATCGAGTCTTATAGTTCGTAAAATACGTTAAATGGAAATTCGGTTAATTGTAATTTCTAAGAGCAAATATTATTACTTTCTTCGCTACCCAAATACTTAAATTACAAAGAATCGGTTATTTTTTCAATATATCATTTTTTTTATATGTATTGAAATTGGCATGTTTAGGAATTAAGATGTGAAGTCGACCTGTGAATAGTTTGACTGTTCGCACTTACGACCATTTTTTTTCCAATTTTTTTCATACAAAATACTTAAAGAAGACAAATATGTAGTTGCGGGGAATTTTTTTTTATATGGAATTCGACTTACGAGTTAGTCGTCGTACGACCGATGACCAGGAACCTATCTCGGTCGTAAGTTGGGGACTACCTGTAGTATATAAGATATTTGTGGACATTAGTTTTAAAGGAGCGGATATTGAATTGGTTTGGGAACGCAAACACTGACAAGGCGTTCCATTTCTTTGCTGTAAGAGTAAAGGCATTAAAAAGTAACAATGCTGTTTTTTTTTTTCAAAAAGACTATTAAAAATTAATTATAAATAATATGTCAAAGTCATTTTTTGTGTTATTATTTTTCTGCTCCGTTTTCCATTATATATTATACACATATTAGTTATTACATAATTTGTGTTAGTTCTTATAAAAAATCAAAATCTTTAGAATTAATTTTTTTGTGTAAAATACAAATGTTTTTTTTTTTTTTCATTTTAATAATATTTAATTTATTATGTCATTTTCTTTAAAGTCTGTGAATAATTGATGCAAATAAATGTATTCATAAATATATATGGAATAATTTTTACACTTATAATTTATATAAAAAATCACATTTATTTAATTATTAAATAAAAATTCTATTATTATTATTATTTGTTTAGTAAAAATATAGTGGGTTTGGCAATGAAATAATTATTTTATATATTTTTTTAAATTTTAAACATAGTTATAAGCAAATTTAAAGAAATTATTAAAAACACTTGAACTAATTTAGTATCACAGATCACAGACAATAGATTTTTCAAGGCATGCCAGAATAACTGCTAAAGTCTTTATAATATTATTGCAAAATACAAAACTTAATCAAATGATAAAGATCTCTTTAAAACATATATTATTTAACAATGTGTTGTTCCAGAAACCATTGTTCTGATTATTATCAATATTATTTATTTATTATTATCAATCTTGAATTCAGAGCATAAACATGCAAAGTGAAACAATAACTCTTAATACCATTAACCAATTATTTACAAAGTAGATTTTATTCCATCCGTTAATTAGGCTCCTCATTCAACTAAACCTTAACAGTACTCTCTCAAATATAAAGTGTAATTATTTTAATTTTTTTCATTGTCGATAGTAATGACATTTGTATTTATTTTTCTTATGCTTTAAAAATAATAAAAAGAGAATAACCTATTATTAGATCAAAATCTTTCAATAACTTTATATGTATATGGTGAAGAAGGTTGAGAGTTTATTAAACTTATTTTTTTTTAATATGACATGGAAAACTCACAGGATGTAATCAACACGAGATAAAACATATAAACAAAATATTTATAACAACAAGACATCCGCGTAAGATCAACTTTCAAGTACATAACTATATAATTAAGAAACTATTATTTTTAAATAAAATTAAAATATTTAGTGAAACTCAATAAAATCAATTTTTAAGCTTGATTTTGTTTTACGACGACTCTAAACCATGCCATTTTTGATGCGTCGTTTCTATACAACAAAAATGTTGGCCAAATTAAGGATTTATTTGTATTCTAAGTGAATCATAGTACAAAGTAAGGACAACTTAGCTGATCTGTGAACAAAAGATGAATACACTTAAATATGTCTTTATTAAATACTTTTAAATTGAATTAAACAAAACACTCGACATTATTTTATTATTAAATGCTTTATGATTTTATATTTTATGATAAAATCATATTATCCATAAATATATTCATATCAATTATAAACAATACATGTATGTATATATATATAAATATCTATTTTTATATTCTGCAAAATAAACACTTTTTACATATTAAAGCCATCTGAATTTGTATTTGTATAACAAAATTTAATCTAATTTGATTATAATTTTATTTATACTTAATATACTTAAAATATATAAACATAAATATATAGAAACACTTGACTTTTATTGACAAATAAATTTCATTTTATTTTAAACAAGATTAATCTCCATTATACGCACAAAGTTTTAATACATATTATGGTCCCATCATTATATTATTTTAATGAATAAATTATTAAAATGTTAAACTTTTTTATTAAATAATTAATTTGATTACATGTGATAGCAGTTTTATAATTTATTTCAAAAAAAGAATGTTTAATTGGCATAATTATGCGTTGGATAGAAATCAATCAGATAACATAATATACTTGTTTAAAAGTATATTAAACTGATAATATATAAGATTTATTTCAGATTAACTTTATTTATCAAGAAATAAATAAAATTTTAGTTGTAATTTTTTTCCTTTCATTCCTTTTGGGACTAGGTATGTACTTTACTAGGAAAATACAACGTTCTCTGTTACTTGCATTTACTTTAACATATTCTTTTGTTCTATCTTTTGTTCTAATCTTTTACTATTAATCTGTGCCAAAAGTTTCATTTACTTGTTCCATTTAATTAATGTATTTTGGATGTCTTCAAAGTGTGTGTCCTTTCTATATACACTTTCTCCTCCTAATTTGTTGTAATAGGGGCTCTTTTTTTGTTAGTATGCAAAAATTACAGCTGGCGATTGTTGACAAGATTGAAGACATGTAGTTTCTAAGATTATTAACATAGACAATTCACATGTTTTGAATATTCTGTGCTTTGTTCCTTTAGTAATTTAAGAATTCTTTCATATTGGTATTGATCAAATGCTATCCTTCTTTTGCATTGTCTGTTTGCGACGTCATTATTCGAATAAGACACTAGAAAATCTTCCAGCCATAAACATATTTCATTATTTTTACAATTCTAAGTAATATAAGATTCTCCTATTTAATTTAATTAAAAACTATATATAAATTACAAGTAAAACAATAAAAGAAATATCTATTGTATTTATTTAAATAATGAAATTATAATAAAAACAATTTAAATACCATATGCTATTATCATTTCATTACAAATAATATTTCTTCATCTATTAATAATAATTATTATTTTTTTTAGATATTATATTATTATTATTATTTAATAATCCATTAATTAATTTATAATATTTTATTGATTGTTATATAATTATGATGTCTATATATATTAATAACTTTTATATTAATACAAAACTTTTCTAATTCATAATTTTCTCATAAATTTTTTTCACTATTTCGTTGTATATTCTTTGCATTTTATTAAACAAAGAAAAAAAAGAAAGAAAAAGTTATTAAAAAAGTCGTAACTAAATTATTTATTTTCAGCTTTCAGTTAATAAATATGCACATTTATTACCTATATTTTTGCCGTATAAAGTGTAAGAAACACAAACTTTTTACCAATAATTATTACCGATAAATCTTTGATCAAAGAATAAAAAAACTGTTATTTTTCCTGATAAAATTGTTGAATAAAAAATTTACATTTTTATTATATTTTTTAATTCTATATTCTAAGTTCGTCAAGTGTATTTTAATTTTTATTTATATATATATGGATATATTTTATTTAAAAGGAATAAGTCAGTGAGAGAAACAACCACATATATGCGTTCACTCGGTTTTATATAGACTCAAACTTTGATATTTTTTTTTTGTATATAAGAAGTTGGTTTTGGTTTTTCTAAGAATAATAATATTAATAATAATATATGTCTTAAGATCTAACAAGGATAGAAGATGATTATATTAAAATATGTTGCAAAGAGTTCAAAAGTTATACTCATCCTTAACGACAGAATAGTCTGAATAATAAAATAATTAATACACAAATTGCTCCATGAATCATTTTTGTTTACTGTTTATCTATTTTATTTTTGAAAATGTTTTCATTGGATGGTGTTATCACTCTACATTCTCTTGTTGACCTACGTAGTTTATTTTTATTTTATTATTACATTTAAGGATAATATAATCTAAAAACCGTATGTGAGTTTTATATAACCACCACACCGTCTAAGAATATATAATCACCAACGATAACCATAATCATCTTCATTTCATAACGAACCAGGTATCAAGTAACAGTAACGGAAGTTTCGTAACAAAAAGAAAAATTAATAAAAATAAAATATCTTAATTATTATTATTATTAATCATTAATTTGTGCTTTTAGTTAATCTAATTAAAAGTTTAATTTTAATATGAAAAAAGTAATGAATTCAACAGTTTGCATAACATTAATTTTGGTTTGTAAGTATTTTAACATAATCAGTGTTTTAATTTTAATTTATTGTGAATTTAAGTTTGTTTGCTGTGAATTTTATTTCAAAAAAAATATTCGTCTTCTGCCCGTCATTAAACTTTCTTACAATTTATTAAGTAATTTCGTTTTTCGGAGAAATTTATTATAAAATAAAACAGTGAAATGTTTTAAATTATTATTTTTCAATTTACTTTTAATGCTTGAGTGTTTAAATTAAATTACTTTTATTTAATTTCTATTTTATTTATAAAGGTTGTGTTGTGTGGGTAGCGTGTACATTTCCCGTTGCATTATCTTGTGATTCATGTGGTCGTGAATGTACAGCCGCATGTGGCACACGACATTTTCGGTAAGTTATTTCATTATATTGTTTATTAATTTATTTATTAAAAATTATTAAACAACAACAAAAAACCAACAGAACTTGCTGTTTTAACTATTTACGTAAGAGATCATCAATAACAGCTGGACCAACACCGCCCGGTTTAAAACTTGAATTATGGCTGGCACAATCACGTCAAATAGAACAAGCTGCCAGAAATGCATTAATAAATGAAAATGAAAAGCAACAAGCTGCTGAAAGCCAAGGAAAACTGATTGAACCAGAAGGTGGACGTCTTCAATTAATTTATGATGCTTAATTACATTATTTCTTTATTTTGTTTTTGTTTTATTTCATTTTTAATTGTTTTAATTATTAATATTTAAAAAAGAGAAAAACAAATCAAACCAAAACACATGTATTATAATTAATTTATATTTAAAAAAAAAGAAAAATAATAAATACTTAAAATAAAAATTAGAAAAAATAGAAATGAAAAATAAAAAAATAAATGTATAATTACAAATAAAAATATATAAAGAATTAATTAATTAATTATTTATTAACTTTTTTTATTTAAATGAATTTTACACGTTTCTTAACAACAGTAAGTTTTGTAGCAATAATTATTAATTAATAGTTCAATTCAATTATTTTCTTTAAAAAAAATTAATAATAAAATATTTTTTTGTAAATTATTGTGTACTAAATGCAATTGGATAATTCAAATTGTTTCCATTGTAGCCTTTATTAAAATTTTTACTTTCCGATAAATCACGATTTGCTTCTTGTATGGCCTCCCATAATTTTGATTCGGACATTATTTGTCGCATTACATCTTCAATAGCTGGCTCAGCATTTAAATCCAATAGGGAGCCTATGTTATCCTCATTTGTTATTGATTGTTGTTCTAATTGTTGTAATGGCACAGCGATTTCATAGTCACTGCGTACTAGATGGTCTTGACTGGTTTCTGATCTTTTGCGTCCACAACCTACATTAAATAAAATAATTTTATTGAAATAAGCAGAATAATTAAAAAAAAAATAAAGAGAAAAACAACAAACCAGTAAATGCGTTACAGAAGGGACGTTTTTTAGGTTCACCTTTAAGATGCTGTTGTTGATGTTGTTTGTCACTTTTATATTCCTAAACCGCAAATTTTATTATGAAAAAATTGATTAACAAAAATAAGATTTAAAAAAAAAAAATAATAATAACAAAGTTCATAAACAATAAATTGATTTTTAAATTTCTATTTAATTATAAAATTTTACTTGATGTTTTTATGTATTTCTTTGTTACAGTTAAAAATGCAATATTACTTGACATTTTTAATAATTATATTTGCTACCCGATTATCGCTTAGAAGAATATAATTTATAAAAGTAATTTCCGCTACTGTTTTCAGAATTTATTTATAATTAAATTTAGTGGCACATAATTCAAGCAAAAATAAACTATTAATCTATATTTATAATAAAATATTGGCTCTTACCTCTCCGGATATATATCTGCTATCAGTTAAATGTAAAATAATTGAAAAAATAACCACACAGGACATAACGAATTTTGTCGAATGCATCTTTTCGGCGTTTGCAATAGCTTTAAAAGAAAATAATTCAAATTATTTATTGGTTTTAACACTGCCTTTTAAAAATTTAAAACTGTATCTACTAAGAAAAACAAAACAATAAAATTAACTATTGAATAATAAATATTTTTGATTTTGTAAAATAATGAGGAAAATATTTTTTATAATAAGTGGGTGGATGGCATTTAAATAAAAATTATATCACAAATGATGCTAATCACTCAAATCATTCAGCCACCCATTGGCTTAAACTTTAGCAAAAATTATAGAAAAATGTTTTCATATTCTTTTATGGATTCTTTTAAATAGATTTGTTTTTCTTTTAGTATATAACGACTTGATACTTCTTATTCGACGACAGAAAAATTCACTTAACATAACCGCAGGATACAATACTATTGCGAAATAAAAAAAAAAATATTCAAACCCTTTTGAACTCAGGTTCTTGACTTTTCTTTTTTTAATATATTTATTTGTTTTTCCTATTCTTTATTTAAGATATATGAAAACATAAAAATAAACAATATTCAAATTCATTTTTTCGTTGAATTATTATGAAAATCACAATATAATGCATTTTTTTTATCAAATTGAAAATCAATCATTAATGCAAAAATAAAAACAAAATTTTAAAATGTTAAACACGTTTAAATTCACGCACTAAATACTATCTATTTTTATGTTTAAATAAAATAAAACTAATTACTTTTCCGTTGCAAGAATATAAAAGATCACGTTCTTGCTGTCGAATACTATCTAATAATCAATCAAATGTAACGTTATTTAATATTTTTAAAATTAATATTCACTTAATGAAATTCAAACTGTAACTGAGCAATTTTCATTATTTGAATTTCCTTTTATATTTGATGCAACATAGACCGCCTGCAGTTTACATGATGACTTTTGTTAAGAATTAATATCGCGCGTCGGTTACATATTTTTTCCTTTTTTTATTATTTTTTATTAATACATTTATTTATTCATTTACAATATACGATAATGTGTATGACTTTAATCATATTTTTTCACATTATAACACATTTTTGCTTCTTAGATTTTCTCCTCTTTTTTTTTCTTAACTTGTTTATTGTTGTGATTTTTGTTCTTTATTAATTTATATACAAAAAAAAAATGTTTTCCTTTTCTATTAATGTTTACTTGTGGTTAGAAATATATAAGAAAAATAAATGAATAAATGTTATTAAATAAATATATTAATATAAAATAAATATATAAATATATAATAAATGTCTTTGAATAAACAAATATAAAGAAAAATTATGCACGGATATTATTTTTTTATTCAAATTTAAGCATGTTTTGATACAGTATTAAAAGCTCTAAAATTAAAACATAAATGTGTAGAATAACGATGTGTGTAGAAAAATTTGAGTTCAGTGATAATGTTAACATTTGCCCAAAACATTGTTTTTTATCATTTTCATGACAAAGTACCATCAAAATATTATATAATAATAATTAAAGCATACATTTTACAATTTTATAGTACATATTTTATAATTTGTGTATTATTAAACACTTAAAAAATCATTTTTTCAAAAATGCAGACGCACTTTGAATGTAAATCAAACAAATTTGATTTCACTCAGTTGCTTTGGAGAAATACACTTTGCAATCAATAATTAACAAAACGTTATTAATCTTATTGATTTCTAAAAAAAACTGTATTGTTTAAAATTCGATGATACCAAATATTTTAATTCTGTTAAAAATAAAGAATTTCGTTTCGTTTAGATACTTCATTATCGACATACGATATTGAAGAATCAATTCTTAATATTCGTCTCGATATGCCGTGGCAGTTTATTATCTTTGGTGTTTTTTTTATATGTGTAATAAGAATTCTTTTGCTATAAATGCAAAAAAAAATATATAGAGAATAACCATTTTGATTTTTTAAAGAATAATTATGTTTCAATAATGTTTGTTTGTTGCTGTTGTTAATATAAATGCACCAAAAAACTTTATAAGTACCACACTTACGTATATTGTTTATTTGCAAAACTTCTATTTATTCTAAGTTGCAATCATGAATTTATCGATTAGAATTTGGCTTAATTAGAGTAATTAGAATTGCAATATACACAGTGGTATTTTTACCATTATATAGACTTCCTGTGGTGCCAAACTATTATTATCGTCAAACAAGAATCATAAATTATTTCTGTAATTTGTTTATTACTTATATTTACAACTAATGAGTTTAGAGTTTGAATTTTGAATGGAAGATTGACTAAAGAGACTATGTAAGCATATGAGTCTTTAAAATAAATAAATAAATAAATGTCTATTACTATGTTTAGGGTTTGAGTGTTAATAATTCTTTCATTGCTTTTTATAAGCTAAGATTTTAAACTAACTTTATTTAATAGTTTTCCGTATGTTAAATTTAAGTAACACATTTTCTTTTCATGCACACTTTTGTGTGTTAATATATTAATTGTTAACGGTTAAAAGGAAATGTTTAAAATCTTAAATTCTTATATAAATTATTTATCTAGTTCAGAAAATAATAAAATATATTTATTTAAGTAAAATTCATGTTTAATGAATAATACCTGTTAAAGAAAACATCTGTATTCGTTAATCATTAAATATAATTATTGTAAAATAATATTGGAAAGTACAGTTAATATATTGTGATCGAAATTTGATAAACATTTCGGTTTAATACTTTTGTGTATTTTGTGTGTTAAATAGCATAAACCATTAACTTATGATATCTTGAAAATAAATCGAAAGCGTATTGTCGTTACGGTGAAAGTAAGTATTCAGTGTAGATCAATCTTCTTGAAATTAAATATCTTATTTGATTAGTGGTCAGAAAAAGTCTTAGAAAAATGCGGCTAATGGAGTTTCCATTCTTAAAAGGTTATAAATTTAAGATAATATTCAGGTAAGATTATCTATTTTTAATTTAAAAATGAATGGAATAATATGTCAGTTTTTTTTAAGGTGGTTGAATCAGAAAGAATTGATTTTTTTTAACAATTTTATCAAACTCTTAAACTGTTTTAAGTAATGGCAAAGAATTTTTTTGTTAAAAATTTGCTGAAACCTATACATTAAAATCAATTTAAATATAAATCTAAAATAAAAACAGAATAAATTTATTTTTAACATTTTATTAACATTTATTTCAATAAATTTTACAATAAATAATATTAATTCTTTTTTTTTAATACAAAAAACAAAATTTAATAGACTCTAACAGCTAATACTATTGTCCATAGTTATCTTCAACTGAAAAATGATTAAAAATAAAACCATAAACATATAAATAAAGAATAAACATGTTTAATTATAATATATTTTCTCTTCAAGATTTATTAAGTCCTAGAAATTGTATAAATAAAATACTTATTTGATTGTATAATAACATTTTTCTTGTTAACAAATTTTTTGTATTTTTCTTATTACCTATCCGGCTTCAAATATTTTATCCGGAAAACAAATTATAAAAGTAATTTCCGATAAATTTTAATAATATTAATTTAAATAAAATTTTTAACAAATACATTTGTTCAATTTTAAAATAAAAATTTAAAATTCTTTTACTTTTTGAGAACAAAAAATAAATGCATAATAATAGTTATAATAAATGCATAACAATATTATTATTATAAATAAAATATTTAAATAAACAAGTGGGCGTGTGCCGTTTATATAAAATTATATCGTAAATCGTCCTCTCGTTTAGCCACCCACTGATTTAAAATCTAGCAAGTATTATAGAATTATATTTTCATATTATTTTATGAATTCTTTTATAGAGATTTGTTTTTCTTTTATTATATTAATAACGACTTGATACTTTTTTTCGACAACAGAAAAATTCACTTAACATAACCGCAGGATACACTACTATTACGAAATAAAAACCCTTTTGAGCTTAGGCTTTTGACTTTTTTCTATTCTTTATTTATGTTTCAATAAAATCATTAAATTACACAAAATTCGTTTGGTTTCAATTTTTAGCAACATACATAATTGCAAAAGTCGCAATAATTAATACTAATTTTTATAATGAGTATCCACAATTATGCAAAAGTTGTAACCATGAATTACATTGAAAGAATAAAAACAATTAATGCTTATTCTGATTAAATGTGTTTAAACACGTTTATAGCGTGCATCAAATATCACCTATTCTTATGTTTTTACCCGTTATCTATTAATTTGAAATAAAATAAAACTAAGTTCTTTTCCGTTTAAAAGAATGTAAAATGTCACGTTCTTGCTGTCGAATAATCAATAAAAAATAACTGTATTTAATATTTTTTAAATTAATATTCACTTAATGAAATTCAAACTGTAACTGAGCAATTTTCATTATTTGAATATCCTTTTATATTCGATGCAGCATTGACCGCCTGCAGTGTGCTTGATGATTTTAGCTATGTATTAATATCCGTCAGCTACACATTTTTTCCTTTTTTATTATTATTTTTAGTATTACTTTTATATTTCCTTAGAATCGTGTATTCTAAATATGTAATGTGTATGACTTTCATCATATTTTTTTTCTTTTTAGATTTTTTCCTTTTTGAATTCATTGTGTTGTGTTGTTTTTTTTTTTTTTTTTTTTTTTTGCTTTACTAAATTTTAGACACAAAAAGATACCTCGCCTTTTTGTAATAGAAAATAAATTAAAATAGTATTCTAAATATTTTATTTAAAAAAACATATAGCAACGATCTGTTTATAAATTTATATTTGAATATAAATAGAGAATCATTCTTTATATCGACAAACGTTATAAAAAACGATATTAAAATAAACGTGTAGAATAATTTCAGTTCACTGTCATTTTATGATGACATTTGTCAAAAAAGTCGTCACATCGACATTTTCACCACAAAATTACAATACAGTAAAAAGAGAGAACAATTATTTAATTTTTTTTATGTAAAAATATAAATTACAATGATGGTGTCTGTAAAATTGTCGCTTTAAAATTAAATAATAATAAAGCAAAAAAAAAAAATATATATATAAAGAATAAACATTTTAAGACTCCCCGATTTATATAAAAAATAAACAAAAATTTCGTATGCAATAGTGTTTGTCAATGGAGTAGAAAGTGAATTAATTTTGTTTTAATTTAATAGTTTTGTTTCGTTTAAGTACTTTGAAAATTAATTTCGTTTTGCATTTGTTTGAAATAAGCAATAAATATATATTATAAAATTTAAATAAATAAAGAAAAAGTGAATTTAATTGATTTTTTTTTTTTGGTTTTTATGTATAGAAATCTTGCGTTTGTCTGTCAAGTTTGTTACGCTGCCATATAGCCAGTCACAAGCACCATCATCCACTCCACAATAACAGTGTGCGACAATGGTTTTTTGGTTTATATTGGGCATTGATGATCTCATTGATATTCATAAAATCATCAACACAATATATCCCCTTTATATTTCAAACATTAATTTAACATAAAAACCACTAATATTTTTATTTTTCTTTAATATTTTGCAATCAAATTAATACTTATTAAATTTTCTTGTCCTTGTTATATTTAAAATATTAGAAAAATTATTGAACAAAAAAAATATTTGCAATCAAATTAAAAATTTCTCATATCCTGTCTGTGGCTGGTGTGTGTGTCAATTTGTGCTTAGTTTAATAAAAATTTATCAATTTATTATCAACAAATAAAAATAAATTATCCAAGTGGTGAACAAAAATAAAATAAAGAGAAATAAAAAAAAACCTTATCAATGATTTCGTTTACTTATAAAAACCAACAAAAATATTTATCATATTAATGCATGCAGTATTTACATCGAAAACACAAAAAAACGAGAATTTTGTCTATTTCGTTAAAATATTCAATCAATTTTTTTTTTAAGTTTCTAAACAAAATAAATAATTAAAAATGAAAAAACAATTTCACAAATTTAAAATAGCTGCAGAGAATTTTTCTAGGTAAGTTTTGTGCATTTATTAAGTAAATAAAATATATTTTTAATTGAAATGGAAAAAAGAATTTATCAGAAAAAGCAATATGTATATGTGAATAATTTTGCAAAGGAGAATATGAAAAATAAAAAAATTATATCAGTGGGTGTGACGAAAAAGTTTTATTATTATTATTTTTTGTTCATGTCTGTTTTTCTTACGTTATTTTAATTTTTTTTTTTTTAATTATGGTGTGAAAAATTAATTTTTAACCTAACCGAAAAAACAAACACACAGTAGTGGATTAAAGCATATAGTTAAATAAATGGTTAACATGTTTAAATTAAGATTAGAAAATTAATACATAAAGAAAATTTAAAACATAAAAGGTGAAGTAATAATTGTTTGTGTTTGTGTTTTTTTTTTTCATTCTAGATCAAGTAAATCTGATAAAACTAGTGACGATTTATTAAAAGCTGATAAACAAGTTGAAAAATATAAAGATGTTTTGGATAAAATTAGTAAAAAATTTTCAATTAATTCAACATTTGGTCAAGATCAGGATCAAGCAGCAAAAGATAAACGTTGTAAGAAGGTACATGAATTTAAATTAGCACAGGCTATGGAAGAATCTTTAAAAGATTTACCAGATGGTCTACTTAAAGATGTATTAGAGGATTGTGGTATGCACTTGAAATATATTTACTTTATTATACTTAATATAAAAAAAAACAAACTACAATTATTGATAAGATAATTTTATAATTTTTATTGTTTGTAGCCAAACTTGAGAAAACGATCGCTAGTGAAATAGTTAACAATGAAATTAATATAGAAAATGATGTTTCAAAACGTTTAAGCACAATATTAGAAACAAATATAACAACAATACAAAAACAAAAGCGTATTGTAACAAAATTAATACAAGATAATGAATCTGCTAAACATAAGCATCAAGTACTGTTATGATTGCATTGAAATAATTTTATTTTTCGTATTTATAAAAAATATATTTTTCATTTGTAGGCTGCCATACGTTTAAATGAGAATCCTGTTAAAATAACACAATTAAAAGAGGAACAAGAAGAAGTTGAAGGTAAATTAGAAAAAGAACGTGATATATGGGCAGCTGATATGTTTGAATTAATTGCTGAAGAAGAAAATATTTCAAATTATATTATAAATTATATAAAATTTCAACAATTGTATTATAAATCGGCATTAAAAGAGATTGAGCGTGTAATGGAGCGATTTAATGATCTAATGAGTAAGTTTATTTGTTTTTTATTTTTCTTTGTAATAAATTAAATATAACTAATAGTAATTCTGTTTTTTATTTATGTTAATATTTATATTATTCATTTTTTTGTAATATTATTAGGAGATAATAATAAACGAGTT
Organism: Ptychoptera contaminata; assembly: GCA_963942525.1. Lineage (NCBI taxonomy): Eukaryota > Metazoa > Arthropoda > Insecta > Diptera > Ptychopteridae > Ptychoptera > Ptychoptera contaminata. Next base: position 16,653,890 of record OZ012639.1, on the reverse strand, counting down.
TTTCGTGTACCATTAGAGGATCATTTAGCTGCAACTGGCCGTGAAATTTCTTACGTTATTGAATTATGTATTTGTTGTTTATTAGAAAAGGGACTCTATGAGGAGGGTTTATTACGTGTGGGTTGTGGTAAATATAAATGTTTTTTCTTATTTTTCGTTTAAACCAAATTACTAACTAGTTTTTGATTTATATTTATAGGCAGCACAAAACTGAAACGTTTAAAAGCGGCAATTGATGCCAACTATATTGGGCCACCATTACCAATGGAATATCAAGATCCCCATGTTTTAGCAGGAGTTTTAAAATTATATTTACGTGATTTACCCGACCCTTTATTGACTTATAAATTATATAGTGAATTTATATCTGCCGCACAACGACCGTCAGAGCAACAACGTAAAAGTGCAATTTTAAATGCTGTTAATCAATTACCTCGTGGTAATTATTTTAATCTACGTTATTTAACAAAATTTCTTTCGTACTTATCACAAAAACATCAACAAAATAAAATGTCATCTCAGAATATAGCCATTGTTATGTCTCCAAATTTACTATGGGCACCAAATCAAAATAATACAGACTATGCTGAAAAAGTAAATAGTACAGCCTCAGTCAATACAATAGTTGAATTATTAGTGTCTGATTGGGAATTCTTTTTTGACGGTACTGTCGACTTTTATGTATCAATTTCACGCGACGACTTATTTCCAGATAATGCTGGTTTTCCATATGATCGTGAACGTGACAATCATTTTACATTAATGCATAACGATAATAATATGGTTAAATCAATGAACGCTATGATTGGAGGCACGACAACGATGAATTGTAGTACGAGTGGTAGTGGATCAACAAATCAACATTATCATTCACATTCAAGAAGTAGTAGTCATGATACTAGTCTTATATTATTAGGTGATCATATAAAGCGAAGTCAATCAAGTAGCTCTTTATCGGATCATTCGAGTCCACCGCAAGGTAGTCCGAAACTCCCTGTTCGGCGAAAGCATAATAAACAAGCGGCGCCAACACCACCTTCAGATGCGAAAGAAGCATCCAGACCATCAAACAAAATTTATTCATCTGCAAACAATATATCGCTAACATCAAAGACAAAAAATTCAGTTGAAAAGGTAAACAGTGATTCTTCAAATGTAAATCATAAACAAGGAATTGAAATGGTGCCGCTTCCAACGAAACCACTTTCACCAAACAAAGTAGAGACTGCATGTCAAACATTAAAGTCATTTGGAAGTAATGAAAATTTAAATAAACCGCTAAAGCCTCCGAGACCAATAATGCCAATGTTCGAAACGCAGACACTAAATCGTCATGCAGGCCGATGGGGAACTCAATCAACTAGACCGATTGCACTTCCAAGAAGTAGTCTCGGCAAAAGTCCGGAAGATAGTAATGAACAAGACAGTGATGAATCGTCGATGACTCTACGTCAAAAAGAAAAAAATGATGAAAGAGGCAACGTTTCAGACGGTGGTAAACCTGTTGTTCCTGAGAGGCCAGCTTCATTAATGAGACCTCCGAGTTATAAAGGATCTTTACAAGATATGGCACCTATACAAATGTCATCAAGTGGTAACAATAATAATACATACAATAAATCGGATAACAGTACTTCAACCACAACTCATGGCATTAAAAAAACCCAGAGTTTCCGTTCGAGCCCAAGTCAAAAATCAACAGATAATTTATTAAATTCTAGTCTAACAGTATTGGAGCGTACTCATATTTATAATGTTGACAAACAACAAGTGGCAATAATTGATGTTGGAGATAATGGTTCGAGTAATAACAATAATGGGAGCAATGGCAAACCACCACCAGCCCCGTCGTTACAATCTAACGTTACCAATTCTCATGTAAACACCATAACTGGTCAAATGCCAAATCAATTGAATGACGAAACACCAAATAATGAAATAAATAATAAAAAAATTGGAATTATGCCAACGGCAGATATGGAATGTGCTTTATCCGGGAATGGTGTTGAAATTTCTACTGCACATTCAGCTGCTATTACCAATAGTAATAAAACAGATGGCCTAAAATTTATTTTACCATCATCTTTAGAATTACAAAATTCTGTAATGCCAAATATGAATATGAATTCAATGACTGTAGTAAGTGATACTTCCTTAATGACAACATCAATGACCCAGGTTCCACCATCACCAAGAGGATTTGATCCTAAAGTAAAACGACCTCAAATACCCGCACCGCCGCCACCTTCACGACCTAAATCAGACGGATCAGGAACTGGTATTATTGTTTGCACTGCAATTGGTGGTGGTGCCCCAGGTGATTCGACAAACTTATAACAAGAGCTTTTAATTTAATTAATAACAATTAAAAGATAATTCAGACTTATTTGATATACATATATATTATTATAATATAATTTTTTGCATTTGATGTTGTGAATTAATTTAATTTTATTTTTAGTCATCATTTACGTGTTACACCAATTAACTTTTTTTTTAATTATTAAGTAATAATAATAGTAATATTAATAACAATAAGGAAAAAAGTTGTTAATCGTTATTTTTTATATATTAAATCAATAATATCAATTTAAAGAATTTTTAAATCGATAAAATTAAGTTTTTTTTCTTATTAAAGCAGCAAAAAGCGAAAAATTAATAATGAAAAAAAAAAAAAGTTTTTATTTCTTTTTTATAAATAATAAGAATAAATAAAACAAACAAAAAATGCTAAGCATTTGTTTATTGTATTGAAAATTTAATTTGTAATTTAATTTTTATTATTATTACTATGAATTAATATTATTTTATTTAATTAGATTATACTAATTTTTTTTTTGTGCATTCTATTAAAATACAAAAACAAGCATTACAAACATATATTATTAATAAATACATCAAACTTTTGGAAATTATATTTACTATTTTAACGATGTAAAAAAATCATTAAATATTGCAATAATTAATAAAATTATCTATTTGAAACAATTTTTAATTTTAATAAGAATGTTTAATTTAACATTGATAAGACTGATTATAGAAAAGTAAATTTAATAAAATTTATAGCATTAGTGAATATTCAAACTAAACTATGTAAATATTTTTAAACGATAATATAGAATACTATTTTATCGATTGAATTATAGCACAGTATTGTAGACTGTCAATTTATTTTACTAAGAAAAAACACTCCATTTTAACATTTTCTGAGTCCGGAGTGTTATAATAGAGAAAAATGGGTTTCGGTGATTATCCCAAGGCGTATAATCCATCTATACATGGACCATACGATCCAGCGCGTTTCTACGGAAAACGTAAGTAATTTAGAAATTAAATTATATATATATTAATTGAAAAACATTATCATAATGAAAATGTCAATTTTTTATTTGATTATATAATAAGGCTGTATTCATGTAATAATTTTTTTTTTCGTTTTAGCTGATACTCCATTTGGACAATTAAAAGTTTGTGAAATTGGTTCATGGTTTTCGCGTCGTGAGAAGAGCCCAAGAGCTTTAGCTGGTGCTTTTTCTCGTGCTTGGTGGAGATGGCAACATAAGTACGTTCAACCAAAACGAGCTGGAATTGCACCAGTTTTCCAAATCATTGCTGGAAGCATGCTATTTTTCTATGTTATTAATTACGGCAAAATTAGTAAATATTAAATTATATGTTACTTTCTAATTTATTTATTTAAAAAATTTAATTCATATTCTAGAGCATCACAGAAATTACAAATATCATTAAACTGGATTATTTTTGATTAAACAGCAAAAATGGGTACATTATAATGCGAGTAAAAATTCTTTAACAGCAAATATTTGCTTAAACAATACAACACGATTTTATTACTTTATAATTGTACTCTAGAATAAAAAAATTAAATAAAAATGTTTATTAAAATTTAGAACTAAAAAAAACTGTAATCAATATGAGTTTTTCTTATTAGAATTATAAAAGCCCATAATATAACATAACCTCTGAACGTTATTAATAATTTTGAGTGTTGTCACAATTTGTTTTTTGTAGCACTCAGTTTAGTGTCATGGAAACTTGTATATATTATTTTAACTGCTTTTGTTTTATCAATAATATTCATAAATTAAGTTTTATGATTTAAATAATATTAATTCAAATCATTTAATTAAAGAAGAAAAAATGGCTGAAAACGAAGAAAAAGTAAAATTAGAATATTTTTACAAAAATATGCAAAGTACCGAACGTATAAATCGGCAAAATGCATTGAAAGAACTTAAGCATTTAGTAGAAACAAACGGTTTTGTGATTTTACCCATAACTGAGGTATTCGATATAAGTTATTTGCATATTTTTAAATGCTACTCGGATAAATTTGAGACTTGTCGTCGTCTTGCGTGTGAACTTATAACTGAAATTATAACAAAACTTCCAGATAATGATTATTATCTTGGATATATTATACCCGTTATTACAAAACGAATTGGACAAAAAGAAATTATTGAGGATAGTGAAGAAATGAGATTGTTGCTAGTGAACCAATTATTTATGGTTATTGAAAAATTTAAATCGAATGAGCAAACCGGTGACCGTTTTATTAAATCCTACAATGATATTATTGATATACTAGTTAAAACCTTAGTGGATCCGTATCCTATTATACAAAGAGAAAGTTGCAACGTTCTTAAGTGCTTAGCCTCAGCAACTCCAAGTTTTCATTACAGAGCCGAGGCACTAGTGGTTCCCTTAATAAGTATGTTACGACACAGACATTATTCTAATCGTATTGCGGCTATTGAAGCTTTAGGGATCACCAGTTTACATATTTTATCGAATGGCGAATGTCTAGTGAAAATAATTACGGAAATATCTCCACTTCTTATGGATTCCATGCCACAAGTGCGTCGTGAATGCGGTCGTGTTGGGTGTCGTATGCTTCTTTATTTAAAAGATAGATATTCATTTTTTGAAAGAATTTTACCACTGGTTTTATGTTGGTAAATAAATCATGCTAATTTTGAGTATCTAATGAAAACAAATACAGGACAATTTGTTCTTTTACAGTTTAACAGATGATTTTAAAGAAACTCGAAATGAAATTATCGAAAAATGGGAAGAATGTGGCAGACAATATTTTCTTGAAAACGAAAATGAACTTGCCAAACTGGAATTAATCGATCATTTACCAAGTAACTATCCGGAAACTGGTAAAGCTTTTTATTATGTTCAAATTAAATTTTAACTTATAAACAAAAAAAATTCCAGTTAAACGTCCAACACTTGGTTGTCGCGCAATAATGCAACGCAGTTTACGTATGATTAAATTAGTGCTTCGTGAAATGGGCGATTGGAAAGAAGATGTTCGTATACATTCTTTAAAACTATTAGGACAAGCTGTTATACATTGTGAAAAGACTCTTACAGCAATGTTTATTGATATTTATCCCGTTCTAGCTATTAGTTGCATGGATACCGATGAACGTGTTGTAAACGAGGTTGATATAAAAAATAATACATCAAAATTATATTAATAACAAAACACATTTTTTAGGCCATACAAGTATCACAACATATAGGACAATTGCTGGAGTATAATTCCTGGATCGATCATGCTCTCAGTGGATTAGAGAAGTATCCCAAATTAGGAATTTTGAGATGTTTTCGATTACTGTATTTTGGTGCTGCAGCAAATGATAAATACATTGATGTTTCACGTATAGCCGGAATAATATCGAATCCCTCAATATCACATAAAATGGACAAAGAATTTCAAAATGAGTTAATACAATTATCGAAACATTTAATTAGTTTAACAAAATCAGACACTATAAAGAAAAAGAATGATATTGGTGATCACAATATAAAAATATTATCAGCACAAGAACAACTTTACACAGTTTTGGTAAAGGTTATCTGTTTAGCCGATACAGATAAAATTGAAAGCAAGGGAAAAGGTTACATTCTAATGAAAAATATTTTTTGTTACATGCATACTTTAATTTTTTTTTAAATTTTTTTTTAAAGAAATTTTAAATATGTTAGTCACAGAGGAACTTTCTGTAGCAGATCTACACAAAGAATATGGAACAAAATTATTAAATTCTATTGAAGACTTAGATGCTAAAAATTCTGCTGTCTCGGAAACTGTTTTATTACTAACCGGTTTTATAAAGTTGTGCGGTTTTCAGAAAATTTATTTGATTGAATTAAAAAAGACAATTAGCATTGTTTTGGACAATGCTTTACCAGATGCTCAAATTAAGGTGTTTAGTGCTATTTCTATTGTAAGTATCACTATTGTTTTATTTATGAACATTTTTATTGATACTATTAATATAACAATTCCATTTAGGCAATGTTAAATTGGAATTTAACAATGAAAGAAGAATTTAATGAAAATTTAGAATTATTGACAAATTTTATTAATGACATAATTGTGCCAGTTTTCACATGGAAAGCTGGTAGATCAGCTGAATCAATTCGTGCCATGGCAATTTCATCTCTTTGCTCAGCTACTCAAGGAGCCCCAAAGGAAACTGCCCTTATATTACCAGAACTAATACAACATTTAATTAATTTAGTTGATGATAATAATATTGCAACGCGTTCGTATACTTTACGTACTATTATGAAATCTGGACCAGTTTCATTTCACCAACTGAAACCATTAACTTTTGCATTACTTGCACGTCTCGATGATCCATCAAATGAGGTCAGAGAAATAGCAGCAAAATGTCTCGGCAATTTAAAATTAAATGATGGTAAGCCTGATGAAAAAGATTCATGGAATAACATTTGCTTAAAACAAATTTTTTCAACAATTCTTCTTCATATGGATGATTCAGAAATTAAATTGCGTTCAATTTTAATTGGTAAATTTTGTTTCATTTTAATTTTGGTTTATTTATTAACATTATTTACTAACTTAAAAAATTATTTTAGAATCTGCGCAAATATTGGGCAAGCAATCAAACGAGATATTCTTTGAAGTGTTTAATAATGTACCAGCAGCATTTCCATATAAAAAAGAAATTGAGCAGATGAAAGGAAATGTTTTAAATTAGTTTGCATATAATTACTATTTTGTTCTTGTCATTATTATTTTTTATTTATTTAATCTAAATAAAACATATAGTTTTTTTTACCGATTGTTTCGTCGCCTTTTTAATTACTATATCCCCTAGACCATATAATATATAGACTGCTAGCGTAAATTTTAAATGTGCAAAAACATCACTAGCGCACCCGAACCAAAATGGCAATTTTTTGTAACAAAATATACAATAATTATAAGTTTACTTCACTAATAGTTAAGTTTACTAATACTAAATATAAGTTTACAAATTTTATACAAAAAGTAAACGTTCTGTTACAAAAAATTGCCATTTTGGTTCGGGTGCGCTAGTGATGTTTTTGCGTTTTTGTAAAATGCAATAATATTGAAATGACATACGGCTAGCGGTCTATATATTATATGGTCTAGGCTATATCCTTTCTATTTAAAACAAAAAGTTACTTTTGAATTTATAAATAAAATCAACTGAACAAAAAAAAACGCTTTTCCACTATAATTATATTCCCCATATTTATAGCCACAACGTTTCAGAATTTCGAATTGCCATATAAAAATTGGTGAAAATATTTAATATTTTGTTAAATGTCAATTTGACATATTGTTTACATGTTTCGAAAATAAATCAAATGTAAATAAATAAATAAATAAAAAGTTAAATAGATAAATTTTAATTGAACACAATGGACACAGATAATGAAATTGAAAAACTAAAAAATTCTTGTCGTTTATGTTTGTGTAGTGATCAAGATATATCAATATATGCTGAGCACAAAGATGGTCTTAAATTTATTGATATAACTTTATTTCTCGTTAATATTGATGTAAATATATTAAACTTATTATTTAAACTATAATTAACTTTTATTTAAAATATATTATTTTAGACTAAGGAGGACACATTTCCTAACAGTATATGCATGGAATGCGCTTCTAAATTAATACTTTTTTACAAATTTAAACAAAAATGTGAAACGTCAAATTGTACATTAACTGCTCTATTTTGTTCAAACACTGCAGATAACTTTAATGATTTATCAATGTTAACAAAAGATAATGACAAACTTATAATAAATGGAGAAGAGACATGTATACTTAATGATAATACACCACAAAAACATGAATTTAATAATCAAGAATGTAATAATATAAATAGTAAAATATTAAACAAAAATATAATTTCTGAAAATAAAACGAATATGGACTTACTACAAAAACAAAATGAAAAAGATCTTGAAACTACAAAAAATTTAACAGAATCTATTCCTTCTGTTATATCTGATATTCATAGTAAAGCATTAAATACGTCGGAAATTGTATATCGTTGCGAGTTCTGTAAAGAAGAATTTAACCAAAAGCCACAATTACTTCAACATAATTTATCACATTGTGTTTTTAAAAAATTCTCATGTAAACTTTGTGAAAATCGATTTACACGCAAAAGTCATTTAGTTATTCATATGAGACGGCACACTAATGAAAAACCATATATATGTGAATTTTGTAGTCGTCGTTTTATTAAATCTGGTGATTTATCTCGTCATCGTCGTATACATAAAACTGAGAAAAATTACTTTTGTAACGTGTGTGACAAAAGATTTAAACGGTCCTCAGATGTAACCTGTCATATGCGAACACATACTGGGGAAAGGCCATATCATTGTAAAGAATGTACAAAATCTTATACATCACACAGTAGTCTCAAAAAACATTTAAGGCATCATGTAAAATGAAAGTGTTTCATTATTGGTAAAAATATTATCTGGATTGCACAGAACTGTCAGGACTATTGATTTGCAATTAATGTTAACTAATTTATGATTCAAGATATTACTAGTCGGACAGAAGGTCTTCAAATAAAATATGTAATGAAAATTTGACAAAAAAAAAAAATAAACTTTAATACAAACACAATCATGAAGTGATTTGTATAAAAAATAATTATTTTTTTGGGCTAAATATATTAATATGTTTATTTATTACATTATACAAATATAAGCCTGTTTATTTATTTTTGATTATATTTTAATTTGGATTTTCTTCTTTGTATTTTAAAAATATATAATAATTTATTAAAATTTTCTTTCTCATTGAAATATATATGTTTTATATTAAAGGAATTAATTAAAATTTTTAAATTCAAAGTTATTTATATTGATGTAATAAATGAAAAGTTTATATAAAAGTGTATGAAGAAATAATTTAACGTTTGTTTTTTTATTTTTTTAATTTTCATTTTTTCCATTTTCAATATTTTGTATTTGTTGTTGTAATTGCTGCTGTTGCTGTTGTTGTTGCGGTAATATTTGTATTATATCTTTAATTGTATAATAAATATTCTTTCTTGTATCCATAACAACATCACGTACCATTGAGGTAAAAAATTGTGTATGCTTTGGCTCCTCAGAATAACGTTCATAATGATCTAATGAATCTTGTAATTTTAATGTTAAATCATAATTTTTTCTAACAACATTTAATATTTGCTCTTCACTTGGTGTTGATACACTTTGATTAGCTAACCATTCTTTGATTTTTATTTGAAAATGTTTTATTATTGCTAATATATTTACTAATGAATTCATTAATTTTATAACATCATCTTTATATTCAAAATCTGGCATTGCTGAATAACGTAAAACTATATTAACGAGAAAAAAAATGTAATAATTTAAAAATAATCAGAATAATTTAATATATATACCCATTCCATGTATTTCACTAAATACTTTCTCTTCACGATTCAATTCATAATATAATTCATCATAACTATTTGTTGTTGCTAAAAATGTATCACCGTACGTTATAAATAAATTAAATATATTTATTATCTAAAATAACAATGAGACAAAATCACATAATTTATTATTAAATTAGAAAATAAATTTATAAATATTATTTACTTGTAATGCCAGAAAGAATATATTACATTTTTTTATTAGATTTTGTTCTTGATAAACTAAAAACTTTAATAATCCAATTAATGCTGACCATAATTCTTTCCACGGATATATTAAACGTACACGACACCGCTTTTGATAGCATAATAAACGATGTATTATCCCAATACATAATAAATATAATTCCATTGGAAATTTTTTCATTAAATGTGATACAATGAATTCAACAAGTAAATCTAATAAGGTAGCAGCTAATGGTTGTGACTTTGAAATTCTCTCTGTTGGTAATTTTCGATGTCTCATTTGGGCACGATGTAATAATACTTTAAATGTTAAATTAGCATCGTGCATCATAGAATTAGCATATTGGTCCTCGGATATGCATGTTAATATTAAAAAGCATAATTTTAAATTAATTGCGCTTGACTCATTTTTATGATCTTGCATTACAATCGAACTATAATAAGATTTGAATAAATAAATATCTCAATGAAAAGTTTATAAAATCATTAACCAATATTGAAAAACAGCAACAAGTAAATTTGTTGAAAACTGTGTAACATCAATGACCGGTGCTGTTGATAAGTCTGGTACTGTATTTGTAGCATTTAATGTATTACTTGGAGATGGTGGTGCACTCGATTCTGCCTGTGTATGCGCTAATGTTGTTATGAAATTTCTATTTAAATGAACGGCTTCATATAAAGCCAATAACAAGGCATTATTAGCACGTATCTGTTGTACTTTATCACAACCTTCATCTGACACAAACATATTGCCAACAATATTTGATAAAGACGAAAACCACGACGATGTTTGTACTTCGGTTACACTATGTGTATATTGCCGACAAAACTCTATCAATGATGATGATATAACTTGACCATAGCTTTATATATGTAAAATAAGAAATAAACAAGTAAATTAATAAAAAGTTACTTCATTTATTTTCAATATTAATGCTCTGCTAATTTACCCATAAAGCGCTAATTCATCAGCTAAAATCGATAATTGTACAATGTAAGGATTATATGCCTCATACTTTCTATAGTTCACTAATAATGTTAATAATATAACAACATCATGACCTTTAACAGAATTCATAAAAACGAAATATTGTTAAATAAAAAAAAATTGTTTTATTTTATATTTACCATGTTGACTTCTTAAAATCGGATCACTCAATAGTCTTACAAATGAATTAAATAAACTATTAATCATAATATATTCAAGTAGAATGTTTTGACTAACATTATCTGTTCCGGTAACTAAAATTAATAATAATTTTAAACACATATCGCGAGGACTTTCTGAAGCATCACCTTAAAAAATATCGTAAAATGTTATTAAAAATATATTCAAAATAAATTTATCACTATATTACTGATTAATAATTGGTTACAATGTGATATTAATGATTTCATTTTGTCTTCGACTTCATTAAAGCCTAACGTGGTACTTATTATATCAAAGCCTGATTCAATAGCCGAGGACTTTTTAAAAATTGTATATATTAATGCGCATAACGTTTGTAAACAATTACAAACACGTTTTGGATGATCTATACAAAACCAAAGAATAAATTTTAAAAATAAACATTAAAATAATAGATTATGAAAATTTACCTGAATCAAGCATTTCTATACATTTTGTAAATAATAAATTGATATTGCCTTTTAATAAAACTAATTGTTCGCCACTAAGTTTCATTAATTCAGTCTCTAAATTATCAACATTTGGTTGTAATAAAAAGAATTCATTCCAAAATTCTGGATTATTATTTGTCGGATCTTCTCCACGTAATAGCAATTCATATATATAAACAACTTTTTCTTTTGGCCTCTTAGATCCGGAGCCGCTTCTTTTACGTGTCGTCATTATTATATCAACAATTATAATAATATTTACACTTTCTTACTATAATTAAGAAACTGAAAATAATAAAATTACACAATTTAATTATAAGGTTATGGTCATATATTTCTCTAAATCATATTGATTAAGGAAATAAATAACTAAAATTTCGTTTTTATGTTTCTTGTTATTAAAATAATTGACACGTTATAAAAATTAACACATATATATTGAATATAGAAATTATAATTAAATGAGCGAATTTATTTTAAATATTACTAATTAGTAGACAAAATTTTTAAAAGATATTTATTTTATTATTATTTATCTATGCCAATTTTTACGTTTTTAATCACAACATGACATTTGTTGTGATAAACCCCTACCATTGGTATTATTGTTTTTACTATTTTTCCCTTTTTATTATATACATATATAACTATATATAAGAAATTGAAATTATTTGCTATAAAAGTAAACGTCAAATAAATATTATTGCACAAAACCTTATAACAGCATTTGAATATACATTAAACTATTTAAATGTGTTTTATTATTTTATAGCGTATGGAAGATTCTATTTTTGAATTATCTGTAAAAAGATCAACATTATCCGTTAAAATAATAAAAAAAAGATTTAACATTTTTGCATTTAATATTCAATAATTGAAAAAAGAGTTTTTAGCATTTTTACCCTATTTATTTAATCTAAAAACATCAATTTCCTAATATTTGAACAATTACCAATTTAAAATAATTTATTTATTTAAAAAAAAAAGTTATTTTATATATAAATACAAACATTAAATTGATTATACTGGTACAGATAAAATTTATCGCATTTATAATATTTATATTTATTTTGAACAAAATTTTATTTAAAGATAGAAATCAAACAACATTAACAAAGTGATGTTTGAGTTTAAACGAAATACAAGGTAAGTTAGGTATTTCGTTTAAAATAAAATGAGTACAGTGGAAAATAGGGACACAACAGAGTATCCCTCTTTTTTGGATAATACAGAGTTTTATTTACCAATAGTGGAAAAAGTATTAGACGTGTCACGAAATGATTTTAACATAAAATTATTTAAAGTTAATGCAGGATCATCCAAGGGTGATAATTATTTATCGTCAATATATCGAGTGTCGATTGAAGTGTTAAATTTGATAAAAAATCAGGAAATAAAAGTCATATCAATAATAATTAAAGTCAAATCAACTCCGTACATGTCAAATGAAGAAGTTGACAAGTTTAATGCATTTCCTAAAGAAAATGAAATGTATTTAAAATTAATTCCAGAATTTGAGCGAATATTGCATAATAAGGCTATTGAAGTGGTTTTTGGTCCAAAGTCAGAATACTTAAATATTATCAACTAATGATTAGTTTTATTAATATTATTTAAATATATTTAAGATGTTACTTGGTAACTGATGAGCCTATGCACTGTTTAGTTTTTGAGGATTTAAACGGCAAAGGGTATCAGATGATGAACCGTTTGTTGGGCTTCACAATTGAACAAATAGAACACATTTTTGTTAAATTAGCAAGATTCCATGCAGTGTCAGCAGTTTATTATGAAGAAAATGGACCTTATGATAATATTTTTTCAGAGGGAATTTACAAAGACGCGCTTCGAGAATCGTTTAATAGTTATTACGATCAAATGTATAAGAAGTTATTAAAAACAATACAATCACCACAATTTGATCAAGTTTATTATGATAAAATTGTATGATTCACATATAAATCATTACATTTTTATATTATTTATATTGAATGTTTTTTTATAGATAAAGTGGAAAACTAAAATTTTTGATAACACTCAGAAAATGGCAAAATCTAATCCCAAAGGATTTAATGTATTAAACCATGGTGATTTATGGATCAACAATATTATGTGCTCAACAAATGATGTTTTGTTTGTATGTCTAATTTTTTTTACTAAATTATATATTATTTTAAAATTATCTAATTTTTTAATTAAAAGATTGATTTTCAAATGGGCGTATGGGCACCACCTGCAATTGATATTCTCTACATGTTAGTAATTTGCTGTCCTCCAGAAATATTAGATGAAAAATTTGAATATTTCATAAATTTTTACCACAAAAACCTTGTGGCAACATTAAACGTGCTAAATTACGACGAGAAAAGTATTCCAACTTTGGAAAGTATACACATTGATTTAAAAGAAAGAGGATTTTATGGTGCAATGCTAATGATTGAAGCACTTCCAACAATAAAAATGGATAATAAAGAATTTTTAGATGATAATTTGTATAGCCTAGAAAGTGAAGATGGTGATAAGTTCAAGCAATTAATGTTTGAAAATCCTATCTACTTGAATATATTAAAATATTTATTGCCCTTCTTCGACAAACATGGATATCTAAACATAAATTAATTAATCTTTACTCCTATTTTTTTTTTTTTTTCTAGTTTTAATATCTAAAAGTTTGGCACGTTAAAACTAAAATTCTAGATTCTAATAATTCGAACTATTCATATTGAAAAGGTTAAATGTAAAAAATAAAAATAAAATCACTAAAGCATGACTATTTAAAACAGGTGTATGCGATAATATTTGTCTGGCGTCACTAGATATGATAAAAAAAGAATGATGTTGATATGGACATATTTTTTCAAAATAATCAAGCATTTCGCAATTATTAAATATTCAAAATATTTAAAAATTTCATAATATTACTTCATAAGTTTTTTTATTTTATTTTAATTTTATTACACAATCAAAAAATTGTTTACGGTAGCTAGATATAATAGAAAATAAATAAAATTTATCGTATTTATAATATTTTTTTATTTATATTTGAAATTTTATAAAATAGAAATCATACAGCATTTACAAAGTGAAATTTAAGTTTAATAGAGATACACAGATAGGTTTAATGTTAAAAATAAAATGAGTAAAGTGGAAAATAGTGAAACAATTGAGTATCCCCCATTTTTTGATAATACAGAATTTTATTTGCCAATCGTTGAAAACATATTAAAAGTAAAACAAAATGATTTTCACATTAAATCAAAGAAAGTTCAACTCGGATCATCTAAAGGTGATAATTATCTATCGTCAATATATCGAGTGTCGATTGAAGTGTTGAATTTGTTTAAAAATCAGGAAATAAATGACATATCAATAATAATTAAAGTCAAATCAAATCCGTACATGTCAAATGAAGAAGTGGACAAGTTTAATGCATTTCCTAAAGAGAATCAAATGTATTTAAAATTAATTCCAGAATTTGAGCGAATACTGAACCAGCACGGTGTTGAGACGGTTTTTGGTCCAAAGTAAGAAATTCAAAATATTATCCACTTTTAAGTGATGTGCTATTAATACGTAAATTATATTATTTTAAAGATGCTACCTGATAAATGATGAACCTATGCACTGTTTAGTTTTTGAGGATCTAAACAATAGAGGGTATCACATGATGAACCGTTTGTTGGGCTTCACAATTGAACAAATTGAACATTGTTTAGTTAAATTAGCAAGATTCCATGCAGTATCAGCAGTTTATTACGAAGAAAATGGGCCTTATGATAATATTTTTTCAGAGGGAATTTACAGCGATGCGCTTAAAAAATCATTTAGAAATTATTATGACCCGATGTATGAGAAATTATTAAAAGCAATTCAGTCACCGCAGTTTGATCAAGTTTATTATAGAAAAATTGTTTGAATTACCTATCGCTATACTTTTATATCAACAATATTAATATATTTTTTTTACTTAACCCAAAAACAATAGATAAAATGGAAGTCAAAAATTTTTGATAACGCACGAAAAATGCAAAGAGCAAATTCCGAAGGATTTAATGTTTTAAACCATGGTGATTTATGGATTAACAATATTATGTTCTCGACAAATGATGTTTTATTTGTAATATTTATTTTATATAATTAATTATTTTTTAACTTTTGACTTACAAATTCCTTTTTTTTATAAAGATTGATTATCAAATGGAAGTATGGGCACCACCTGCAATTGATATTCTTTGTTTACTAGTAACTTGCTGCCCAGCAGAAATGTTAGATGAAAAGTTTGAATATTTTGTGGAATTTTATCACAAAAATCTGAATTCAACATTAAAAGCGTTGCATTATAGCAAGGAAAAAATTCCAACATTAGAAAGCTTACACAATGATTTAAAGGAAAAAGGATTCTATGGTGCAATGCTAATAATTGAGTCGCTTCCAACAATAAAACTAGATAGTAGTGAATTCACTCATGAAAATTTTTTTAATCCAGAAAGCACAGAAAGTGACAAATTCAAGCAATTAATGTTTGAAAATCCTATCTACTTGAATATATTAAAACATTTATTGCCCTTCTTCGACAAACATGGATATTTAGACATAAATGAATAAACTTATTTTCATTTATTTATTACAAAATTAAAATTTGTTAATAAAATACTAAAAAAAATTTAATTGGGTTTTTTTATGCACAAACAATTTCATAATATTGATTCATTCAAAAAAAAAAAAAAAAAAGTAAAGACGAAATTTTTGTTAAAGATAAGGACATGCCATTCTTAACAAATATACTATTAACATATAAAAGCAATAACGATACAAAATAATAATACATTTATTAAAATTAACACTTTTGAAGTACCCATCACTCCATTATATACAGAATCTTATCAAAAATACAAATAAAAAATAAAATTGTATGTAAAATTTAATATATAGAGCCAATTTATTTGCAATTTACACAAACGTAAATCACTAAAATATAATAAACATTTGATAACATTTTAAGTATTTTATTTATTTATTTATTTTTTGACAATAAAATAATTTAAACGATAATGATGAAGTATTTGTATGATTATTAAATAAACAGTCAGTGAACTTGACATTAGTTCATAATAATTTGTACTTTTTACGAGAAATAACGTATTTTCACAGTTGTTTCTGAAATTAAAAAGAGAAACAAAAATTGTGGTTATAATAATGGGTGAAATAAATAATTTAAATATACCCGAGTGGATGACAAATGAATTTTTTGTTGAGATTTTAAAAAATGAACAAAACTTCCTACCAAATTTGTCCGTGATAAATTTTCATCTTAGTATTGCAACACAAAAGGGTGATAACTATGCAAGTGTTATGTATCGGGCAATAGTGAAATATTATTTTAAACCTGAGAAAAAATTATATGAGAAAACATTAATTATAAAAGTAATACCACCCGGTGAGATTCATACAAAAATTATGATAAAAAATAACATTTATCCGCGTGAGATAACTGCTTATAGAATTGTTCTGCCAAAAATACAGGATTTGCTGCAATCTATAGGTGATTCAACTCAAATA
Organism: Ptychoptera contaminata; assembly: GCA_963942525.1. NCBI lineage: Eukaryota > Metazoa > Arthropoda > Insecta > Diptera > Ptychopteridae > Ptychoptera > Ptychoptera contaminata. Next base: position 16,636,734 of record OZ012639.1, on the reverse strand, counting down.
TCGCCAAGGTAACAAATAAAATGAAATAAAAAAGTTTGTAGTTTTTATTAGTTGACTTATTTAGATGTTTATATACATCTGAAGATCCAAAGATGCTGCTTGTGTTTGAAGATTTAAAGCAACAAGGGTTTAAGTTAATTGACAGAAAAATTGGCCTTAACTTATCTCAAACACTTTTAGTTTTAGAGAAAACGGCTAAACTACATGCATGCAGTGCTGTTGCTCACGTTAATGATCCAAGCATAATGAATAATTTTCTTGAGGGATGCATAAGTGACAATCCGAATCGCCAAGACTTTCTTATTTTTTATAAATTTAATGCTCGAACACTGTACAATATGGTATGTCATTGGGGATCAGAATATTCAGAATTAGCAACAAAATTAAAAAATTTTGAAGATAAAATAATAAAAAAAGGAGTAGAAGCGTTTACCAGAGATGATAATGCTTTTAATGTGTTTGTTCATTCTGATTTGTGGACAAATAATTTAATGTTTAAAGAAAATGAGAACAAAGAACTAGAAGATGTTTTATTGGTACGATAAAAAATATTAGTAAATGACTTCTGTTTTTTCTGAAGATGACTTTTATCCTTTTAGCTTGATTATCAATTATCCAGTTGGGGTTCTCCTGGCTTAGATCTTAATTATTTTCTGTACGGTTCTGTGCAGGCTGAAGTACGTGAAGATAACTTCTATTTTTTAATCAAAGTAACGCCAAAACTAGATTTAATATATATCTGAATAAAAAAATTAATTAATGTAATAACTTTAGGAATACCACCGTACTCTAGTGGCTACATTACAAAAATTAAATTTTAACGGAAAACTACCAACAATTCAAGATATTCATATTGAACTAATAAAAACTGGAATACATGGTAAAAATATCATATAATATTAAAAGCAATCTATATATTTTATCTGTTTTTTCTGTATTATTAATACAGGTGTAAATGCTGCTATTTGCTTGGTGCCACTAGCAATGATGGAAGAATCGGACTGTGCTGATATGGAAATATTTTTACAAGATTCTCCAGTAGGACAAGCATTTCGCAATGATGTTTTTAACAATCCAAAATATCGTATATTCATTGAAAAATTACTTCATAAGTTTGATCTCATGGGTTATTTCGACTAACAATAAATGTAAATTGTAAATTTATTAAGCATTGCTCGTATGCTCTTGAATAAATAAATTTTTCATTAATAAATGCTATTAGTAACATATACATAAATTTATTTCTCTGTGTGTTTTTTTTAATTAATTACAAATTTATATAATACTTAGACAAAAAATTATTTCAAGGATTTTTAAAATCAAGATAAATAAAATAGACAAATAGGTAAAAATAGTATGATTAAGACAATAAGCTAAACACGATCTGTCAGTACAGAAGATTTGTTAGAATGAATACAGTCACAAAGAGTAAAGCAATAGAATATCCCCCATTTTTGGATAATACAGAGTTTTATTTACCAATAATGGAAAAAATATTAGAAGAAAAACGAAATGATTTTCACATTAAATCATTTAAATTACAACTCGGATCATCCAAAGGTGATAACTTTTTATCTACAATTTATCGAGTGTCGATTGAAGTGTTCAATTTGATAAAAAATCAGGAAATAAATGTCATATCAATTATAATTAAAGTCAAATCAAGTCTGTATATGTCAAATGAAGAAGTGGACAAGTTAAATGCATTTCCTAAAGAGAATCAAATGTATTTAAAATTAATTCCAGAATTTGAGCGAATACTGAACCAGCACGGTGTTGAGACGGTTTTTGGTCCAAAGTAAGAAATTCAAAATATTATCCATTTTTAAGTGATGTGCTATTAATATGTAATTTATATTATTTTAAAGATGTTACCTGATAAATGATGAACCGATGCACTGTTTTGTTTTTGAGGATCTAAACAATAGAGGGTATCACATGATGAACCGTTTGTTGGGCTTTACAATTGAACAAATTGAACATTGTTTAGTTAAATTAGCAAGATTCCATGCAGTATCAGCAGTTTATTACGAAGAAAATGGACCTTATGATAATATTTTTACAGAAGGTGTATTTAAAGATGCATTACAAGAATCACTTGGAAGTTATTATAATGAAATGTTCGAGAGGTTATTGAAAGCATTACAATCACCCGAATTTGATTTAATGTTTTATGATAAAATTGTATATATATTTTTCATTTTATAAATAATTAAAAATAATACATTTCTCGAAAATTATAGATCAAATGGAGATCGAAAATTTTCGACAATGCAAGAAGGATGCTAGCATGCAATCCAAAAGGATTTAATGTTTTAAACCATGGTGATTTGTATATTAGCAATATTATTTGCTCTACAAATGATGTTTTATTTGTAAGTTTTTTGTATTCATTTAATTATTTATTTACATTTTACATTTACTAAACCTCTTTTATTTATAAAGATTGATTATCAAATGGAAGTATGGGCACCACCAGCAATTGATATACTTTGTTTGCTAGTAACTTGCTGTCCAGCAGAAATTTTAGATGCAAAGTTTGAATATTTTGTGGAATTTTATCACAAAAATCTGATTACAACATTAAAAGCGTTGCATTATAGCAAGGAAAAAATTCCAACTTTAGGAAGCTTACACAATGATTTAAAGGAAAGAGGATTTTATGGTGCAATGCTAATGATTGACGTGCTTCCAACGATTAAATTAGATGGTAAAGAATTTACGGATGATAATTTCTTTAATCCGGAAAGTGCAGACAGTGACAAATTCAAAAAAATATTGTTTGAAAATCCAATCTACTTGAATATATTAAAACATTTACTACCCTTCTTCGAAAAGCATGGATATTTAGATATTATATAATTTATTTCTCTATTATATGTATAATTTGTTGTTAATAAATATGTCTTATATATGTTAAATATAAAGGTTATAAAATTGAAAAAGATATGTATTTAAAAAAAAAATAAATTTATTTAATCATTATCAAAGAAGACACAAACGACCAGAAACCAGATCAAAAAAAATCTTTGTAAATAAATTTGATTAATTAGTATTGAAGCACAATTTAGAACGTTCTTGATTTCTAGAGGTAAATTTATTAATATTTAATAATATAATAAGCATAAAACAATGATAAAATTTTAGTAAAATTGTTATTGTTAAGACTTTATAGAACTTAACTTGTAGTTATAAGAAGTTTGTATGTTTTCATTTAATATTTTTAATAAAGGTCAAAACATATATATATACTCAGGGATATGGTAAATCACACAGAATGCAGTTTACTTCATTTTTTATACTGCAAATTGCATATGTCAGTTTTATGTTATTTTCTTATTTTTTTTAGATATTAAGTTTTACTACAGTCGCACATACTAAGAGAGCTAATAACGTTTTCAAACAGAGCACAATCGTTGAAAAAGATTTTGATTAAAATTATTATCTCATCAAATATGGCAAAATCTATATAAATTTTACCACTGACTGACCACTTTTTCATAAATACTTTTAATTTAGACACATAACATGCCGTCTATTAATTTGGCTTCTTTTAAAGCTTTGTGGCTCACCTCCTATTGCAACGGATCTGATAATAAGCATTTGTCAAATTAGTATAATTTTTATACAATACAATACGATACACAATCCAGACATCAGAAACCAATAATTTATAACTATATAAAAAATATTCACATTAAATAATTAAAATGCTATGTTTTAAAGTAAATATAAAAAAATAACGATAATAGAAATGCTGATAAAAATATAATATATGATGCACACGCGCATGCTTAAGTAAAGAAATGAACAAAAAATTAAAAATATTTAATTTACTTTATACAAATTTATACTAATTTTTATTTAATAAATATCTATATATGTATTTGTTTTAAATAAAAAATGATAAAAAAAAAATCGGAAAGTACTGATATGGAAATATTTTGACGAGATGACAAGATAAGCATTTCGCATTTTAATAAAACCTCTTAAAATTGAATATTTATAATTAAATTAAGCGAAATTAAAAGGGTTTTTTACTGTTCAGCCCATTTATCAACATATATACAATAAATAATTAATAGCCACTAAATCTCCTGCTCTTAAATAAATAAAATTAACATATATTATTACTGTTATTATTATTAGTATTATTGTAGCATAGCATTTGTGTTGTGATTTAATATTTATGTAATTTATTACTAATTTAAATAACAGGAAACTAGTTAAAAAATTGATTTTTATTATTTTATATATGTTATACCGCAGTTTTAATGAGTTAAGCAAGTAGATTATAATTGTAAAAAAAAATATATAATTTAACAGTACACAAACAGAATATCACAATTATATAAAGATAAAGTAAATTTATAGTGTAAATTGATGAAGGCTAATAAATTAATCTGAGATCGTGTGCCATCTTATACAAAGGAAAATAAAATAAAATATGAGATAATTATTGTTTACAAGAAAACAGTGCTGAAATTAACAGGAAAATTAAAACTATTATTTATATGATGTAAATACACATAAACACATATTTTTGAATTTATTTTGTAATAAAGAGTAATTGTTTAATAATTAATTTGTTGAATTTAACTGTAAGTTTTGCCACCTATAAGTTTATTGTTATTATATATAGTTATTATTGTTATATAATTCAGACAAGAAAATAAGCACAAAACTAGTATTTCAAAGTACTACACCTTTTCCAATAGTGATTCAGAAAACGTCAATTGTAATTTAGAAATAACATGTAACAAATAATCTTTTCTGAATAACAATTGACGATTTCTGAATTACAATTGGAATAGGTGTAGAATGAGCAAAAATTACAATTTATCATCTATTATCATCTATCAGCTTAGGTACCTGTTTCACATGTCAACTGGACAAGATCACTTGTACATTAATCAATTCTTATACGTCTAATAATGCTTAAATGTTTTTTATTTTAATTATTTGTTAAAAACAGCTCTGTACTTTCAGTTTAATAAATGATCTAATTTTCTTTTATGAACATAATTTATTTATTCTTTTTTTTTTTCATATTTATCAAGGTCAAAATAATATTTTCTTATAAAAAAAAATTTTAAAAAGTTATAATTTATCGTTTAAAATATGTATTCTATTTCGCTGTGTTATGTAAAAGGTTATTGTCACGTTGAATGACACTGTATTAACAAAAATGCAACAAATAAAAATAATTGATTGAATTATAACAGCAACAGCAAATTTCTGTAGGATTTAAAACCATTTATATTATATCACACAATGCATATTTCTTGCACAATAAATCACAATAATTTTATTTATTTTTGTTCTTAATTAACATATAAAAGTAAATGTTTCCCTTGCATCTAGTTCTATAGTAATATTTCAAGTAAGATAATCATTTCAATTAAATACGTGCTGGTAAAGTGTTTTTTATTTTAAAAAGATTTCTGAAAAAATAAATAACAAAAATGCCTCATAATAATTGTGCTAATGAAACACCGTCATGGTTAACCGTTGAATATATTGAAGAAGTTTTACAAAATTACAAACAGGATAAACGTATTAAAGTGAAAAAGATACATGTTCGACCAGTATCGGCTAAAGGTGAAAATTATGCAAGCATCATGTATCGTGTCAATGTTGCTTATGCTAGCATTGAAACGGTAACTTAACCAATCATAATTTTCTTATTGTGGATTAATTTTATAAAATATATGTACTTTTAACAGGAGAATAAGCGGAATACAATTTCATTAATTATCAAAACAGAACTCAGTGATAAACATTTGAGTGCAATTTTACAAGAGTACGAACTCTGTGATCATGAAATGCAAATGTATCGAGATATATTACCCGAATTCAAAAAAATGATTAATCAAAACAGTAATAATAATAAGAGTACATCGTCACGATTATTTCCGGACACAGTCTATGTTGATTATAATAATAATGTAATTATATTAGAGGATTTAGTGGAATTAGGTTTTGTTATGGCCGATCGCTCGGATGGTTTGGATTTGATACATGCGAAAATGGTTTTAGTAAATTTAGCTAAATTTCATGCGGCCTCAATAGTAGCGAATGAGAAGCAACCAAATATTTTTAAAAATTTCAATACGGGAATGTTTAATCGAAAAACATCTGGCTTAAGTCCGTTTCATTTAAACAATCTTGATGCGTGCGCCAATCAAATTGCTGAATGGGGTGGTAATTATAAATACTATGCGGATAAACTAAGAAATATGAAGGGAACTCTGATTGAAAATGCAATAAAGGTATTTGATTCGAACGAAGGTGACTTAGTGGCTCTACTACATGGAGACTTATGGGTGAACAATGTGATGTATAAGTACAACAAGGATAACCAACCGGAGGATGTTGTGATTGTAAAAGTGTTTTTATTAAATTATTTTTTTCCAATCTATTTGTGTCATTTTTGTTTAAGGTTGATTTTCAATTTTGTTGCTGGGCATCACCGACAATTGACGTCATTTATTTCCTCAATACTTCATTAAAAGACAATTTACGTGCCAACAATCAAGACGAATTAATTCAACATTATTATATACATTTGGTTGAAGAATTAAAAAAATATAATTTTAAAGGGAAAATACCTTCACTGCTTGAATTTCATATTCAAGTTTTGGCAAAAAGTTATTACAGTAGGTGTTTTTTTATTATTTATTATGATTACCGTAATATGCCCATGATATATTGTTCTATTCTTAGGCTTTGTTACCGCCGTCCTAATTCTACCAGTGATGATGAATAAAACGGTGAAAGGTGATTTTCAGTCATTAATTGGTAGCGACGAGCACGCTTTTCAATTTAAACGAGAATTATTTAAAAATGAAAAGTTCCAAGAGATTTTAAAACGTCTGCTTCCAATTTTAGATCAAAAAGGTCTATTAGATTGTTAACAGTTTCATGCAAACTCATTTTTGTTTGTGTTAAACAATTAATTTACATATATTATAAAATTTAATTGCACATTACAAATGGTAGTAACTTTTTACAATTATATAATTATGTATTTAATTAATAATAATAATAAAAAAATAATCTAAGCAATAATTAGATAGGAATAAAATAAAATATTTATTTAAAAATCACATGATAATTTTAAAGTAAATAATAAAGATTTATCGGTGAACAAAAGCATATTGTAACTGTTCAAAATATTAATAATATAAAAACTGCTTATCATTTATTAAATAAAAAAATCTTGAAATGATAAGTGTATTGTTAATATTTTTTATTTCAAACTATTGTTTTTGTATTCTATATAAATATATGTACAAATAGCAAATAGACTTTATTTTAATTCGCATTGTTGTGTTGTTTAGTGGTTTAAGTGTTTATTCTGTGTTTATTGTTTGAAATTTAGTTCTGTAATTTGAAAATGGAAGTTGAAAGCGATCATGATAAAACACCGAGTTGGTTGACAAAGGAATATTTAGCGAAATTACTACGATTACACTTCAAAGATCATTTATTACGAATTAAGGAATTCAGCATAGCACCAGCTACAGGCAAAGGTGAACATTATGCGAGTGTCATGGTCAGGGCGAAAATTGTTTATATTCTTTCAAATCATCATTGTGCATCCAAGTCTCTTATTATAAAAACTAATTATGAAGACGAATTTACAAATAAATCTCTGGAAGAATATAATCTCTTTGATTGTGAAATAGCGCAATTTAGCAAATTTTTGCCAACATTTCATAAATTGCTAAGTGCTGTCGGTGACAATACAAAACTCTCTGCCAACGCTTTTCATATAGATTTAGAAAAAAATTCGTTATTTTTTGAGGATTTATGTGTTCTTGGTTATAAAAATGCAAATCGTGCGCTAGGCATGGATTTAGTTCATGCTAAAATGTTAATTTCAAAAATTGCGAAATTTCATGCCGCCTCCGTTATTCTGCATGATCAAGATAACACAGTGTTTAAAAAATTTGATAAAGGAATGTTTAATCGTAAAGCAACATCTTTTAATTCGGTCTTTACAGCAAGTTTTGATTCAGTAGTTGATGAAATCTCTCAATGGGGTTCTCCATATCATAAATATGTTCAAAAACTATTGATATTACGAAAAGTTTTTATTGAAAAGGCAACTGCTTTGTACGATTTAAATGAAAATAACTTCAACGTTCTTATTCACGGTGATTTGTGGATTAATAATATGATGTTTCTGTATAAGGATGAGCAACCGATTGATGTTTTGATGGTGGATTTTCAACTTTCGTCATGGAATTCACCGGTATTTGATTTAATTTATTTTTTTAACACATCGTTGCATGAGGATATACGAGAAGCAGGGCAGGATGAATTAATTCAATTTTATCATGAAAATTTAGAAAAAACATTACATAGACTTAATTACCGTGGGAAAATAATAACGCTACACGAACTCCAGTTACAATTTTTAGAAAAGCAACTATGTGGTAAAATTTTTCAAATTGTTTTTCATACTTACAAGAAGAATTAATTTTGTTTTTTTTTTTAGAATTTATTTTTGGGTGTTTAACTCGACCTTTTATGATTGAGGATAAACGTAACATTGATTTAGCAACAATGTTAAATGTAGACTCGCAGGAAAGTATTGAATATCGTAAATACATATATTCCAAGGAAAATATAAAAAAAATAATAAGTTCAATATTGTCAAAAATGTACAAAAAGGGTTTACTTGATTGTTAAAAATTCAATTAAATTTTAATTGTTTAAGAAAACAATTGTCTGATTATGTTATTTTTAGTGAGAGAGTGGAATTTCTAAATTTTTAATTTTAATTAGAAAATTTTTTACTAAATACATTTAATACAAAGTTTATAAATGTTTATAAAATAATTATAATTTGTACGATCATGAATTAGGAAATGTTAAACAATTTGATGTAATATTTATTTCAATTTTGATTTATTTAATAAAAAATAATCCATAAAAACAAAGTTTTTACACAGAAACTAATTTATTTAAATAATTAAATTATGCAATTGTACATTACAAATATTTATTTTTTCTTCATTGCAAATACCAATTAAAATTACAACACATATAGCAAAACAATTAATTAAACAAATTTTCTATTATACATACAACAAACTACATACTTAAAAATATAAGCCTTATCTATATTAATATAAATAATAATATTAATTAACTAAATCTACAATAAAAATGAATAAACTTATAAATAAATAACAAACTATACGATAAAGTTGAATTTTTGTATTTTTAATTTCAATACTTCACAGTACAGCCTATTAATTTTTTACAGTGATTGATTGCTGATATGATTATGTATAACGTGATATAAATATAACAACAAAAAACTAAAAAATATATAAACTATAACAACATAATTTTACAAATAGACAAACAAATACGTTATAAAACGATATTTATTAATAAAAGAAATGTTTTACTCTAAGGGCGCTTTAAAAATGAAATATATTTTGGTGTAAAATAAATAAGTAAGTAAAATTGATAATTATTATTGAATGACAATCAAGTATTTTCTGTTAAAAATAAGAGCAAGGACTTTCTTGGCCAAACACTTTCTTTTTAAATTTCTTTTTACTTTTATTAAACGGTTGTCCTGCTGAAGCACGATAATATTTGCTAGATATTGTATATAGATTAAATAGTTCTTATTACTTATAGACATGCTGTTTATAGATATGATATTTAAATGTAATGCAGGGTTTCAAGAGAACTCTTTTTAAAAAAGCTAGAAATAAAAGAAACGATTTAAATACTATTAATTAACTTGTATTATTACATAAACTGACATATACTCTAATCAAAAAGTTCTATAATATTATTAAAATGTATTATGTATCTGTATACAACTTTATTACTTATTAATTACTTTACAAATATAAAATATGCAATTTTGTTTAAAAAAATTGGTAGTGATTTTCAACAATCACAAACATATAATTAATTATAGAAAATAAAATATTTAGAGGACAATAAAAATTACTGTACTTGAAAAAGAATCATGATAATGTTTTAAGTAAATAATAAAGATTTATTACCGACAAAACACAAATGTTAACTGCTGAAAACCATATGGATTTTGTTTTGGTACAAAGAAAATTTAAATTATTTATTTTCGACAGTTTTAAATTAACTATAAATAAAAAATTTAAAGCTATAATTCTCATTATAACACGATTTTTTAAAAGAATTTAAATTATATATTTGTACTTAGTTTTAAGTGTAGTTTTTGTTCTCTATTTTTGATTGAAACACTTAAAATTGAAAAAACTGAAAATTGATTGCTTTTGGTTTATAAAAATTTCAAGACATTATTATATTTTTGTTATCTGTTGGGGTTCCATCTCTGGTATATATTTTATTGTAAATAGTAAAATATGCTTATCATTTTTTTATAAAATGATCTTAGAAATATAATTTACTATTATTTATTTTATTTAAACTATAAATATACAGTAAATGGTAAATATTCTTTATTTTACATTAACATTCTTGTGTTACCAGTTGGTTTTGAGTTGATTATGTGATTGCTTAAAAGTTAGTTCAAAATGGAAGTTGAAAGTGATCATGATAAAACACCAAGTTGGTTGACAAAGGAATATTTAGAAAATTTACTACGATTGCACTTCAAAGATGATAAATTACGAATTAAAGAACTCAGTATAGCACCAGCTACAGGTAAAGGAGAACATTATGCGAGTGTCATGGTCAGAACGAAAATTGTTTATATTCTGTCGAATGATCAGAGTGAAATCAAGACTCTATCGCTTATTGTAAAATCTACTTATGAAGACGAGTTAGCAAGCAAATCTCTTGAAGAATATAATGTCTTTGATTGTGAAATAGCGCAATTTAGCAAATTTTTGCCAACATTTCATGGAATGTTAAGTGCTGTTAGCGATAACACCAAACTGTCTGCTGAAGCCTTTCATATAGATTTTCAAAAAAATTCTTTATTTTTAGAAGATTTGTGTGTTCTTGGCTATCGAAATGCAAATCGTGTGTTAGGCATGGATTTAGTTCATGCGAAATTGTTGATATCAAAGATTGCAAAATTTCATGCCGCTTCCGTTATACTGCATGATCAAGATAACACAGTGTTTAAAAAATTTGATAAAGGAATGTTTAATCGTAAAGCAACTTCCTTCAATCCATTTTTTGAAGGCAATTTAGATTCAGCAATTTCTCAAATAACTCAATGGGGTTCTCCATATCAAAAATATGTTAAAAAACTATTGGTATTACAAAAAGTGTTTATTGAAAAGGCAACTGCATTGTACGATTTAAATGAAAATAATTTCCATGTACTTAACCATGGCGATCTTTGGACAAATAATATGATGTTCTCGTACAAAGATGAGCAGCCGGTTGATGTTTTGATGGTCGATTTCCAAATTTCATCATGGAATTCACCGGTATTTGATTTAATTTATTTTTTTAACACTTCATTACACGAGGATATACGAGAAACAGCTCAGGATGAATTAATTCAATTTTATCATGAAAATTTAGAAGACACATTACGTAAACTAAATTACCGCGGAAAGATAATAACTCTCCTTGAACTGAAGCAACAATTTAAAGAGAAGCAACTATTTGGTAGTATTTACAAATTATTTGATTAAAAAGAAAATACAATTTAAAGTTTATTTCAGAATTTATCGCCGGATTTCTAATTCGACCTATAATAATTGAGGATAGACGTCATATCGATTTATCCACAATGCTAAACATAGATTCAAAAGAAAGTATTGAATATCGTCAATTTATGTATTCCAATGAAAAATTAATTAAATTTATGAAATCAATGTTGCCAAAATTGGACAAAAATGGTTCTCTTGATTGTTGAAAAGTTACTAAATGTTGCCACAATTTTGTTTTACTTACTATCAAATTGAAATTTCGATAAATTCTGGTATTATTAAATTAAAAATATATATTTTTATAAAGATTATAAAACTACAAAATCTATTATTGGTAGTAAATTATTTGGAAAACTATAATAAATTTAAAAATATATTTTAATAAAAAACACAAAAAAATTGAGCATACCAATTTTAATTCCAACTTTACTCTAATTAACTTTTTTAGGCTGTAGACTGGAATCTTATACGATGTTCATCCAGTAGCGTGATATTTTTGTAATGTTATTTAGTTTGATGCCAAATCTGTTTTATTGTGTATGGAAAAATCTAGCACTATACACATTTTTATTTTATTATAAAAGATTACTATCAGAATATCATTAAGACATAAAGAAACAATAGTCATATTTGTTCACACTTTGTTAATAGTAAAAGTAATCAATTATAAATAATGATAGTAATCCATCTGTTTCTCCATATCTACTTAATTTTTTAGCATATTCATGAATAAAGCATGAATAATAATTTATATTTAATTTATACTATTACTTTTTTTCTAGAATGATACTTTTTGGTTTAATAGAGAGAAATTGCTTACCAAATCTAGTTATAGAAATAGAATGTTTAGTTATTATTCCGTTCTATAAAACTCAGCTACTTAAATTTTAATAGATGCTTTGTAGTTAATCTACATCTCGGTTGATATTTAAAATAATAGTCATTTTTGGAAACAGTCTTCCTAATAATATGTGCATGGTAAAGTTGTAAATAATGATATAGCGATTTTGTTGTACTATTTAACTAGATTTAGAATTTTAAGGAAATTAATATTACTTTTCTAGCAATAGAAATATGCATTTATAATTGGTTTTTTTTATTATATTTCTTTTTCTTTCATTTTGTTCTTAAAAATTTGCATAAAATATATTATTATCAAAAAATATTTTAATCAAAAGATAGTTCTAGTTTTTCCATCGGTTTAGTAGTGTGTTTATTCTTAAACTGCGATTGACTGCGGCCAACATTTAATAAAGTTTTGTTTTGTTTGATAAAAATAGTAACCAAAATAAAAATATTTTTTTCTCAAAAACTATCTTATTATTAATTAATTAAAATATTTGTAAGTATGAATGACACACAAGATCCCTCGTCTGCCTTTCGGCATGACATTGAATACATAAGAAAAATAATAATTTATATGCATTGAAAAATTAGTTTTAGCATTTAAATGTATTTATAAAAAGTTATTGCATCACTGAAAATTAATTTAATTAAAATTAATTACTAAACACTTTTATAATTAATTAAACTACAAGTTGAAATATATCTAAGTATTAGAAATTATTCAAGTTGAAAAGTAATGTACTTTTATTTTGCTATTCATTTAAATAAATAATGCAATTGAGACTATCGAGACGCAATAAAAAAGAATTTAAACTTTATTTTAATTTTTATTGTTGAGTCGTACAGTGAGTTTAGTGTTTATTCTTTGTGTTTTATTTTTTGTTGTTTGTAAGTTAATTCAAAATGGAAATAGAAGGTGATCACGATAAAACACCGAGTTGGTTGACAAAGGAATATTTAGAGAATTTACTACGACTGCAATTTAAAGATGATAAATTACAAATTAAAGAGCTCAGCATAGTACCAGCTACAGGTAAAGGAGAGCATTATGGGAGTGTCATGGTGAGAACAAAAATTGGTTATATTCTATTAAGTGACAATGAAACCCAGTTTTTATCGTTAATCGTAAAAACCACTTATGAAGACGAGGTAACAAGTAAATCTCTGACCGAATTTAATGTTTTCGATTGTGTGAGATAACGCAGTTTAGTAAATTTTTGCCAACTTTTCATGAATTGTTGAGTGCCGTTGGTGATAATACTAAACTTGCAGCCAAATCTTTTCATATAGATTTTCAAACAAAATCACTTTTCTTAGAGGATTTAGGTGCTCTTGGCTATCGAAATTCTAATCGGGTGGTAGGCATGGATATAGTTCATGCTAAAATGCTGATTTCAAAAATTGCAAGACTTCATGCTGCTTCCGTTATTCTGTATAGTCAGGATAATACAGTGTTTAAAAATTTCAACAAGGGGCTTTTCAATCGTAAGGTCACTATATTTAATTCTTATTTTGAAGCTTATTTGGTAGCGGCCATTGATCAAATATCTCAATGGGGCACTATGTATGACAAATATGTTCAAAAATTATTAAAATTACAAAAAGTGTTTATTGAAAAGGCAACTGCTTTGTTCGATTTAAATGAAAATAATTTCCATGTACTTAATCATGGGGATCTTTGGACAAATAATATGATGTTTTTATATAAAGATGAGCAGCCGATTGATGTTTTGATGGTCGATTTTCAACTTTCATCATGGAATTCGCCGGTTTTTGACTTAATTTATTTTTTTAACACTTCGTTACATGAGGACATACGAGAAACAGGTCAGGATGAATTAATTCAATTTTATCATGAAAATTTAGAAGGAACATTACGTAAACTAAATTACCGCGGAAAAATAATAGCGCTTGCAGAACTGCAGCAACAATTTAAAGAGAAGCAACTATTTGGTAGTATTTACAAATTATTTGATTAAAAGGAAAATACAATTTAAAGTTTTATTTCAGAATTTATCGCCGGATTTCTAATTCGTCCCTTAACAATTGAGGATAGACGTATCTTGATTTAAGGACAATGCTAAACATAGATTCAAAAGAATGTATTGAATATCGTCAATTTTTGTATACAAACGAAAAATTAATTAAAATTATGAAATCAATGTTGCCAAGATTAGACAAAAACGGTGTATTAGATTTGTAAATTAATTAAATACTTAACTATGTTAACCAACTAAAATAAACTATAGGGACAATTTCTTGTGTGTTATATAATAATAGTTTATATTAATGTTATTAATAAAAAATGACGAAAAAAATAATTTAAATAGTTAGGATCTAACTTATATTTGTTTGAAATAAATAAATTATAAAATGTAATTTTTAAATCCTTTTCAATATACTTCGCTAGTGTAATTGGGTTGACATATAATCAAAAAAAAAAATCTATATTAAAAATAACAATAGATATTTGAAAATTCAGAAACATCTTACCGAAGTTATGATAGTTTGATTTAAAACCGTTAGAAAAAATTATAACGATCCAAAAATTTCAGCTGCAAAATTGGAAAAGAAACCATTTGGTAATATTTTTGAGTTATTTTATTAGAAAATGCAAAAAAGTACAAAACGATTTATGACTAATATTATAATCAACAGGATACTCATTGATCAGATATTCATATTAGTTTAAAAAATTTTCAGGTCTTGCAGATAATATTTGATTTGTACTGATAAAAGGCATTTACCATTTTAGGTTGGTATTGTCGTGACATTGACCTTTTATTTACCTATTTTCATTATTTATAAATATTATTAAATATATTAATATTATATCTTTTTACTTAACTTTATTTTATACTTCTCCATGTCAGATAGGTTTTACATATCGCCGAGTATAGTGCAAATTACATATGCTTATAACAATTTGAAAACAAAACTACGCATGAAAATCACATAAAGCTTTAGTAAAATTAATCTACATGACTTAACACAAATAATGCATTCATTGATAATAAAATAAACACCACAAATTCATAACTAAAAGTAATAAAAAAGGTGAATGATTCTCATCTTCATAATTAAAAGCAATAATTCGATGGTAGTTAATAAATTACAATTAGAATGCAATGGGTTAATAGATCTAGATATACATAGGTACATAGGATTTTGTAGAACAATGAAAAATCTAGCACAAGCCAAAAATAAAATTTTTGTACTAACCAAAATAAACATATTTTCATAATAATTTAACTTGTGTGTTTTATTTTTTTTTAATTTTCATAATTTACTTAATTTTTCTTCCTCTAAAATAGTTTTTCTAAAACTGAGAGTGACGGCTCTCTCACAAACTGTGCAATATTATAATATTTGATTAAAAATAACAACTAAAAAAAATGATATTTCATTCAGGAGCTCTCTTCTGCCTTAATTTTTTTACTAATTTTTTTAAAAAACAAATAAACTAATACTGTTCTAAAGCCTTTAAATAAAACTACTATGAAATAGTTAGTCTCAAAAGACTTCAAGTTAATATATTTAATTCTAGCATATAAAATTTTTCAAGTAGTGATATTTTAGAAGCACTTAAGAATCGTCTATATGCTAACATGACATTGGATATATAAGAAAAATAATATTTTAAAAGTGGTAAAAGACAGATTTTTGCTATTATTGAACCACTGCAAATCGTCTTGTCTGAAAAAAAATTACTTCAATCTAAACACATATACAATTTATAATACAACAACTTAAAATTTATAAATAATATTCATATAAGATAAAATAAAATTAAAGTGGCAGTGAATTGTAGTACTTTATGTTATGCCATTCATTTAAATAAATAGTATAATTGAGGCTTTATTAATAATAAAAATATTAATAAAAATAAATAAATTATTTATAAAAATAATATTTTCTTAGGTGCAATCATTCTCAATTCTCATTTTATTTAATCAATTATTATCTTCTTTTTTTTTTTGTTGGTTTTATTTATCTATAAATATATGTTACAAATAGTAAATAGACTTTATTTTAATTCACTTTGTTGTGTCGTTCAGTGATTTTAGTGTTTATTCAGTGATTGTTTGAAAGTTACTGTCGTCATTTTATAATGGAAGTAGAAGACGATCATGATAAAACGCCGAGTTGGTTGACCAAGGAATATTTAGAAAATTTACTACGATTGCACTTCAAAGATGATAAATTACGAATTAAAGAACTCAGTATAGCACCAGCCACAGGCAAAGGAGAGCATTATGGAAGTGTCATGGTCAGAGCGAAAATTAGTTCTTTTGGCTCAAAAAACAATGAATCGCAGTCTCTATCGCTTATTATAAAAACTACTTACGAAGACGAGTTTTCGAGTAAAACTCTGACTGAATATAACGTTTTTGATTGTGAAATAACGCAGTTTAGTAAATTTTTGCCAACTTTTCATAAAATGTTGAGTGCTGTCGGTGACACTACTAAACTCGCTCCCGAAGCTTTTCATATAGACTTTCAAACAAAATCACTATTCTTAGAAGATTTGTGTGTTCTTGGCTATCGAAATGCAAATCGGGTGTTTGGCATGGATTTAGTTCATGCTAAGATGTTAATGTCAAAAATTGCAAGATACCATGCCGCTTCCGTTATTCTGCATAGTCAGGATAATGCAGTGTTTGAAAATTTTGATAAAGGGATGTTTAATCGTAAGGTCACTACTTTTAATACTTTTTTTGAAGCAAATTTGGACTCAACAATTGATCAAATATCTCAATGGGGCACTATGTATGACAAATATGTTCAAAAACTATTGAAATTACAAAAAGTGTTTATTGAAAAGGCAACTGCTTTGTACGATTTAAGTGAAAATAATTTCCATGTACTTAACCATGGCGATTTATGGACAAATAATATGATGTTCATTTATAAGAACGAGCAGCCAATCGACGTTTTAATGGTCGATTTTCAAACTTCATTGTGGAATTCGCCAGTATTAGATTTAATTTATTTTTTTAACACTTCGTTACAAGAGGATATACGAGAAACAGCTCAGGATGAATTAATTCAATTTTATCATGAAAATTTAGAAGACACATTTCGTAAACTAAATTACCGCGGAAAGATAATAACTCTCCTTGAACTGAAGCAAGAATTTAAGAAGAAGCAACTATTAGGTATATAAAACAAAAAATATTATTTTATTAAAAAATTAAATATAATTTATGTTTTAGAACTTATTTTTGCATTTCTCATACGTCCTTTAATGATTGAGGATGAGCGTCATATTGATTTAACCACAATGATTAAAACCGAATCCAAAGAAAGTCTTGAATATCGCAAATACTTGTATTCCAAGGAAAATATTATTAAAACTGTAAAATCAATGTTACCACGTTTTTATACACAGGGCGTTCTTGATTGTTAAATTTTTAAGAACTAGCTTATGTTTGCTATAAATAAATTAATTAAAACAAATGCTTAATTTTTTATTTTAAATTAATTTGAATATGATTTACTGGGGTAATGGGAAGGTTATACAATTGAGAAAAATTTCAGCTTATAATTCAATTATTAAAATAAACTTTTACTAAAAGTTCAATTTTACCATAAACGCGAAAATTAATCAAACGACGCCGTATTAAAACTACATGAAAATATTTCCATTATTATGCCATAATAATAAAATTAAAAGTTTATAGCTAGTCAGTTAATTCATCATAATGAATAAACAATATTTAAGAAATTTAAAAAAAGCTCACCTAAGTATTGATTTGTTGTATTTTAAAGAATAAATTCTTCAAGATTTTAATTCTTGTTTATCAAGTTAATAACCAAAAATCTTTATGCAAAATTATCACAAATCGATTAACATTTCTGAAATAATTTTATCAAAATAAAAAATAAAAGTTATTTTTATAATTATTAAGTTTCCTTGAAATAATTAAAGAATTAAATAATAAAATACTAGAAAATTATATTATTGAAAATAAAATTAACTACTAAATAAATAACATAATATTGATATTGTTTTTAATTATAAAACAAATGTTTTCATAATTTAAAAAATAATTAAAATTGGAAAACATTTTATTTTATAGTGCACAGTACGTTTTTGATTATCATATTTTTAAACAACATATGTATGTATATAAGGAAATGATTTCTTTGCATCTAGGTCTATAGTAATATTTCAAGTAAGATAATCATTTCAATTAAATACGTGCTGGTTAAGTGTTTTTTTTATTTCTAAAATATTTCTGAAAATATAAATAACAAAAATGCCTCAAAATAATTGTGCTAATGAAACACCGTCATGGTTAACCGTTGAATATATTGAAGAAGTTTTACAAAATTACAAACAGGATAAACGTATTAAAGTGAAGAAGATACACGTTCGACCAGCATCGGCTAAAGGTGAAAATTATGCAAGCATCATGTATCGTGTCAGTGTTGTTTATGCTAGCATTGAAACGGTAACTTAACCAATCATAATTTCCTTATTGTGGATTAATTTTATACAATATATGTACTTTTAACAGGAGAATAAGCGGAATACAATTTCATTAATTATCAAAACAGAACTCAGTGATAAACATTTGAGTGCAATTTTACAAGAGTACGAACTCTGTGATCATGAAATGCAAATGTATCGAGATATATTACCCGAATTTAAAAAAATGATTAATCAAAACAATAATAATAATAAGAGTACATCGTCACGATTATTTCCTGACACAGTCTATGTTGATTATAATAATAATGTAATTATATTAGAGGATTTAGTGGAATTAGGTTTTGTTATGGCCGATCGCTCGGATGGTTTGGATTTGATACATGCGAAAATGGTTTTAGTAAATTTAGCTAAATTCCATGCGGCCTCAATAGTAGCGAATGAGAAGCAACCAAATATTTTTAAAAATTTCAATACGGGAATGTTTAATCGAAAAACATCTGGCTTAAGTCCGTTTCATTTGAACAATCTTGATGCGTGCGCCAATCAAATTGCTGAATGGGGTGGTAATTATAAATACTATGCGGATAAACTAAGAAATATGAAGGGAACTCTGATTGAAAATGCAATAAAGGTATTTGATTCGAACGAAGGTGACTTAGTGGCTCTACTACATGGAGACTTATGGGTGAACAATGTGATGTATAAGTACAACAAGGATAACCAACCGGAGGATGTTGTGATTGTAAAAGTGTTTTTATTAAATTATTTTTTTCCAATCTATTTGTGTCATTTTTGTTTAAGGTTGATTTTCAATTTTGTTGCTGGGCATCACCGACAATTGACGTCATTTATTTCCTAAATACTTCATTAAAAGACAATTTACGTGCCAACAATCAAGACGAATTAATTCAACATTATTATATACATTTGGTTGAAGAATTAAAAAAATATAATTTTAAAGGGAAAATACCTTCACTGTTTGAATTTCATATTCAAGTTTTGGCAAAAAGTTATTACAGTAGGTGTTTTTTTATTATTTATTATGATTACCGTAATATGCCCATGATATATTGTTCTATTCTTAGGCTTTGTTACCGCCGTCCTAATTCTACCAGTGATGATGAATAAAACGGTGAAAGGTGATTTTCAGTCATTAATTGGTAGCGACGAGCACGCTTTTCAATTTAAACGAGAATTATTTAAAAATGAAAAGTTCCAAGAGATTTTAAAACGTCTGCTTCCAATTTTAGATCAAAAAGGTCTATTAGATTGTTAACTTATCAAAAGAACATTAACTATTTATTTATCTATTTATATTTGCACAAAAGCACAAAATTTAAATTTAATAAATGATAAAAATAAATTCTTTAAAAATTAAAAATCATTTAATTGAAAAAAAAAAACATTATAATAATAATAAACAAATGTTTTTATGATAAAAATATTTAACATTAAAAAAAATTAAAATAATAATATAAACAAAGACTGATAGCATACGTTAGGTTATAAATAACATAGTCATGTTAAATCAGCAAAATAAAATTATTTACAATAAAAAAAAACACAATTCAAATAAAGAAAACAAGAAAAAAATAATTATTTGCTATGAAAACATTTTTATTATAAATTGAGCAGATTTTTTATTATTAGTTTTTAGTATATCTAAAGCAGTACTGACAGATGATACGAATTCGAATAAATAAAAATTTAAATTAATCAAACGCTAAAATGTCGAGTGAAAAGGTAATAGAACAAGTGGAAAGTGAAAAAAGTGAAATACCAAAATGGTTAACAAAGGAATATTTAGAGAATTTATTACGATTACATCACAAAGATAGTGAATTTCAGATTCAAAATATGACAATTAAACCTGCAACAGCTGTTGGTGAACATTATGCTAGTATAATGGTTCGAATAAATATTGATTATAATATAACAAATAATAAAGATTGTGAGGAAGAAAATGTGAATAATGTTTCATTAATTGTTAAAACAACGTTCGAGGACGATACTCTCCAAAAAGCTCTCGAAGAAGGTGATGTTTTTAAACTTGAGATAATTCAATATGATCAACTGTTACCAATGTTTCATCAATTATTAAATACTGTCGATGATAATACAAAACTATCGCCAAATATATTTCATATAGACAAGCAAAAGCAAGCAATAATATTAGAGGATTTAATAGTGTCTGGTTTTAAAAATGCTGATCGTACAAAAGGCGTAGATTTACTCCATGCTAAAATGGTGATCACAAAATTAGCCAAGTTACACGCAGCATCTGTTATTTTGTATGAAACACAAGAAAAAACCTTTTCGCAGTTTAAGAAAGGAATATTTAATAAAGATGTTACCAATTTTAATGATTTTTTCGAAACAAATATGAATTCTGCAATTGACCAAATATCACAGTGGGAAGAACCATATCAAAAATATGCAAATAAATTAAAGAAATTGGTAAATAATATGATGGATTATTGTTGTGAAACATTTCAAACGGATGAGACTAATTTCAATGTTTTAAATCATGGTGATTTGTGGGTGAATAACATAATGTTTAAATACGAAAATGAGATTCCAGTTGACGTTTTATTAGTTGATTTTCAAATTTCCTGGTGGAATTCCCCAGTTATGGATTTAATTTATTTTTTCCATACTTCATTACAAGATGATCTTCGTGAAATTGCTCATGACGAATTAATACAATTTTACCATGTTAATTTAGTGGAATCATTAGCAAAATTGAATTACACTGGCAAAGTGCCAACCCTACATGAACTTCAAATTGAATATCTAAAAAAGCAGTTTTATGGTAGAAATTAATTGTATTTACAAAAATTTTATTGTATTATTAATATTTTTATTTATTTACAGCGATTATAGTTGTTTTTGTAATATTACCAATTATCTTAGAAGATCGTGTACGTGTTGACATGAGTGTACTAATGAATTCATTATCTGAAGAGAGTATTAAGTTTCGAAAATTTATTTACTCAAATGAAAAATTTATAAAAATAATAAAATATTTACTACCGAAGTTAGACCAAAGAGGATTATTGGATTGTTGTTAATGATAATTTCAAAAAATAGAGTATTATAATTTGTTTATTCTTTAAAAAAAAAATTAGTTTTTAAATTAAAATAATATGAAAATAGTTATTCAAGGTTATACAAGTATAAATAGAATTCAACATCGCAAAATTAGTCAAGCAATTACATACTAGGGTTTTATATATCATTATTTATTAACAACAATAATTATTGTAACATTTAAATGTAGTTTATACAAAAAAAAACACATAATAATAGTTTATTCATTAAATAATATATTGTTATCCGGAAGTAAATTATGTTATTAATTAATTAAATACAACAAAAACAAACCTTGACATCTTGAAAAATAAAAATAATTTAATAAATTACTTATTTTTTAGTGTTAAATTTTTCTATATGGTGCTTAACTAATGTTCTGACAAACTGTTTAGTACTTTTCATTATTAAAATACGACCAAAAATACCTGATTACCAATATCAAAAGGAGTTTAATTCATTTTATAGAATTCTATAATTTAATTTTTGTTATAGAATTATAGCCATTTCATTATAGAATAAAAGTATTTCATAATTCAAATTATCAGTAAAGACAACACAAATAAAGATTGTTCAAAATTTAAAAAAATATTAATTAAAGTAAAAAGAAATTAAATTATTTATTAAATAAAAATATATGTAATTGTATAATTGTAACATTAAAAAACATATGAGTAGTAAATTTTACCGAATATTAGACTGTTTATAAAATTATTGATAAGAAGTTGATGCAACAATGGCAAAGTAGTATAAAACAGCAATAAAATACCTAATATAGTTGCTCTATAGTTTATAATTGAAACCCTATTTATATTTGTAAAATACTAATTATATTAGTATATAATTATCAATTGCCGTTAATTAATAAATTCATATTTATCTATATTTATTTTTGTTGACAAAAGTGCAGAAATATAAGTAGATGTAGATAAGTAAAATAAACATTTATAGCACTCATTAATTAAAGTGGATTTTTAAAGTGAATGATTCTGTAATTGCACAAATATTAAAAATAAAATATTAAGGAAAATAATTTACTTTAATTACTATAATTAAAACAAATATGTATACCATTTTTGTAATACTGTACGGACACTATTGATTGTATTAATAATTAACATAAACAATAATGTAAAAACTATTTCAATATTTGCATGCAACAATTCAAACATCTCCGGTGTAAAACGAGTATTAATTAAATAAACAATTTAATTAATTATGATTACTTCTGAATATAATTAATAATTAATTATTTGTTGTATAAATATAACTTTATTTAATTATTTACTGTTTTATAAAATTTACGTTAATATTTAAAATAATCATGATTTTTTTTGTCCTATTTGACAGATAATTGCGAGTACTCGATGTCAAAATTATTGTTTACATTTATAATTTATTTCAACAAATAGAAAAAAATTTTATTAATGATAATTGTGATATCAATATACTAAAATTAACTACAGTATTGTCACACTTATATAAATGTCAAATATTTAGTATAAATGCATAGGAGTAGAGTAGAGTTATACATTAAGGTTTTAGTAAATCCAATAAGTAATAAATAAAATTTTTAAGCAAGACACATAATATTCTTACTCATAGTACTAGTTATCCAATGGTCCGCGATTTTTACTGGGCAAAGAACTACCTTTGTAATATTAACAAATTATATTTTTATCAATAAATCTTCTAGATAATTATAATTTAAAAATAATTATGATAAATAAATAATGCTTCTTGTTATGACAATTTATCTCCATAAACACTTTTGGCAACAAATATTGAATCAAATATTTTAGTGTAATATTAAGGACAGCAAAATTGGACATTGCAATAAAAAGGTGGGTTTTGGGATATTCATATGATATTGAGATTTGCTTTAAAGAAATATTTGTTTTATCTCAGCAGATATATTTCATAAACTTGTTGCATTGCTCAACGTTGGTTTAAACTAGTTACTTACGTTTTCTAGCTTTTCGCTTCTACAAAATACTTTCTTTACTTGCCGAATCAGCTTCGAATCATATAAGACATTTATTGATGCCCCAGGTGTCAAAAGTTGAATGGCTTAACGAGGTGTCAAAATTTAAATGGCTTAACGAATACGAAAGGAGCCAACAATTACTAATTATAAGTAACCGTTTAATTTTTTCATTGCTTCTTCGACTAAATGAAACAATAAATGACGTTATTACATTAATTAATTATTAATTTTTTTTCAATCGCAGTAACTTATTATATTAATAAAAAATTATTTATTAGCACTTTTGTATTCGCTAGGCTTGCAATAGCTTTCAAATGAAAACCGACTCACAATAAATAAAATAATATATAGTATTTAATATAATACATACTTAAATAATCGGGTTACATTATCGGGACACCACTATGTATTTAATAATTTATTTTAATTGTGATTAATTCTTTTTGGAGGTCATTGTATATGATAAAAAGATATTAAATGAAGTTAGGCAGCTGTTAGTAATACAGAAATATTAAATTTAGTCATATCTGTAACATTGTATGATATTCAATGATTATATAATATAAATAATTTAAAGTGAGTGGGAAAATAAACCTTTTTAAAAAATGCAAACGAAAAATAGTGATGATGAAAAATTGGAAACACCCAGTTGGTTGACAAAAGAATATTTAGAAAATAAACTTCAATTACATTACGCGGATACAACATTAAAAATTAAAGATTTATTTATTCAGCCGGCAACGGCGAAGGGAGAACATTATGCTAGTGTCATGTTTAGAACGAAAATTAACTATGTTCAAAGTAATGATGATGAAATAAAATCAGTTTCATTAATTGTAAAAACAACTTTTGAAGATGAATCAGCTAGTCAACAATTAGATGATTATGATGTTTTTAATCTAGAAATTTTGCAATATACTCGTATTTTGCCAGCATTTCATAAATTATTGCAGAATTCTGGAGACACAACCAAATTATCAGCATACGCAATTCATACAAATTTAAAGAATAAATCACTGATTTTAGAAGATTTATCAGTTTTAGGCTATTCAAATCCCGATCGTGTTAAAGGTGTAAATTTTGAGCATGCAAAATTATTAATTACCAAAATATCAAAATACCATGCCGCCTCTGCGGTTCTTTACGAGAATAACAAATCAAATTTTCAATACTTCGACAAGGGTATGTTTAATAGAAAATCAACAGCGTTTAACAGTTTCTTTGAAGCTAATTTTGAGTCCGTTATCCATGCAATAACACAATGGGGACCAGAATTTCAAAAATATAATGAAAAACTAAAGAATTTAAAAGATGTTTTCATTGAAAAAGCTACCAAAATATTTGATTTGAATAAAAATAATTTTAATGTCTTAAACCATGGTGATTTGTGGAGCAATAATACAATGTTTCGTTACGAAAATGAGAAACCTATTGATGTTTTGATTGTTGACTTTCAATTATGTTGCTGGAATTCTCCTGTATTCGATTTAATTTACTTTTTTACAACGTCTATAGAGGATGAACTCAGAGATACTGCTACAAGTGAATTAATACAGTTTTATCATAAACACTTAGTTGAAACATTGCAGAAGTTAGACTACACTGGTAAAATCCCAACACTTCATAAACTTCAGATACAATTATTGGAAAAACAATTTTATGGTAATAAATCAATAAAATTTAATTAATAAAAATCCTTTAACAATAATTTTTTTTTAAATATTTATTTCAAATAGAATTTGTCGTTGCCTTTCTATTGCTGCCAATTATGTTGGAAGATCGTATACGTGTTGATCGTAGTACACTTTTTGATATAAATTCTAAGAAAAATTTAAATTATCGTAATTTTATTTATTCAAATGAAAAATTAACCAAAATTCTAAAAAAATTATTACCAAAGTTAGATCAAAAGGGTTTACTAGATTGTTGATTACATACTTCTCAATTTAAAAAAGAGTATCATGCTAGCTGAGCGCAAATTTTAATGATGCATGTTATTTATTTAACTAATTTTAAAAGTGATAACATTGTAAATTTTTAATAAATAATATATTATTTATTAATAAAAATGTCAAATGTTAAATTAATATTATCAATTGTTTTATTATTTGTTATGTTATAAATGCCTTAATAATCTTTAATTCATTTTTTATTATAAAACAATATTAGAAACTGAAAAACTATTGGCAAACATAAAATAACTGTAAACGCCTTTAAAAATATAATTCAGAGGTCGACAAAATATGGCCCACGGAACAAATCTGGTCCATATGTCCAGCTCGCACTTTGTTATTGTTTTTTAAATGTAAAAGTAATGTTGTAATAAATCTAAAAACAAAATATGTATATTTTTATTTCTAAAATTATTTTCTTAAATCTAGAATTGTTAATAAAAACTGTTAATCAAATTTCTTCGAATCTACTATCTGCCCCGACATGCCTAAATAATTTTATCTTTACCTGGCTTTTAAAAAAAACTCTGTCGACCACTGTGAGAAAACATTAATTTTTATTTATATTAACATTAAGAATAACTTTATGATCTTCGTGGTAACAATATGCGTTTGTTTTACTACAAATATTAAAGAATATTTATGAATAAAATCATAATTACTAGCTTTAATTCTGAATGAAATTAAAAGTACATTGTTCTATGGCATACATTACGTGTCTATTATTTATCAATACTAATATCTGTTCACAAGAACTTTTTAAGAGAAAACTTTAAACTTCTCATCGCGTATTGATATAACTCATTTTAGCGGTAACATACACATTAAACAAGGTAAATAAAAACAAATGCTTTTCATTTTTAGCAGCAATATTAAACAAATATTCTATATTTAATGTTAAAAAATTCTTTAGTATACATAAAAATACTAATAATTTAACATTTAACTAAAATATTATAGTTAATTTATCTACAACTTTATACAAAATTTAACAATAAAGCATCTTATTTAATTACAATAACCTGTGAAAAATAAAAATTTATTTACTTATAATAAATGCTGAGTTGTTAAAAGCAATGTACACGCTGTACAGTAATATTAAACAAGTATGTATTTGCATAATTACAAAAACAAAAATGCTTTATTTTGTTTTCTTCTAACACTTGTTACATAATATTGTAGCACGTTTTCTTATTATTAAGGTTTTTATTTCATATTAAATTTATTATATTATATTATGTATAAATCACACATACCTGTACATATGTTTTTTAGTATTTATAGTATTTATATTATTTATTCGGTTTAAAAGCATAAATATTGTATAAATTTGAATAAAAAATAAAGCAGGTTTTTTTTTTGCTTTTGAACAAAAATTTTTATTTAAAATTAAACAGCTTACGAACGATCAATTAAAGCTTCCCACCATTTCACTATATCGAATGCATTGAAGTAAATTTATACATTTACAATCATAGAATCAACGAAATAAATTTATTATTATTTTTTTGTTAGTCTTTAACAAAACGTTCATCAAGTAAGTGAGCTTATTTCAATAATTATTGCGTTTTGTTTTGTTTTGTTTTCGTTTTGCATTTATTTATTTTCTTAATAAAATGACAGACACAATAGATCCACAAAATGAATACAAATGTCCTGAATTTATAAATGCCGATTTAATAAGAAAAATAGTTAAAAATTATTTATTAAATAAAAATGTTAAAAATGATTTTATTGTAAATAGTTATAATGTGAATAAAGCAACAGCCAAAGGTGATAATTATGCTAGTACATTGTTACGTGTATCATTTAACTATAAATTAATTAATAATAAATTAACGGATGAGGAATGTCATAGTGATTCTGTTATATTAAAAGCGAGAGTTAATGATCCATTGATGGAGGAAATTATGGCTGAATTTAATATATTCCAAAGAGAATCAACTGTGTATAAAGATATAATGGCTGAGTGTTATGAAACTCTAAAAGTCATTGATGATAATACTGTGTTTGGGCCCAAGTAATAAAAAACATTTATTAAAATATTAAATATGGTTTTTCTAAATTATTATTACTGCTTTTGCAGATTAATTTATATTGATGATATGGCAATTGTACAGGAAGACTTAACTAATTATGGTTATCACACAATGAATCGAAAAAATGAGCTAACTATGCAACAATGTGAAATAATATTGAAAAAAATTGCAATTTTTCATGCTGTCACGGCCGTAGTACATGACAGTGTAATATTATATATATTTTTTATTTATTTATTTTTTTTTTATTAGATTCTAATTACTAAAATTATTTCTGTATTGTAGAGACCAAATATATTTAAATATCATAAAATTGGTAATATATCAAAAAAACATACACCATTTCATGTATTATTTGAAAATACATCAAAGTCATGTTTAAAATTTGTACGATCGCAGCCCGATTTAGCAATGTATGGTGATCATTTAGAGAAATAT
Source organism: Ptychoptera contaminata (assembly GCA_963942525.1). NCBI lineage: Eukaryota > Metazoa > Arthropoda > Insecta > Diptera > Ptychopteridae > Ptychoptera > Ptychoptera contaminata. Next base: position 16,608,295 of record OZ012639.1, on the reverse strand, counting down.
ATAGAAAATATTATTGATAAGGAAATAAATGTGTTTACATCAAATAAAGATAAATTTAACTGTTTAAATCATGGTGATTTATGGATAAATAATATTATGTTTAAATTAGATGAATCTAAGGAGAATGTCGAAGATGTATTATTGGTAAGTTAAACATTTTTTTTTTAATTATTAGTTACACTACAATTACAATAATAATAATAACTGTGTCAACAATAGCTATAATATTGGCAATAATTCATGCATGCAGTAGTTGCATTATTATAAAAATATTTTTAATTATTTTAATAATTTTATTATATTAATTTTATTAATATTATTATTAATTATTTTCAGGTTGATTATCAGGAAGGCTTTTATGGTTCACCTGGAATTGATTTAACATACTTTATATATACATCATGCAATACTGATAAGGATAATATAAAACAAATTTTATCATTTTATCATAAACATTTATCAGAAACACTATTAAAATTGAAATATATTCACAAAATACCAACATACGATGATATTTATAATGAATATTTAAATAAAATTAATCATGGTAAGGGATATATAATTTTGTTTTTTTATTATTATTATTATTATTATTATCTATATTATTATCAAAATTATAATTTTAACAATAATTTATAAAGACACCACCATGAAAATGTATTCCATATTTATGGATTAAACGATTTTTGTTATCAGTAACATTTCTGATATGTTGCTTTATGCAATGAAATAAATTTAAAATTATTATGTCATTATTGTTATAATTAATTTATTTTCCTTTAGGTATTATAAACACAATTTGCTTAGTGCCGATTTTAATAATGGAAAATACAGAGTATGCTGACGCAATGTACTTTATTGGTGAAAGTGATGAATTTATACCAGTTCGTGATCAAGTATATAATAATCCAAAATATGCGAACATGTTAAGAAAAGTATTACCAGAATTTGTTAAAAATGGATGGCTTTAATTAATTAATTGTTTACGTTTATATTTTTATTAGTTAACTATTTACTTAGTTTTTTGTTTTTATATGTATCAAGTGTGTTAATTATAATAATAATAAAAATAATACTAATAGCAAAATTAAAAAAAAATTTTTTTTTTGGTAATTATCTAAATTGAAGGTAAATTTATAATTTTACGGCAAAACAATTAACTTATTATGTCATATTACATTTCATTAATTCGTTATCAATTCTGTACAGTTATATTTTTTTTTCTTTCCAAAATAAATGATATGATAAAAATAGATTTCTAAAACAAATTGATAACGATAAAATAGTCGGTATTTATTTAACTAAATAAGAAAAATAATTATTTATATTTTAAATCAAAATGTAAAAAATTGTAATCTAATTTTTTATCATAAATACTTAAAAACAAAAATCACTTTGGTTTTTGTAACGACTACTGTCATGCCGATTGTTTATCACTGCCATCTGTGTGTGCTTGTCTGACTACTTTGTAGCATAAATAAAAATAAAAAAAACTTTATTTTAATTTTTTTTTTTTGCATTTAAATCAAAGAGAATAAGTTTTATCAAAAATTAACAAAATTTTATTACTCTTTTAGAAAATAACATAATGATAATAGTAAACAAATCCATATAAACAAATAATCAAATAAATGTCTTATCTAACCCTGGGATTTGGATTGTTTTTTTTTTTTATCAAAAATGTTATTATTTTTAACTTTGAACAAGCTAATTTACATAAATAATATAAATACAAATAGCATTAATTTACCATGAAAAAAATACAAATTTAAATACCATGAATGAAAATAATTTATCATAATATTAATAAGAAAAATTAAGTTAATAACACATTTGCATGTAAAAATGTTGAATATATATTGTATTGTCAGTGCAGCATACATATTAACGCGGGTGTGTGAGTTTTGTTTTTTATATTTTTATTTCATCATTTAAGTGTCACATGTTGATGGTGGCGCGCTGATAGCAAAAGAGATACTTAGTCTACACTATAGACAATTATAATCTATTTTTTTCTTTCGTATTTAACATAAAATAGATAAACTTTTTTTTATTTTTTAAACAGTAATTTAAAATTAAAAAAAAAAATCCAACAATTTATTAGTTAGTTATTGTTAATTGGTTGTTAAGCATCGTTTAATTTTTATATTCTTTCAATATAATTAATTCGTTTTGAACAAACAAACAAGAAATAAATACTAACAAAATATGTGTGATTTAGTCGTTGATAGTGCAAACACAGTTCAACAAAAAGAAATTAGTGATAGCTTGAAAAATCGTTATCCATGGATAACCAAGGAATTATTGAAAAATGTCATTAAAGAAGAATATCAACATGATATAATAACCGAAATTCAAAGTTTTAGTTTAGAGCAAGCGGTTGGCCGTGGTGAAAATTATTCAAGTGATTTATTACGTGTTCGCGTTAATTACTCAGTTGGATTTGAAGATGAGGAGGGCAGTCAAAATTATATTATCAAAACTGGCCTAGAAAATGCAGAAATGGAAGATATTTTAGAGAAATACGATATTTTTTATCGTGAAGTCATTGTTTTTGGTGATATTTTACCAAAAATTGAAGATCTTTTATATGCAGAAAGTGATGACACAAAATTTGCTCCAATGTATGTTATTTCAAATTTCCAAATTTTCAACAATTATCTATTCATTTTGTATTTTATTTAGATGTTACGCACAAACAATGAAACCTAATAAGTACCTGATATTTGAAGATTTAACTAAAGACGGCTATGTCAATGTTGACAGGAGAGTTGGATTAGATTATCAACATCTTAAAATGGTGCTAACAAAATTAGCAAAGTGGCATGCGGCCTCAGCAGTTCTATACGAAAATGTAAGTTAATATTTAATTAAATTCGAATATTTTAGAATAATTATTGTTCGCTGATTTAAGGAAAATTCAATAATGAAACACCATTTACATGGCAATATCACAAAGGACGTCGAACACTTTTATCCATTATTTAAAAATAGTGTAATTTCGTGTGCAGACATAACAAAAACATGGCCAGGCTATGACAGTTATGCGAAAAAATTATATAAATTAGAAAAAAGTATTATAGAGAAAGGTTGTGATGTATACACACGTGATATAAATGGTTTTAATGTACTCAATCACGGTGATTTATGGATTAATAACATAATGTTTAAATATAATAAGGAGAATAAACCGATAAATGTACTTATGGTAAAAGGAAATTGTGTTAAAAAGTTGCATTTAGTTTAGTTACATTATAATTTAATTTTTTGTTTCGTAGATTGATTTTCAGGCTGGCTATTTTGGTTCACCAGGTATTGATTTGAGTTATCTTTTATATACATCATGTAGACTGGGTATTAAAGAAGAAGAATGGGATTATTTATTACAACACTATCATGTTGAGCTCAAGAGCACCTTAGATAAACTGGAATATAAGAAGAAGATACCAAGCCTTACCGATATTCATGTTGAATTATTAAAAAAGGGAATGAATGGTATAAATTATTTACAATAATATTAGATGAAAAGGCAAATTATGTATTTTTTATTTATTATAGGTGTAATGTTTTCATTATTTTTAATACCAATACGCTTGTTAGAGGATGTTACAAATGCTGATCTGACGTGTTTACTAAAAACTGATGAAAAGGCTAAACAATTCCGCGAAACGTTATTCAGTGCACCTAAATATAAAAATTATATGACATATTTACTTGATTATTATGACCGTAAAGGATTTTTAAATTAATTTTAAATTTATTTAAATTGATAATTGACAATAAAAAATGATAAATATGTCAATTAGCAGTTTACTGGCGCCATCACAATGTTGGAACAAAAAATAGCGAGCTTTTCTTTTGGTTTGTTTTTCTTACCCAGAAGAAATATTTACCAATTATTATTTCATTAAAATAAACTGTTTATTCTTTTTATTGTTTAATAAAATAAATAGAAAACATTTAAAATATATTCCTCTTATCAATTACAATAACTTTTATCACTTATTATCCGGCAAACAAGATGTTGATAATTCACAAACTGATTAGTCACACAGCTGAAATTTTATTAAATCTATTTTTAAAATGAGAAAACAATTATTTATTGTTAAATGTAAATTTTTTATTTATTTATTTGTCATTAAAAAATTATTGCCACAAAATTAAGAATTATAATTATATATACATATATGTTATTGTTAGATTCTTTTTCTATCTGATTTTAAGTACAAATACAAATTACGTATTTAAGTCACTGGATACTTATTAATCCACAAATGTTTTCTTATTTTATTTTTGGCAGTATTTGAACTGCTTAACTCTTGTCTTCCGCTTTCAGCTCTCCATGTTCATTGAATTGATGTTTAATATCCGCGGTAAACGATGCAATTGTTGACGGCAACTTTTTTGATGTTATTATTGTTGGTGGTGTTGATGATGATGCAGCATTTTCCCGGTGGGTCAGCAATTATGTTGGTCTTTCTATATTGGCGCCAGATCTTCCTTATTGCACTCATTGAGTATCCATATTGTTTAGAAACTAGATATAATGATGCACCTCGAATTAGATCGCGAATAATGTTGTGACGATCGCCAATTGGTATATTTGTTTCGTCAGTCATTGTTCCCACGTTTCTTTAAACTTTTTTGTACGGAATTTAAAATTTTAAGGAATTTAAAAATTATTTTTTAAATAATTTTCTATTAACTTTTTATTTAACTTTTAACTTTAAGAATTTATAAATTCTTTTTGGTATAATTTAAATTATTAAATTAAATTAAATTAAACAAAATATCCTGTCAAGGAATAAACTTGTACTGATGGTTTGGAGCAAAAGAACATTAGATTTTATACCTTAAAGTGCAGGTAATTTCTACAAAAAGGGTTTAAATTGTAGGCGGTGTTTAATAGTTTTTAATTTTGATGCAATTTATTTTCTCAGTTAAAATTGGGGGCTGTTCCTGAAAGGACCAATGCAAATAATTTTTTAAAGATTTTCAAAATTACAGGTAAGAAATTTGACCATCATACAATTTACAAAATAAAAAATTTCCACTTAACCGTCATAAATGAATCTGGAGATTATTTTCATTTGTTAAAATGGAGTTTAGTCATAAAAGACATTGATTATGTTTTGTTTTATCTGTTAATCCTAAAATCCATTGAAATGATTCTTCAAATTAAATTTTGATTATTTAATTTGAAATGAAAAAAACTCGCATTTATACCCAGTGTAAGATTCATTTTAATTTTTCAATAATTTTCATTAAAACCCTAATAAATTGTTAAAACGAAAATATCTTAAAAATAAAGATGTAATTTCGCGATCTTATGATATTTAATCAAACATAAAATATATACAAAATTATTGAGTCAGTTGAAACACCTAAGGGTAATTTAAGCTAAGTTTATAACAGAAATATCAAAATTTCCCTGTATTTTTCACACATACAAAAATAAAAGAAAAAATATATTTAAAAAAAAATTACTTTCCAACTACTATCCTTTACCTTTACTATGCAACTTAAATTAACTTTAGCGTCGTTTAATTTTTGTATTCTTTCAATATATTAATTACTTTTATCCATGTATAAAGAAGGAATTATTGATAAATGTCATTAAAGAAAAATATCAACATCTTATAATAACCGAGATTCAAAGTTTTAGTTTAGAGCAAGCGGTTGGCCGTGGTGAAAATTAGTCAAGCTATTTATTACGTGTTCGTGTTAATTACTCAGTTGGATTTGAAGATGAGGATGGCAGTCAAAATTATATTATCAAAACTGGCCTAGAAAATGCAGAAATGGCATATATTTTAGAGAAATACGATATTTTTTATCGCGAAGTCATTGTTTTTTGTGATATGTTGCCAAAAATTGAAGATCTTTTATACGGAGAAAGTGATGACACAAAATTTGCTCCAATGTATGTTATTCCATTCAAATTTTCAACAATAATCTATCATTTTATTTTTTATATTGATGTTACACACAAGCAACGAAACCTAATAAATACCTGATATTTGAAGATTTAACTAAAGACGGCCACGTCAATGTTGACAGGAGAGTTGGATTAGATAATTAACATCTTAAAATGGTGCTAACAATATTAGCAAAGTTGGATGCGGCCTCAGCAGTTCTTTACGAAAATGTAAGTTAATACTTAATTTAATTCGAATATTTTTGAATAGTTATTGTTCGCTAATTAAAGGAAAATTCAATAATGAAACACCATTTACATGGCAATATCACAATGGATCTTGATATAAATTAGAAAAAGTATTATAGAGAAAGGTTTTGATGCATGCACACGTGATATTAATGTCCTCAATCACGGTGATTTATGGATTAAAAACAGAATGTTTAATTATAATAAGGAGAATAAACCAATAAATGTACTTATGGTAAAAGGAAATTGTGTTAAAAAGTTGCATTTAGTTTAGTTACATTATAATTTAGTTTTTTTGTTTCGTAGGTTGATTTTCTGGCTGGCTATTTTGGTTTACCGAGTATTGATTTGAGTTATCTTTTATATACTTCATGTAAACTTGGTATTAAAGAAGAAAAATAGGATTTTTTAATACAACACCATCATTTTGAACTCAAGAGCACCTTAGATAAACTGGAATATAAGAAGAAGATACCAAGCCTTACCGATATTCATATTAAATTATTAATAAAGGGAATGAATGGCGCCATTACAATATTGAAACATAAAAAAGCGAGCTTTTATTTTCTTACCCAGAAGATTCAAATAAACTGTTTATTCTTTTTATTGTTTAATAAAATAAATAGATAACATTTAAAATATATTCCTCTTATCAATTACAATAACTTTTATCACTTATTATCCGGCAAATAAGATGTTGATAATTCACAAACTGATTAGTCACACAGCTGAAATTTTATTAAATCTATTTTTAAAATGAGAAAACAATTATTTATTGTTAAATGTAAATTTTTTATTTATTTATTTGCCATTAAAAATTATTGTCACAAAATTGAGAATTATAATTATATATACATATATGTTATTGTTAGATTCTTTTTCTATCTGATTTTAAGTACAAATACAAATTACGTATTTAAGTCACTGGATACTTATTAATCCACAAATGTTTTCTTATTTTATTTTTGGCAGTATTTAAACTGCTTAACTCTTGTCTTCCGCTTTCAGCTCTCCATGTTCATTGAATTGATGTTTAATATCCGCGGTAAACGATGCAATTGTTGACGGCAACTTTTTTGATGTTATTATTGTTGGTGGTGTTGATGATGATGCAGCATTTTCCTGGTGGATCAGCAATTATGTTGGTCTTTCTATATTGGCGCCAGATCTTCCTTATTGCACTCATTGAATATCCATATTGTTTAGAAACTAGATATAATGATGCACCTCGAATTAGATCGCGAATAATGTTGTGACGATCGCCAATTGGTATATTTGTTTCGTCAGTCATTGTTCCCACGTTTCTTTAAACTTTTTTGTACGGAATTTAAAATTTTAAGGAATTTAAAAATTATTTTTTAAATAATTTTCTATTAACTTTTTATTTAACTTTTAACTTTAAGAATTTATAAATTCTTTTTGGTATAATTTAAATAATTAAATTAAATTAAATTAAACAAAATATCCTGACAAGGAATAAACTTGTACTGATGGTTTGGAGCAAAAGAGCATTAGATTTTATACCTTAAAGTGCAGGTAATTTCTACAAAAAGGGTTTAAATTGTAGGCGGTGTTCAATAGTTTTTAATTTTGATACAATTTATTTTCTCAGTTAAAATTGGGGGCTGTTCCTGAAAGGACCAATGCAAATAATTTTTTAAAGATTTTCAAAATTCCAGGTAAGAAATTTGACCATCATACAATTTACAAAATAAAAAATTTCCACTTAACCGTCATAAATGAATCTGGAGATTATTTTCATTTGTTAAAATGGAGTTTAGTCATACAAAATTGACTATGTTTTGTTTTACCTGTTAATCCTAAAATCCATTGAAATGATTCTTCAAATTAAATTTTTATTATTTAATTTGAAATGAAAAAAACTCGCATTTATACCCAGTGTAAGATTCATTTTAATTTTTCAATATTTTTCATTAAAACCCTAATAAATTGTTAAAACGAAAATATCTTAAAAATAAAGATGTAATTTTGCGATCTTATGATATTTAATCAAACATAAAATATATACAAAATTATTGAGTCAGTTGAAACACCTAAGGGTAATTTAAGCTAAGTTTATAACAGAAATATCAAAATTTCCCTGTATTTTTCACACATACAAAAGAAAAAAGGAAAAACAACAAATTTTAATTTTTAAGCGATAACAATACTTTCCTTTTTTAACCAACATAAAAAATAATATTTTAATTGATAAGAAACCACGTGTTATTCATAAATACTGTTGGAGTGAGTGAGATAGTACTAAAATCGCTAAATATCGTGCGATTTCATTTTTTTTGAAACTTTTAGGAAATTTTATATATTTGAATGTGTATTTTTATCAGTAATTCACATTCGTATAAATATTTATATGTGCTCCGTAGTTGCACAATAATTAAACCATCTGTATTTTGACAGAAAACACATGCTAAAAGAACATATACACATAAGTACAAATTCCATTTACATACTATTTTCTCTTATAATTTTAATTATTTTATATATCGCGAAAGAGTTTAGTTTTGACGTTTCATTAAACATGTTGTGCTAAAAACAATTCATTTTTCTTATTAAAGTATTTTATACTTATTTTAAAATTTAATTTATAATCAACAAAAGTATTAATCAAATAAGTCAATAATCTTAAATTATTTTAATTATAATAAAAATCGATATTGTGTGTGCGACGATTAAATATAAATATATTTTTTTTATTTTACATAAAAATACGAAGAAATAAAAATGCAAACAAATGAATATTTGTGAAATTGTAAAACAAAATTCTTAAAAAGTAAATTAAACTTAACCTCATTTTCAATTGATTTTAAAAGTTTTTTATTTTAAGTTGCTGTTTTTTTCACTGCTTTTATGTGATTATTCTGTATGGGTTTTTTTCTAACATTATTCCAACATAATTAAAAATAATTGCGGTAAGTTTTAGTGTTTTCTTATTATGTATAAATTTAATAAATAACAAATACTTAAGAAGAATGTAAACGAAATTCGATTAATTTCAATTTAAAAAAAATATTCTTTAATAAAAAAAGGATATTCTGAAAATGTGCACTGTGCAATGGAAAATTAAAGAATTTCTTGATATTAAAAATAAAAAAAACCGCCTGTTGTTGTGTCGAAGTTTTCTCTTGGTTAAAATAAAGAAAAGAAAATAATTTTATTATATAATTTATTTTTATTTAAAGAAAATATGTAAGCAACTTCCACTTGCCACTTTACATAGTAAATAATTAATACAATAAACATTAAAAAAAAAAAGAAATGTTCATGTTTTCATGTATATGCTTGTGTATATGCTCATGTATATACTTGAGCATATAATATATAATTATTTTGTATTTTATTTTATTTTGCTATTATTGCATTTTTCTTTTATTTAACTACATATTTAAATAAAATAAATTAAATTATCATTTTATATACTGTGATTTATATACGTTGTAACAGATTAAATAACTATGATTATTTTAAATAAGGGTTAGTAAGGCATTACGCTGTATCACATGATTTTGTGGTAAATAATTAACATGTTATCAATTACAAAAAGTATAATGCGATAACACAATTATGTAAAATTACATTATCAATATTTATAAAAATTATTTTGTTTATTTATTATTTATTTTGATTTTTCTGTATTATCAAAACGGCGTCAAATCGCTATTTTTGTTTTCAAATATTTACGTAATTTTGCCATATGCTTTTCTTCTGTTTATTATTTTATTTTTGTTTATTTAAAGTAATTTCAGCATTAAATTAAAACGATAAATTGCAATAAAGAATTTTATATAAATAAAAAATAAATATTTTTCAAAAAATGAACGAATTCGGTAATTTTTATGAGATGCATATGAAATTTTATATAATTTATTGACATTAATTAAAATTTTAATCATTTAACTAGCTTGTAAACAGAATAAATAAATTTATTCAGTTTAAAACATATATTGCATGTTTTTCTTTTAATTCATTAAAGATTTAAATTAACTCATTTATATTGAGAAAAAAAGAAACATTTTTCTATTGTAATAATTAAAATAGACAAGCAAGTAATTAAGATTTATAATAGAATAAATAATAACAATTTAATACTTTAGCTTAATCATTATTTTTATTCGACAATATTATATTTTAATAATAAAAACAAATATAATTTATTTATGTATAATTTTTTTTTTATTGTTTTATTAAATAAGATATGAATAATTAAAAATAAATTATAAATATATAAATAATAATAAGGCGAAATTGTGTGACATTTTAATTAATATATATTAATACAAAGTGGAGTGTTGTAATCTCTATTTAATTAAAAAAAAATAAAGATGAAGAAAAACAATAAAATAAAATTTATTTAAAGTGAATTCTCGTTAAAAAGATCTTCTTTGTCATTTTTTATATTTTATTATTTTTTAAATAGCGTGCAATTGGCTATTAACATATTAATTAGTTCAACTTTTTTCATTTATCACTATAATTAAATAATCACGCACTAATCAAGAGATCTGCTTTTAATTTAAGCTTAAGCTTAAAGCTTTTTTACTATTTATTAAAAAAAAAAAAGAAAACATTAAACTTAATTATGCATTCTTTAAATTACGATTAAATGTAATTAGTTTCTACTGTGCATTTTAAATTAAGTAATTGATAGAAATCATTTTTAATTTATGATAAAAAACAATAAAAAAGTCAATTGTTTTATTTTGTTTTTTTATTTTTTTCAATTTATTTAACAGAAATTAAATTACCCAAGCCAAGAGCAATAAAAAACCATAATAATTGATTAAACGTGATTAAAAAATAAAAATATTTTTACTTTTAAGCAGCTTGATTAATAATTATAATCAATTAAAGATTAATACAATCTTATCAACGTTGTCTTGTCTCTTATAACGTTAGCCACTTGTTTTTTCGCAGATTTTCATCGTTTTTTTTTTTAAAGTTAAACGGAATTTTGTTTTCAAATTTAAATAATCGCTTAAAGTATTTAATGCTTTTTTGGTGGAGAATTCGTTGAGTTAAAACCGGATTTGTATTCTTGGTAATATTATCCGTCTTTTTTTATTTAATTTGTTAAAATTGGGAAAAGAAGGTGCACAAGGCAGCTGCATAAAATTGCAACAATTAAATTCGTAATTAAGGTTTAGTTTAGTGTTAATTTAAATTTGAATTACCAAAATAAAAAAAGAAAAACCCCTTTTGCTGGTAATCCCAAGTATTATTGTTTAAGATACTTAAGATACACTTTATATTTGTTTATTTTTTACCTGAATTGTTTTATTATCAATTCTCCGCCCCCATTTTTTTTCTTAAAATATTTTTAAAGATTATTATTATTATTATTTATTATTTTTATTGTCTAAATAAATTAGAGCACAATTAACTACCTTAAAATATGTTAATTAGTTTTTTATAACTGTCAAGCCAATAAAAGCAAATAAATATTTAATAAAATTTCAGTTGTTGGTGCTTCCTTTTCTTTTTCTTCTTCTTTTTCTTTTGCTTGCAAATATTTAATGTTTGTAAAAGTATAATAATGATTAGTTTTTTAAGTTAATTAATACAAAATTGTAAACTTAATTATTAAATGTGTTACCAGACTTACTTGAGTTTATTACCTTTACATTGTGTTTGGGCAAATTTTGAAAAGGGTTTTCTCTATTATTATTAGTACTAATTACCGTTTTACGTGGTGACTATTAGAATAATAAAAAATAAAATTTCATAGAAAAATTTTCAGAAACAATAAATTAAATTTAATATTTGATATCAAAAGGATAAGTAAAATAATAGACGAATAGTTTTATGCCACAAACGAAATAAAGTGTATTTTTGCTATATTAACGCTTCAACTAAAATTACAAATATAACTTTAGTTTATAACGATTTAAATAAATAATGCTGAAAATAATAAATAACAAATATATTGTTATGTGACAGCATGTCTTTTAATTTATTAATAATTGCTTATTCATATAGATTTTAATATTAGCACTCAATTAGGAAGCTCGCAATATACGTTCTCCAGATCAGAGCAAAACGCCACACCTTTCATTATAATTATTTACTTCTGATATTATTTTTCTAAATAACAAAATATTCCTGTCACTAATGCAATTATTTGTAATTTTCTATACGATATTAATTTTCTATTACATAATTTAGTATGAGATACTGATAATAGCTATCACCGGCTCTGCTTAAAGTATTGTTTTTTATAATGAATTTACCTTTAATATAAATAAAAATGATAAACTGTGGGTAATTTAGCCGCAAACCATTGTATAGTAGTTAATGTATCTATTTTACTTTTTTAAATAAATGATTATTGTTTGTAGTAAAAAAAATTAACATTGAATAATGTATATAAAAGTAAATAAAGGGTAAATGAAAATAAATAACAATATGCTTTTTTTAACTCGTATTAAATACTTTATTATCAAATACTTAAAAAACGCGCGCAAACATATTATACGTCCAAAAGTGAAATTTAAATTTAAAGAAAATTTAAATTTACTTGAACTTGACCTCGAAAAATGTAGTCTTTATTTTTATTTTTTTAATTAATTATTTTCTTATTAGCTTTGTTTATTCTCTCCTTTGTGGCAATAAAAGTAAAAGTAAAGAAAAAAATCCAGAATTAAGTAAAATAAAATAAATAAAAATGTCTGCTTTTACTGCATGGGATTATGTTGTCTTTATATTAATGTTATTAATATCAGCCGGAATAGGGTTGTACTGTCGTTTGACTGGTGGCAAACAGAAGACAACAAGTGTAAGCAACATTAAAAATGCATTAATATAATTATCAAAATAATTTTCTTAAAAATAATTTTAAGGAATACTTGCTAGCTGATCGTAATATGTCAATATGGCCGGTGTCATTCAGTTTGATGGCTAGTTTTATGTCAGCAATCACAATCTTAGGTGTATCAATGGAAGTTTATCAATTTGGAATGATTTTTATTGTTATTAATCTTGCTTACGGACTTGCGACACCAATTGCTGCCTATTTATATTTGCCCGTTTTTTTCAAACTGCAAGCAGCTAGTGCCTACGAGGTAATTTCATTACTAGATCTGATCAATTTTTACAATCATATTTAATTTATTTATATTTAGTATTTAGAAAAAAGATTCGGCCAAGAAACCCGTCTTATGGCATCAATAGCATATACAATGCAAATGATTTTATACATGGGAATTGTATTGTACGCACCGGCATTAGCATTAGAAGCGGTAACTGGAATGCCAAAAACATATGCAATATTAGCTATTGGATTTGTTTGTACATTTTATTCAACAATTGGTGGCATGAAAGCTGTTTTACTAACTGACGTATTTCAATCATTACTTATGTTTGCGGCTGTATTTAGTGTTATCATTTGTGCAGCGATTAAAGCTGGTGGTTTAGGTGAAATATGGAGAGTTGCTCAGGATGGTGGTAGAATCAATTTTAATAAGTATAGTGTATCAACAAATAATTTTGTATGCTTTTTATTGCTTTTATAATATAATTATTTATTCAATTTATAGCTTTAGTATTGATCCTGTTGAAAGGCATACATGGTGGACATTATTAATTGGCGGTGCATTTACACATTTATCATTATATGCTGTTAATCAGACACAAGTGCAACGTTTATTAACTGTAAAAGATTTAAAAGCGTCACAACGTACCATTTGGCTTCATTGGCCAATTTTATCATTGCTAAGTTTAAGTACATCATTTTCAGGACTTGCCATTTATTACATATATAAAAACTGTGATCCATTGTTGCATAATAGAATATCATCTCGTGAACAATTAATGCCATTATTTGTTGTTGATGAAATGGGACATTTGCCAGGTTTACCTGGTTTATTTGTATCAGGTATATTTTCTGCCAGTTTATCAACGGTATCAGCAGCTGTTAATTCATTGGCTGCAGTCACATTAGAAGATTACATTAAAGTAAAATTATTTCTCTGTTAAAAAAATTGATGTTTATTAAATAAAAACATTTTATTATACAGCCCTTATACCAAAAGATTAAAAGAAAGCCTCTACCAGAATCCAGTTCAGCGCTTCCATCCAAAATAACAGCATTTATTTATGGTATTTTATGTATTGGTGTCGCTTTTATTGGTAAATATTTACTTTTTTATCACAAATTAATATAAGAAAACAATTTTTTAACAAATTATATGGATTGCAGCTCAGTTATTTGGTGGCGTTTTACAAGCATCATTAACTATTTTCGGTATTATTGGAGGTCCACTTCTTGCTCTGTTTACATTAGGCATGTTCACTACAAGAGCACACCAAAGAGTAAATAGTTATTTATTTATTATTATATAAAGAGATAAATTGTACTAATTTTATATATAAAACTATAATTAGGGCGTTTTATTTGGATTAACAATTGGTTTTTCCTTTTCAATGTGGCTTGGCTTTGGTCAACCTAAGCCAAAACCAAAAATGTTATCATTTTCAACCGAAGATTGTGCAGAATTTGATGTTGATACCAAAAATTATACAAATTGGTTATTTTCCATGGCACCACAGACAAAAGCGATACCATCCCCTGTACAAATGGATGATTCTGACTATTTCTGGTTATACAGAATATCATATTTATGGTACAGTGTTTTAGGATTCTTAATAACTTTTTGTGTTGGTTATACAGCGAGTTACATACTTGATCGTTTGAATGCTGGTGGCGAAAAAAAAATTTATTTAGATAAAGATCAAAAATGTATTAATACTGATTTATTCTCACCACCGGTCGCTAAATACTTAAAACGTCGTTTAGCGAAATTTATTGAGAGTAATGGAAATGTAAGATAACAAAAAATCATTTATTAATATATTGTTTATATTTAATTAATATTTTAACTACTTTCTAGATTGATATGACGGAAAACCAAATCAAAAAACAGAACACCTTTTAAAGAAATTACAAAACATTCTTAGTTCCTTCAGGGAGTTTTTTTTTTTAAATTTACTTTCGTTAAACTAAGGCACAAATCTACTTATTTTAACTTAAAAATGATTAGGTACTTAATTTATTTTATTATATTTTTGTATGATTTAGTTTTATAAATATAGTAACAAGTCTTCCATTAATATAGAAAATGTAATAGAAAAGCAATTTTATAAAAATTGCTTTAAACATATATAAGTAAATATATATTTAGAAACAAATTGTGTGAATTTAAAAGACAAATAAATAACTATGTGTATTGTAAAACAAATATAAAATAAAATATTCTAAATAAAATATACATTAAATATGAATAAAATAGTTTTATCATTTAAAATAAATTTTACCAACTTCCATATTCACTTAATTTTATATCTTGTACGATTCAAGAATGAGTAGCTGCATAGTTGTGACAAATAATTTGTCACATGAAAACCAAAGACACGAACCTGTGCAAGATAAATAATTGTTTTCACATTTATTTATACAAAACTCTCTCAATTATATATGTATATATCCTTTGAGTGCGAAAAATGTTCTTATTAGTAACTATTCCAAAAATGTTTTAATAAAGTAGAAAAATAAAATCTTTGATAAAAAAATACTATTGACTCGTTATCTTCCTTTTTGTTTCTGAATTAGTATTGTGATGCCATGATTAAGTTCACTTCCGCGATTATTGTTATAATTGGTTTAATTTGCCTTTTTAAAATATAATATTAAATGGCAAATTATTTGAACAACGATGGATCACGTAGTGCTCTTTTAATATGTCGCAATTGATACTTATTCTTGTTATTTTAATTCTCTGCAAACAATGCTGTTTAAAATTAAAAATTTTCTTTGTATCGATTTAATTACGAATCCTCAACTACTGTAATATATTAACTTTGAAACAAAAATATAAAAAATTGACTTTAAGTCAATGCTAATTTCCATTGTTATAACAGTAAATTCTATCAAAGCACTTTTCCTATAACAATTTACACCGAGATTAATCTTTTAATCAATTAATTAAAAGGAATAAATAATATACAAAAATACTCAGTTTTTCATTTTATATTTATTACTTTTTTAAATTAAGTTAAAAAATTTTCATATCAAAAAAAAGGAGAATATAAAAATTATAACAGGAATAAACAAATTAATTTAGAAAAAAATATAAAAAAAAAAAATAATAATTAAATAGATTAAAAAATAAAATAAAATAAACGGTATAAAAAAAAAAATTCCTATTAATTATTCATATTTGTTTTACCACATTTTGCATTTTAATTATAAATAATTAATTAAATTAAAATTAATTTATCATTAATGTTTTGAATTTAATAATAATAATAATAATAATTCTTTTTTCTTTTATATTAATTAATAAATTAATTGTACATTTAACTAGTTATTCTTTTCTTTTTTTTTTTTATTATTAAAAATAATAATTCTTTATTTATTTTTAATATTTTTGTTGTCTATTTTATTTACATTTAAATACAAAAATTTAAATAATTATTTCATTTTTTCTATAACAATAATTTATGAGAATGTTATCAAACTTTTTTTTTTTTTTTTAAATGCTTTTATAATATAGAATTTAATTTTTATATTAATTAATAATAATTTGTTTTCATTTTTTTTTTTTTTTTAAATTAATCTAAAAGCTAAGACACAACATTTTATTTTTAATTTAATTAATTGTTTATTATTTTTATCATTTTTTTTTTTGTTTTCCATATCAGAAAATTTCTTACAAATTTTAATAAATTTTTTACAAAAATAATGATGCGAAAGATATAAGAGAAGAAAAAACTAACAAACAAGGAAACGACGTTACATTAATCTGGCTCGGTTAGCTAGTGTTTTTTATTTTTATTTTTTTACCCCATACAAATATATATATCATATTAATTTATTTAATTAGAATAAAAAACGAAGAAAAATTAAGTGGAAAAAAATAGAAAGAAAAAACAGAAATTTTTCAGTCAATTTTTTTTTCATCTTTTTTTTGTCATTAATTTATAAATTTATTAAAATAATTTTTTTTTTTTATTTCATAAGAAAATTACATTTTTTAGCCTCATAATGTTTTTGAAAAAAAAAAAAAAACTAATAATAATAAAAAAAAACTAAACATCAAAATTAATCAATTAATTAATTTTTTATTTTATTAGTGAAAATAAGTTCAACAATTGATTGTTACTTTGCGCATTTAAATATCTGAGTTATTTTATGTTTATTAAAATAGATTAGATTATGTTAATTATAGACCGGAGAAATATTACCAAATAAATCTTTAAATAAAAATCTATCACTTTGTCGACTAAATCAATTGCGAACATATGATTTACTTTGTACAAAAACAAATAATTAAATTATTTATATCCAAATCATTAAAACACAAAAGTCAGACAATATTATCAGATTAATAATATAAAATTGGATAAAGGGAATTTTCTGTAATTAACAAAATTGTTGTTCTGCTAGACTAGCCTCCATTCAAACAACATTTAATACTTAAAACTTCCCTCAGCCATAACAACACGGCCGCATAAGATTATTTTTTTTTTTTATTAATTTAATTGAATATTATAATAAACAAAAAATAACAATTTAAAATAATTAAGAACAAAAAAATCTTTTAATTAAAAATCATAATTAATGCAAATATTATAATTAATTCGTCAAAAACATACTTAATAATTAATGAGATTTTGCTTTTTAAAAAATAATTTATCTTTTTTTTTCTGTTTTTCATTATTTCAATTTAATATTAAATACAAAAAAAAAATAATAACATTATTATTAATTAAATTATAAGAAAAATTTTCAGAGAATCATCACCAAAAAAACATTTATAATAATAATAATAATATAAAAAATTCTTACATTTAAATATAAATTAAATTAAATGTTTATTGCTAAGTGGCATTTTTGTATTCATTTTTCATTTTTTATTATTATTTCTTATATATTTTTATTAATTAATTAATTAATTAAACAAAAATAAAATAAACAAATTTCTTTTTATTAAAAAAAATTGCTTATTTATTATAATTATTTGTTTGTTTATCGAAAATAAAATTTAATATTAATAATTTAAATGTAAAGCATAATGTACATCCGTCAATTATAAATGCCCATCTTATGTGTCTAATCTAAAATCTAAAACTAAACATACATAATAAACAATAAAAAATAATAATAATAAAAAAATAAAATTAAACAAGGGAATGTGTGTTTATGTATTATTATTAAAATTAATTAAATTTAATAAAATAAAATAAAAAAATATTTACACGTTTTATACTTAAATTAAATAATAAAATAAAAATTAATAATTATTATTAAATATTAATGTCGGTAGGCAAATGTTATTAATTTAATTAAAGTAGTAAATTTTTAATTAACTTATATATTTTTTATATAAAAAAATTTAATTAATTTTAATAATAATGATAATAAAAAAGAATTAAACTAATTTAATTAAAAAATTAAATAAAATAAAAATTCACCACATGCGTTCGTGGTGAATAAAAATAATTGTCATAACTGGTTTAAATCTTTACTTAAGTAAATTCTTATTTTTTTCTATGCTTAATATTGTAATAAAGTTTCACTTTCTGATGGTCTTAAAATATCATTACGTGTTAATAAAATTGGTGATAAATGATTATTATCTAAAAGAGATGCTGTTGTGGTTGTAGCCGTTATTGTTGTATTTGATAAATATGTTGATGATGTTGATGAAGATGATGATGTTTGCGTTAATAATTGTAATTGTTGCTGATGCTGCTGTTGCTGTTGTACCAAATTTATTCCCGAATTTAAACCACCACGAATCATATGTAAATAATTATCATCACCAATTGGTGACTGTTTACTACCATATTTCATCTCTTTAGCTAATATACTTTTATATTTTCTATGTATTTGATCTAAATTTATTGATGTATCATGTAATGTTCTAATTGTACGCCTAATTAATATTTGTTCATCATTTGTTGTTGCTGATAATTTTGTATTTGTATTTGTTAATATATCTAATTGTTGTAAATTTTGTATAATTAATGTGTGTAGTCGTTGCAAATCACGTGCCGGATCCAATGGTGCACCTAATTCCATTTGAAATGATTTTGGTGATACTGATGTACAACCATGAGCATATTGATCAGATTCTTTACAACTAAAAAAAAAACAAAAAAAAATTGCTTGTTAAATTTAATCAAATAAAAATATATAATTATATTTTTTTTAAAAATACTAACCAAGTCCATGCACCACTTATATACGCACACGGATGATAAAATTCTAAACGCGAAGCATTACTTTGACATATTTTACTAAGTAAATCGACCCATTCTTTTTCTTCAACACAATTTGCTGTTTGAACATATAATGGTCGTTCTTTTCTTATTATCTAAAATAAATAAATTTTCATAAATAATTATTTATAAAGCACAAAAAAAATATATATATTATTCTAGTCATTATGAAAAAGTAAAAATTAATTTAAGCCGAATAATGATAAAATGTGTAATATGATGACCCTTTAATAATATATATTTAATTAACTATTTTCTTATTTTTTATTTAATTAAAAAAAAAGAAAAAGAAAATTATAATTGACACAACGAATTTTGTTTTTATAAATAACGCTTTGTTGGTTTTAGTTACATTGCAAAAAAAAATTGAAAATCATAACAATAGACACGACTACAACACACTTTAAATGAAAGATTTACCTGCAATTAATTTTTTTTTAATCGAAAATTATAAATATATAAATATAAGCCAAAAATATAATTAACATCCGTCAAATTAAACTAGAAATCCAAAAAAATAAAAAAATAATGACAACAAATACAAAAAACTGTAAAGCTTCATGTAAAATCGAATTTCATTGTTAAGAAGTAAAAAAAAAAACAAATATAATTTATGTAATTTTTATGTTTTGTCATAAAAAAAAAATTTTAATTTATTTATTTTTCATTATAAAAATTCATCTATTGTTCTACATGTATAGTTATTTTTCTTTTAATTTCTTTTACTTGTGTGAAAAATTAAAACAAAGTGAAAAAAAAAAACATTTTTCTCGCAGTTTGATGTTATTTTTCCTCACTTTGTTACCAATTAAAGTTAAATTATAAAATAACAAAAAAATAAAAACATAAGCCAGCCAAAACATAATGTATACAACACAAAAATAAAAATCATTTCATAATAATAATATTCATAAGAAAAAGATAAATAAAAATAAATTCAATAAAACAATAGAAGACGACAAAATCGCGCGGCAATGGCAACAATAGTAAAAAAAACAAAAAAATTATTTACCGTTTGTTTTACGTTTCTATTTAACACTTGAAACATATGTAATTTATCCATTATTCGCGTGTAATTTTATTTATTGAAATAAGGCTAACAAACACAATACCTAAAATTACTTCATTTTCTTTTTTTTTTACATAATTTTTAATTACAATTTTTTAATTCTACTTACATAATAATTACAAAAATAAAAAAAAACCTTTGGCTTAACGTTTATTAAAAGTAGAAGACAAAAAAAAAATCCATATCAGGAATAAAAAAATGAAAAAGAAAACAAAATTACAAAAAAGGCTTAACTTGAAAGGATTAAAATCGCCTATTTATGTATTTATTGATTTTGTTTTGTAAAAAAAAAGATTAAAATATTTTATTTACAGAGATATTATATATATACAGGTGATTAAGCAGCTTTATACAATTTTAATTCAATTAAAATGCCATTAGATGAGTGGATTTAATACAATAATAAACCCTTTGTTGAATTTTTGTTTTTTTTATACAAAATAATACAAATATTGTTTTTTTTTTCTTATTTATTTAATTATGTGCGTACTGTTCCATCATATGTATATTATGTTAACAAAGTGCCATTTAAAAAGTTTATTTTTTAATTACTCAAGTTTATGGCACATAAAATACTGTGTAAAAACCAGTACTATTCAACCTAAAAATTAAAAAAGGATCAAACAATCGCTAGGTTTTAAATAAATAATAATAATAAACTGTCGCGATGAATAAGCAAATCATTCTTTCTGAACATAAAAATTATCCATACAGTTTCGCATTTCAATCCCATCTTGCGGTTAAAATTTTCTGATATAATTAACAAATTTCTACACATAAACAAATCCATTATAAGCTACGTAACTACTTAAATCTTAAATTAACCTTGTTTAGAAATTACAAGGCATATTCATCATATCACAATAGTGTTTCAAAAAAATGAATACAAAATTGTTATTAGAAATGTTTAAAATATTTCACATAGATTATAATCTGATGACTTTTTTTTTATTTATTTATTATAAAAAATTATACAAAATTTTAATAAACTTTTCACGCATACCATTGATTTTTAAACACTGCTCTCTAAACTATATTTGCAAAAAGGAGTAAATAAACTAAATTGTAACTAAATTGACCATATATGTCAATATTTTTTCTTTTTCTATTGAGTTTTCTTTGAATATTATTATTTAAATTAAAATGATTACACTATAAATTTATCATCAAAAAAAAAAATACACATTACTCTATTTAACATATTTTTACTACATAATTCTACTAATAATTAATTAAAAGTTCTCTCTAAATATTATTCATGTTTTAAATAAATTAAAAAATAAAAAGAAAATAATAATAACCATTTATTTAAACTTAAATTAATAATTAATTAATAATAAAAAATAAAAATAATAATAATTTTGTTTTCATAAATTTGATAAAAGGCAAAATTGTAAAAATAATTAAAAAAAATAAAAAATACATAAAAATTCAACGACAAATGTATATACAATATATTTATAAAAAAAAAAAAAAACATCATATGGTCGCGATAAATATACATACTCCCTCGTCAATTCAGCAACAACAACAACAGTTAAAATAAAATAATAATAATAAAAAAAGTTAATAAATTTATACAGTGAACATTCGTTATAAGAGGCATAATGCTTTAAAAAAAATATGTATATTCTGTTTAAGCAACTACGCTTAAAAAATCATTTTTTCGTTTTAAATTTTTGATCAAAGCAACACATTAATTAGAAATTAATTAATTTAATTAAATTAAATCGTTAAATTAATACGTTATAAATAATTATTAATTAATTACATAATTTATCAAAAAAATGGATATAGGTAATGATACTAAAAAAAAAAACTCAGTAGAAAACCTTTAATTCTTTTACCACCATTCAATTTTCTTTTTAAGGAACATTTTTTATTTTAATATAAGAGATTTGCTATTCAATACCGAAGTCCTTTATAACGAATTTTTACTGTATATGAATCATTATTAACAATTATTATTACTAAACAAAAATTTACTCTATTTTACGTCTATAGCTATAATATTACTAATTGTAATAAAATATTAATAAATAATTATATAAAGATAATAAATAAATATAAATTTCCTTATTTTAAAGAGAAAATAGATAAATAAATATGGAAAGAAAGAAATAAAGAAAAATTATAAATAATTATGAGAATTAAACTATATATATATATGTATGTAATGTATGTAAATTATAATTATTCTAAATAAAAATCTATGAATAAAATTTGTGTTTTTTCTCTTTGTAAAATAGAATAATCAAATCAAATCAACAATAATGTGAACCTTTTTTTTTTTATTCTTTGCTTTATATTCTGCTTATTACTAGTTTTTTTTTGCTTCTTCTAATTTTTCATTCTTTTTGACGTTGATGCTTTTTAATAAAGCAGCATAAAACATAACATAAACTATATCTTTTTAATATTTTTTTTAAATAATAATTATAATAACGATGCTACTACTGTTATTTATTCTTTCGTAAAATAAAAGAAAATATTATTAATAATGTGTGTGATTTTTTTTTTATTATTTTTTTACCTAACCTGATTAATTGTGTTCTTTTTTTATATAAAAATTTAGTAATCTTCATTATTTAATTGTATTTATAATTTATATCTTGTTATTTTTGCTACTGCTGCTGGTTGCTGTTATTACATTATTATTGCTAATGTTTGGTAACCTAATTATTTCCAAAGTTATTTACCATTAAGGTAGTAGTAAAATTTCTTTCTTAATCATTTTTCTTCGTAGTTTATGCTTAAGAAATTATATTATTATTTAATCAAAATAAAAAATCTCTAATCTAATTAAAATAGTAAATAGAAATTATTTTTTAAAAGAAAAAAAAAAAACTTAATATTCTCATAATAACTGATAGCATCTCTCACTAAATTTGCAGATTTAAATTAAAAAAGCATTTAAATAATTAATGAAAAGGTGAAAAAAATCTACACACAAAACATTGTATAAAAAAATTATTAAACTGTTTTTCGATAAAGATAAAAAAAAAAAAAACACGAAATTAATTTTCTTACCTGAAATATATTTTGCATTTTAAAACTTCTCTCCGCTAAACGTTCAACAGCTAATATTTCTGATAATGGTATATCACAGATAGGACGTTTACCTTTTGATTTACTATAACTTAATGATTGTGTTGTTAAACGAAAATAACGTTGTTTAAAATTACGTCTACCAAAACGTTTACGACCTTGTGCACGTTTTGTCATCATCCTAAAATAAAAATTATTAATTTAATTAAATTATAAACATAGAACATTTTTATTTAAGCAACAAAAAAAAAATCAATCAAATTTGTATGATATATATATACGACTTCTCAAAGGGATCCCATTCATTTTTTTCCTACCATGGTTCCCCCTTTTGAAAAGGTCTAATATGTATAATTTAAGAAAATCCAAACAACAATTTTTCTTTATTTTATTTAATCTTAAAAATTGTTACAAACTTACCAATCCCTTAAAATCCAAAATAAATTTAGTTAAGAGAGAATAAAAATAGAGAAAAAAATTAATTTTAATTAGTTAAACGCGATAAAACTACCGATAAAAACAAAAAAATTTATTTTAAAAAAAATATGACAACTTACCCTTCTTTAAGAAGTACTGGCTCTAGTACGGTATCATCATTTGGATTAGCACCAACTGTTGATATTACTTCTAAAAAATGTTTTACAATATCAACATGTTTCTCTGTACAAAATTTTTTATATAATTGTCCCGTGTACTCCTCTTTACATGGTTGTTGTGCTGAACGAAAACTAACTAAATTACCCAATGATTGTATTGTTTTTGATATTAATGTTAATGTACGATTTGTCTGTGAGTCCTGTATTCAATTAGAAAGAAAATAAAATTATAATAATTAATTAGATAAACTAGTTAGAACAATAAAAAAATAAGTTTTATAAGGTGACATAAGGAAAAAAAAAAGGTAAAACTAAATATAGGTAAAATGTCAAGAGTAAATGACCTTTTTGAACAGGGGTTTAGAATTTTTAGAGATAAAATTTATTTATAGAATAAGCAAATGTTATCTCATATAAATAGATAGTGGAGATTTATTTCACTGTTGTTGTTGTTGTTCAATATTTACTATTATTATCATTTTCAAATAAAAATATATATTTTTGTTATGAATGATGATGACAAACAAGAGTAAATATTGAAGAAGAAAAAATAAAATTAAATAGAAAAATCTCTAATTTAAAATGAAAAATTTCTATATATATATATATATATTTCATTGCTATTCTTATTTTTATTTTAACTTTAATTTAATTTTTCCATTTCTTCTATTTTTCAGTAAATAAATAAATGTTAATAAAAATACAAATTTATTCAAAAAAAAAAATCACAAAAATAAAATTTAAATCAAATAAAATTAAATAACTGAAGAAAAAGAAAAAAAAAAAGGAAAATTCTTCATTGATTTTTACGCGCAAGAAGAAATTAATTCTTCAATGAAAAATAATAACAAAAAGAAAAAATGATTTTTAAAAATAACCAACGAGAATAAATTTAGCAAAAAAAAAAAAATTATATATATTTAATTAAATAAACAATTAAATTATTTTTAAAACAATTGAATTTATTAAACAAATTTTCTTCGCTTTTCTTTTTCAAAAAAAAAAAAAAATAAAATAATAATAATATTTATTCTAATATAATATTTTGGAAACATAAATCTATTTATAAAAATAAAGCAGAAATAAAGAAAGAAAGAAAAAATTAATTAATTTATAAATCTGTTTTGCGCGCATCGTAAATTAAAATTAAATTAAGAAAAACAATCAATGAAAATATCGCCAACGCACATAACAATGACTTAACTAGCAAATTCTTAAACTGTTTTACACATAATCATTATCGATAGTCTGCGAAAAAGTTAATTTTGACCATAGTTTAGACACATATTCGACACCTTTTTGCTTTTATTTAAATTACTAATTTAATGCATATCCATACTGTGGGTAAAGATTTTTTTTATATGTTGTTATTTGACGGAAACATAATTTGCGCAAAACAATTTATTAAAATACGCAAGAGTGAAATATTTTTATTAACGTTGTGCCTATTATTGAGTCAGGAATTAAGTCTCAAGAACGACCTTAGACACCTAAGGATAGGATTCAGGCCAAGAAGGAGTCTCCGAACTACAAAAGTTTAAGAACTCCTGACACATTTAAATAATTGGCAATGTAAAAAAAAACCTTCAGTTAAATTTAAGTAAATATTATTTTATTTACAATTTTTACCCAATCTTTATTAGTCAGAGATCTAAGATCATTTTCAGCAATTCAACAAAACTAGATTCCAAGTTTAAACACTGCTTATAGAATCATGAAAAATGCAAATTTTCCAATTATTTTCATTGACAAATTCATTAAAGCAACTCTAACGAGTATAACAAGCTATAAAATGCATTATGTTTTTATGATTTTAATTTATTAAATTAATTAATTAACAATTTAAATAAAATTAAAAGAAAAATAATTACGATAAAATGAAGAAATTCAAGCTTGACTTATGTTTAAATACGGAATTTACTGTAGTAATAAGTTAAAAAATTGACAACTTTTTATGATTTAAAATTGATGAATTCTACTCAAATTAATTATTTTAATCTAATGCGATTATAAACCAATTCAATAACCTCGTATCACTTTATCTATTATTGTTTTTTAATGACTTTTCTTGTCAACATTTTAAAAATGCATATATAAATGTTTTAACAATCAATATAAGGTATGTAATGTCACAATATATCCATCAAACCATATAATAATACAAATAAAAAGTCCATATTTAGTATACACTAAATTCTGTCGAAAAAAAAAAGACTAGTTCCCCTCACACATCGTTCAACTCAAAATTTATAAATAATAAAAAAAAAAATTAAAATCAATTTTTCCCAATCATAATCACCGTAATAATAACGATAATAATAATAATAAAATTATCATATTGACCATAGAGAAACACATCAAGAATCAATATAATAAATGCGAGTGGATATGTTCAACTATCTTGTGTTTACCACCAACAATAAACTAATACAAATATTGTGGGTATTAAAAACAGTTAATTTTTCTTTTCTTTTCTTTCTTTCTTTTTCATACTTTTATTCAATCAAAAATTCATTAACTAAAAAACAAAAAAAAAAAAACAAAAATAAAAAACCAATAATAAAATGCATAAAATTTTTATCAATGAGAAAATAAAATATAAAAATTATTCTTTTTATTATTAAAAAATTTCGTTTGTAGCATTTGTAACTTTCTTTCATATTTAAATGACAAAACACAGAAATAATGATGAAACGAAAAAAAAAATCGTTTCATTTTTTTTTTCTTAAATGATTTAAAACAAATAAAATAAAAAATTTATTTAACGAAGGTGTAAGAAAATAAACAACAACAAAAAAAAAAAACTTGTTTTACAAAAAATTATAAAGAAAAATATAAAAAATTAATACTTATAGACACACAACCATTACAGACAATTGTTATTAATTTGTTATTTTAATTCTCAAAAACGAAACATCTCAATTTTATTTTGTGAAAAGTTCAATTAACTGAAGAACAATTTCCCAATATTTAAAACGAATTTTTCTATAGTTAAGTCACTGATGATAATAATGCTATGATAGTAATAAATTAAAAAATTAAATCAGCTAATAAAAAATTAAAATCTGTATTAAAAAGAATTGCTAACTTTTTAAACAAATACAGGTGATACACCACACTCAAGTTTTTACATAAACCATTTTATTTATTTTTTTGTATAATTAAACCACAAAATTCAAATGTCTATGACTTTCAAATGGTTCTAATCGTCACACAATATGTATTTCTATTAAAAAAAATGAAAAATTTATTCATTTTACGATAATTGCTAACCACAAATATCTATTGAAATATGTTCTAAAAAGTTTTTATTAATTTAGGAATCATTCAAATAAAAAATTTTAAATTCCTTTACCAACACTAGCACATTCAGTATTAAATAAACTTTTTTCCTGATTTCCTTTATAGGCCACTGGTATAGAGAAAAAAAAGTTAAATTTTTAGGGCTTAATATCGGGTAAAGGTTAAATAGTGGAAGAGGCTTAACCCATTACATGCCACGGAAAACTGAAAAAAGTTAACATTTTTATGAAAAAAATAAAGTTAGAGGCTGAAAAAATAAAAACTCCAAAAATTAGATACAGAATTATTTTTATTTATATTTTAGGGACCAGATAGATTCACTGATATTTCAAACATAAAAAAATTTAAGGCAATTTTGTTCGATTAAAGCAAATTAGAGCTCTGTGCCAACATTGAAACAGTGGGTAAAAATGGGTTAATAGAGTGCATATTTTATTAAATATAAATTTTGAAAAGAAATTTTATTGAATCTTATTTAATTATAGAAATTTACTCATCAAAATCTTATTCGTCGGAAGCAAAATTATCTTCATCTAAAAAATAATTCAGCAATTTTTCACGGATTGTATGTTTTCTCTTCACATTGGATCATACTTTAGTACAATTAAGAAGTCAGTGGCTTAATGTGTAGTGTAGTGGCTAAATAGAAGAATCCTAAAACTTTTTACAATTCAAAAACACTATCAAGCCTCGATGCTTAAAAGAATATAGTGGCTTATAAAGGTAATTAAGGGTATAAAAAAAATTGCATATGCACGATACTCAAATGTGACAGTCTTAAAACAATCAGTTTATTATAACTTATTAAGATATATAAGAAAGACTTATTCGTAAAGATAAATAATCTGTGTTCAGATCAATAAAATGGGAATAAGAACTAATTTCAATCATATTCCATTTAGAGAACAAATTCTATAGTATTGATATTTAAAGCACATGATACATAGAAACATAACTTTTCAACAAAAACAACAAAATTTATAATAACATGTAGCTACTATATTTATGTGTAAAAATTTTCTTTAAATTTTTCTCACACAATCTATGATGCATTTTTATGACTATTGCATAATATATTTAACAAATTAATAACAAAAAGAATTCTAATTTAAAATTAAAATTACATTTTAACCTAATTTAAATTTTTTATTTTATTTTGCGTGTATTTTTTTTTCTATGTTTCTTTTTATTACATTTTTTTTTCTTTTGAACAAGTTTATAATTAATTTAATTGAGCCTATTCTTTATATATATGAATAAAAATAAAATATCAGCTTACCAACGGTTCGGTGGTTAAATCAAATAATTTTGGTCCTAATATAGCTGGTGCAAAAAAACGTAAAAATATAAATCCAGATACGACAGAATATCGTACTTCTTTATTATGTGGAAAATGTTTTGCAGCACATTCTCTGAGATCATGAAAAATTTGGCATAAGACGGCGGGACAACGGACAGCACTTTTTGTTATTGCTTCAAATACTCGTTCACAATATTCTTGTAAATTAATTAAGTTTGTGTCTATAACACTTTTATCTTTGACACGTGTCGGATCAATTTCACATGGTTTCTTCTCATGTAATATTGCTTCGACAACTGGACGCAATGTAGTATGCAAATAATGCAATCCTGATAAACGCATTGCCTCGTCCATCATCTTTGATACAAGTGTATTACCACGAAATATTGTTGTTGGATCAGTTAATTTTGATATTTCATGATCAGCTAATGCTTTTATAATCGGCGCAATTAAATTTTTAAATGTAAATAAACGTACTAGTGGTTGTGCAACCTCCGTTTTACTTGATATTATTTCGCCTAATATATAAACAGCACTATTTGTTATCGGACGTTGATCAACACTTTGTAATAATAAATTCATAAGACAATCGTAGGTGGCTAATGGAAATACATGATCAGCTGTATATACTAGTTTAAGGCGCAATGAACCGCGCGAATTGTCACCACTTAATCGTGTACCTGGTGGCGTTGCACACGATCTTGCTGGTCGCGATTGGCTGGTTCGCGGTTGTAAATAATACCATGCATTTGTTTGCAATGCATTCTGCTGTTGTTTACCACGCAGTGGTATTTTTATCTCACCTAGAAACACATCGCCTCCCATGCCTGGCGAATCATGAAATACACAAACACTAATTTCACATAGGTCAGCACCGCCTAATGGTACCACCGTATATGCATTATTGCTATCATTTTTACTGTCACAATCAACTGTCAGATCAAAATATAATATCTCATCAAAATTTGGATTTACAGTTTTCTTCCTAACTTTGGTACGCTTTGTTATTTTCCGTTTATTCGAATATGATGCTGTAAATAATATATATGGATCACAATTACCATTTTTCTTTGTTAAATTAACACATTCAACCACTTTAATAGCTACACGACTTTTCACTTCATTCCTAAATGGGCTTAATGTGTCCAACATATTCACACTTGTCTTTTTTGATTGTGTATTCCATAGACTAAGATCTGCATGCCCGAATATACTACGAGTTTTACTTAATGTACCACCAGAACTACCACCGCCACTTTGCTGTTTTAAATGATCATTTTTGTTGAGTGCATTTTGTTCATCAGAATTTTCCTTCGTATCACTACATTGATTATTAAATGGAAAATTAAATGCAGGCGTATCATCAAAATCAGATTTACGTTTAAGATTTCCAGTACCCTCATCAATAAAAATTTGTACATGAGCCATTCCCTGTACTTCCGAATCAGCATCGACCGGTCGCAATGGAAACCAATGATCTTTATGATTATATCCATGGAGCTCCTCTCGTCTTATTGCTATTTTACCAATTGGTTTATCCTGTTTTAAATGCCTGTCCCGATCCCAGACA
Organism: Ptychoptera contaminata; assembly: GCA_963942525.1. Taxonomy (NCBI): domain Eukaryota; kingdom Metazoa; phylum Arthropoda; class Insecta; order Diptera; family Ptychopteridae; genus Ptychoptera; species Ptychoptera contaminata. Next base: position 16,577,947 of record OZ012639.1, on the reverse strand, counting down.
TATACTGATAAATACCGAAAGAATCTCGGTATTTTAAATTGATATTCTTCACCAAAAAATGGACTTAATGTACGTTCGATTGTTGGTGTTCGACATATCTCCTCCTGATCTAATGCAATTGTACAATAAACATCACGATTACCTCCAACAACACCAGCACTATTTGTTCTTCCTACAAGATTTTTAGCTTCACCTATAAGAAAACAAAAATATTAATTATAAACAATTTGACGTTTACACTCATTAACAGAGTCAACAAATACAAATAAATAAAATACATTTTTTTTTATTAATTATACACAAGCATAAGTAAAAAAAAGCTAAAAATTATTTATATGACAATTAGTTTTCTTATTGTTTTTATTTATTCATTTATTTATTTATATTTGAATGTAAGTAACGTAAATGTGAATCATTCATAAAAATTCAATCAAATACACCATATAATTCAACACACATATATAATAAAAATGACTTCATTCATAACAAAAGTTTCAATGTTTTTGAGGTTATGTGTATAATGTCTTTTTTTTAATTCACAAGCAAAAAGAAATCACACATCAACATAAGCATAACTATTAGCAAATTTTACATTAATATAGAATTTGTAACTAGTTAATAATTTCTTAATAAAAATCTATAAAAACACATTATTTTAATTATTTCATAAAATTCAACACTTTATATTCACCACCTGTTAAATTATTATAACAAAAAAAAATAAAAAGAAGAAAAAAGAGCAAAAAGAATTATCTTGTTGACATTTGATTTCACACAAGGAATGATTTTTCCGTACAAAAAAAACAACATTTAATTAAACTATTTTTCATACACATTTTATTTTTCACTTTTTTTTAAAACAATTATTAATTATTCATCTGCATTTTTTAATTTTTTTTATTTATAATAATAAACATTTACATACCAATTTTTATTTTTAATTGTTCTTCAACACGGACTTTGCGTGTACCGTCAGCCATATTGAATCCATAACTAGTTTAAATTATGTTTTTTTTAAACTATTGTCGTCTCCTTTTAACATATAGCACCTTGTATAATTTTTCAAGAAATATATATACATATATTTCGCTATTTTGTTTAAGTATAATAAAAAAAAAATTTAATTTTCAAAAAAAAAATTAATTTTTTTTATATTACAACCAGGTTAAGCACAAAAAATAAACACCACAAAGTATTTTTTTTTTATATAAATGTTTTGAAATTTTTATATTCTATAGTCGTTCTATTTCAATCAATTCATAAATTTATTATCTTACTCGTTTACACTAGTTAAGTTTTATAAGTCACAAAACCAAAATCAAACAGAAAAATTTACACAGGATGTAATGTTGAATGTAATATATTATATACACCACGCACTTGTATATATATATGTTTTTTTTCTCAACTTTATGTATAGATGAGGAAAATTTATATACATATATATATATAATTTTTTTTTTTATTCAATCAAAAGGAACAGAAATAAAATTTAAAAAAAAAAAAATTATAAAAACTTTAAAGAAATTTTCGTTTTTGCTGTTTTTATAGCATAAATTGCTCACAAGCTGGTTTTTTTTTATTTAAGTAATATAATGCAAAGTATGTAATTTTTTTTTATTCATTTCATTTAAAAAACACAAATATACATATATTATATTAATATTATAATTTTTTTTTTTCACTTCTTATACACAAATATTTAACACCCCCGCACTTTGTGTAGGATTATTAATGCATGTTAATAAATGAAATTTTTTTTTTATTATTAAAACACTTAAAACATTAATCACAGCGTGTAAAAGAATAAATATATTTAATATTTCTTTTTGTAAATAAATATTTAAATAAGTGTTTCACGTTTGCACAGAGTTAAACACTAAAACACTTTTTTATTGAAACAAGATTTGGTGGCTTGTCGTTATAAAATTAACATAAAGAAAATAATTAATTAAATTAATTATTTCTATTAAATTGCTTTTAGTTAATAAACAAAAAAAAAACACAAAACCAAAAAAAGAAAAAGAATTTTTTTTTTTTGTTTAAACAGAAAAAACAACAAACCACGACCAATGCTTGTAACGAAATGAACAAATTATTGTATGAATGAATAGAATGACTTATTAATTTTTTATTTTCTATTTTATTTTGCTGGCATTAATTTATTAAGAAAAGCAACAACCACACTTTGTATTATTATTATTATATTATTAAAAAATAATAATAATGAAACTCACATCGTGTTAGTCGTACAGACAGCGCGCCAGTGTTGACTGATACTTAAAAAAATTAAATAATATTTTTTACAGTGGCCAAGAATTACAATAATAATATTAAAAATACATTTTATCTTCTTATTAATGAAATATTACTTATTTCAATAGAAAATACATGCGAAACCCGTTATAACCTAATAAAGTCTTAATAATATTAATACAGGCAGCATTAAGCAAATAAACTATTTTTTCATTAAAATTAATTTAATGACATATTTTCTTCTTATTTAATTGCTGGTTTTCCCATTAATTAGAATATTTAAAAACAAAAAATAATGAGATATATTTTAACGTATTTTAGCACAAAACCTGTATAAATAAAAATTTGAGATCCTTCAAATCCATAAGACTGGCGACACTGTAAATTTAAACACCAAAGAAATATAAAAATGCATGAAAAAAGAAGGAAAAATATATATCATAAAATCTGTTTCTATCCCTTTTTAATAAAATTTTATATAGAAAAAAAAAACAAACTTCTTATTCTTTTTTTTTTCCTTTCTTTCTTTCTTTCATTTTTTTTTTATATTTTTCTCTTCAATGATTATCCGCTTCTTTTTCGTTTGTTTATTTGACACATTTCCCGTATGTGCGTGTTTTGTCTAGTCTTTATAACGAAAAAAAAAAAAATTGTGTATTTCTTTTTGTTGTTTCTGTGTAGTTGTCGATGTGATTCGATATTGTTGTTTTTGCTGTTCAGGAAAAACCAAATTATTGAATGAAAATTGTGTAATAATAAGAAGTAAAGTGGAAAGAAACAAAAATGTGTTAACAAAAAAAAAAAAGGAAAAGGAAAAACGCTACTTAAGGGGGGGTATTAAATTAAATTATAAATTAAATAATAAAATTACTAATAAATTGTACATAATTCAATTGAATAATAATAATAAAAATATAGAAAACAATGTAATTGATTGTTTTTTAATCACCTTTCCATAATATCTAATATACATATAAACACAGCATATATTTACTTTCCTTCATATTTATTTTTACTTATTTTTATTTATTTTTTTTGCTAGTTGAGAAGGAAATTTAAAAAACGGTTTTGAATGAAATAAAAATACATTTTTATTTTTCGTATTTATATTTCCCTTTAAAACGATTTAAATTCGTGTGTATTCTATTCATCATTATGACGACACTTGGTGTATTTTACTTATCAATGGTTAGTAATAATGAATTGAATATTTAAACTATATTAATGCGCATGCGTATTTATTTGATTCATATATAAAAAAAAACACATTTCTTAACAATTATTCGTGTTTGTGTATGGGTGTACGTGTCGTCGTACTATTTCTTTAATGAATAAAAATAAATAAAAAAAAAAAAAAATGCCAGCTAAAAATCGGTTTTGTTGTTGCTCTTGTTACTTTGTTTTTTTTTCCTCTTATTTTCAAAAAAAAAAGTATATATATATATCTAATATTCATTCTGTAATCGAATCGAATTTATGAATGAAATAATAAAACACAAATAATATAATATTTTTGTTGATAAAAATATTAATTTGTTTATTTTGATTATTTTGGTAATCATAAATTTTAACCAAATAAAATCGTTTTTTTCTCTTTTATATAATATATATATTTGTAATTATTAAGTGTTGAATGATTTTAATTTTTTTAATGTGTGGAAATGTAATTATATTATTACTTTTTTTTTTTTCATTTTGTTTTGTTTTTGCTTCTTTTCTTCATTTATTTGTGTGGTTAGGTTACTTTTTTTTCCATTCGTTTCGATGTTCTTGTTGATTTTTTTATGTTAAATAAATAAACAATTATATTTATGTTAGGTAATATGGGAATTTTATTCTCTTATTATTTTATTTTTCTTTGCTTAAAATTAATAAAAAAAAAATAATAATTCTTCGTTGTTTTAACATTAATTTCCATTATTATTATTATTGTTTTTTTTTTTTTATTTAATCCCAAAATAATTATTTGCTTTTATAAAGACTCACTAATACACGTTAAAAATAACAATAAGCAACGAAAATAAAATATTTAAAAAAAAAAATAATAATAATAATAGCATCAGATAATAATATCGCGATACACATTTTTTCCAAAATAAAAAAATTTCATTCATAAGATTGTATCCAATGTTTATTTTTATCAAAAAAAAAAAATATTTATATTACAGTCGTTTCGTTGTTCTTCCTAATCAACATTATAAATGTCATTTATTATGATTAAATTATTAATATTTTCCGCGATTTTATTTGTTAGTTATATAATCTGCACTCAAGGTAAAAATTAGAAAATTAATTTAGTTACTGTGCACAGTGTTTAATGGTAAATGTACTTAAAAAGTGGCTTAAAGCTTTTGTTATTATTGTTTTTTTTATCGTGCAAATGATAAGGATTAAATGGTATATAGCATGCCAATCAATAAGTCTCCAGTCTGACACATGCATCGCAACACTGTTTAGAAACCCATAGACTTTCTGAATAGTACGAAATTTCCAACGATACCTGGCATATTAAGGAAGAATTTGGCGTGTTAGTTAACAATTAATTTTTGATCAAAAATCGTTAGTCGTTCTGAAAAACGACTATTTGCCACTTTAAAAATATGAGATTGAATAGTTAAAAATTTGAGCGTCCGTAGGTTGCTTCTGAAGAGTACAAGCGAAATGAAAAGGATTTCTTGCATCGATATATGACTATGGATGAAACATTGAGCCATTTCTACACATCTGAATCAATAAGATCGGTAAATAAGTGATCAGCACCCAGTCAAAAGCCGTAAATAACGACAAAAAGTTCAATGCAATGTAACAAAAATTGCAGTATTATATCGATTGAATGTAGAATTTATGGAAAAATCGCCTCTCATGCAAAAGAAAAAAGAGTTGTTTCACAAGCGTTACAAGTCAATGAAACCAATGCTGGTAAAATTGAATGAGTTACGCTTAGAATTGTTTCCTCATCCACCGAATTCGCCAGATCAGACCCCAGCGTCTACTGGTTATTGCAGGCAGCAAAAAGATGCTCCTGGGAAAGGCATCGCATCAAAAAGTTATTAAAGCTTTGGTTAAATGTATTTGTACTCTTGCAAGAGAGTATGCTGATGAATATAGTCGGATATCTTTAAATAAAAAATTTTCTTAGTAAGACTAACGATTTATTGAGTAATGTGTTATACATATACATACGTTATATACATCAGCTTTTTACATACATTGTTATCAAGTAAATAAAGCTATTTGATGTGAATTTTTTATAACGATGTAGGCAGCCACTGTAGACGTAAAATAAAGTAGTAAAAAAATATTTTTTATTATAATTTAAATAATTTTATTATTATTATTGTTGTTTTTCTTATTATTTACAATAAGTTTTTGTATGCAAAAAACGTAAATGAAGAATAAAAAGAAAACGAAACGAAACGAAACTAAAAAAAAATTGTGTCATTCATTTACCCTTCTTGCGTTTATTATTGTCTTTCTTACAATACAAATTTTTTTTTCGCTGTTTTTTTTTTTTTAATTCTGTAATGAACAATTGCAGCCCACAACCCATAAACAAAATAATTATAATAAAATTATAATAAAAACATCGTCACGGTATCTTCTATTCCCTACTTTGTTGCTCGTTTTAGTTGATTTTTTTTTTTTTTTTATTTTTGTGTAATTTTTTCACATCACGCAGTTTATTGAAATTCATTCATATACATGTTTTTTTTTTTTTTCATTTTAATTCATTTTTGTTTTAATTAATTAAAACACGTCAGTGAGTAAAGAAGGAAAGAAAAAGAAGATGAAAAAAATTCATTCATTTTATAAGCGAATTTTATTTGGGGGAATTTTCAATAAGATATTTTATATGTGTTAGTTGGCTTCTCTGTCACAAATTACTGTAATGCCTTTGGGTTATATTTTATATTTTTCGGCGTCTTTGCTAATTTATTAAGAAAAATTATTTGTATTAATTAGAATATTAATAATTATTATTAAAAATTTATTGACCATTTAATGTTAAAAAGAAAATAATAAAATTTATTAAAAAAAAAAACGTCATTTATTTATTTCCAACAGAAAAAAATATCATTTTAAATATAAATTAATTTATCATGGACACTTTTCCGAGAAAAAACTTATTGGTTTTATTCTTTGCTGAATGTTTGAATACTGAAAGTCAACCACTAGCTGAAATAAATATAGCTAATTAGTTTAATTAATATAAAAAAAAATATTTGTTTTATTTATTTATCTAATTGTATAGACAATTTTATTTAATAATTACAATTTTAATATATATTATATATATATATATATATATATATATATATATATATTTATTTTTTGGTTATTTGTTGACATTGATTGGTGGTACATAGATTTATATTTTTATTTTTGGTACTTTCTCTACTGTTACTTGTAAATAACAATTTTTTCTTCTTCTTTATTTATACTTAATGAAATGAAATTAATCACAAATTTTTTTACATTTATATAATAATTGATTAGAGAACAATTTTTTTTTTTGTATTTTAAGAAGGAAGTTGATATTGGTTTATATATTTTATTATTTTGCTTTTTATTACAAAATATAATTAATCAATGTTTTTGGGTTTTTTTTTGCTTTATTTATATTTGGTTTTATTATTATTTATTAACAAATGCATTAAGTTTTTCTTTTCAATTTATTGATGATTTTATTTAATTAGAAATTATGTTAAACTGTTTGTTTGACCGTTTCCGTTAATATTTTGTCCTAGCTGTTTAAATGTCGGTATTGCAGGATGATCACCATTCAAATTGTCTATTGGGCTATTAGTTAATGCTGCTGCACTCTGTTAGCAAATAAAATAAATATTAACATTAAAAAAATATATCTATAATCTAGTCGATTTTAAAACCTTTTTCTGGTGATAACTTCTACCACGAACACGTGTTGTATTTCTACGTATCGGATTAGATGGTGCTCTCTGCGATAGTCTCACCGAGCTGAATGTACTCCCTCGTCGTCCGAATCTTATTTTCGGTGATGGTGTTGCGGTTGCTGTTTTTTTCATTATTATAATTGTTTTATTATTAAATAAATAAATATGAAACATTTCTATTAACTCTAATAAATAGATAATTAAATAATACTTAAAGTGTATAATACAAGTAGCAAAATAATTGTATAGATGTTGTGCCCTAAGTAGGTTAAAAATAATGTATGCACATGCTGATAAACACATAAATTATTTTTTATAAAAAGACAAAGTACAATGTACAGGGCGGGTTTGGATTTTCCAAATTTTACGATTGTTGTTAAATCAGTAAAAGTAGGAATAATCCTTTTAGTTTTAAGTAACAGTACATACGCGATAGATGATAATGTTAATTTCTTAGCACGTCCCCAACCAGACCCTGACAAGCATTTTTATATTTAACACATGAAAAACAGAAAATAAGCTGAGTGTGTGTCACTTGTTTAAGAAATGTAAATTATTTAAAAACAAATAGAAAAGAAAATCAAATAATAAATGTCTCAGAGTTTCCCTATACAATAAAAGCACAGTTTTGATGAAAAAAGCAACACTTAACATGTAAGTAATTAACACATTTTTAATCAGCTCCAATTACTCACGTGTACTTGTCATGTTGTTACGTTTGGACGCCTGCATCATGCCATAAACAACAGCCGCTAAGGAACTATGATGTGATGTTTGACGTTGTAGGGATGGTGTTTGCGCCTGTGGAATGCCCGCCGGTACTGGCTGTGGTGACATTAATTGACTTGCTGAAATATTTTTTCCTAACACCCAATACGTCAACATTATTCCCTTTCCTTTAACGTTCACTTCACCTCGCATCTTCACAGAACGGATATAATTATTATTAATTAAATGAAAAATATTTACAGACTAGATAAAAATTACAACGCATGTGTAGCCCTTTGTTTGTAATAATAGTGACGTGTAATCAGGAACTTGAATCTTCCAAATTTCCCCCGTTGAATCCATTCGAGATGCAACATTTACCGTATTTCCCCATATATCATAAACAGGTTTTCTAGCACCAATGACGCCACTCACTAACGGACCACTGCTGATCCCTTTTTGTCAAAAAAAAAAAAAACATTTTTTTATAAGCAAAAATAAATTATCCTGGTTAAAACTCACCAACTCTCAGTTGAAATGTATTAAACGCATCTTTATTGACTTCTTGCAGTTTTTGCCGCATTGCAATGGCAAATTCAACTAAATCACAGACATTATCCTCATCGGTACCACCAATTTCAATTTGATGCTTAGGATTTAATCCAGATGCAGCCATATATGTAGCACCGACCGTTTTTATCTTTTCAATTGATGCAAATCTTGGTTCTTCTAACAATGAATCAAAATCGCCTAGAAATTACCAAATTGACATATTATTTTAAACTCCACTTAAAACTTTACATATTCCACTAGAAACTTACATATTATTTCATTTAATATCCGAATACATGCTTTTCCATTTTCAATGTCTTCTGAATAAAAATCCTTAAAATTCGGTATCGAAGCAAACATAACACCACAACAATTATGCATTTTTGCATATAATTCATCTGCACGTTCCTCTGATAAATAGTAACTAGCAACATGATCTGGTAGAATGTTCTGTTTGTAATAATCAAGAAAGCATAAAATTAATTTCTTATCAGTTATCAACGACAAGAAACAATAACAAAAAAACGTTACTTTGATCAGTAAATCGTTAAGGATACGATTTGACTTCATATTAGATAATTCTTTTTCCGCTTGCTCTTTCCATATAAAATCTAATCGTGATGTCACCTCCACAAGTCTCGCGTGGTAGGCAACCATCGTTAAAAAAATTACCAACAAAATAAGCATCTGTGCTGACAGTGGCATACCTAATCTAGACTGTTCATATTTATAATCCGAATACCAAAATACCTCCGGAAATATAACTAATATTAAAAATGAATAACATCCGACCATTGCGGTCGCCATAAAACATTTCACTAAGTAATATAGTTTTAATGCTGTCGCCAATGCGATTAAACATAATACCCATGTGAATACAACATATTCAGGATGTAAACATGATTCATCTGAATTAAAATCATCAATAATATCCGACATATTTCTTGTTATGTTTGGATCATAATTTGGAAACAAATATGAAATTGATGCGCCACTATTGTTTGTCTCATTATTATTATTTAAATGCTGTGCATTCTTTATTAACTCATTCCTTATAATATTCATATTATTAATGTTTAATGTTTTATTATCTGTTATATTAAATGAATTTAAATTATTTATTGTGATATTATGATGAATAGTCGCCGTTACAAAAACATTTAATCGTATCTCTGTATTATTATTATAATTTAAATTAATTGGATTGATTTCATTAATATTATTTGTTTGTTCAGTTGTTATATTTAAATCCAATAAATTACTTTCATCTATTGGACATATAACTAATCCAATTGAACTAGCAGCTGACATTAATATAATTACAGCACATATAAATATTGTTCTTCTATTACGATGATGCACTAATGTTGCAGAACTTTTTTGTAAAACTGTTGGCAAACCTATAATTATTTAAATAAAATATTTAAAAAAAAAGAAAAGTTAATTACTAATTTATATGAATAAAATCTTCAATTACCGGGAAACTCTTCAGCCATTACTAAAATACAACCGGCTGTTAACAATAATGTTGACACAGCTAAACATATAACTAACACTGTACAACGTGGTATTATTATCGCTTGACATAATAAAATAAATATCCAAACGACAAACACGCATAACATATTTGAACGAAACATGTCCTCACGTAACTGACAAAACTTTGTCTCCTGCGTTGTATCCTTAAATTTTAACGTCCATCCATATAAATACTCTTCTCGCATTTGCTTATTTGAATTTATTTGTATATTTTGATCGATAAATTCATCGACCTGGAAATGAAAACAGAAAAAAAAATTTAATTGATTAGTAAGAGTATGGTATGTTAAAAAATAATAATTATAAAGAGAGATAGAGAAACATGCCTCCTCAGTTGCAGATAATGAAACAATTGTATCGGTTTGGGCATCACCTTTAAATGAATCTGTTCGATTGAGTTCCTCTTCCGGTTCATTTAACTGTTTAAAAATAGACAAAACAGTATAAAAATCCTATAAATTACAAAAAAAAAAAAAACTGAAATAAAAATATTTCTTCCTCGTTTACATTTTTAAATGGAATTTCAGGTGTCCAATCCGTTATAGGCTCATCTTCGTGTATTAAACTCCGTGAATTTGTCTTTATTAAATTGCTCTCGTGTTTCACTGTTAAGGAATCATTTTTTGTCTTTTCTTTTTGTTTATTCAATTGCTGTTGGTGGGGTCGCTCATCATCCGCAATAGACATACTAATTATTGTTGTATTTGTTGTTGTCGTCGTAATTGTTGTTGATGATGTACTGGACGTTGCTACATTAAAATTATCCCGGTTATTATCAAGATGTTGCTGCTGTTGATGATGGTGTTGTGCAGACAATGGCTGCTGCCTGAACAGTTTTTTTGCCGGCTCATTATTTGAACGTGTTATAAATCGACGACGTGGCCTCAACGGTTCAGTTCTTTTAATTAAGAATGTTTTAATATTCATCATTTTTAAATGATTATCACGGCTACCACCATCACCCGGCTCCACTTCATATGCTTCATTTAAGCATTTTAATGTAGCCTCAGATATATGAACTCGGCTATTAACCAAATTATATATAAATACATATTATTATTTTTAATCAATTTGTATTTATTTTATTGCTTTTAAACAAACCCTGGAACACCACCAGACTCCATATGATTCGCAATCACTACATCATTTGACCAGACATCGAAATGCCATTTTTTATCACCTAACACACCGCACATTACTGAACCACTATGGATACCAATTCTCATGTTTAAATCGACCTTAGTATAAATTATACAAAAAAAATATATATAAAATATTAAAATTAAAAAAGGAAATTGTCAATCCCTTACATGCGTATTATGCCTAACGTCTTTGATCGCTTTTATCATATGTAATCCAGTTTCCACACTACACACAGCATGATCCGGTCGTGACTTCCAACTGTAACTATCAAACATTGATATGCAGTAGTAGCAATCACCAAGTAATTTAATCCGTAAACAATGATTATCCTTTTAACAAAATTAAATAATTTAATTAAATTTCTATTTATAAAAGATATTTTTAAAGAAATTTTAAAAATACCTCAGCGATCCGATCAAAACGAGCAAATAAATCATTTAATATTTTCACTAATTGCTGGGCAGACGTTTTACTCGCTAATTCCGTGAATCCTTTAATGTCAGCAAATAAAATACTCACATTTTCCATATGGTAAATATATAATTTTTTAAATTGGGCATCAACATTTGCATCAGCTCCTTTATACATTTCTTTTCGTATATCATTGTTCACGAACATCGGTAATACTGAAAATGAAACGTTTAGTCGCGGCAAAACTTTAGCTTTAACAATAGAATTTTCACAAGCATATTTGTATGATATCTTCGAAAAAATGCTTAAAAATATGGATTATTTGCAAGACCAATTCATTGTTCATGGAAAAGTACAGGCCAGATATATTAGATTAGATATTAGATAGAATTTGAAAAATAATTCATCGAAATAAAAAGTTTATCACTCGCTTGATGTCACTAATTTTTTATGATAAAATAAATAAAATTAAAACTGTTCAATACTTGCAATGTACATATGACAAAAGTACATAACGGTTTTGATGATAAAAATTAAATCTACTTGCATTAAAATTGACATTAAAACGGTGCAATAAATACTTAATAATTAAATTAAAATTAGAACAAAATAAATATTTATATAATATGTATATAAACGCAAATGTAGCTGAATTATATGATAATCGTTTAATATTTGTAAAAAATAGTAAAAACATAACCATAAATGAAATAATTTATACGATATTTATATCATAATTAATAACGGATTATCGTATTAAATTTATATGTGGGATATTGTCTACCAAATTATAAAAAATTAATCAATAAAAATTAAATATAAATAGTAACAAAATTTATCTGATACTGATCCATGGACCTTATTTTTATCACCGTTTGATGGAAGAGCCATGAAAAGCTCTCTTCCGGGATTTTATTATTTAAAGCGTTTTAATAAATGAAAATCGAGTTGTTACTTTTGTGGAGAAAAGTTTAATACTTTACTGATCCTTTTAACCAATTTGAAGGTAATACAAAGTTGCGGAATAAATATTGAATAATATCAAACGCAATGAGATTTTTTTTTTGTTGGATGGGAAAAAAAGTAAAAAAAATATCGGTAATATGAAAGCGATCGTAAAGCCCGAGGCTTGAACAAAGCGTGCCATGTTAATAATGCATTAATCAGTCTTCACGACATTCAAGATTATACTGTTATCAATTCATAAACAATATAATAAAGACAAAAAAAAAAACATTCAAGTAAATATACAGATAGAAGAAAATTGTTGTAGATTTCACCGGAAATGAAATAAATTCAACAGGCATATAGAAGATAAAACAAATCATTACACACAATAATTTTAAACAATCATTAATAAAATACAATGCGATAGATCAAAGAAGTATTTTCGTATTTTTCTTTTAAGAAAAAAAGTTACAATCCTAAAATTCTTTTGAGAAAATGATAATAAAGAAAAAATCTAAACTAAATTATGGAAATTTTCTTTATTGTTATATCGAAAAATAAAATATAGATTAATCAATTGAATAAATTAAGCGATTTAAGCAGATTTTATTTCCTCTAATATTGTTTTCCGTTGTTAGGTTATATCAAGAGAAAAAAGAAAATGAAAAAAACCTTTTCCAAAGTGGAAAAACCACCCTGAAAAAAACTATGAATAGAAATCGAAACACTTAAAATTCTATTAAATTTAATTTCATCTTTTTTTTCCTTGCTCATTTTGTATCGTCTAGAAATGCACAGATAAAAGATAAAACTAAATTCCCATGATAAATTTGCACTGAGAAAAACTAAACAAAAAAAAAAAAATAATCAGAAGACAGAAAAGAAAATCAGTGAAAACAAAAAAAGAGTAAAGAAAAAATTAATTTTATTTCTCTAGATTTACAAAAAATAAATTTTATTTTTCTTTTATTCATTTTTTCCGCCACCATAGTAGAAAGAAAAGTTTTTTTTATTTTTTTGAAGCTCCCTTATGTGTGCTAAATTTTAAATATGATCAGAAAAAGGAAAAGTTAACACTCGAATGATTTCTAAAGTAAAGTTATTTCACGTTTTCCACTATGCCTTTTACTTTTAAATATTATTTTATTTATTTATCTATTTTATATATATTTTTCACACTAGACTTATATTGCCGAACAGCCAACGAATAGATCAAATAGATGCGGAAAAATATAGAGAAAATATGAAAAAGATGCTTTGATTTAATTTAGATATTTATATAAATATATTTTTGAATTAAATAAAAATTGTAAAATTAGATTAAATTATTGAGATTGATTTTTTTTTTTAATATTTTCTTTTCCTAGAAATTTTTTAATTTAATTTTTTTTTTTTTTTATAAATATTTTCTGTTGAATTCTGACGAACTTTTATGCCGATTTATTTTTCTTTTACTTTAATATTTTGTTTGAAGGACTAAACCAATTTACTTTGCAAGTCATTAATATTCACTTATTGGCTTCAATATGTTGTTAATAAATTTTTTCTGATTCTTAAGGTGGAGATTTTGCAGCCTTAACACCTTTCGTGACTTGATTTAAATTTCTTTTTACTTTTTTTTTAAAGAATTTAAAGTAAAAGATGAGTTTTTTCATTTCTTTTATTTGTTTTCTGTACTTCTAAGGGGTGTGCTTTTAAAGAAATTGTAAAAATCATTTAGGCTTTTATTTGACTTAAGCAGTGTCTCTTAAAAAAGTTTCTATCTGATAAATTCTTACGTCGTTTCAACATTCAATCGATCAGAACAAATTTTTACAAATATCTTAAAATCTTTCCCACAAAATGCCAGATAAGCGCTACTGTATTCTCAGGTAGATCTAGAACTAAACAATTTTTGCACATAAAAACATCAACTATTCAATTGGCAATATTCTGCATATATCAAAAAGTTAAAAGGCCACTGACTACAGTATGCTTACTGCAGAAAATATAAAATGTAAATTATTTTGCAACAATGTACTACAATCTGTCTTTAATAGCTTTTCAAGTGGAATCTTATATAATGCCAAATAAATATTAATTTTCTCTTAAATATTTTCGTTTTTTTATTTTACATAATTTTTCTCTAATAGATTTTTTAAATCATAGAAATAATTTCAAACAATACCTGCTGAATTGCATTTTTGGCAAATTTATAAATTTTATTTCGGAAAAAAAATACTGAAATTCACACCTAAACATTTGTTAATAATTGAAGAGATTATCTTTGTATAAACTATTGCTTATATTAACAGACGAGGAATTATATAAAAAAGTATTATTTTTGATAAGATTTAAATTTATTAATTAATATTTTAGTTAACACTCAGTTGGATCTACATTTGTGATACAATTGATACAGTGATACAAACTACATTCCACTTGCATGGTAGATTTTATTGACAGTAATGTTAAAGAGTTAACAGAATTAGTATGTTTTGTTACGAATAACAAGATTATAGAATGCATTTACTATACACAATGGTATGTCACTTTACATTCACAATAAATACAAATAAATTGCATTCTAGATTTGATTTAAATCATTGTTATCATTTGCAGAGTACTAGTTACGTAACTACTAGACTATAAAATTTATATTTTTTATTATTAAATATTAAAGTAATAAAAAAAAAACCATAAAATATAAAAATCTACGATGGTACTGTTAAATGTTTTCTTAGATTAAGCATTGAATAATTTTCATCAAATCAACAGCATAACGTTAATTTATTTATTTAATAAGAAATTATTATCTATTATCATCGCAAAATATTTTAATTGCATAAAATGAAAAATTCTTCATTTTATTTAATTTTTTCATTCATTCTCTCCCCATTCCTGTCTCTCTCTCTGTCTCTCTGTGTCTTTTTATTTTATTAAATCAAAATTTATGTAAATTGCTTTATTGTTTGAATAAAACACGACGAAGTGAATTTAATATAAAATTATAACAAAAATAATATAAAGTAAAGTAAAAATAAATTAGAAAAAAAAATGGAGAAAATATAATATTTTATTAGGTAAGATTCTTTATAGTAGATAAAACAACCTAAAAACCACCCTTCAATTAGCTATAAATAGATGAATAAATTGTCGTTTGTTCTGCTCATCATGCATAATTTTTTTTTCATTTTCTGCTTTTTTTTCTTGCAGTTACACCAATGACAATGAAAACTGTTTTATATATAAGGCAAAAACAGCGAATATATTTTTAATTTATTATAAAATAAAACTAACTAACTTGAATCTAATAATTTTTGTGTCCTTTGATATTCCTTTTCTGATTCTTTTTTATGTTCCATCGCTTTATGTGTCTCTATAAATGCTAAACGTTGTCCACGATCCGTTAGATATTTTGTATACATTCCAGCAAAATTTATAGCTAAATATAATAAGGAATTTGCTATCAATTGACGTGCAATACATGTTGTATCCTGTAACGAAAATGTACAGAGTTTAGTTTAACAATTATAATAGAATTAGGAATATTTTAAATGTTTGAACGAAAATAAAAATTGTACCTTGGTATTTTGAAATTTAACAATACTGATTACAATCAAATGACATGATGCAGACACTGATCCAGCAATCATACACCATTTTAATGGTAATGGTAACATTGCATATGGTACAAAAATAATAAATAAAATATACCAAACTAAGTATTCACGTTCAGCAAACCCTAATCCTTCTCCAACAAAACCTGTAACGGAAAGAATAAATGTTTTTTTTTTTGCTCATCAATTTACATTTACATAATAATAGGCATTTTTTTCATACCTTGTAAATTAAGTAATAACCAGGTGCATGTAGCCGCCCAATGTAAATAATTATTAGCGAAACAACGCCAACAGCCTAAGAGACATATTCCTAAATTAGCCAGCATGCAACAAACTGACCATGTTATTGCCTCTGCTGATACCATCTGTGTTATAAAGTAATATTACTTTTAGTTTTTCTTTCTTATAATTTTTTTTTAATGTACTTAATAGTGCATTTATTAAACTTACAACAGCGGGTGGCCGCCGCCATATCCATACTAATGCTAATACAATTTTTAACAGTAAATCAACAATATTGACTATAATTAATGATTTTTGTCGTTGACGATGTGAATATGTTAGATAAGAACGTTCTAACGAACGTGCTTTAAATGAATTTGTCAATGACGGGCATAAAATTCCTTTAACAACATTACCACGTTTAAATGCTGAATATGCTTGACTATTAAATGGTGGAGGTTGTTGCACTAACTGTCTAGTTTGATTTGTTGCCATTGCTGATGTCACCGTTGGTGTTGTTGGGGTTTGGGTTGGTGTTGTTGGTGTTGCTGGTTGTGTTAATCCAATATTTTGTAATGATAGTGGTGGAGTTGCTAAAATTAAATTTTAGAAGTAATATTTTTTAATTTTTATTAACCTCAGTATGTTGATATTAAACAATTTTAATTTTTGTTAATTCATTTTTTTTCATTAACTATAGCCGGACGCTTCCACTTGTTTAAATAAAACTTTATTCTGTGTTAAAACTTTTATCATACCAATATGAATCTAACTTGTGTTGCTTTTACTATTTTTTTAAAAGCAAATTTGATAGTTTCCATCAAAAAGTTTGAACATTTTTGCATATTTTGCCGTAAGTAAAAATGATGGTTGACCAAACATCGAAAAGCTTAAATTAATCCTAATAAAATAAAATATATGAACTTTTTTTAATGTTGTTTTTTTGTTTTTGATCCTCTAGAACTTTTATTATTTCGAAACAATTTTCGTTTTTAAATTTATTTTTCATATTTTTCTTTCTAAATAACTAAAGCTTACACAGTAAACTATAGGATAAAATAACATGTAAAAATTTTATTTTTTGAAAACAAACATTTATAGAGCTTTATAGATTTATTAATTATAATTTTAACGGCAGGAAAAACCAATAAATTTTGCAACACAATAAAATACTCTACAAACTTTATTACTGTATCGGAAAGCTTTTATAATAGCTTTTATATAAAATCATTTTATTTTTAATTGTTTAGCCAACGTTTTATGTTAAAAAATTAATTAAAATATACACAAAAATAATAATTATGTATTAATATTTATGATATTTATGACAAAGACATTTGGTGAAATGCTGGCAGCTATTTTGCATATAAAATGCAATCAATGTTTAATAAAAAACACAAGCACATCAATATATATGTTTAATTAAATATATAAATTTTCAGTCTCATATAAACTTATGTTTAAATTAAAAATAATCAAATAAATAAAACTAAAAAATCTAATCAACAGTTATTAATTCTTACTACGATTGTATATAAAGTTTATTAATTAATTAATTTAAAATGTGGCAAAAATTAACAACCAAACACTTCACAGACTATTATATAAACTTAATGAATAATTATTTTATCTAGGCGAATTAATAACCGAAAAAAAAAAAACTTTTTGACCATAAAGCAATAATAAATTTTTATCCATTCTGAGCAACTTTTATTTTAATTAAATAAAAATTTCATGTAACTAATCAACTAAAAAATCGTGTTAATAATACTGCAGATACTACCAACTACAAATAAATAAATAAATAGAAAACTTAAAGGTTGAATAAGTAAAATAGAAAGCACATCATTAATCAAAAGAATCCTGAAAGTAGTATTTCTATTACGTGGCTATTAGACAAAGTTAAACCAACGAAAACCTAGCTAAAAATTATGATAGAATTAATTAACTTTTTATCACCAATAATAATAATAACAATAATAGTAATAAAGAATAGAAAAGAAAAATTGGTAGTGGAAGAATGGTGGTGTTGGTGGAGGCGCAAGCACGGTAAAACATTATTTTATCTAACAAACAATAAATTTATATATATTTGCTATTTATTTAATTTTTCTTTTTTCACTCTGTATGTTCTGTTATTTTATGTTTTATCACACCAATTAGTCGAATTAAATGAAAATATATGATAACAAGGAAATAAAAAGAAGAAAAATCAATCGATAATGCTAGTTTGTTTTATTTTATTTTTACCTTCTTTGTAGTCCTGACATAATCTAATGTCTGATGCATTTATTTTAAATTCCGTTTTATTATTAATCGGTGCTGTGTAATTCATTTGTAATTGTGTTGGCTCACTGTGTATATCATCAGCACCATCCCCAGGTACTCTGGGTATTCTTGTTATATCTGTCTATTTTGTGTGTTATTATATTTAAATAAAATTTTGGAATAATTTTAATAATTAAATTTTGAAGCTTACATCATCATGGCGATCAAATCCACTGTCAGAAAAATCACCAACGTCATCATCAATTATTCGTCCATTATTAATAACACCATTGTCTTCTACAGAATTCTGTTGTTGTACTAAATTATTTGTGCCCGTTAATACACCATCACTAAGAATCCGCTCCTGACTTGTCTCAATAACTAACCGATCCATTGCTTTAATCCATAAATTTGATTTTGGTCTGAAAAAAAAAATAAAAAAAAAAATGAAACCACATGTACCACTAATTAATTAATTTAAAAATGCACGTCACTTTTTATTAATTAATTTGAACAGAGAAACTTTAGTAAAAGCTCACAGATTTAAAATTTTATTCACTTTATTATTTCCTTTTACACAAATGTTGTTATTACTTTGACGATAAAAATTCTAATGATAAAGAAAAACTACGTCGATATGATTAAAACATTTTTATCTATCTATCTGATGTTATTTTTTTTTTACTTAATTTTCTCTAATTATTGATGTTATTAGTATTAGTTGAGCTTTTACTATTTTTCTAAAATTTATTATTACTGGGTGTTAGAGAAAATTTCTTTTAACAATTAATTTTATATTAAAATATTTTTATATTGGCTTTTATTGTTAACACTGTAAATGTCCTTTGATGTATCATTTAGTTAGGTAAATTTAATAATGATATAATTTATGTACTATTTTGAAGGTTAAATGCGAAAACGGTAATATATATTCTACTTTTTATATAAATCAGTTTAAAATAGTGTCTTCAATGCTTAAAAAGATTCCTAGAATCGTATTTACTTGTGAAAATCTTATTTAAAAAAAAGGAAATTTAAGCATTCAGTTTAATAAAAATCGTATTAAAGCGTTCCCTTTTTCCTTTAAAGTGCAAAAAACTAAATGATTGACTTAAATAATGCTGATTTTAAATGGAATTCGACTTATATATTGCCGTATATTGTTTTAAAATATATTTATTTATCAAATAAAATTTAAAACAACGCAACATTATCACCCTGTAGCGTAAACTTATTAAAACAAAATGAAAAAAAAAAAACTAAAAAGTAAAAGAAAAAAAATATACTAAAAGCGAAAAAAAAAAAACAAAATAAATAAATAAAAACAACGACAAACAGCATAACATGGATAAAAATTATCTAAAAATCTATGACAACATTATCAACTTGTTGAATAAAAGATAAAACTAACCAAAAAAAGCAACAAAAGGAAGCAAAAAAAAAAAAAAGAAAAAAAGCAGCAAACACACAGAATTATCGCGTTTACATTGCTAAAGTTATGAAAAGTAAAAATAATAGAAAAGACAAAAAATCATAAAACCAGGAAGTTAACTTTAAGAGGAAAGTAAAAACTGTTTAAAATTTATTACGCAGTTTTTGTTTTGCATTATTAAACTTAAAACAATGGAAATTACACCCCTTACCAAAATTGTATTACCTCGAAAATATTTCTTTTGTTCAATCAAAGAATGTCACACCGTGGACCGTTGTTTATTTTATAATAAAAAAAATAAATTCTTCTCGTTTTTCTAATCAAAATTCTACATAGATGAAAAAGAGAACAAGGAAAACAATAAAAGTAAATAGAATTTAGGGGTAGAAATTTATTATTTAAATTTGACAAAAAATAATAATAATAATATAAAAATCGTTTGCTAAATGGTTTATATGTTTGCACAATGGTAATATTTCTATTGACAGTTTTTGACAGTTCAATTAGCAGCAGGTATTACCTGCTACCTGCTTTGTTCTTTTTAATTATTTAATTAATTTTTCTTATTTTATTATTTCTTTGTCACATTTAATAATTTCAGTCAATTTTGATTTAATTTCTATTCTCTGTTAGTTTTTCGTTACAAAAAAAAGAAGAAAACTTTTATTACTTTAGCTTTTAATTGCTTTCTTTAGAAACTTTAGAAGCATAGAGAATTCTCTATGTACAATAGCTCATCATTCTAATTCAGTTATGACATACATTTGAACATATAAAAATCAATTTAATAAAAAAATGAATAGAAAAATGTGTCAAATAACTTTAATAATTATTGATTTACTAACTTTAGTAATAATAAAATAATAATAATAATAATTAAACAAAAAATAAATAAAACTGACCTCATTTGATCATTATTTATTGTATTTATATCCGATTGGCACTGGGGAATCGAAACTATAATAATAAATTATGAAGGAAGTAATAATAAACACAAAAGTTCCGAATTGATAAGAAAGAGAAACCACAATGTATAATTAATATCAATTACGCAACGATATTTTAGATTAATTATTTAAAAATTCATAATATCTTTAAAATAACTTTGATGTTAACTAAAAAAGAGAAGGATACGGTTTTTCTTTATTTTTATTCTTTTTTATTAACTGCAATTTAAGGATACACAATGTTAATATAATTACTATTAATTAATTTAAATAGATTTATGTTTACCATCACGATACACCTATTTACAAATATTATAAAAATTACGTTATTATGGAATAATAATAATCATTAAACATGTCATTTCAATTAATAATAATTTAATTAATTAATTAATTTTTTACGTTGGCTTTAAATAAAACAATTTATTATAATAAAATTAAAAAAAAAAACAACTAAATTATTAATTAACTTTTTTACTATCCATTTCCATCACAAAAAAAAAAAATAAAAATAAAAATAAAATGAAACAAAATTAAAAAATGTGTGAATCATTAGAGACTGAGTTTTCATGACTTTATTCAATTATAATCAGATAATAATACAATTTTATATAATAATAATTATTGTGTATAAATTTTCATCAGATCATTGGCATTTTATGCTATCATGACATGTGTCTAAAGGATTACCATGTTCCGTTTATTTTTTGTTATTATTATTTTATTAAAAAGTAATATTTATTTATATAAAAGAATAAAAAACTTACTGGGCACGGCACTACAAAACATTAATTAAACTTTATTAAACAAATACACATTAAATGTTAATTAATTGTGAGATAATTAAATAATAACGAGGATTATATAAAGTTAATAATTAATAATTAAACCATTGAAATATGCTTAAAATTAGATATAGGGTGCTTTTTTTTTGCATTTAATAAAATAATATAAATAATAATTTTCTTTTCCGGAAATTAATTTTACTACTGTCGAAGGTTTTTCATTTTTTTAATAAAAAACACAGAAAACATGAATTTTTGAGATCGGTCTCCGCATGGTTATTTTTACTTTATTTAATTAGTTTTTTTCAATTTAAATTTATCAACAATATCCACACATACACACAAATAAAAGGAGCTTTAATAACGTCAATTCCATACAAAGTTTTCATTTAATTTTCAATGACAGAATGTCAATTTTCACCGGTTATAACCAGTAGATTAATAACTGCAAAAATAAAATTCCAATAAAAATTCCAATGAAAACAATAATTACTATAAAACTTACTTTAAGGATCGAAAATCACCAAACAAAAAAATATTTAACTATCAATCAAGCAACAATAATAGAGAAAAGGAAAGAAATTCTTGTCTCAACAAAAGAAAATTCTTAAAATTGATTTGCCTCAAAACATTACCCATTTGTACGTGCTATTGTCAATTTTATTTCAATTTTGCATTTTTGTTCAACCAAACTAAAAACACAAAGGAGAAAAAAAAAACAAATAACCAAAGTTTATGCTTATTTAAATAAAATAAAAAAATTCATGCTTGTAGCACATAGTAATTTCTTTTATGTTAATCATTGAACACATAAAAAAATTTAAAATGAAAATCAACAAAAATTATTTAAACCAACAAATGATATAAAAATAAACTTTTTTCATGAATAAAAATTCATCCAGAACAAAATAAAACTTAAATAGGATATGCGGGTGGGCTTCCTTGCTGTTGCGGTTATGGCGGTGTTGTTGTTTTTTTTTATATATATATATATTCAGATTTTTATTTGACTTAATTTAATAAAGTAACAAAAATTGGCAATTTCGCTTTAACCCAAAAATAGAAAATGAATTTCTTATCTATAAAATGGAAAATCAACACTTTCTATAGTAGAGTAGGCGATCATCATGTGAATAGTAGACAAGCAATGCGAACAATAGCAACAACGACAATAGTATTAACCAGATTTAGCAGGATAAGGGC
Organism: Ptychoptera contaminata; assembly: GCA_963942525.1. Lineage (NCBI taxonomy): Eukaryota > Metazoa > Arthropoda > Insecta > Diptera > Ptychopteridae > Ptychoptera > Ptychoptera contaminata. The sequence goes on along the minus strand of OZ012639.1, from coordinate 16,555,018 downwards.
ACAGTAAAAGGGGGACCAAAAAAAAAAAAAGAAACATGAATTTTCGATAACGTTATATTAATGCCAACAATACTAACATAAGTTGTCTGTTTTTATTATTATTTTATTTTTATTGCTTAACAATTGAGACGACACACATGTCCTAAATCTTCAAATAAGTGGAACAAATAGAAACAGCTTTTATTTTTCTTTATTTACTTATTATTGTTTTCTTCTCGTTGTATGTTATTCTTATGTAATTTCAAGTAATGCTCATTTAACAAGCTGGAAATTGAGCATTACTATGTTATTGTTTCTATTTACTTAAGAGAATGTTAAGCAATTTCATTTTTGTTTATTTGAATAAACAATTTTCTTTGGTTACTTATTTAATAATAAAGGAAATAGAACAAATATAGCTTTAAGCGTTTGCGGATGAACGGTGGCAAATAACACACTACGGCTTTTAGACATTACGAATAAATATTCTTAAAAAAGATGCTCACAAGAAATTTTTGAATATTTTCAAGCATTTTCAAAATATGCATGAACAGAAACAAAGCTGAGAATTCGAAGAAAATACTTAAAAAAAGTAGTAATCCTGTATTCTATTTTATACCAAAATTAATAATATTGAATAGGTTTTTGTAGTTCAGGATAAGACTTTAGAATAACCAACCAACCAATACGCAACTTATTTTGATTACTGAAAACATAAGCAGTGTTGGTTGCAATTATGATAGAAATCTAATTACCCTCTTTTTCCGTTATAAGCCGCGGCTTGTTAGTGAAAAAAAGTTTTTTTTTTTTCAAAAATAGGCTTAATAAAGGAGTGCGGCTTAATAAAGGAGTGCGGCTTATACAAGTTCTTAAAATTTTATTTGGCTATAATAAATATTTTTTTTTAATATTACCTTAAATTAAATTAACGAAAATTAAAAAAAAATTTGTTTGTTATTATTAATTATTAGAATATTATCATTATTATTTAAATTATTAAATTTAATCACTAAAACAACAAAAAAACTTGACTTATGTTGTAAAAATAAAAAACAAACAAAAAGAGAAGATTTGTTTTATATATGACTTTCTTATTGTATATGATCGCTTAGTGTTATGTTGTTTTTAAATACTTATACTTGCCTAAAAATACTTTATATCTAAATCTAAATCATATATATAAACAAAAAATCAAATATCGTTAATAAGTCTATGACAAAAAAAAATAACTCTATGACTTATAAACTAGAAAACGAATATAAACTTCTTGTTCGAATAATTAATATTCGGTAATGATATCAAAAAATATCCGAATACTCGGATACCTAAAATTGAACAAATTATCCGGATAATTTGCTATCCATATACATAAATCAAAATTGAATTTACATAATAAAATAAAAGTCATATACAAATTTTTGTTCTCTACAATTACATCAAGAGATGGCAAGCCTATAGTATACGGGTACAAATAAAAATTTATTTTTGATTTAAAAATTTGAGTTAAACAGTCAAAAAATATTCGCGGCTTATAGAGGAACGCGGCTTAATAAAGGAATGCGGCTTATTAGAGTTTTGCAAAAACTTTTGGTAAGCAATTACCTCTAATAAGCCGCGGCTTACAAGCGGAGTGAGGCTTATAACGGAAAAAGAGGGTAATTAAATTTTAACCCTAACAAAACAGATTAATTATTTTTTTCTGAAACGCAAGTACTTCTGAAAGTGTAGTGTAACATTTTTGGAATACATTATATCGACACATTTTTAGTTATTTTCATTTTTTTCTTAGCTGCGTGGAAGAATACTTGAAGAACTTTAGATCATCTTTGCCCACCACAGTAGTTCTATGTTAATTGAAAGCCTGTTTTTTAATTAATAAATTTCTTCCATTTTTCAATAGTTATTGTTTAAATATAAGTTTTTTTCTTCAAAAATTTCAATTAAAATTATAATTTTATTAACAGAACATTTTGTAACCTTTATAATAATCATACTGGATAGCCACTATCATAAAATAAAAAATTTTCTTTTGATTTTAGACAAACAACAAACTAGCAACTAAACAATGTTATAAATTAATGCATTTCAAAAATGTTTTAAATCATAAAATTTATTTTACACAAAAATTAATTACTAAATTGATACAAAAACTTTTTATGATTAGCATTAAAAACTTTTCTTTTTTATTTTATTTTATGTGTGATAATGGTTACATGAAACTACTACATTATTTGTTAAATTATTACATACACTTTAACACGATACTACGAAATCTGATTATAGGTAGTTTAGTATAGTATAGTAAATTATAGTATGTATAGTTTAGTGTGTCTAAATCCATATAACGAACACCAATATAATAAATAAAAGAGAAGAAAATCCATTATAATCCTTATGTTGAGTGTATTCAATGTTTGTTTTTAATATACGAAAGAAAAAAATTTATTTTATTTTATTTTCTCAGCTTGGTTCCTTTATTTTTACAGTTTTTTTTTTTTTTGTTTACTACCCTAACATATATGCTCTTTTTATTTATTTATTATTTATATTATTTTTATTTTCTACTATAGATTTTGAACAGAAAAATATATATAAAATACGGCTTAACAACTAGATTGGTGTGCGTCAAGTAATAATAATAATAAAAGAGAATTGAAATAATAGGAGGAAACTAGACGAATTGAATATATATTTCTGTGTAAATGACATATTGATAGCATTTATCTCTTATTTCAACAAAAAATAAAAAAAAAAAACTTTAATAAAGAAATAAAAATAAATACATAAATAAATAATAGCAACGCTGAAAATATATATTGAAAAGTTATTTATTTTGAATAACGGAAAAAAGTAATGAAAAAGTTTAAAATAAAAATTTTTTACCTTAAAGCATATCTTATGCAGATTATACTCAATATATTGCTATTAAATTTTACTTTTACTACAACTTAAATTTCTTGTTTAATTACATAACAATATTTTTCGAAAGTAAACAAAACAAAACAAAACAAAAATTCATTAAAGCTTATACGAAAAATAAATGAATTTCTTTAAGAATAGTTTGACCCTTATTAAGCCCTTTTAAATTCTATCACACATCGTTAAATATATTTATATTTCAATCTATTCAATCCTTTTCTAATTACGAAATTTTATATCAACAATGTCAACATTGTATCAAAGAAAGTTTAATTATTTTTTTTTTTTTTTTTGGAATATTACTTGTTACCAGGCGTCTCCACTTGCTGATTTTGTTTTACTTAAAGAAGCAGAAACATCAGAAGAAACAGAGCGTCTGTGGGTTATGCAAATGTTTTAATTATTTTTTTAGCATAGAAATTTTTTATTAAAATTTTGATTTTATTTATTTTCATTCATTTTTCCTTTTATTGTAGTTTAGATGTCAAATTATTTTAATGTAAATGACATTTTCATTGTATGAAATTTTAATTGTTTAATTTTTCTCGATTAGAATTAAATTTTTATTTTTCGTTAGAAATTTAATTAAATAAAATTTAATTAAATTTAAATAAAGATAAAGAATTAAAAACGTTTTCTATATTATTATTATTATTATTATTTTCAATTAAGTATTTGATGCTTTTGATTTTTATTTATTTGATTTTCAAGTGTATTTGGTATCTGCTTTAACAATTTAATCTAATTTTATTAGAGGCAAATTTATATATATATATGCCATAAGTAACAATTTTTTTTTCTATTGAAATCAAGTAGTGAATAAAGATTATAATATTTAATAACGCTATTAGCATTATATTTTAAGTGGTTATTATCAAACCAACACTTAACATTAATAATATATCCTTGTCTTGTTATTTTTAATTGTTATATTTTGTTACTATTATTATTCTAATTATTATTATTGCTTCTTATTTCATATTTCATTTAATCATCATATAATATTATTCTATAGATATCATTCACTTAATTTTAATAATCAAATGATGTCGCATCATCATCAGTTATAATTATTCATTTAAAAAATTTCTCAGTCAGTTAGAAAAACTATTTATAAAACTCTTTCTTTCTTTTTTATTTATTATAAAATAAACATGTTAAACATGAACCAAGACACAATAAATTTATTGTTAACGAAATGAATAAAAGAACTTCAAATGAATTAATTTTATATACAGATTTTATTCTGTATTTTTATTTTAATTATGAGCCTGATGTAATAAACGTATTTGATACAATACGTGAATACGTATTACGTACTCAGATTACAAAAGAATTTTTAGAAAATAAAGAAAACTATGTATCCAATCCTGGATTAACAAACTTAAATAAGCTTAATGGGATCCATTTTCTTGAAATACAATGAAATATTATTATAAAAGGTGTTCATGATTATAGTTATTTTATTACCGGTCAAATTTATAAAAGGAGAAAACAATAATCCGAACCGGCATTTAACTGTTTGTAGTACGAATACGTAATATACAGAGAAGAAAAATACAAAATGGATAAATTAAAGTAGTAAATTTAATATATATTTTAATTAATATTGTACACTTTGTAGATATTTCTATATAAGTAAACACGTTCGTCATGTAGCAAAATTTATATAAAAGGAAAAAGGAATAAAATAAATACTTATCGTTTTGCTGATTTTTATTTCTTTTGATTTGAACACAGAATGCTGATTATTAATAATAGAATATTTAATGAATTACCACTTTTGTATAAAGATTTTCTTTATTTTTATTTATTATCATCCTCATAGTTATTATAATTATCTTTATTCAGTCAGCAATCAAACATTATAATAAAATTCTTTGTAACAAAAAAAAAAACGAAGAATTATGTAGAAAAAACATTCAAAATGTAGGTCAAGAAATAATTTCTTCTGAAAACCAGATTTCTCAGAATTTTGCATAAAATCATTTAACATAAGAAATTACACAAATAAGAATCATAATAATTTTTAATAAATCTGACAGTCAATTATGCAATAAAAAACAAGAAAAAATATATAAAAAATCTCATGTAAATCCTTTCTCCTTTATATTGTGTTCGTTTTTTAACAGATATTTTATATGAAAATCAAATTAAATTCAATAACAAAATACAATTTTCTATCTTTTAAAATTGATTGATTTGTGTTATTTTAAATTAATATTAATAATTTTAATAATAAACTAATATTAATAAATTGTTTACATATTTTCTATAACAATCTGACAAAGAATTCTGAATAAAAAATTACCAAAATCAAGCAAGACAATCGGATGTTTAAAAAAAAAATCAATAAAATTCATTAGAAATTATTAAAAATGAAAGCTTTAATTATATTAAGAAAAGGGTTTAAGGGCTTAACATTTTTTTATACTTTATTCGTTGAAATTTTAATAAAATTATTTACGTAAAATGTTTCTCAAGCAAAGTGGCTACATTTGTCATAATTTACTATTGAATAAAGCAGAATAAAAGTTAATTTATTTTCGTAAAAATAAATCTAGATTGAAGTGAAAAGAATAAAATATAATTCCAAATAAGGCATATTGCCTCACTTGAATATTAATGTGAATTAATCGGAAATGAAGAGGTTAAAAAAGAAAAGCATAAAGAACATACAGAAACCTGAAAAAACCTGAAACATTTATTTTGCGAGAAAAGGCAGTTACGTTGCGTACTGCAAGTCAAATCCAATCAACAGCGATAAAGTCAATGGAATACCATTATTTTCCATTATTACTTGTATTGTTGTGGAAAAGAGTATAAAGTTTTTAAGCTGGAAAAATATACCGTCATTAATTAAAATATTAAAACAGCAAATAAATATTTAAAATGAATAAAATATGAAAATTTCTATTATTTTTCTTTTGCCAAATACTAAGAACAAGAAATATTAATATTTTTTCTGTGCCTTATCATAGGTAATTACGCGCCAGTAAACAAAAAGGTAAACAAATTTTTATTCTTCTGATTTTACCTTAAAGCACTATGTTCATTGTTTATTTATTTTTTAATTTAATTAATTAATTTAACAAACAAAAAATGTACATAAAGAGTTTTTCACAATTTCTTTCTTTTCAAAACCATAACAGCTACTTTTCAATTATAACTTATATTTCCTTCTTATATATGTATCTATTTTTCATTTTTATTTTCTCGAATCAACAACATAACAAATGAATGAACAAAACTTTTAATTATTTTAATAGCAACATCGAAAGCAAAAAAGTATTTAATTTAAAGAATATAAAAAATATATATTAATGTAAATTAAAATCCGATTACGTTTTTGACATTGTTTATGTTTAAGTTTGCTTCGTTTGGTCTGATTGTTACCGCTTCTCTTGGTTTATTTCATTTTTTATTATTATTATTTTTTTTTTTTTTTTTGGTAAAATATTTACCTCTTTCTGTATATTTTATGGAAACTTAACTCAACATTTGACTTTTATTACAACTTTTATTTATTATTTTTCTTTTCAATAACAATATTTTTACATTTGTTCTGTTTGTTTAAATTCATTATAAGTTTTGATTACTTATAATTATATTTAATCTGTTTATTACAGGTATGTACTGCTGATGCAATAAATATGAAAAGGTGAAGAATACATACATATATATAAACTATAATAATAATTCTTGCAAAATTAATATATAATTTTTATTATTTTAAAGAAAATAAGAAACAAATTTATTGGAATCAAGCACAGATTATGTATATATTTACTGCTTCACTCAAGCTTTTATCGTCGCTGTAGGTATTTGATAAATAAGAGATATTTCCAATAAGAGGTGTTATTTTGATATTCAAAAAAAAATGCCATTTTTTAATATAAATGATCGGATGTTTATTTCATTATAAAGAGAAAGGTATGCCATTAATAGTGGAAAATAACGTCAGGCAAATGACCACCACGACCACGCTTACAGGACCATATCCTTTTCATGAAATTTTCCATAACCAAATCGCAAAGTGGCTGCCCTATGTCCTCGATAGCCTCACGAATTCCATCTTTGAGGTCTTGAATCGACGCTGGGCTGTTGGCGTAGACCTTCTCTTTCACGTGGCCCCAAAGGAAGAAGTCGCAAGGTGTTAAATCACAAGATCTCGGTGGCCAATTGTGATCACCTCTTCGAGAGATAACACGGTCCGAAAACTTTTCCCGTAAAAGATCAATGGTTTCGTTGCTTGTGTGGCACGTAGCGCCGTCTTGTTGAAAGTAAACGTTGTCCAGATCAATACCATCCAATTCCGGCCATAAAAAATCATTAATCATCTCTCGATAGCGCAATCCATTCACCGTAACTGTTGCTCCAGCCTCATTTTCGAAAAAGTAAGGTCCAATGACTCCGCCGGACCATAAACCGCACCAAACAGTCACACGTTGAGGATAGAGAGGCTTTTCAACAATAACTCTTGGGTTTTCCGAGCCCCAGATGCGACAATTTTGCTTGTTGACGAAGCCACCGAGGTGGAAATGGGCCTCATCACTCAAGATGATTTTTCGATGAAATTCCGGATCATTTTCATGCATTTCAAGGACCCAATCAGCAAAGACACGACGTTGTTGATGATCGGCCGGCTTGAGTTCTTGTGTTAACTGAACCTTATAAGCATTAAGACCCAAATCTTTATGCAAAATACGGTGTAATGACGTTTGTGGAATGCCTAATTCCAAAGAACGACGAGGAATGGACAAACCTGGGTTTTCTTCAACACTTTTGGCTACAGCAGCAATATTCTCGGCTGTTCTTGAACGACGTGCACGGATTTTATTCTTCACATCACTAAGTTGTCCCAACAGCTCGAATTTTTCCACCAATTTCTGTATTGCGGTCCGACAAGGTGCTTCACGACGACCCAAAAATTTTCGAGTTTTACGAACCGTCTCTGCCAAATTTTCACCATTTTTATAGTGAATTTTAATAATTTCAATGCGTTGTTGAAGCGTGTATCGTTCCATTTTTATTAATGGCGTAGTTTCTACTTGTCAAATGTCAACAAATGATAGCTTCAAAAGTGACATCTACCGAAATAGCGGGCTATTCAAAATAACACCTCTTATTGGAAAACCCTGTATTAATTAATTTAAACTTACAACAATTGAGATTATTTTTATTTAAAATTTGTTTATTAAAAGATTTTTTTAATTTATTTGTAGCCATTTATCTTTGTATATTTGTCATATCTAATGGTTAGGAAAAAATTGATTTCAAATAATTTAAACAAAAAGCTTGACCAATGTATTATGTATCTAACTGATATAAAAAGGAATTATGTATTTATTTTTATTCTCGTAAACAAAGTATAATCGACTTCTAACTAGCTTAGAGCTTATGTTTTAGTATGTAGGATTGATTTTATTTTATTTATAGATTATAGAAGTCATTATGTCATTTAAAGGAAAGAACATAATGATACTATAGAATATATTTATAACTAAAAATTAATCTTAAAGGGTAATAAGGATAAAAAAATAACGAAACATACTTTAATTCATGATAAACGGAACAAAATAAAACACGTAATAAAAGTATCAAAGCAAATTTATAAAAGGATATTTATGCTTTTTGAAAACAAAAAAAAAATCATTTTTAAAGTAAAATGTAAAGATATAAAGCCTGTTTTTTTTTTAAGCAATATTCTTGTTTCGACAAGTATTACGAATTGTAACACAGTACTTATGTGGTCAAAGTGAACACGCAGTTTTATGTTGAGTTTTTAATCATTTGATAATTTAATATTTTTGAAAATAAGCATTAATTGTTACCATGAATCATGACATGACCATACTGACGGCCACTCTTTTTGTTTTATTTTAAAGCAATTTCAGAATAAATTTTCTGATTAACATGCAACAACCACACCAATCACTTGGGTAAACAGTAAACTTTAACTCGCAAGATTAATTTAAATTCGATTAACAAACAATATCATTTTAAATACCACTTAAATCATTTATAATGAAAAAAATATAACAATTTATTTATTTCTTATAAATTATATAATATTGCTTCGTTTGACAGATAGAGCAAGTATTGATTATTATTTTTCAATTTAAGGGATTGGCTTTATTAAACAACATTGCTAGAATTACCTTAAAAATGTTACCTTTCGATTTATTAAAAACTCTTACAGTGCATTTGAATTGTTTAGAAACCTTATCCGAATTGTCTAGAAGTATTATTTTAGAAAGTACAAAGAGCAATTAATCATAGTACCTATGAGAAAAATTTTGCAACTAGCAATTTTGAGGCCTTTTATATGAAGAGGCCCAGTGCAACAACCATCACTCCGTCCCGACCATAGTATACTGTTATTTGATGTTTTAGCGATTCAATAAATACAGTTCTTTCGTCAATAATCCATAATCCATAATTTAAATATAAACTCGTATACTTGTCAGCAAAGCTCTTTTGAAACTATAAATCCTTTCAGTTTAATTCGACGTTACTCAGACAAAATAAAATACGAAAAATTAATAAAAATTAAATTAAAAATAGAAAAATTATTAACCTGTTTATTACATAACAATTATATAATGATGATTCCAGACAATTGTCTATTTCACATAATTTTATTTATTTCAATTCAAATTCAAACAACAAAAGTTTATTTTTTACGTTCAAATAATTTTTTTTTTTGATGATATTAAATAATATTTTCATTTTGCTATCATTCAGGTAATGAAATTTTTCTAACTGTGCGTGTTAATTAGCAATTAAATTAAATACAAATTAAATAAAAATTAATGTAATGCAACCATATAACACATAACGAAACAAATGTAATAATAATAATAATAATAATAATAACAACAATAACAATATGATAGGAAAATTGAATGAGAGACGAAAATGGAAAGAAAAAAAAACTTTTTTCTAATTGATAACAATTTATTTATTTTCTCCCTTTTTTTTCGTTCCGTTTTTATTTTTTGGAGTCTCAGAGTGACAACAAGCAAATTTCTAATTATGAGAATAAATATTTCGTTTCGTTAGTTTTTGTTACGAATTACAAACGTCTACTGTATAGCTGCTATAAATTTATTAAGTTTATTTTCTGTCCTCCCACGTGTCTGCATGTCTGTCGTAACAACCATGACACAGTAGAAAAACGAAAAAAAACTAAACATACATACAACGTTGAAAACTGTCTAAAAATGTGTTCTGCGAATATATTTTTTTTTTACTTTGCAATGGCGTGCACTGACTATTTACAAGCACAAAATAATGCCTGTCAAATGTGGCTTCCCTTTTCTATTTTTTTTTGTATTAGTTGAAGAAAATTAATCATTTTGTTTTTGATTTGTAAACGAAAAAACAGTTCTAAGACTTTGAAAGACGTTATGCTAAAGTTGTTTAGTATTAAAAAAATAATCCTAAACCAGAGTTAATTTTTTTCACTGCAGTCAAGCTAATTGCAGTGATTTTAAGAAAATTCGAAGATTTATATACAATGACGAACAGACATAAAAAAGGAAATACAAGGTTACAAATAAATAAAATCTGTTAAAGAAAGCGAGGTTCAGCTCATAGAATAATCATTTTTATGTATTTATTTATCGTTTGTAAAAAGTAATGTAATTTTTGATAGTTTTTCAAAAGTTAAAATTTAAAAAGATGGATCTTTGATGTTTTTAGTCTCTTAAAACTGGTTAGTTTTAATTTTCAAAACAATTCGTTATATTTCATCAAGTGCTTTAAATATTATCAAAACTAACCATTAAATAAGCATATCATTAGCAAAAATTTGTTTGTTCAGAAAACATAAAATCTTAAAAAATTAATATTATCTATCAAATGATATTTGTCACATTCAAAATACTCTTCAAAATTCAACCTTTTTATAAGATTTCCAATTAAAGGAAAATATATTTTTTGCTAAATAATAATAATATTCTTTTTTCTAATTCAATTGAAAAAAGTGAACTTTAACCAACTAGTTTGCGTAGCTTAATGCTGTGATTTACTTTATCAAGTGTGGAGTAATGAAAACTGAACCAATCGCGTTGCTTTTAAGTTTGGTAAGTAATGGATTTTCATGAGGAGTTTAAGTAATGGATTTTCATACATTCATTACACCACACTTGTAGTAGGCATATTTTTGAATCTCATAAATAATATACTATACTATATATTTCAAATATGGAATTTTTGTATTAAAATCTAGTAGGCATATTTTCTATTTTCATTATAATATGTATTTTATTGTTTTCAAATTTTTCAATCTCATTAGAAAAAGAATAGTATACTACTCGTGAGTAAATCGTTATTATAAACTCGAACTTTTACTCCACTAGTTTTACTCACTTGTGGTATAATATACTATTTCAAGCGACTTAGTAAAACATTCAACTGCACCTAAGTTAAACTAAAGCTTCTGTTTGTATATAAATTATGTGATAAATGTTTTTCTTAATGAAAATATTTATCATTGCAAACGATTTTAGGCACACAAACGTATCTATGTCTTTAATAGTAAGTAATCATATCTACGTCTCTGGTCATTATTATACGTGTTAAAGGAAAAAAGGTACAAAAAAAAAATTGTTTGATGCGGATACGCCTGGTTAGAGTTAGCCACACCAAAAACGAAACGAAAAAAAAATTGAAAAATAAAATAAAACTTAACCAAAAGTCCTAAAGTCAGCCAAATAAATACAACATAGTATTCTATTTTATTACATTAAGCACGTACGGCAATCATGATGATCAGGGGTCATAAAATAAAATTATCTACTTTATGTATTTCCCTCTTTGCCTCATTTGTATTAATTTTATTTATTTTGTGGCTATATTCAACTGTTTCTTACTCATTTCGTTTGCAATAAATTGCATTAATATTATCATCGAATATAAATCTACGATTTATTGGTTTGTTACGGGGTTTTTGTGAATTATAAATGTTAAAAATAGAAAAAGAAAAGTAATTTAAATATGTAAAATCAAAATACACCTGATTGTACTATACGTGCTAACGAGTTATATGATTAATTCACCCCTTTTAAATTTAACTGAGGTTTAATCAAAGCATATTCTTATTCAAATCATCATGGAATCAATGTTAGTTGTCTACTCTTCCACATTAATGCTTAAATGGTTTTTACGTTTTCTATTTGAATTTAATCAAAATTACTTAAAGATTTAAATGTCTTTATTATTGATTAAAATTGTTTATTAGTTTTGTTGAACCGCAATAATTAAATCAAAAATGATAGCAATGTATAAGACGGTTGAAGAATACACAAGTGGTTATAGCGGTATGAGATGTAGCAAAAAAAAACCTGTCTACCAGTGTTTTCGAACACAATTTATGCCTGTTATGTTGATTCACAATAATCAAAAAATGCTATTTTTAGTTTTTTATTCTCGTCAGATTGTTTTAATTATATAATTAATTGTGATCATAAAAAATTTGATTTTATTTCATTTAGACATCAACCCTTTCAAAAAAAATTATCAGCTGGTATATTTCCGGTCGCATACCATATGTCTTATAGGACATTATTATTTTCTTAAGACTATCGTTATCAAACTTTTGTCTGCGATGGTATTAGGAATTATAAATTTAAGTTTTACGTGGATGGCTATAATAAGCTAGGGACCAACAGTCTAAAGTAAATTGGCATTGTTTGAATTTGTTTTTGTGAGTAACAGCGGTGACATTGTAGTTTTTTTATGGTTTGTATTGTGTGATTCAGTCCTGAAAGAAGTTATTGATAAAATAGAAGGATTAAAAGTAATACATACTAATTATTTATTTATTATTGCTTCCTTTGACAGAATTCTACATTCTTAAATTGTTAACAAGTGTTAACTATATTTTTATATAATTTGATAACGGGTAATTAAGATTACTTATGCATGCAAAAACACCATACTTAATAAAGCTAAATTTACCCTAACCCAATAAAAGGTATCATAAACCGATCACAGACTATTGGTTGTCTAACTCTGCACTACCATACGTTTCTACAATTAAAATGAATAAATTAAATGTAAAGGAACGTTAAAGAAAAATTATATATTTTTCTATTTCTCAATAAAATAATTAGAGAATTTGATTTTTTTTTTATTATTGTAATAATTTATAATTTATGCTGTATGATTAAATAGTAACATACTTTGCGTTTCAAATAATTAATAATAAAAAAAAAAACTAATACAAGAAGCAACATGGAAAAATCATTTTAATTTAAATAAATTAATTAAATATTTTAGTCACCTTAAAGCGGTTGTCTCATTCTCATCATCATCATCTTCCTCGTCGTCATCGTCATCATCGTCATCCGCACCATCAATTGATTTAATTATCTCTTTCATAATTTCTTGGCTGCTTATGGTATTTTCCAAACGAAAACTTTTTTCTTTCGTCTTTTGCTTTCGTTTTTTTTTTTTTAACACGATAAAAGCACAAAATATGATAATTATTTTTTTTTTCAACTTTGTTTATACAAAAATAAAATTTCTTTTCATTATTTTATTTCATTTTGCCGTTTTTTTTTTATTATAATTATTATATAATTTGAAGCACATGTTTTTTTCATATTTTCAATAGATTTTTTTATAAAAAAAAATAAAACAAAACCGTAATATTAACTCATTGTCAGTTTTGACTTTTCTTTTAAACAACAAAAAAAAAAAAAACAAAAATTGAATTATTTTCTCTTAAAATTTTGTTTTTTTTTTTAACTTAACAACACATGGTAAATTTTTCACATTGTTTACTTTTTATTATACCGTTTTCCCGTTATCAACGAATTAAACTTATCAGTTTTTACTGATATTCATAAAGAAGCTTTCTGAAAAGAAAATATTAATTTTTGATTTGAAAACGTCAATAGTTTTATTAGAATTCTCCTTTAACTATGCATATAGATAAATGAAAATAAAAATTTATAATCGTTTAGTGGGCATTAATTGCTGAGCGCGGTTTACTATTAGTTTAGTTAAGTTTTTATTTCTTTGTCTATTTGTTAATAAGAACAAATTTAATTTTTGTTTATTGGAAAATGAAATATGTTTTTTTTCCCCATTTTTTTTTTTGATTTTTTCATTTGTTTTAGTTTGACTAAAGTGTTAAGTCAAGGTCATAACAAAATAATTTTCCTTTACTCATATTAAATGCGTATTATGTTAGATTATTCGTATTAAACAATGTTTGATGGTGTAATTTAAGCATTCGAGTAAGGTCAATAATAAAAAAATTTCACAACACACTAATCACTGTAGTTAATCAAACTAAAGATATAAGCACAACGAATTTTGGTCGTAAACATAAACGTTGAATAGTCAGAGTGTTGTCTGTTACTTAATTTGGCCAAAATAGAGGCGTTCAGCCAATACAATAATGGTTACTGAATAAACCTTGTGTGTCACAGTTATAAGCTGTGTTATAGTTATAAGTTATAAGCTTAATAATTTATAAAACAAATTTAGCAGCATACAAAATGCTTGCGGTTTTTTAAAAGAAACAAAATAACATTCTCAGTAACAATGGCAACATTTATATAGATGGATGCTTGATAGATCGGATGGAAATTCAAAAAATGAATAAGCCTAATTATTGTTGAAAATAATAATACAAAAAAGAATAAGTTCGGTAATCTAGTTTAAAATAATGTAAACTATTCAACAATCTGCCATTTGTAGTGTCTAAAAAATGGTTTTATTTAAAAAAATAAAAACTCCTATAAAGGTATTTTTAGAATTTATGATTAAAATACTATCTTTGTATAACTTAGAGTTATCATGTCAATTTTAATGATGAATTTTAAAGATTTATTGACATTTATTGTTGAAGATTGAATATTGAATTACGCATTCTATATCACAATAAGATCACAATAAGCAATAAGATCGCAATAACAAAACTCTCGTTAAAATTTTATAGTTCTGACTTTGCTTAGAGTCTCTTGTGGCTTATTTTTTATTTTAATAACGATGCTGCGCATATATTTTCAGGAAGTGATAATATTTTCGTTATTCATTTGTGTATAAACTACTTAATAAAATTATTTACGTAAAATCGTAGTCTCAATGAATTAGCGACATTAAATCGAATATGTGACTTTTTATTAATTGAAAAACATATCAGTTTACTCTATTCCCAAAGTATTCTAAAGCGCTATTTTCATACTGCCTAAATTTCCCAATAAATTAAACTCATCATGATACTTTGATTGCATTGCATATATTTTAAGATAAACAAACATATTTTTATAAAATAATAAAATTAACCGAACGGCACATACTCATTGTGTATATAGCTTTAAAATTACATAATTATTTCATTGTAAATCATCTTAGCATTGTCACTAAACATATATATTTTATTCCCCAGACATATAGAAATTTTACTTAAAAAATTAAATAAATAAATTTAAAAATACTTAAAAAAACACTTTTAAATCTGTAAAATATTTCGCTTTTTTTCTTTTCATTTTTTTTTTTATATAACTAATAAACAACAAAACACTTGAATCTAATAAAAAACCAAAGCACAAATATACGACCCGGCCACAAATTTTTATATAAAATTTTTAATTCAATTTGCCAATAACATAATAATATCATACATTAACATAATTTATATATATTTATTTTTGCTAAATTTACGATCATCAATCAAAAAAAAAAAAGAATGAAAGAAAGAATATTCTATTTTTTTTATTACGCGAGCTGCTTGCTCTTTATGTTGCTTCGTCTTTATTTATTTTTTATCGTACTTTCTTGTATGTGACGTCAACGTTCAAAGTACTTAAGAGAATTCATTTAACAAAGCATTAAGAATCGAAAAAAACAATGTTGTTAAAAATGTTATTTGAAGACAGTAAAAAGAGATTTTAGTGCATTGCTGTTAAATGATTAACCAGAGTTGCGAATCTAAACACTTGTTTGGTTTTTTTTTTACTTTTTTATTAAAATGAAATTTTAACGGAAATTCACAAATTCATTCATACACGTACTAAAAAAATATTCTATGCATATTTTTAGAAGAAAATTAAATGTTTATCCGGTTGTAACTGACAGACGAAAATTTATTTAAATAATTTTTCAATAAATTTCAATTTTTTTTTTGCATTATTTTCAGTTTTATTTTCAAAAAAAATAAAAAAATTTTCATTGATTTTATTAATAATTTTTGTTTATTTATTTATAATACTATATTAAACAGGTTAATAATTTTGTGTTTTCTTCTGTTTATTAAATTAAAAATAAAATTAATAAATATTTAAGAAAAGTGATAAAAAAAAAACATATTTACTTTGAAAATTTGTAGTAAACAAATAAT
This sequence comes from Ptychoptera contaminata, assembly GCA_963942525.1. Taxonomy (NCBI): domain Eukaryota; kingdom Metazoa; phylum Arthropoda; class Insecta; order Diptera; family Ptychopteridae; genus Ptychoptera; species Ptychoptera contaminata. The sequence goes on along the minus strand of OZ012639.1, from coordinate 16,538,760 downwards.
TAAAAAATATTAAAATACTTTAGATTTTTATTGTTTTTCAAAATTAAATGTTTTAATTACTTTATTGTTATTTTGCAAAAAAAAAAAGAACAAACAAAATTACTTTACTTGGATGTGAATAGATTGATTATTAAGATGTCTTTACATTTATAGTAATTGTAGGTGTCGATGATTATTATTTATTCATTAATCATTTTTTTTCTAATGTAATTCGAAATTTATATAAAAACAATTTTCGAAATATTCATATTATTTAACTAATCCTATTTATTGCGATTTTTATTTTATTAAAATTTCAAAAAAATCACACATAAATGTTAAACTAATTAGCGACTTAATGTTATAATTTATGCATCTAATTACTCGTTTAAAACCGGTTAAGTAACTTATCTTTAATATTTAGTTAAAAATAGAATCAAAATTTAATATTTACTAAAAACAATTATTAAATTAGTTAAATTAAAACAAATATTGTTTTCTAAATATTGTATGATGATAGATTAATCCAAAAAACTTGAAAAGATTGTTCAATTATGCAGATCATTCAAATTGAATTTCCACGTAATATTTCAAAGAGGTAATTACCGACAAATCATTTTACTACAACAAATAATATTATTAATTATTTTACATATTTAAAATCATAGCGTTATGTTGTTTTTTTAGCAATATTATGCTATTTAAAAGAAAAACTTGTTCACATCACAGTTAAGTGTTACGGGTATGTATACCGCCTTCAAAAACTCAGTTTCTTGGCAGAAAGTCTTTTATTGGCAGAAAACACATTTATTATTTTGTTTCGGTTTATGTTGAGCTGCGGATTATTCCGACGTATGTCGCGAGATTAGGAATAATGTGGTGCTTTTACATTAAATAATGTACATAGTTATCAAAATTGTTTTATATCAAAAAAGTGTCTCGAAGGCAGACTATAATTTCTAATAAAGTAAAAAAGTTTAGTACAATATTTATAAAGGTTAATGCCGATATAATCTAATTCACAAAAATATAACAGTCTCTCTAATGACGATCAGTACATCTTATACATAATTTAATGAATTTTCCGCTAATCGAATATAAATTCTGATAAAATTAAACAAAACGAACATTGATTACACAACAACCAAAACAGATTCGTATTATATATCTTTCTTTATAAATAAATATTAAGAAATAAATTAATAAAACAAAAATCATTTGAATGCTGACAATAAAATCAATATTAACCGACATTTCGATGATTTAATATTTAATTTATTTACAATATAAAAAATAAAAAAATTCATCTTCATGTTTGCATTCTTACGATAAAAACGGAAACGGCTTAATTGTGTGACAGTTCAATTAAACATGTTTTTCTTTTATTATTTGCTTTGAAATAAAATAAATAATATGTATTTCTTTCTCTTTGTTTCTGTAAACATTAAAAAAAAACGAAATTCTTATGACTTAATAATTCTTAAGTTAATTAAAATAATTTTAACTTATTTACTCACATTAAAAGCAAAGCAAAAAATATATACAAAAAAAAAACAACTAATTAATTTGTCTTTAAAACAAAAAAAAAATAAATTAAATTAACTAAATAACAGAAGAAAAATAAAATTAAAAAGCAAGTAGCTAAAAATGAGATAAAAAAAAACCCAAACGAATGAAGAAAATTTCAGCATATGCACGTGAGTATGGGTATTTATATATATTTTTTCCTTTTGTATATTATTTTAGTTTAAACCAATGTAAATATTTAATGAAAAAAAAAACGAGAAATAATCTAAATTAAACAAAGATTAAATAAAAATTCTCAAAAAACGAATTTAATTAATAAACAAATAATCAGACGATCGCGTCATCAAAAGGTACCCAAAACTTAAATTAAATTATAATTTGACAAAAAAAAAATTATTTATTTATTAATAATTTTAATTACAATTTTGAAAAAAATATTTTTTTTATTTATTTATATATAAAGTAAATAAAAAACAACGAATTATTGACTCAAGTTCCATTTATATCACCTAATCTAAGTTTTACATGTTTATTTATTTTCGATTTGATTTGTTTCTAGTATTGATAGTGTCACCAATTGCTAAGTTTTTCATAGTTATAAGTAATTACAATTGGTCCTTATAACGCCACTTGAATTAAATTTATGTATATATAAATTATAGCTAACGACAAAACTTCTTTTGGTTAGTGAAACTACTAATCCCAAACTAAGTGTTTTTAGTTCAAGATTATCACACAATTATACCGTATCAACCTTTTACCGCTTACATTTGATAAAACTATCTGTTTGGTAAAAAACTGTCAGAAAATTTGCAAAATTTATTATAATTACTGTGCAATGAAAATGTCTGCAATGAAAATTTGTAGGCGTTAATTCGTTTTTACAAAAAATTATTATTTTAGAACACAAAGAAGATTAGTTAAAAAAATTTATCTTACAAAAAATGCTGTATTTAAGGCATTTAACGGTATTTGTGTTATATTTTAAAATCCTTAAAATCTGATATAAGAAACTAAATCCATTTTGCAGTTATATTGAAATAATAATTGTTTAAACACTATCTATGGAGCAAATATAATTGATAGTCGCTCTTTTGAGAATCGAACCCTTAGTGATGGTTTTTATATAGTGATTTGCCAGGATACATAACTAATTAAACAAATACAAGTACACAGCAATTTCACATTAAACTTTAACGAATATTTCAACTATCTGCAAATATGAAGACAATGTTTTTGATTTACTGTTAAAAATTGCTTTCTTAAGATGTAAAAGTATTTTTTTTTATAAAAACGTCAAACTGTCTAACAAAATGAATTTAAATGTGTTTCAAGTAGATTCATAGCCACTGGTATGCAAATTTCAGAACATTAAACAAAACAGAAAAAAGCCCAAATCAATCTCGATTAGCGAGCTTAAACAGATTTAATAATGAAAATAAACTTTGTCTTTATTAATGAATTTTTAAGTCAAAGCAAAAACAAAAAAAGCACACACAAACAGTATCATCAAAGTTTAACCTGAGGGCATAAAATTTAATTAACCACTTTTATGGAAAGTTTTCTTATAGAAAGTTCAACAGCAAATTTATACCCATTAAATCTGTCAATTAATTTATAAATCTTCGATAAACTCTATACATAATAATGTTTATTAGCATTAACTTTATAATAACCAATAGCTAAATGCTTTATTTGCTTGCGTAAAAATTCCGCAAACTTGTTGAATTTAATTAAAAGGCGAGAAAATTACATAATCAAAGTGTAATTAACTCGTGGAAAATATTTTTATTTTTTTTTCATTAATCCGCACAGAGTAGAGTTGATGTAAAGTAGCTTTGTAAAATCATTATATTTACTTTTTTTTGCCTTGTTATTACCGTTACATGGTAACAACAACAATAAAAACCTCACAAAACAATAAATCCACTGTAAAATCACTTAATTTCACTACAGAGACACTTATTCGTATAAATCTTACTAATTACTCAGTATTTACTGCATTGCAACTTCTATATTACAATTTTTGGTTGACTGCAGTCACAAACGCGAACCGTATAAACAAGAAAAATATTTTTTTTTATTATTATTTACTTAAAAAAAAAAGAACAGAAATAAACAATAACTACACAGTGGGTGGTTGGGTGATAAAGTAATTAATTAATGTCTGGCTTAGAATAGAAAAGAAATTTTCATTTTCTTCAAAAAAAAAAATATATAAAAATTAACTGCTGATGGTAGTGCTGCAAACACTACTATTCCGTAACTTTGTTTAATTTAATTTTGTTTACTTTAATTTTATGAACAAAAAAAAAATAATAATAATAAAAATTATATTTAATTAAAAATAAATAATGAACACAAACACATGGAGAAAACACTTTGTTAATTTTTTCTTTTTTTTTCGCTAAAATAAAAATTTATTTCTTATTTTTATTTCCGTTACGAAATTTTTTAGTTTCTTATACAGAAAAAATATAAAATTAAAAGAAAATACTACAACACAATACACATCACTTAGGTACACGCGAAATAAAAACTAAATAAAAGCATAAACTTTACTTGTTAAAAGTTCAAAGGAAACTGAACCCGCGTTTAATGGAATATAAATATTTTTGTATTGAGAATAAATCTAAATTCATTGTGAATATGCGCAAGTGTTGAGTTTAATAATTTTTTACTTTTTCTATTTTTTGTTATTTGATGAATTTATTGTTGGTACTTTTATTGGTAATTGTCATTTTAGCCACCGCAGTGTTAAAGAAACGCAAAAAATGTAATGTGTTTAAGTGAAATAAAAAGTATGAAAAAGCATATTTATAACGTTTAAAGAAAAACTGCGGTATTTTTTAAGTAACTTACCGCCGCCAATGGCATTTTAGTGTTAACACTACTGTTATTGCTGCTGCTGCTGCTACTGCTACTGCTACTGCTGCTATTATTGCGGAAGGAAGAAACTCGAAAGTTTTTTTTTTACTTAACTAATGCAACGTTGCCAACAATGAAATTAATTATATGCCGTTGTGATTTTATTTTCTTTTCAAGTATTTGATTATGCTGATTTTTTTTTACTTATGATTTCATTGCTTTTAAATAGATTTTTTATTTTTACTTAACAATTTATTTATACTGGATTTTTATAGCGGCAACGACAACAATGTGTGTCATAATATGATTAAATTGTTTTAACTGATTGAATGAAAGATTTTTTAATACATTTTAATGATTTCAATGAATTGCAGGTTTTACGATAAATAAATATATATTTATTTATTATTTTCTTTTAAATATTATAATGAATAATAATAGTAATAATAATAAAATGATATACATAAAACTAGAATTGTTTAACTGTTTGTTGACAAGCGTTGTGATCCTTTTATATTATTTTTATCATGATTTATCATCACTTTTAATCATTGTTTATAGTTTTTTACTGCAAGTTTTTAATCTTTTTTACGATGCAACGTAAACGTCTAATTTTTAATTATAAAAATAATTTATAATCGACGTGACTTTGTACTTAAAAAAAAAAGAAAAAAAACTTAAGAAAATATTTTGTATAGTTTTTCCATACTAAAAATTTATTAAACAAAAAAACCACAAGATGTGATAAAAATTTTATTTATAAATTCTTTATTTCTTATTTTATGATTATTTTTTTTTTCTTAAATGATTTACTGTGAAATTTGATTAATAAATAGTACATAATTGTTGATTTTTTAATAGAATAATGTGAGTAAACTTTTATAATTATATTTTTTGAGATTGGAAATTATTATCAGTAGGAAACTTTTTTTTTTATGTTTTTTAAATAGATAAAAATATTTGCAAAACGTGAATTGTTTTATTAATTCAAACTATTGTATAGAAATGTTTTCAATTTCACATCACTTAGTTAATACTTACTAATACATCACTGTTACGTTTAAAATGATTTTAGAAGGTTTGAGTCTACCTCGATTCAAGCTGGTGGTAATGAATCTAGACGACGATCTTTAGATATTCCTCTTACTTCTAAATTATGTTAGTGTTTGATGCAAAATTGATTTTTTATCTGCATTGATGCCTTATAAAAGCTTAAATCAACTTTGCAGCATTAATTAAATAGTCACAAATCAGTTACTTCAATATAAGACGAGAGTTCCAAGTAAGGCGTGTAAAGTGTTTATTACTATTAGCAACTAATACTAAGTTATTCTCAAATTTTAAAAATGAAACAACACCCATATAACAAACAGTGCTTACAACTCTGGTTATTTACTTTTCACGCAATTTTCTATCCGTTATTTATTTTTTCTACTCATTCCTTCCATTTTAATGTAATTTTTTTGCTTCTTATTTTATTTCAACTTTTTGTACAATTTTTCTATTTATTTTCTGATGACAGGTAAAATGGGACAGATAAGTGTAGAGCACCGAAAAGTCTATTAAAACGATTAAAATTATGTCGAGGGACATCATGAAAATAATCGGCGAAAACAAGTTCAAGGATAATTACAAAAAATTTTATAATTTTCACTCATTTATTATGAGTTTAATTTTTTATATTATTTTTTTTTCTAATACCAAATAGGTAAATATTTAAATTAAGTTATTTTTAACGTAAAGTATATTATAAACGAAGCAAATTTCATTAACATGTTTGTAAAGTAATTATGTAAAGGCAAAAACAGTTAAAAACGAAAAACAAAAAATATATAAAGAAAATCGTGCGTAAAATAAATTTAATCAAATAATATATTATTTATTTAATTTTTTGGCTTATCAGCTTTGTAAAGCTTTACAATAAAATATTTATAAATAAATAAAATTTTCTTTAAATGAAAGTTAATCAAAAAGAAAATGGAAAGAGCGCTGACCAAATAAGCAAATGAAAATAAATATAGCTCATGTAAAAACTTGAAATATCACTCAAAAGTAATAAAAATTTATTAACGCCAAAATCTATACTTTTTATATTACTTGTTCTTTACAAAACTTTCGTTGTTATTCTTTTATGGGTGAACCCTGAACGTGACTTGACTTATATTTAAGAATAAAACAAAAACATATAAGAATAGAGATATTTGTAAAATAATATATAACATTTTTATTATTGAATTTTCAAAATGCAAAAAACCTTTTCAATAGATCAATGTCATTGAGAAAAGTGAATAAAATATTTTCGGTTCGTAGAATCATTTTGATTCTGACCAGATTTGAGTTTGACTTCAAAATTTTTATTATTTCAGCATTGATTTAGTCGATCAGTATATGATCTTTATTAACACTTGATCGACGGGTCTTTTTTTTTGTCGCTTGCACCGAGATGACGGGCTGTTTTGCTAGAAACCGGCCCAACATAAGAGTTAAAATAAAAAGTTCGATATCTTAATAGAATAGAGCAGACAGAAGAATAAAGCACTGAACATGTACCGCAAATGAAGTATGCATTAAATTTAAAAAATATATATATAGCTTAAAGATTGATATCAATATTCGGTAAAATGTTCCCTATGAATCAATGTATTCATCTACGAAAAGCTTTTAATCAAAACATCGTTCGCAGTTGCCTACTAAACATTTACCAGAAAATATTTCTTACTGCATTTACTAATTATAAGCCAGGTTTTAAAAAAAGTATGAAGCTATAATCCAATTATGTACACCGACTACTTCTACAAATTAATGAAAAGTCTCCTTGAAATTAAATTAATTATTTGCATGACAAAATGAATATTTTTTTGTAATTCTTAAACTTGATAATATTTTTCAATGCATAAGTGTAGCTCGGCAAAGATTAAGATGATAAATTATGGCACTTATCGGTGTAAAAGTTGGTCACACCTGTTATAGAGATATTTTCAGAAAATTCGTTAATGATTACATTGATCACTATTGCATCATAATTGGACAACGTAAAGTACTAGGACAATATAAGCCTAAAAACAATTATTCCGAATAAAAATTAACTTGTTTGATTTGCAATTAATTGTATTTGAATGTGAAGAAATATTATTAAATTTGAGACAAATATGCATTACAAAAGTTTATCTGGTAGCCTGAAATCTAAAACTCACATCCGTTAAAATTTCGTACTAAAAATTGTGTCAATTTCGCAAATAATCCATAAATATCCTCAAAAAACGCTGAATATTTGAAGGTTGTGGAAGTCATGTCTCCTCGCGAAAAACGTATTAATGAAACTGAGACTGGAAGCGCTCATAGCCTAGAGGTAACATTAGATACGGCTGGTAAATCCAAATTTAAAAAGATTTTTTTTGTACGTACTGCAAACAAATGAAACGCGTTACCGTCAAACGTATTTCCAAACTATTTTAACACCCAATCCTTCAAATGTAATGTCCATAAATCCTTTCAACAATTTTCCCAAATTGAAATGGTAGCGTTAGGTATTCACAGGTAAACTACTGTATACGTTATAAATCCTAAACATGTCAATTTCTTCTATAAAAATATCTTTTGCAATGAATATTTAATATTTAAATTGGAAATCTCGATAACGTAGATATTCTCGACAGAATAAAGTCTATTATCATGAAACGATCATGAAAGTCTATAAATGAACATTCCAGGGACTAGAAAAAGTAATGCATCACGTACATTGATAATCAAAACTGAAAGAAAAAACTCTAGGGAATCCGCGTTTCATCGTATTTGATTCAAAGTAAGAAATACATCGTTATAGCAGAATGGCATCTGTTCACAAATGATTGAAATAATTAAATTAAAATCAGAAAAATAGAGAGATGAACAAACAGCTTTTTAGTTTAAAATTTATTTTCACTTCTTTATTCATGTTTTTTTTTTATTGTATATTTTTATAAATATAATTAAAAATTCTTAATATAAAACGAAGAAAAAAAAAACTATACATGTGGAACATAATTAATAATAATTCTTTTGATTGCTGTTTTTTTTTTATTTTTATGTTATTTTTTAATTAGCATAAAGCGACTATGTATTTTTTTTTTGCTTATATTTTTTAATTATTTTATTTTTTTTTTTGTTACTACAAAATTGACACTACGAATTGTTAATGTCAAATAAATTATTTTTGTTATTTAATTTTAATATATTTACTATTAAGCATACTAAAAACACTAGAGTAAATTACTTTTTATATATATTTTTTTATTTTATGTTTTATTAGTAATAATGTGGATTATTTTTTTTTTAAATTTGTTAACTTTTATTTTTAATTAAATTATAATAAATTTTAGGTTTTTAAAAATGATGAATAAAAATTGTCTTTATTTATTGGCCCGGTTCCTGGCATATAAAACGTCTTGGAAATTAAGACACGAAGCAATTTAGAAAAAAACTTCTTCTATAATATTGATCATTTCCATTACTACTGTCTCACGATTCTCTGATGCATTTTATTGTTTTTCTAGCACATAATGCGTCAGTTTATCCAAATTGAAAACAAAATTCTCAGTCAAATTTGTCTTGGCTAAAAGCAACAAAATGAAAATAAAACCTTACAATTTCTTATTTTTCTTTTTTTTATCAAATTTTTAACAATAACAAAATGGATATTTTGCTATTTTTTAAACAATAATGAAAGGCACTTTATCAAGTGTTTTCAATCAGGTTGTATTTAAATTTTTTTTTATTTAATTAAATAATGTGTGAGATTTCGTGTATTTTAAATATTGTGAAAAAAATCATGTCAAATGTTGCAAAATAAAATTTAGCTGTTTATTAATACTGTATTTGTGTCCTTACTAAATACAAAAAAAAATTATTTTATGTAGAATTACAAAAAAAGATTAATAATTTATGTTTTTTTTTTATTTTAAATTATTGTTATTTTAAAATAATGCCAATTTAATTTTTATTAATATGTATTTAAAATATTATATTTTCATAATTATATATAAATATATATTTAATATTCTATTAATGTATAAAAAAACATACGATGCATACATTTAGGTGTTATTTGATTAATGCGTCTTAATTACGTTGGTTTTTTTTTTAATTATTTATCATTGCATTGAGATAAGAAAAATAAAAAATAAAACTCGCAAATAAAACATGTAATTAATAATTTATATATTTAGTTTGTTTATTTTCATTTAACGTAATTATTTGTAGTTAAAATTTTTATGTTTATTTTAAATATTTGGTATTTACTACTTTTATGTTTTTAAATACAAAATAATTTAATCAAAAATTTATTAACACCATATATGAGTTTATTTTAATTTAAAAATGTAAATTAAGAGGCAGATAAATTAATTTTTTATAAATTAAATTATTATTCAGCGCCTTATAAATCAATAAGATTTTCTCAACACTAAAATCTTTCGCTCGGTACAGAGAGAACAGATAAAGTATAATTTTTTGAGAAAAATTAATTAACATATATTATAGGGTGGTAATAGTTAAAATAAATAAGAAAATCCTTGACAAAAGAGAAAATAAAACATAACGAAAAAAAAAAAATAAATAAATAATGAAGAAAACAATTTATTTTTCTTATAAAAAAAAATTCTTTTTTCCTCTCTCATAATTAAAATATAATACACACTCATCATACGCGTTTATATATATTTATTTATATTTTTACTACTAATTAACTTATTAATTAACAACAAAAAAAAAACAATTTATAATAATAATAAAGGAATTTGTTTCTCATTTCATTTTTATGCAATAAAATTCTTCATTTTTCATTCTAAATTTAATTTCGCTTTTCAAAATTAAATTAACAAATAGATTTCATTTCTTTCTTGTTTATTTTATTAATTTTTTTAATAATTATTTTTCAATTATTTAATTTTAATGACTGTCGTCGTAATCGTCATCATCATCATCATCGTCATTAACAGTGCGACGGCTTCCATTTGATTTATTATTATTGGTTGAAGAAGCTGAAGTAGCACCATTATGTTTTTTATTTACTGACGTTGACTTTTTGTAATCTATACCGACATTGTTGTAATCATCGTCGTCTTCTTCTTCATCTTCGTCCGATTCATTTGTCTTTTGTGGTTGCTGCTGTTTTATAGTTTTTGAGTAATTATATTCATTTAATTGTGATGACAATTGATGTAATTTAAATGAACGTTTTGTTGGCGGTGAATTTAATATTGAATCGTGTCCATCCGTCTCCTGATTATCATTTTGTTCATCACCATTCTCTGAACCATTTGGACTGCCTGGTTGGCTAACTGCTTGCATTATTCTACCCTTTGACTCGTTCCATAACTGACGTAATGATGATTCACGGCCGAATAGCATTAAAAACGCTTCAATAAAGTCACGCGATTTTTCCTCCCATTTAGTTATTATATCACCTTTTACTTCACCAATAACACGTTTACTACGATCGCGTAACTCATCCATTTTATTTTGTAAACGGAATTTCTTCTCAGACAAAAATGAAACATTTAATTCTTTTGCAGAATAACCACGGGCCAAATTACGTCTCACATAAATATCGTAATCTTTAACAATACGAGCAACAATATCTGATGTTGAAACACCTATAAAATGGAAAAAATAAATTCAATTAAATATTATAAATAATAAAAAATTCAAATTGACATACCTTCTGTACGCTCTGTAGCGACAAACATGCCTCTTGCCTTTAACGGCGCATAAATATCATTACTATCGTCTGTACCATATGGAATTTCATCATGTGCAACGAAATCAATTTTATTCTTTTCCAAAAATTCATCAGTAATCTCCCACGGAGCATCAATAACCACCTTTTTTTTTATAATATTAACATTTTTTACGTTAATTAATTAGAAAAAATAAACTCAAAATTATTATTAACCTCATCAACATAACGGCAATGTCTAACTGCCTCATAACGTTCCTCGTCAGTCATTACAGTTCTACCTTTTCTACTGTGCGTTAATTCATCACTGCACACACCAACAATTAAATAAACATTTTGAAATACATTTTTTGCCTTTTGAAAAATAAAAAACAAAATTAATAAGTTTTATAGAGAAAAAATTAGAGAGAAAAAAAATACTAGAAAATAATATTAACCTGCATCAATTGTCTAGCATGTCCTTGATGAAATAAATCATAAATACCATCAGCATAGACACGTATACGACGTGTTACTTCACCACTACGTGCCTGTTTATAAGTGATTTTCTTTGTATAATCACAACGATCTCGTTCAATAATTGCATCTTTTTCATTTGAATATGGTGCTGATTTACAAATTGTCTATAAAAATTAAATAATTGATACAAAGTTACAATGGTTTCTTTTAAGTGTATGTGTACGGGTGTAAATATATTAAATTAAAATTGTTTTCAATTATTGTTTTTACAAATTAATAAATATAAAAAATAAATACAAAATTGTTGACCTTAAAAAGCAGGCAAAAAGAAAAAAATAAATAAAGAAAGAAACGGAAAAAAAAGATGATGTTAAAACTCAAAACCTTTAAACTTAATTTATATATTTTTAATGATAAAAAATTATTATTTTTTATATATAAATATTTACACAAAATTAACAAGACATTTTACGATTGATAATAATATTATAGAGTTGATGAAAAGAGAATGAATTATTATTTGATTAAAAAATTAAATTAAATTCTAGACAAAAAATGATAAATCAAAAACAAAAATCATGTGATTTTTTGAACAAAAAATTTAATTAAAAATTTTAAAAAATCCAAATAAAGTATATACTGTCAGTCAGAGCCCATCAATTAATTATCAACTAATTAAAAATAACTTGAATCCAATTACTGGGCTATTAAAAATTTATTGGAAAGAATAACATTTTACATTATTGCCTATGAATCCGTGCACAGAGTATAATTCAATTAGACCCAAAAATCAATTAAATAGCAAGATGAATGCTTATTGATATCGCAGTGTTCACATTTCGATAGCCCCCGAGAGTGTAACCGCATTTCACAAAATATTTTAAAAAAATGTATATTATTTATTATCCAATAACTTAAATAAGATTATAATTTGTGTCTTCAGACGTCATGGAAAACCTGAATTGTTTTGGTTTTTAAGAGTCAATTTTTAAATATTCTCCAAAAAACTTCACATTCTTCAGGTTTTGCATTGAAAAACCCCAACGTAAGCGTATGCAGCCACTACTACAATAATAAATGCGTAAAATCAAATTAAGCAATTTAAACAATTAACCAAAATACCAAATTGTGTCAATTTATAAATATAAATAAATAATAAATAATTTTAATAAAATATTGCAATTATCGTTATTTTTTTTTCAGTACCTTAATTACATTAATTAAAAAGTACAAAAAAAAAATAACTTTAAAGGTTGAATATATAAATAAACTAAAGCAATTAACAAAATTTTATTAAATAAACGAAAAAAAAGGCAAACAATTTAGCAAAAAATGAGAAACACAAATAATTTGCAAAAAAAAAAATATAAATTTTCTTCAATAACATAGAAATAAATCTGTTTCGAGAAATCCTATAAAACACTTAGAAAAAAATTACAGTAGAGTTCTTTCTGAAAAAATAAAACAAATTCAATCACAGAGCGCATAAAAAAGTTAATTATTTAATTAATTAATAAAAAGAAAAAAGAAAAAGCACAAACCATTGACCCTATTATAATATTTAAAAACAGAGTAAAGAGTTGCAAAGTAAAAAATATTAACACTGAATCCTAATCAAATCGCGACATTTTAAGATTAAACTTTATAAACAAACAAAATATATTTAATTAAAAAAAAACCCCGTCAGTATTGCAGGCCAACCACTTCACACGATATAAAAGTTTTGTTAATCAAAAATAGCAAAAGCAAAAAACAAAAACTGTTATATAATTACACACCGATTAATTTATGATCCGGAAATTACAGATAGATTAGACAATCAAAAATAAAAAATAAGAATAATACGGATCCGTCAGTACATGACTTATGTTGCTTTAACAAAATTATTATCATTATTCCGCACTATTTAACTCACTGGAGATTGACCAAGTATAAGTATATCAACAAAAACAGCTTTTTCTGCTAATCAATTTATCTATTATATATTCAATCTAGATCATACTTTTGTAATTTTAAAACAAAATGGATAATTACAATATATTATCAAGAAGCTAATAAACAAAATTAAAGAATAATTTAACAGTAACAGAATAATCCATATGATAAGACTAACGACCAAACAATTCACAAGTATAATTTTCTCTATCATAGATGTTTTAAATTCTGGATCACTTAAAAATCGCGATTAACTCTTCAAACAGACATATCACGTCAGTACTTTATAAGAATAGAATGCTCCAACAAATGTATTAACTAAGAATTCCTTTGAAAAATATATCTTTGTACACAAAAACTATGTTATAATCAACAAAAAAGTAAAATTGTAAAAGAAAATAAACCCATATAATCAAGAACAAACCAGATTTTGATTTAATAAATTTTCATTAATTTCAAAATATTCATCCTCTTCCTCGTCCAACATCTCAATACATTCATTTAAATCAATCATATCATAATTATCTTTAATAATTAATTGAACATTTTCATTATTTCTATGTTTATCCAGTTTATCTTCATTTGTTGTTTTATTACTCACATTTATATCCATTGTCTGTAATACCTCACACGGTATTGCATCAATTAAATACATTTCATTTTGTACCCTTAAACCACCGCTTCCACTATCACTATCACCACCAACATTACTTTTAATATTCTCTTTTGCATCATCGGACGGCATTTTATTTAATAATTTATTATTTAAAATTCTTTTTCTTAATTGGGGGGTTTTTTTTGTTTACTCTCTACTTTATACTTTCTTTTTTATTGTTAATTTAATAATTAAAAATATTTTACTGTTTCTTTGATTGATTAATCGCATATAAAAAAATAAAATTAATAAAATAAATATTAATTAGAAAACAGAAAACATAAAATTTACTCAAAAAAATATAAATTCAAAAATAAAATAAAGGAAAAAAGAAAAACGAAGAAAAATCAATTCACAAAATAAAAGTGTAAAATAGGACAAAAAATAAATAATAATGTTAAATTCCTCTTTCTATTTATTAATATTATTTAATTATTTCTATTATTTTAAATTATATTTTCTTATGTAATCAAATTTTTATTATTATTTTCTTGTAATTTTTTTTAATAGTAAATTTTTAATAAACAATAAATAATTAAATAAATGAAAAATCAATAAAAATTGAACTATATAAACACACGAGCCTACTACTGCTTACTGCTACTACTGCGCTTCACTAATTATTATTAAAAAATAAAATTAATTAATTAAATAAATAATTTTTAACATAAAATTAACAACAAAATATTTAAACAGAATAATAATTATTTATGCAAAAGAAATAAAAACAATTTAATTTAAATATGAACGACAAAAAAATTACTACTATAAGCAACTATTGAAAATCTCATTTAAAATAAAAAAATTAATTTTCAATTTTCAATAAAAAAAAATAAATATTAAGTAGCCACGTTGTTGCCAGCTGGTGTTGTGTTGTTCCTTCCTACTTTTTTACGTATTACACAAATCTTTATTAATTAATTTACAAAAAAAAAGTGTATGTGTATTAAATTAACATTTAATTCTACTAATCTATGTCTACAGTAGCTATAAAAATGCAAGTGATAGTGAAACATATGACGTAGAATGTGGAAAGAAAATAAAATAAATATTACACCGCAAGTGGCCCGATGAGACAACGATACTTACAAAATAAAAAATACTATATATTTACAATAAAAAACGAAATTAAATAAATAAATAAATTTAAAAATAGGAAAAAATAAAGTTATAAAAGTTTTATTTTATTTTAAAAATAAATTTTATAACATTATATAAATGCGGCTGTATTTAAATAGATAGATAAATGAATCGAGTTCGACAAAATCAAGTTTAAAATAACAGATACGACCAAATTAAAATTAGTTTTTTAATTACAAAGAAAATTTGATTTTTATTGCAGCAAAAATATTCTTAACTTATATTGTACAAAGGCAACAAGCATTCATTTTACTTAACACATGGCTAGCGGGCCATCTAAATTAGACGTTTTTTTTTTCGATAGCTAAACGACGGGATACCTTTTTTCGATTTCGGGATGTTTAACAAAATTTTATTACGGTCTACCGATATATTACCTGCAGAAACTACACAACAAATTTTGTTGTTCTTTTGTAGTTTTTTCCGGCAATAAATCAGAAGACTGCAATAAAACTTTATTTGTTGCTAATTATTTTTAATTGTTTTTTAAGCTGTAACGAGAAATACAGTTGAATTTTACATTAGTTTTTTTTTTTTGGTATAGGTAGGCAGGTACGTAGAAACTAGAGAAAAATAAAAAACAATATAGCAATTTTATTATTTAATTTATTTTATTTCCTTTAAAACAAAAGATATCGAACTTTTCATTTTAACTCTTATGGTGTGAAATATCCACGCAAAACAGCCCGGCGTCAGGGCGCAAAACGCGAAAAAAAGACCCGCTGGCTAAGTGTACAAGAGATGCAAAAAATATTTATTTATCGGTTAATAAATAAATATTTCAAATAATTTAAAATTTAATAGATTTTTATTAAAAACTTTAAATACTTGAGTGAACTTGCCAAACGCATAAACTCTGTCACAATTCTATTAAACAATATTACTAACCACTCTAATCAAATAAATGGAAAATAATAAATGCAATATTTCTTAGGTACATAGATAGTAAAAATCTATATTTATCATACCATACTATATAGAAAGGAATTTTTAATATTCTTAAAAAAATTAATTAAATTAGTTTTAACAGATCGCAGGTTCGTTGCCAAGCAAAAGAATCGCTTTTTGACTTTCCCAATGCTTTGTACAGACTTTGTTCTGAAAATTACAACAAATTTCATAAATATGCGATAGTCGGAACAAGCCTTAAAACACACATTTCTTTAAACTTCAATAAAATAAAAGCAAAATAATAATTTATATACATCTAGGCGAAATATGATAAAAAACAATAAATAAATATTGGACATACATACATTGCGGCGTTTATATCATATAATATAATTTAAAAAAAATAAAACAACGTAAATTTTAATAATTTTAAAAGCTAATAAATTTAATTTTATCTCTTTATATTCTCCTTATGTATAAGATTATAAAAAATGTATAAAACGAAATGCATAATAATTTACATACAATAAAAATAAAAAAATAAAGAAGAAAAAAAAATACTCAAAGGATAACATTGTTTCAAATTATACGTGGATAAAAATAAAAAATTATCAAAATATAATGTAAGCAGTAATAATTTGATACAATGTTGTATGCAGAAAACAAATATGATTATTTTATATAAATATCAAAGTCACAGCGTAAACAGAAATTAGCGTAAAACCAAATAATAAATAAGTCATATGAAAATGTACACCGCAAACTGGAAACACAAGTACATTTCATTTAAATAATGCAGACAATTCTCAATATTATTTTAAATATTAATTTAAATATAGATTTGTTCGAGTGGTTTTGTAAACTTAATAAATATGTAACTCTCAAGTACAGAACAAAATTTTATTAAAGCATAAATAGTGGTGCAGCAATACCACGCTACAATCCAATTCTCTCGCTAAAAACGCGACTAAACAATCATGAAAACAATCTGTATGATTTTCGGAATACCTTCGGAATACTAAGACTTTTTCTTAGTTTAAATAAGAATCCTTCTTATCATAACTAGGGCTTCAAAGTGACATGCTGTAAAACTTAATGGAAAACCTTAATTAACTAAATTTGTTCATTAAATTGATGGCAAAATTATAATCTTTTATTTTTGAATAATGCCAGTTCTTATTGTATGCAATTCCTATTATTAGCTCTTACTGGATAAACAAAGTAACAAAAAAAAAAAAATAAACGAGAGAGATTGTCTAATTTTTGCAATGTTTTTAATAGAAAATAATAATTATTAAAATATGTAATAATGTTTATTTTTCATACTATACTTAAATACTTTTGTATTTATTTTACCCGATTCGATTATTTATCATTTTTAAAATATATAGAAAACGTGCAACAACATTCACTTTGTAATAAAAATAAAAATAATGAATTGACAAAATCATATGTTTTTCAATGACATAATTTATTATTAATTACTTTAAACAAAAATTAATAACAATTTTTAATTAAAAGTTTAAAAAAATGTTAAACTACATTTAACATTCATTTTATTTTTTAAATTAAATAATTAATTAATAAATGTTTTAAATAAATGTTAGAATGTTTGTTGAAATGGTGAAATCTATTACATTTTTATATGGTACGATATGCTCACCAAGTAAAAATATAATCGAGATAAACGTGAGCGAGTTCTTTAAACTCTAATTATACTTATTTTAGGATCTAAACAAATTATTCTATTAATAAAATATTTCGTTTGTATGAACTTTAAAAGACATTATATTTGTAATTAAAAATATATTTAATCCATTTGATATAATTATATTTTACACAAAGAGCACTACACATATTATGGAAACGGATATCTTCTATTTCAATACAAAAACTATATTTAAAACAAAAATGTCTTATATGCATCTTAAACTAAAATTAAAGACATATTATTGGATACATACAGCTATGGTCATACAAATAGCACAAATTATAAAATTTCTTAGTTTTTCGTATATTTTATGTTATTTAATTTCGACCCTTTTATTTACAAAAAAAAAAAATAATAATAAAGCCATTAAGGCGCTTAAACGTAAGTGCTTTTCGTTAATTTGCAGAATTGTTACACAAACTGCTTGCCTTAGAATTATAATTGTTTATATGTGAAAATGATATTTAAAGCTTAATTTGTCTCTTGATATTGTATATTAAATTGTCACTGTGAATGCATTCCATATCTTTACAGATTGAATAATTGGTTTTGTTGTACTTAAAACAGGTTAACCTTTTGTCACAAATCCAAAACACGTCATTTTTACATAAGGAGTTAGTACAATGAATATATAAAAAAAGAAAATAATGATTTTATTAATAATAATAATAACACAAGAAAAAAAAAATCATCAGCAATAAACAAGCAATTATAATTTGACAACCATAGTGACAACGCATAAATGCATTAATGTTAATTACCTACAGTACAAATTTTACAAGTTAACAACAAGAAAAAAGACCCACGATTACTTTATCACAAATATCCGATTTCTGTTAACATAAATTTTATGTCACAAAACGGAAACAATAAAAATACAACGAACAAACTTAATGTGTCTACATTTTGGATGCATATAGCATAGGTATGAAAATGTTTATAATTTTGCTAAAAACAAAAAAGAAAAAGTATAAAACAAGGTAAAATTATTAACCGGAAACGATGAAATTTATTTTAGTTTTTGTTTTTGATTTTTTTACAAAGTATTAATAGTTTTTCAATTGTCTAGTCTAACTGCAAAAACAAAATAAAAATACCAAGAAACAAGTAAAAAATATATTAAAATATAAAAGTGGTTAAAAGACTGTCAACCTTTTAGGAATTACATAATAAAAAGTTTTATAGGTGATTGTCACCCTAAGAACTAAACAATAATTATTAGGAGTTCAACAACCCCTATATCAATAAAATAATTCAACTAAATATTTAATTAAGATTTATTTTTAACATTATAAAAAACAGACAAATCAAATTAATAAATAAATAATGTTTTTCATTAAAAGTCTTCTTAAATTTCCAAAGAAACTTGAAAAAGTAAAAATAATCTTCAAAAAAAAAATAAATTATAGTAATAAACAATTAATTAGCAAGATTAAAAAGAGATTAATGAAACAAACAACAATAATTACTAAAATAAAGAAGAATCGCAAGGTTAATGAAATGACGTCTTCGCACACACTCAGTCTAACACAATTACCAGACCACATAATTTTATTTGCAAATAAAACTTCGTTTCTCTTATAAAATAACATCTAATAATGTCTACGCGTACATTTGAATAACAATAGAAAAGGTGAACGCAACTAATGTGTTACACAATGCCAATACAAAATGTGCACAGGGTAACATATATCATTATCATTAAAAAATTGTCTACACTTTGCAAGCATTCAGAGTAAAACTATTTTATTCTGTTGTTAGAAATTGATAATCATCGAAATATAAAAAAAAAACTAGACATCAGTTAGTTAAAAACTGTTAAAAATCTATCTTTATTTGCATTTCTGAACAAATTAATTATGAGTAATTTTTATGCCCACGCATTTTAATATAACTTTTTCTTTTTTTATTACTAAAATATACTAAATACACAGACAATATGTACTCGACTCGTATATATTTATTTAAATAATAAAATAAAATAAATTCCATCATATTTAAATTGCGTGTCACATATGTTAATTCATTTGAAAAATAAAAAAAAGATAAAGTTTAGTGCAAATGTACCGACAAAACTTTAAATGAATACAATTGATTAAAGTATTGTTAATTTAAATTATTCAATGATGAAAACCTCTTATAAATTTTATTACAATTGATTTCGGTTAAATAAGGCACTTCCTATAAAGAAAAATTTTTCCCAATCATATATTAATGCATTTTATTAATCTCAAGAATTTAACTTCATTATTATCCTTCTTTACAAAAACAATCCTCAACCGCTACATGGTATTTTGTAAATCTTAAGATATTTTTGGACATTTGTTTTAAATGATTTGATTTCATTAATTTTAACGGGAGTCTATTTGCTTCTTTGCTATAGGTTAAAGAAATCATTTAGGAATTTTAAAGTTCGAACTAGATTTAAACTCACTCTTTGGTTGCGAGCAATAATTCCCACCATAATCTCAAAAAAAAAAAAATTATATCAGCAGACGTTACTATGTTTAACTATAAAAAAAATTGTGATATGTAAATTAATCTGTTTTTAATTTTTGTTATTAATTTATTTATTAAATAATCTATTGTATTTCTATACTCTAATAGTACTAAATGTCTTCTTTTTTTTTGTTTTGCTCGATTTAAGTCACTATTCCATTTAACTTGAATCTACTGTCCATATAACAAAAAAAAATTTATACACAATGTCATCATCATCACACAGCAATTATGTACATTTGTTACACTTACGAAGCATAAAAAAAGCATATTTATATATAATAATAAAGCACAAATGATAATAAAACGCTAAATAAGCAAAAGCATATTTAATTTGTGCTAATTTTTCACGAATGATATACATATATTATGTGATGTTCACAGTGCAAAGTACATAATTAATTATAATGCTAAAATAAATAAATTAGTAATAAATTACTAATAAATTATAATGCGAATATGTGATTCGAGCTCTATAAAAAAATATAAAAAAAAAAAATTAACTAATTAACGATGAACAAGCATAATAACAATAATAAAATAAAAATAGGGAAAAACATACGTTATTTTTATGAAATAAGTTTTGTATTTATTATTTTCCAATATGAATCACATATATTTATATACATTTGTCTGTTTACTTAATTTTCGCATTTCAAACAACAAGATAAAAAAAAATAATGTAAATAAAAACACGTATAGGCAAATTTAAATGGAATTAAATTGTATAAAACAACGAGAAAAATTAAAACGAAAATAAAGAGAGAAAAAGATTACAAAGTTTAAAAAGTAAATAAGATAAAAACATTAAAAATAACAATAATCTAACATAAATTACGCATCAGTAATTTATATATTATTTAGTACGCAAAAAAATTAATTAATTAACAAACTTCCTAAACAATAATAATTATTATAAATTATTCGATAAAAATATTATTGTGATTTTTTAGTTTTTTTGAATCAGATTATACGATACCGGCATATGCGGTAAAAAATATATTCCGGATGTAATTTTAGTTTTACCTAAGCTTTAATTTAACTTAACTTACGTTTATTGTACATGTCTCATTTTGAGTATTTATTTTTATTTTGAAAATAAATATAATAAACACTTTAAAGCTAGCAATTATAAACAGGTATATAAAAAACTCATCCATTTATATGATTAAATAACAATTGACTAAAATTAAAAACGTAATCTATTAAATAATTTAAAATGTAATGAAACTATATATGTATTCTCTTATTAATACTCTTATTAATTGCTTACTAATAAAGAAACGCGTAAAATGTAAGAAAAAACACAAAGAAGTAGAAAAATTTATACCATAAAACAATTCTATTATCATTTATTCAAAAATTATTATCAAAGACAGCTACTAACAATCAACAAATCTGTTGCAATAATAATAATAATAATAACAACAATAATGTTTGCTCTAAATAAAATACATAACATATCACAGTGATAATATTTTTAACAATTAATATTGAGTAACAATATTTTAAAAATTTAATCTAATTGATAAAAGTTAAATAAAGAAATATTGATAATTTTCTTTTTTATTAAATTAACGTGTTGTATAACCACCAATTAAATAAAATTAATAAATTCATTCATATGAATACGTTGTGTCGCCATTGCAAAACTGATTACATATCTCTAATCCAATTACTTAAAACAAAACAACGAAAAAAAAAAAAATAACCTACTCACCTACAATTATGATTTTTCGATAAAGAAATTAATTAATTATTATTAAAAAAAAAAAAAAAAAAAGATCAATTGATAATAGAATAATTTAGCTGCCAATTAAAAAATTAAAGGTCAAGGACATAATATAATTAATTCAATATTTTTTAAGTTTTATTTAAAAAAGTGGTTTCAATAAGAACAAAATTATTTACCTGATGATTAAGAAAATCGCCACCATTAACTGCATCAAAATCATCATTGATACCATTATGTGAATTTTCTAAACTATATTTGGACACTGTTTGTAATAATGATGGTCTGTGTGTTATCATTCCAGTACTGCAACTAGCCGATGATGCTAAATATGATGATGTTTGTTGTAGATTTGTAGCTGGTGTACCAGCCTGCGGTGATAATTGTTGTTTTAAATCGTTGTAATTACCATTTGTTGTAGATGCTGTTGTTGTTGATGATGAAGAGACGGCTGCAGCAATTGTTTGTGATGGTAACACTGTTGACATACCTATTGTTACATCAGATGGTATTATATTCTGTTCACGTGGACGTTTACGTGAAGTTAATGTTGCCAAATTTGTTTGACCAGAAGACGTTAATTGTGCTGTTGATGCCATATTAATTTATATTTAAACAAAAAATAAATATATTTTATGTTTTTTATTCTTCTCCTCTTACTTGTTGTTCGTCTTCTTTTAGATTATTATTAATAAAACTACTTTTCTAGATTTATTCAATCAAAATGAAAATAAATTTTTTCGTTTTTTTTTTTTTTTTTATTACTTAAAACTCAAAATCCATAAATTTGACCTGTAAATAAATATAAAAGGACAAAATCATTTAATAAAATTATATAATGTAGAAGATATTATAAATTAAGTAATAAATTTTAATATATATTTATATAAAAATTAGCGACTGATTATTTATTTAATGGTTTACTGGTTTTACAGTTTTATTTATTGTTTATTACTAATAATAATATTGCTAAATGTAATTTGTCATAATTTTCATAATTTCATTTTGAAAGATAAATTATTATGAATAAAATTGCATATACAATGCATACGATATTTATTTATGCAAGATTTTACATCACTTTTTTTCTCAACATTAAATTACTCAATCAAAGATTAATTATTATTTAAAAAAAAAAAATACATATAATTCTATAATTGCATATGATCTATGTTATATGATCCTTTGCTTAACAAGTAACATTACAAAAGTACAAAACCAACAAATAATAATAATAGTAAATTATATATAATTACAATTCATGTTTGCTTTTCGAAAACACATAATGACACGAATGTTTAGATCAGAAGTGTCGGAAATCCTTCAAACAAATTATATAATATAAATGCTGAAAAGAACACAATTATAACATAATATTTCTATGTGTAATAAATTGGTGTTAAGCCGTATTTAGGTTATTTTATTATATTTTAACACCTATGTTCAAGCTGCTTGTAACCTGTAGCGGCATTAAGACCCGTGGAAATAATTTGACGGTTATTTAATGAAAATGGTATTATTAAAGTAGCTGTTTTTTTAAGGAAAGCAATCTTGCAACAATTAAATTCCATAATTTTCAGGGACTTCCCAATTTGTTATTATTTCTTTAAATTTAAACTCTGAATAAATATTTACAAGAAGTTTTTAATATGTATTGGTACGTATAGTTTTGTGTTTTTTTTTAATTTTGTTAAAAACACTAATCCTGTATGGTTTGTGGAACTTCGGGACAAATTGGACTAGTATAAATGTGTCCCGATTAAGCGGAATCTACTGTATTTATTTATTTAACAATACAAAAAACGGTAAATAAGCATTTTTTTTTTAAAAAAGTTTTATGACTTTTATTTTTGACAAAACAAATTATGCTTTTTAGTCATAATTAATGTTAAAAAAAAAATACAATTTTTATTAAATGTCATGGCTTAAATAGAATTAAATTTCACTATTTTTTATGTGAACAAAACTAATCAAAATTAAATGTTGCGCTTACAAATATAAATATAAATAATTTTGCAATAGAAACAGATTGTTTGAAATGTATGTGTATCATGCTTGTCATATCATCACTCGTAGTAATTCAAATCGGTATTTCCTGTAAATATATTTTTTTTATAATTATTTAATAAAATTCATAATTAGTTTCTAGCAAAAGTATAATATTTCTATTAAAAAATATTATTTCAAAATACTAATAACATTTACATAAAAAATTAATTATTAAACAAAAATTTGCAGTAATTAAAGTAAATTAAAAAAAAAAACATACGTAGTCGTCGCCACGTAAACAAAATAATAAATAATGTTAATGAAAAGTGTAATAAAAGTAAGGAAAAAAAAATAATTAGCAGGACACAAGAAATTATAGCGAAATTATTCCGTACCTATATATAAGGAGGGTTTCAATCAATAAAAATACATTTGAAAAGAACTAAAAAAAAAAATAACAGGTGTTACACGCGTAGATAAATAAAATGAAAACATTAAAAAAAAAAACAAAACAACAAGAGTACAAATAAAACAAAAGCAACAAAAAAAGTTTAAAAATGGCAAAATAAAAACTAGAAAAACTAGAAACACGCATGACTATAAAGATTAACATTATTTAACAGTAAAAATTCTTATGATATATAATTTATAATGACAACATATCGTATATAAATAACAAAATCGTATAATTTTTGTTTATTCTAAATAAAAAGCTGGATAATGGTTTGCGAATATTTCTGATGAATTTTAAAAATTACCACTTAACTGCGATATTAACAATAATATAACTTTTCACTTTACCAAGTACAATATTATTAAATAGCTTAAACGTTAATTATGATTTAATTGAACTTGCCTCTAATTTAAAACCAACGTAAAAAAAACTACAAACAAACTAAAACCGTACTTGCACTTAAGTAGTTATATATACTTGTTACATTGATTTGGGTATTTATTTTTATTTAATTAAAATATTTATTCATTGTCATCAAGAACACGAATGACATAAATTGCAAAATAATATTTTTAATAATAAATAATAATTATAAAAAGCATTTTTTGTTAAATGATGACGAAGAAAAAATGTGCAAATAATATACAATACTTAAAAAAAAAATGTCTTACGTAGCAAAATATACTATTATTAAAAGTAAACAAGAAAGTTCTCAATTTTAATCACACACAAGAAATATTAAAAATAAATAAACTGTTTTTTTTTTATTAAATAATTAGAGCATAATAATAATTAATTATCAACTTTTTATTTCATCAAATTTAATTGGAAAAATTTCTAAAATTTTAATATAATAAAAAACACAATGTGAAATTTAACGTTTAATCCACACAATATAATTTTAATAAATTTTACTTGTTAAAAATGTGGTTAAATTTTACATTTAATGCATTAAGTTTATTTCCTGAAACGTGTCATAGTGATTTACGAGGTTCACATTAAGCTTAAATAAAAATCCTTGCAAAGATTAAGCAGTACTTTAAGTGGTTCATAAATCACTACATATTCTAAAGTTACACCTAAATCACTGTTAGTAACAACTAGCGTGCTTAATTTATAAATACAAAAAAAAATCGAAAATAAAACTGCACTACCTTATATAAAATCACATAAATAACTTTGCACAAAACTCGTAATCCAACTTTATGACACAAAATAGAAACAATTATTATTATTCATTTCTCTTTAACTGCATTAAAAACTAATTAAAATAATAAAAATAAACAAATTTAATGCTAAGTAAACAAAAGTTTGCCTTAAGTCTATCAGACTCAAAAACAAAATAATAATAAACAAAAAAAAAATGGAAAAAAATTGCGTTAATAACAACCACATATACAAAACTTAACTCCAATAAACTATAAAGAAAATTAAGCCGCTTCACTAATGTAAGCAATACAAAATTATTATTTTTTTAAATAAGCATTAATAGTATACTGTTGTATGTTAAGAAATAATACATATATAAAATGATGACGTTTCACATAAGTTCTTAAGAAAAAAACAAAAAAAAAAAAAGAAAAAAAGTCAGCTGACTCTGATTGAAAATTTAAATAAATTAATCGAGTTGAGCATGCGCTGTAACTACTAAACAAAAATAAAATTTATTTTTTTTTTTACAAATGCTTTGATAAAATTTTTTGTTTTAAAAATAATTGTAAAATATTAATTGGTTTTAATCATTTTATTTTTTTATTTTTTTGCCAATATAAACACAATATGTTTCCTTTTATTATTCAATTTATTTTGGTGATAATTATTATCAAGGTAATCATTGTTAAAAAAATAATAATTTATAATTGATTAAAAAGTCTAATCATATGCATTATATACACCCTGCACATCCTCCATAATACAAATTTCTAACACAATTTTAATTAAAAAAAAATTACTTTTTTTTTTTCATTTTTCTATCAAATTCAAACAACAAAAAAGAACTTTATGTAGCAGCCAATCAACGCTTATGTATGTGGCGCGATCACTGCCGTCATTGACTTTTATATATATAATTTTATTTTATTATTATTTTTTTTTTTTTTTGGTTTCGCTTAACGACTTAAACACAGCAGGCAGCGGGGAAATTATAATTTATTACAGATATATAAAACAAATGTCTGGAAATTTTGCAGAGTTAATTATAATGCACAGTACTTAAATAAAAAACTATTAATTAAAAATTACAGCAAGAATAAAAACTGCTTAAATCATAAGTTTTTAGAGATAGGAAATCTATAAAACAAAAAGGAACTTAAGTTGTACTCAAGTTTTAAAACTTATTTATCATTGCATTATGTTTAAAATAGGCCAAGGTTTATATTTTGTAAAATTAAAAAAAAAAACTGATTTTTTTTTTGTCTTTCATTAAACGCGTTAAACCTTGAATGTGCCTTTTAAATTAAATGCTCTTGTTTTTTTTTTTTTTTCTGTTTATCAGATAAAAACAATAAATTCATGATATTATTATAGACGCCGTAACAATAATCACATTTTTTAAGTTAATATAAAAATTTCTTTTTAGAAAACTAAACATTTGTTATCAGAAAATAGAATTATTTGGAAATATTCGCCAATTTTACTCCACATATTAGTGATACAAAATAAATAATACAATTGTATAACGTTTATTACATTACTTCACCTAAAAAACGAACGATTTTATCATAAATCCATAAATAATAAATTACCAACCAGTCGTCCGTGATCATAAGATAATGCTTTAAGTAATTAAGTAAATATATATTTTAAGTAAAACAAAAATAATAAAAATTAAACGTAATAAATAAATTATTAATAATCAAAAATGACTTAATAAATAATTAATAAAATAAAGGGATGGTAATATAATTTATTCAGACAAAAGTTAATTAATTATTTATTTATTTGGGAGAAGACCAGACTAACGTATAAACAATTAATTAATGATAACAAAATAAGATAATAAAAAATTAAACTCTCATTAAAATTGTATGTTAAGTGTTGTAATCCGGCCTCAAATACAATTGTCTCTTGGTAAAAAAAAATAATTAAATAATAAATATAACATTTAATTAGTTTTTGTGACAGGAATGGTATGTGAAATAAAGTTTAAAATAACAATTAATAATGATGATAATAGAATAATTTATTGTAAATTATTGATCCGAAGCAAATACTTAAGGTACAAATTACATAACTCCTAAACATTGTTAATAAATAAGTAATATCTCTAAATACAACCAATTCGTATTCACAAGGCTTCAAATATAATAGCCTTATTCTTATATAAAATAAAAAACATTTGTTTATAATCAACAAGAAATTTAAAATCCAATTAATAATTTGATTTCAAAATCAATCCACAATATAGCATAAATAAATGTTTTGATTATTCTGTTCTCAAATTCAATTCTAAGTACAACTACCAGTTGTTTCAGATGAAACTTTAAACTCTGGGTGAGTTTTCTGTATAGAAATAATCTATTATTCCAATTTTCTCTTGCAAATATTTATCCTTAATATTACTTTTGAACAGTCTTTGATTTTTTTAAATAATTCTTTTTTACAGTTTTTTTCCTATCAATACATTAAAAAACTATTTAACTCAAACGTAGTATCTTCAAATAACAGCTACAATGCTGCAGCATAGATAATAATTGGTAATTCACGTTTTAAGTTTAAAAAAAAATTAACAATCATCTAAAAATAGAAAACAAGGATAAATATTATTTTCATTATATTAATTTAATTAAATAATAATATTCATAATACAGTAACATTTAACATCTGATGTGATCATCGGTATTAATTGAATTGTTGATTTAAACAATCTTTACGTGATAATTTACAATTTAAGTCCTAAATATATAAGTGTATTCATTGGATTGTATGTGCCTGAGTCACATAAGTAATGAATAAATAATGATTAATAAGAAATAAAATAAATACACAAAATCCTACAAAGTACACTTAATGGCATTAGTTACAAGACTAACCTATTATTATTGAAAATATAAAATAATTAAAAAACCACTTAGTAGCTTGCTATATAATGGCAAACATTTAATATTGAAATTCTGCAAATTTAATTATGAAGTATATGGTATATAATATTTTATATTATTTAAACTAATAAAAAGACAATGAACCTTTCGGTTGGTAATTCAGGCCACAATTACAATAATCTATTTAATTTGTTTAAAATTATATAAGGAAATACTTATCTAAAATGAAAAAACAAAAAAATTAAAACTTTAAATTAATTAAAACAAAATTAAATTATTTCACAACTTTTAATGGAAAAATTAAAAGAGAAAACTTAAATTTATCACAATTTTAAAATAAAAATCTTCAATTTTCCATAACTATCTTGAAATTCGAAAAAAACTACAAAATATTTTTCCCAATTTTCAAATCAAAATTATATTTAAAACCCCAAATTATCAATCAATCACATAATGTATAACTCAAACACTTCGTCAAGCAGAATTAAGAATAGAATTATGTAATTTCGTTCAATATGTTCATTAGTCAAAAAGCCGCATATCATATTAAAAACTACGAAAGAAAAACCGCTAGTACATGACAATAACACATGTGATAAGAAACATGAATTAAAAACAAAATTAGAAATTTATGCAAATAAATTTTTGCACACAAAAAAGAAAACTGTATAATTCTTTTTACAGGCAAAAAAGCAAAAAAAAATTATCTTTTTATTTTTATTGACCCAAATTTTTCACATTATTTTGAAAATAGTTCTCTGATGACGCAATAGCGCGAACTAAAATTTTTAATAAATAAACTTTTCTTATTTTATTTATACCGAAAAAAAAAGACAAATCGTAAATTTGTCAATGTTTGATTGGCAATTGATTTTGCTTTATTGTGTTTTTATTGACTTGTATTATGATGTCATTATTAATTAAATTAATTGTCAAATAGGAAATGTTTTTCTATTTTTGTATATATTAAATACGTAAAAAATCTAGATTCATATAACCTCGAAATAAATATTTTATTTTACCTTTCTTTTTAATTATATATGTATGTTATCAAATTGGTTATTTTATTTTTATTTGGCGAAAAAACACAATTATTGTTATTATATGCGATGTTATCACTGGCACTATTCACTATATTACGGTCACTTATTTTCTTTAACTCTTTTTCGTTTGAAACATAAATTGATTCTAACTTTTATTTAATTATATGTTGTTCTTTTTTCTTCTTTAAATCACATCAGTATTTTCATTGCTTTTACTTGTTTTTTGTTCACCGTTTGTATTGTATCACCAAGTAAATAAATAACTGATTTTGCACTCTTAATTTGCAAGATAAACAATTAAATTAAAGAAATTAGATAATGTAAATCACATAGGAAAGGTTTTTTTCTATTATTATTATATTTATCTGTACGATTTACCCACTCTATTTAGAGCTAAATACAAATCATTTTTAAATGGAAAACCGTCTGAATGTCCAGCCAATAGTGCTGTTTATATGAAAAAATACAGATAAAAAGTATAACATTGCACTCTAAATAAATACTCTTTTTTTTTACATGTATATGCTTTTTTTATTCCATAATCAATATGCGCTGTTGTTTCTTTTTTACTTGTGCGCTTATCATTCGATTTTTGACGTTTTTAAAACAAAAAAAAATTATATATACATACTATATATGTTGCAATTTAACAGTGTATAGTGCTGCCATATTGCTAGGGAAATTTTGAAGGCGGATATTTATTTTGAATGTAGTCTTTATTTACATTATGTAAAATATCCTTAATAGCATTTGCAAAGTTGTAATTTTATTCTTTAAAATATAATTATTTTTGAAGAGTATATTTCATTGATTAGGTATTTAAAATTGTAAATTTATTTATTAAAACACAGATTCTCAATCAATTTTAAAAGAAAGATTTAAATATTATATTATTGCTATCAAATATACATCACAAAAAAAACTAGGGATTGCCTAGAATCAGATCTATAAACTAACTCATCTCAAGTATTGAAAATCGGTAAAAAAATTTAATCAACTTCTGCTTTGAGGTTTTAATTTCTGAAAGGATTACTTTAAAAAGTTTGAAGTTCTAAACAAAATTATCAATATTATTAAATAAGTATTATCATTTAAATTCATAATCATCCACCCATATTTATAATTATGACTTTATTTTTCTCAATCTGTTCTTAGCTCGAAAGTTTCTCAAAATAACTTACAGTTATTGTTTGCAAATCAGAAAGTAAATGTAATCAGAATGTAAATAAATAAAAACATAATTGATAGCAGCTTATTATTTATTAATATTATTTCTTTTTTGAATACTATTACATAAATTAAATTCAATATCTTTTAATTATTATAATTATTTTTTGTTATAATTTATATTTCACGATGAGATCATCCTTAATTAATATTATTATAATTTAAAAGATTGAAAAAACAAAGCATTAATAGAATTAAAAAAAAAAAAAACAAAAATTGTAAATTAAACACGAAAAATAAAAATTGCTTATACAATAATGTAAATTTTAATTAAATTAAAAATTATGCCACTGTCATGAGATATATGTTTATAATAAAAATTAATTAATGAAAATTCTTGTTTATTTTTATTATTTACTTGGTATATAAGAATTTGCACATAGAAGATAATTATTCTTAATAAATTTTTTTTTTCTTTTTTTTTTGCTTTTTACCCTATATAATGTATATATTTATTTAAATCATGATAATTCAAAACTTAATTATAAATTCATAATTAAAATTATTGTATATTTTAAGGTAATAAAATTCAAAAATTTCTTATCAATTAAGAAAAACAAACAAATATTTATAACAAAATTGTAAATAAACCGAAAATATAATGAGTAAAAATATTATAGATTCTTTTTTTATAAAAAAAAAATTGTATTAAATTCTTTTTTTTTATGTAAATAAATTCAATATTTAATAATTTTTTAATTCGTTACTTATTTATATTTTTAATAAAAAATTAATTAAAAAAAAATAATAAAACAAAATGTTAAGAAAAAAAAAATGTAAACATCTAGTAAAAAAAAAATTAAATTAAAAAAATAAATTATTAAAAAAAAAAAATCAATAAAAAACACATATTAGAAACAAACATGGGAAAATTTTGCAAATTGTTTTTTTCATCTCTTCATTTTACAATGAATATTATTTTGCTTGTTATCAATAATCTGTTTAAGTTCTCTTATTTATATATTATAAATAGATTAAGAAAATTGGTAAAAATTTTAATTTGTAATTTTTTTTTTTGTAGTCATTTCAATAATTTATTGTTTTTTCTTTTATTTTTGCTTTAATTTGATAAATTTTCTTATTTTTTTGTGTAGCATCATATATTTTAAGAATCAATCTTATTTTGTAAGCAAAAACATAATTAATCTGAAAAAATAAAAATTAATAGATCAATAAATCACAGTGGAAAAATATTTGATTTTTATATTACCTAAAATTAATAGATTTTGATGCCAATAAACGATTACATTCAGAATTATCGGTTATTGGCAATAAACAGAATTTACTCTCATTTTCCTTAAAAATAAACAAAAAAAATTACTAATGAAAAATAATTAGAAAAAACTACAAAAAAGAAATTACCTGATCAGTAAAATCATGTTTGTAAATTTGAATATTAATTTTAATGTCAGAGAAAGGACCTTTTATCGCAATAAAGTGCAATTCCAATGGAGTTGTAGTCTTTGATTTAAGCAACAGCTAAAAAAAAATACACAATAAACCAAAATTAATTATTAATAAATAAATAATAAATACCTGATATGAAATTTGTCTTTGATTTGAATAATGTGGATCCCTTTGACTATTATTAATTCTTCCTTTAACCACCCATTGATGATTAAATGCTGAGAATCGTGATGTCTCATAAAACAATTTATGTACATATTCATCTGTACGGTATGGTTTCATTTGAAGATCTTTAAATAAATAAATAAAAAAAAAAAAAACAGCAAATATAAAATAGTTACCAAAAAGGCTAATCATTGATTATAATAATGTTTAATGTTTATTAATGTTTTATGTAAATATGAACGAATGTTTATTTGGTTTTTTTTTTTTAAATTCATTAAAGAAATACTTGTAAAATAATTAATTTTTTCATTTAAAAATCAATTAATATTCTTGATTATTGTTAAATTTTAATTTTAAGATTTATTTTTACCAAAAATTTTAATATAATTTTTTTTATTATTATGTTTTTCTTTCAACAATATATGTCCATATTTTATATCTTTCTTAATATTTTTACATTTTCGTGATATTATAAACTCTATATTCATAATAATATATAGTTAAATAATAATAATAAATATGATTAAATAAAAAGTAAAATTCTATAATTAATAACATAATTAATTACCATTAAATATAATTCGTTCATAATTTAATAAGTCAATAAATGTGGAGAAAAGTTTATTCTCTTCAATGCATTCAGCATCTTTTTCATATAATGCAGCCATTACTTCGGCACCCGATTTTTTAGGATGTAAACATTGATCCTCATGCTCTGGTGCTACAATAAATAGATAAAAAACAGTTAAAATATGCATTTAAAAGATAATATGTTAATATATTATATAAAACCTTCATGAATTGGTCCTTTCCATAAGCAACCAATTCTAGCAAATTTACAAGCAGTTGGACGCACATCGCATTCATATTTCTCATGACGTGCAAGTGATTTACTTGGATATTCCTTACCACAATGCTTGTTATAAAGAAAATTAAAAAAAAAAAAAACAAATTAATTCAAGCTCTTACAATATTATGCTTAGTTTGCACCCATCGAGAGTATACTCGACCTAGTTAATTAAATACGTTATTCTTTTTTTTAGTCCTTCAGTTCAGTACCTGGTTGTTATCCATTACCCTACTCGATAGATGCAAACGTTCCATTAATTAATTGAAAAAAACTAACCCGACATTCACTTGGTAGCTCAGAAACAGCCTTTTCCACAGCTAAATTTCTGGATGCTGTACTCTTTGAGATTTCGACGCGACAATTTGGACAAGTAGCTACTTGATCTCTTAATCTGAAAGTAGAAGTAAATATATAGAAATTATTTTCAATCAAAAACTTAAAAACAATAAAAACACACCTTCCGTCAGCCAACAAATGGTTCAAACATGCAGCGCACATCAGGTGTCCCATTTGACACTGTAATTTGTTAAGAGAAAAAAATAAATAAGAGAGAAAAAAAAGAAAAATCAAAATTTATTTCTATAATAAAATATTTTCTGGTAAAAAAAAATTAATTAAACAAAGTTAAAACGTTTTTTATATAATAATAAAATAAAATAATCCACACACAACATAATTATTATACTTTTATAACATAATTTCTACTCACCACCTGAAAAGGTACAAAAATAAAATAAATTGAATAAACAAAAAAAGAAGAGAAAGTTTATTTATTTTTTAATTAGCATTTATAATTTGTTTTATATTTAATTAATTTATTAAAAAAAATGGATACATAAATTTAATGTCAAATATTAATTATCTAAAAATAAAATGTGATGATTCTGAATATAAAAAAAAACAAACAAAAATAATTAAAAAAAAATTATTTAAGACGACGATGATGAGAAAAACCTGTAAAACACAAAAAATTAAATTAATTCATTCATTTTATCAATAATAATAATAATATTAATTAATTCTTTAATTTTAATTTTAAAACAAAATAATACTAATTAAAATAATTAAAGATATGCGTGTTTAATTATTAAGTCCAGCTACATACGATTATATAGATAATTAATCCGGTTAAAATATGCTGCTGATTATTTTGTTTATATCAATTAATACAAAAAAAAAAAACTATTTTAAAAGAAAAATTCTGTCGACGAATCGTTTATTATCATTTTATTAATTAGTAATATTAATTAATAAATTTTAACAAACTTAACATACAGAATTAATTAAAAAGAAAATTTATAAAAATAAAAACAAAAAAAAAAAATACAAATATAAATTCAGCATCAAAATTTGTAAGCTGCGAGTGGTGGTAGCAGTAGGTAAGAAAAAAAACGATAAGCAAAAGAATAATTAGGTAAATTAATTATTAAAATTAAAGACGGCGGATAAAGAAAAAAAAATTAAATTAAAATATTTAATAGTAATATAAAAACAACAAATTTGATTTATTTATTTTTTCTTTTTTTTATTATTAAAATTAATTATGTTTAATTTAATTTTCGGTAATTAATAAAAAATAATAATAATAGTTTTCTTTAATTAAAAAAAATAAATTATTAATTTTATTTTTATTTTATTTATTCTTTTTATTTGTCCATAAAAAATTTCAATAAAAATATTTATAAAATATATTTAATTTCAAAATTATTCAAGTTACATAAATTATTTTTATTTCTTTGAAAATTTAATTTAATTTATAAATAAAAAATTCTTTATAATTTTCTAAAAAAAATAATATTGATTTAATTTTGTTTATTTATTTATTTTTTTTTTTTTAGTTAAATATAAAATCTTTTACACAAAGTATAATTATAATAATAATATTAATTAAATTTATAATTTTTTACAAAGTATTTATATATTTTTCTTTAATATATTTATTAATTATTTATCTATTACATATATGTTGAAATTTAACGTTATTCTCAGTTAGATATTGATATTGATGTTTTTTCTTTATTTTATTTATATTAATTAATTTGAAAAAACCCAATTAAAAGAGTACCTTTATTTTTAATTAATCTATTTTTTTTTTTTTTTTTTGTTATATTACTCAAAATAAAATTCACAACTTATAAACATTTATAATAAGCAACAAATGTTAAGAAATTTTATTTTAAAATAAGAAAACAAAAACGAAAACAAATATATTTCTATAATTTTGCTAAATTTCATAAAATTAATTTTATCAACTCTGGGTGTGTATGTGTGTGAATAATTTGTGCTTAACTATTTACTTAACTTTATTTATTTCTTTTATTGCATTTTTTTCCATTTTAACTAACACAGAAAGGTGCTAAGAAAGCTTAATAAATAAACAAATAAAAATTAAATTATTTAAAGCAGGTCAATTTTTTTTTTCTTTAATTTTTATTGTAGATTTATTTAATTTTTATTTTCTTTATTTTTTTACATTATTTGCATTACTTTTTTTCTAATTTTATTTATTTTTTTGATTAACTCTTTAAGCAACAATAAAAAATAAATTTATTTCTTCATTTATTAATGGTAATTTATAAAAAAAAATATATATATAAATAAATTTAATAAAAAGTCATCAGAATTTTAACAACATTATATCTATTTTATTATTTTCTCTTTAAATTGCCTGAATCTTGTCTTATTTCTTCTTTATTTTACAAATATAAAAAAAAAAATATTAACGATGAAAGAGCTTTTAACGTTCTATTATTAAAAAAACATAAATAAATAAATAAAAATATAAACTTAATAAATTTAACTTAAAAAATATAATAACAAAGTTTAATATTTTCTTTTTAAATTTTTATCTTTAAATGTCATCATAGTCTTTTATCACAACACATTGTCATTTAGCTTAAAATTTTTAACATTCTTAATTTTTTTTTGTCTTTAAAATTTTTAAAAATGTTTGATAATTTTTGTTTAATTATTTTATTACTAATAAATTTATAAATAAAAAAAAAATTACATTTCTTAATGCTTCAGTGCTTTTTTTATTTTTTAGTTTATAAAAATAAAATTGATTTAATTTAATAATATTCGCTGCTCGTTGACAGAGTTGATTGAAGAGCAAGAGAATTACCATAGAGAAACAAACCAAGTAAAATCCACACCCAAAAAATTAATGATGATAATAGTTCATCAATTGAATAATTTTAATTAATTTAGTTACAATAAAAAATTAATTAATAAATGATACAACAATGACAATTTTCTCTTATGAAAATGTATATGAAAACGAATAAGAAAAAACAACAAATTACGGTCAGTCAACCTCAGCTGGTTGAGACAAATGCTGAGACAAAAATTATATATATATTCGCTGTCAAAAACAGCTGGCCAATATCAATTATTTTGCTTTATTAATTTGATTTTTATAAACAATTTCTTTTTGCTCAACGAACGAGAGGGAATAATGGATAAAATTATTTGTTTTTTATTAAATATTTTAATTCTCAATAGTTTATTTTATTATTAGCATAATTTTATGTGCTACAGATAATTTTTTGTCAATAAAAAAAAAAAAAAAAAAAAACACAAAAATAGAATTTGAAGGTTTTTTTTTGTTTTTATTAAATAAAAAACAAAATGGTGGATTTATAAAAAAAAATGTTGATAAATATAAATAAATAAATTTTAACCAACAACATTTAAGCCTAGCCTAGATGATGATGATAAACAGGAAATCATATATAAATAAATAACACAAAAATATATTTTGTCTAGGCTAACTAAAACTACTGTATGTGTTTTTGTTTTTAACTGTAACCATCAGCTTGCTACCAGCTGAAACCCACGAAATAAAGAGCATATAAAAATAAATGCGCAGTAGCATATATATTTTTGACTTTTCTTATATAATAGTTTAATTTCCCCTCATTTTTTTATATAAACCATTTAACAACATGTAGTTATATATAATGCGAAAGTAATAAAAACAAAACAAGGAAAAACAACACCCAACAAATAATATCAACCCCCGTAAAAAAAAAAATTCCTGAAAAGAATAACATAAAAAAAAAAATATAAATGTGAAAACAAAGAAAAACTAAATTCAGTTTTTTTTTTTTATAAATTATTTTTTTCTTTTATTTATTTTTCTTTATTATTATATTATTTTTTGGTTCTATAATTTGTTTTATTTTTTACTTTAACGATTCACAAAATATAATTAAAAATAAAAGAAGAAAAAAAATTAAATAAAATTATAATTATGTTTATATAAAATAATAAAACGCAATTAAAAATGAAATTAATATGACAAATGTATGAATGTGTTGTTTCCTCGATTGGATAGTTTTTAGCGATAAAATAAATAAATAAAAACAAAAAAAAATTCTTTAACAGTAAAAACAAAAAATAAAAACAAATGTATACATTTTTTTTTAGATACAATAATGATGACGTCATCATTAATATGGCTATTATTTGTCTATGCATCAAATTTGATTTTAACATATATATATATTTAAAATTGACGGATGATTTAAGGTCATATATATGCACAACTTAATTTTGTTATGATTACTTGTATATAAAGAAAAAAGAGAAAATAAACAAAGAAAAAAAAAATGATGCAACAAAAAAAAAATATATATTAATTACGCAGCAATAACTAAAAATTCAAGGACAATAAGCTGCCAAGGAATTCATGTTCTTAGTTTAGTTTTATTTTTTCTTTAACTATTACAAAATTATTATTTAGTTTTTATTTTATGTAATATGAAACGTTGTCAAGCGAAATCACAATATTACACAATAATTGTAAAAATTTAGTTGTTTATTTTTTAATTAGTTTTGACATTACGTTAGAGAAAAATGGCTACTCTCTCATTAATAAAATACAATTTCTTTTTTGTAATAATTTTGTCTCCGTTGCTTTTTTATATAATAATTATAATTTATAAGAAATATAAAAACTTTTTTTTCCAATAAAATACTAAATATATACATAAATTTTCATTTATTAATTTACCTGGTACATTGCTAATTTTGGTAAATCCAAACATACTGCACAACATAAGATGCCACCAAGACGATATTCTAATTTCTCACTTATTAATTTATTTGTAGTTTGATTTAATTTTTTACGTTTTATCTGTGGTTCATCATCAAATGGATCATCTAATTGTTGTATTTGCGATTGTATTGTCGTTATATTTGGTTTTGGTAAATTTTGTTGTTCATTTTGTATTTCACCAGTAGCAATTGGATTTGTTATTATGCTATTATTATTATTGTTGTTATTATTATT
The DNA here is from genome assembly GCA_963942525.1 of Ptychoptera contaminata. Taxonomy (NCBI): domain Eukaryota; kingdom Metazoa; phylum Arthropoda; class Insecta; order Diptera; family Ptychopteridae; genus Ptychoptera; species Ptychoptera contaminata. Next base: position 16,500,178 of record OZ012639.1, on the reverse strand, counting down.
ATTATTTGAGGGCGATGCCGATGAGGAGGATGATGGTAACGATTGTGAAGAAGATGTTGATGATGACGACGACGATTGTACAACAATCGATGATAAATTATTTGTTTCTACACGGGCGTCAGCCATTTTTTTTTATTAATAATATTATTTATTTTTTTTAATGTTATTATCAAAAAACAATATTATTCCAATTAAATAATTGAAATTTAATTTGTAATTTACGAGAAAAATGAATAGAGAAAAAAATGCACACAAGAGAAAAAATAAAAACTTAACAAAGGAAGTCAAATTCAAATGGAAAAAAGAAAATAAAAAATAAATGAAAATGGGAAAGAAAAATAAAACTAAATTAAATCACGTTAATTTTGTATATATAGTTTTCTTTTTAATTTATTAAACAAACACACACTGAAAAGTTTATTTTATTTAATTAATTGAAATAATTCTTATTTATATAATTATATTTATAATTATTATTGTCAGAGAGATGCTCACTTTTGTTAGATTATTTACGAAATGTTAAATGCGATAAAATATTTAATGAAAATAAATAAATATATGCAAAAAAAAAAGAAAACACACAGTCCTACTTTGTTATATAATTTTTTTCCATAGTATTTTTATTTGCAGAAATTATTTATGGAAAAAAACGAGAATGTTGTATAAAAGTAGAGCGGTAAAAACATATATTTTTTAATTTACATAATCCCCACTCTTTGTTTACATTAAAAAAAAAAACTCTGGGGAAAATAAAATAAATTCACCTAGTCAGACATCATATGTTTTTAACCAAAAACATAAATGCAAGAATGAGACGGAAAAAATCACAAATGATTTCTTTGTTTTTGTTATTAAAATGTGACGTAGTATATTCAGAAGTTTGAGAGCCATAGAAAGAGAAATAAAAACCCAAATTTTCAATTTAGTGTTATTTATTTAAAAGACAAAAAAATTCAGTGATTTTATTTATTTTTTCTAATAGAAATAAAATAAAATATAGAAATTAAAAACTACATTTTCAAGGTGAATTAGATATATCCATATTATCCGATTTCTCAGGACTTGTTGACTTTTCTTCTCGTTGTTTATGGTGTCCACGTCCCGATTTTTTAACACGAATTTCTTCCATGCCAATGCGTTCCTCAGCATCATAATCGCGTTGCACTTCCTCGTGTATGCGCTTCAATTTTTTCGGTGTTCGACTGCGACGTTTCCCTTTTGCATCTTTCGACCGGCTAGATCGTGTTCGGGATCTGGAACGCCGCTTGCTTTTAGAGCGAGTACGTGAACGTCGATGTTTTTCTTCTTTTCGGTGAGATCGAGAGCTTTTGCGTTCCCTTGATTTGGAACGGCGACGTGACTTAGAACGAGACTTGTGAGAACGCGATGTTCTTGAACGAGACCTGCTACGACGTCGTGAACGAGAACGTTTACGCCTGTCACGTGAACGTGAATGCTTTGACCGCGAACGGGATCTTTCTTTTTTACTGCGCGACGGTGAACGTCGAGAACCAGATCTAGAGCGTTTACTTCTTGATGTAGAGCTCTTTGAATGGGATCGAGACCTACGTTTAGATCTGCTTCTAGATCTTCTACCTCTAGCTTTTGAGCGGGATCTGGAACGTTTTCGAGACCTCGAACGTCTTCGGGATCTAGATCTAGAATGGCGACGTTCCCTAGATCTGGAACGTGTCCTTCGTCGACTTGAAGAGCTTTTTTCTTTTGTTAGCATTCCGATAACAGGATCAATTGCAGCTGATATCATATTTTGTGCTTCTTTAACAATAGACATTGCTTCTTCGATTTCCCGCTGTGCAGCTTCATTACTTTTTGCTTCTGGTTTTTGTATAGGTTGCGTTGAATGTTGCAAATTTAACAAATAACCTCGATACTCACTACCTTGCATTTTCAATGCCTCAATAATACTCTTTTGTTGGGTAAACTCTAACATTGCGTAACGAATACAATCTTTGTCACAAAATCTTGCGTATTTTATTTCACCAGCCTGGGAAAAATGATCCATAATATCTTCTAATTTCCAATCAGATCTGATGTCACTTATTAATATTGTACGACGTGTTTCCTCAATCTTCCGTGCATCAAAATTAACTGGTAAAGCAGGATATTCCGGTAAATTATTTTGCTCTAACTTTGGATCACTAGTTTTTACAACCTAAAATTATAAATTTGATTATTATTTTCAAAGTTAATGGTAATTGATTATATTAAATTACCTGATTCGGTACCATTCCGTCAATTCGATTTATTACTTCTGGTGGTAATTTGGAATCCGGAGTGTGTAAACCGGGTACTATTGTTCCATTACTGGACATTTCAAGTGCTTTATATTCATCGGGAATGATTCCACTTAGTACTGGTATTACTATTAGGGCTCGATCGATAAAAACTGTATTAGTCAAATGTTGGGCAACGGCAACAAAACTACTCTCACTAAATTTAACATAACAAATACGTGATAAGACTGGACAAGAAACGTCACGAATAGTAGGATACAATCTTATTTCTTCTATTTTACCAATATTGCCAAACAGACATTGCATTTGATCTTTGGTGGCTTGTGGTGCTATATTGGTTACTTGCACCACACGTGTGGTTGTATTACCACCAGCCATTTTATGTGACTTTTTAATGATATATTATTATATAAACACTTTATTATAAAAATTTTCTTCACTTTGATACCTTTAAAATATTAAACAATGGCTACATTGTTAATAAACTTAAAATAAATAATCGGAAAATTAATCCACAAAGCCGCTATATTCAATAATGGCTGATAATTTATATTTTTTCGCAAAAAGTTTAGTTGTCATTAAAATATCGTAATGAAGTTATCTATATTTTGTGTTTTTTGCTGTACTTCTTACAATAGCATAAAGATGGGGTAAAATAATATTACTTTACATAATACAAAGAGCCAACTTCGTTTGCTTACCTAAATTCATGTTTTTTTCTTATTATCAATTTTGCACAATATAAAAAGAGAATAATTTTTTTTCGGTCTTCAACTGTCAAAGTTATTAAAAGGGAAACCAAAAATTACTAAATAACAATTTTTATATTTTTAAAATTTTATTTTATTGTTTTTAAAATCAATAAATTTGTCAAAAGAACAATATTAAAAAGGGAACAAGCAGCTCAAATAATAATGAAAAAAATTTAAAACATTTCGCTTTTAAATTCGTTGTTTAAAAAATAAATTTTTTTCAGCATTAAACGAAATAAAATAACAATAATAAAAAACATAATTAAAGGTGTTTATTAAATTAATACAGGTAACTTGATAAACGTTACTGAAACTGCTCAAAAGAAAAGCTAACAACAATAAAAAATTGGTAAGCAAAAAGAAACAAAATCAGTTTCGAGACTGACATTTTCGTTGTTTTTTTTTTTTTTAATTTTTTTGTTTTGTTTTTTTTTTTTAATTTTTTAGTTTTGTTTCTTATTTCAAATTTATGTTTTTTAATTTAGTTTTTCTTTAAAGCGAGAATTCTTTTCACTTATAATAAAAGTTAATCGTCATAATATAAATTAAAAATGGGACAAACATTATCAGAGCCGGTAACAGCTAAAGATTCAGCAATCTGTCAAAATAATTTCTACCAGGTAAATTATTTTTATCATTTAAAAGCATATAAATTAAAAATAATTTAATGATTAATGTTTTAATTAAGGTTGGTTCCAGTTGTATGCAAGGATGGCGTATTCATATGGAAGATTCTCATACACATATATTATCCTTACCAGATGATCCTGGTACATCATTTTTTGCTGTCTATGATGGTCATGGTGGTGCAAATGTTGCACAATATGCTGGCAAACATTTACATAAATTTATTGTTAAACGTCCCGAATATCACACAAATGTCGATCAAGCATTAAAACAGGTAAGAAATGCTTTTTTTTTTTATTTTTTTTTTATTTTTGATAAAAAAAGAAAACTTTAAATGTCTTTTATGTAATCTCTGACGATATGATGAAATTCGATAAAAATGTTTTTTTTTTAATTAATGTTTTATTAATGAATATTTATTTCTCTTTCGTTTTCATTATAAAAAGTTAATAAAAAAGGATTAATCATAAAAAAAGAAACATGTGATTATAATGAAACGAAAAAACATTATTATGTGTCGATTATTTATTATTTATCATCTTGATTGACAGATAATAACTTAAATTTACATGATTGATGAAAATTGTTGTTGTTTGTTTATTTTTTACTACCATTAATACGTACATATATGTTTAACTTTTTTAAAACGTTTCTGTATATGTTAAAATGCAAAACGTAGAGATAATAATTTCCTCACGAAAAAAAAAATAGATTATGAATTTCTTATCATTTTTTTTGGTTATTTATCTTAAATTGACTTGTATGTTTTGTCTAAAAATATGAACAATAAAAAATTTATTTAATAGAAAAAAAAAAACATAAAAAACATATGTAAATAAAATTAATTAATAAAAATTAAATTTTAATCATTATTTAATTAGGCATTTTTAGATATTGACGATGCAATGCTAAATGATGAATCAATAAAAGAGCAAATGGCTGGCTCAACAGCAATTGCTGTTTTAATTAAAGACAATAAATTATATTGTGCAAATGCTGGTGATTCACGTGCTATAGCCTGTATTAACGGAAAGGTAATTAAATTCAATTTTATTGTGCTTTTACTTATTTAGATATTGTTTGCGCATGACAATTTAATTTAGAATTTATTTTGTTTTTATAATTATTAATTGCATAATTACCGGCGTAAAATTGTTTCACTTATTATTTATTTTTTGTTAAATTAATTTCGTAATAAAATTATTATTAATTTTTATATAGGTAGAAGTATTATCAATAGATCATAAACCAAGTAATGAAAAAGAATATAAAAGAATTTATAATGCTGGTGGTTGGGTTGAATTTCAACGTGTTAATGGTAATTTGGCATTATCAAGGGCATTAGGTGATTTCATATTTAAAAGAAATACAACAAAAAATCCAGAAGAACAAATTGTAACAGGTTCGTAAAGCTTTCGTTTATATACTTTACAACTTTTGTTATATTTATGTTGTTGAAATTTGTTGTTTGTAGCGTATCCGGATGTAGAAGAACGAAATATTGATGAAAATTGGGAGTTTGTTATTTTAGCTTGTGATGGTATATGGGATGTTTTAAGAAATGAGGTTCAATCATAATAATTTATTGTATTAGAATATTTAAATATAAAATTATACGTTCTTCTTTTTATCTAGGATGTATGTGATTTTGTTAGACAAAGAATAGGGAATGGTTTGTATCCAGAGACAATATGTGAAGAATTAATGACACGATGTTTGGCACCAGATTGTCAAATGGGTGGCCTAGGTGGTGATAATATGACAGTTGTATTAATATGCTTTCTACATAATAAACCATACGAGGAGTTAATTAAGCGCTGTTCAATTAAAATACCAACACAAATAGTACAAACATCTTCAAGACGATCATCATTATGTGAACCTGATTTAAAATAGTTTATTATTATTTTTTTCTTTTCTTTTTTTAGTATAACTATAATAAATTTTAGTGAACACACACATAAAGAAACAAAATAAGAATCAATGAATAAATAAAATTGATTAAAAAAAAAGAACAAGAAATTAGCGTAACAAAGAAACAAACATTTTTACTACCTTTTTTGTTAATTTTTCTTTTTTTTTTGTTTTTAAATCAAATAGTTGAATTAATTTGTATAATAAAAATATTTAAAAAAAAAAACATTGTCTAACGGATATGGTATCTTTTAAACCAAATAATTAAAATGAAAACAAAAAAAAAATTGCCTTAACAAACAAAATCTGCATTTAATTTAAAAAAAAATATATTCACCATATATATAAGGGTTTTGCCTTTAATACTGTTTTTTTTTTATAACTTCTCAATTAATTTGTTTGTTAATTAATTACCTGTAATTTTCTATTCTGCTTTTGTAAATAATTGTTTTTTTTTCTTGTTCTTTGTTTTTTATATTATAAAATTTGGTGAAAAGTACAGAAGCTAAATTTTTCTTTGTCTGAATTATTCTATTATATTTTTCCAGTGAGAGACAAAATAAAAAAAAACGGTTGTATATACGTTTAATTAATCAAAACATTAAAAAACAAATTTTTTTTTAGGGTTTTTTTAATATCAGGATTATTTTAAATTATAAAATTAATGTTTAGCATTATCATTTATGTTTACCAGATCCAAGATTAATTGAATTATTAATTGATTTATTAAAACGGATAAATGATTAATTTCCAAATGTATATAGAATGTTATAAAAAGAAAATTGTTAATTGCGAATTTTTATCTTTTGTTATTTAATTTTATAAATAATATATATACATATTTTTTTTTAAAATTTATATTCATTTAAATATAATTAGAAATGCTCTTGTAGTAATTTTCCTTCTTTTTTATAGTAATTAAAATTACTTCATTATTCTATTGAATGAATTTGTTATTTTTTTAAATTGCTTAATGACATTAATTGATTAAACAACGACAAGAAGTCAACATAAATAATTCTCACATTTGAATTCTTTTTTTCTTAATTCAACTTTTGAATAATAAACAACGAGTAATATTTAAATGGATTATTAATAATGAAGTAATTAGTAATGTTTTTTTTTTAAAACCTGTGTAGAGTTTTCTTTTTTTTTGAATAAATATGTTTTCATATATATTTATATAACAACATAGAAAATAATGCAATAATTGTTTTTTTTTTGTCTGAATTTTAAATTGCTTTCAGAAGAAAATCAAACCAATCTTTTTTTTTTTGCTTAAAATAATAAAGAGGTTTCAATTGTTGTCATATGTAATTAATATATATAAACATAAAAGTAGTCAATACAATTAATAATTAAATTTATTTTGTATATAATATAAAAATAAAAATTAAAACACAAAAAAAATAATTCTACAAAAGAATATTGTATAAAAAAGAATTGAATTAAATTGAATAGAATTGAGAGACAATTAAATAAATAATTATAAAATAATATAATATAAATATATATATATATACAATGTACAAAAAAAAATCAAACATAATTTATAATTAACAATGAAAAAAAAAAAAATCCTAATTTTTTTACTACAAAAAAAAAAAAAAAAAATAAAAAATTCTTTTTTATCAATTAAAATGTTTTTTTTTCTCCATATTTTATAATTATTTCATCCAGTTTTACACTATATTATAATTTAATTTATGGATTTAATTGTTATTTTGCTGAATGCTTTGTAGTAAAATAAAAATTACTGCTGTTAAAGATTACTGTGGCGGCAGATACACCCTTGTTATATTGTTTTAACGGTAAGATTAATTAATTTTTTATAAAACTATTTATAATCATTATTAACACTACATATTATTTGATAAATGAAATTTTAATTCATTCTTTTTTATTCATATAATTATGTTTCCTTAGACAATCTTTCCAGATTTTTACTTCTGGTTTGTTTCTGTTTTGCTTCTGTTCTGGCATTTTAAAAAAATGAAAACATTGATTAAGACGTAGGACATTTAGAATTAAGTCGCATGTATTTTTGTGCCAATTGTATGTTGGTACAGGCATTTTATTAAAATGCTTCTCAATTTGCTAAGTCAGCTGTGTATGGAATACTGGTATGTCCAAAAACACATAAAATCTATTATAGAGGGTAAAAAAAATAGGTCACTTGTATTAATAACGATACGTGAATAATATTGTTGAAATGTAATAAATGCAACAAATAATTTTTGAAGTTATTAAATAGTAAAAGTATCTATGACACAATCAGGACTTTGAAACATTGATACTCAAGACATGCCGTTTTCAAGTTCTATTTGAAAAACATTTAATTGCTGATTAAAATTATTTGCATAATTCATAATCGCTGTTATTAATAGAACGTTACAGTGATTTGGGTTTTCACTTAATTTTAAGTCGTTCCAGTTACATTGCGAATCACATTGTGAAAAAAAAAAGTTTATTCAGTATTAAATAACTTTATTATAATTCTAAATGATAATAATAATAAAAAAAAACAAAAATATTATTACACGATTTAGGTGTTTTTTTTTTTAATTTACAAACATTTTAATAATTATTAATTAATTAAAAAAAACAACAATAATAATAATAATAATAATAATAATAATAATAATTACATTAGATAAATATAAATTATAAATTTGGTTATATACATTAATTTATTTAATTTCTCATCATATGATTTACCAATTATTTTTAATTTATAAACAATTTCCTTTTTTATATTTTCATTTACATACAAATATAATAAATCATAATTATAATGCATTTTTTTTGTTGTGAATATATCTAAATAACGTTTCTCAATTATATTAAATAATGTATTATTTATCGGTTTATTATTTATATCATAATTAATTAATTTTAATATAGGCAGTGTTGTATTTATATTATTTAATGTTAATATTGTATGACTTATTGTTTGTGCAATTATTGCACCGTCTGTACATTTTCTATTAAATAATTTATTACATATTTGTACACATTGACTGAAAATAAAAATTTATTACATTTTAATTAAAAGATTCTAAACGAAATTAAAAAAAAATAATAATAAACGTTAACGCAAGTCCTAGTAATAAAAAAATTATAAATGTTTACTTATGGAATTTAGTTTAACTTACCCACTAGGTTCGTCCCGTTCATAATCGGTTGGACATGGTGTCGGAACACAAAAATACGATCCTTTTGTATTTAAACATGATTGTTCAAAACTGCATTCATCTTGCAATGCTACGCATTCATCAATGTCTATGTTTTTAATTAAAAAATCAAAAAATTAATAATATAATTTTAATAAAAAAATTAAAACAAAAAAATAAACAAACCAGAACATTTTTCATTGTTGACATAATAACCATCGGGACAGATCATTTCGGAATATTTTAATGTTGATTTTTCTACTAAATGCGGTTTGTCACGTGGCTGACGTATTGTTTTTAAATTTTTAATTAATAGACATTTATGATTGTTTATTAATTCGGTGCCCAATGGACATAAACATTTATAACTGCCTGGTATATTCTCACAATAATGTGAACAATTATGTAATTTTTGTGTACATTCATTTATATCTAATTGGTAATAAGTAAATTAATTAATTAATTAATTAATTCATTACACACAAAATAGTATGGTATAGTTGTATTACCTAAACATTTTTGACCAACACCTAGTGATGTATAGCCGGCTGCACACGTGCAGGAGTAATTACCAATTAAGTTAACACAAATCTGTGTCGAATGACATTTATTATTCTCAGCACATTCATTAATATCTAAATAATTAAATTGATTGAAAATAAAAAAATTAATTAAATAAAAAAAAAAATAGAAGAAAAAATTTGACCCCGACGTGATTTGAACACGCAACCTTCTGATCTGGAGTCAGACGCGCTACCGTTGCGCCACGGAGTCACTTAATTATTTTGTCAAAAGTTTTCTATTTCAATACCTTCACATATATTCAAATTTCGATTATATTCATAACCTTGGCCACATTTTGGTTTTGTTTGACTAAAACTAAATTATTAATTAATAAATTTTTCTTTAAATATTTATATTAAACAAAATTACTTACGTAATTTCTGTCTTATCATGATGGAAATTAATATGCATCTATAGAAAAAATTAAAATAATGTATTATTACAAATTAATATAAAAAAAAAAGATCGCACTTACATCTTTTGTATTATCCGATATTGGAATAATATTTTTCAGTTCGATTGTGACTTTCGGTACTTTGGGATAGCTTATTTCTATCGGTGCACTTTCAGAGTACATAATCTTTTTGTTAATTTTTTTTTCAAAATGCACTTTTTTCTTATCATCTATTGGTAACACATCAAAGGTGTACAATGGAGTAAGTTTTTTCTGTTTAGATTTTGAGAAGCAAAATAATATTTATATTAATTTTTTAATAAAATTTATTTGTTTACTTACATCAGATATGGACTTCACTAAATCATAATTACTGCATGGTCTGGATTTACATGATGCTTGTTCTACATTATCACCTATACAATTTTTTCCATTGTATTGGGGTTTTGGATTATTACACAAACGTTTTCTAAGCATTGTACCGGTCCCACATGTTGCACTACATTTACTCCATGGACTCCAATTTGACCAGTTACCGTCAACTAAAATAATGTTTAAATAAAGGAAATGAAATATTATATATAAAATATGTATAACTAACTTGGACATGATTTTTCAGCGGTACACACAGAAATTTCATATGTTTCACCCACGCACATATGGCCACCGTATTTCGGAGTAGGATTATTACATTTTCTTTGTTTCGTCTTAACCCCATTACCACAGGTAACAGAACATTGACTCCATTGACTCCAATTGGACCAATTTCCATGTACTGGACAATATGGTACCACACAAAATTCCGTTTGTTCTGCTAAACCTTGACAAGGTTTACCACCCATAGATGGTTCCGGACTATTACATAAGCGATGACGAATTTTTATCGATTTATCAAAATTCTTTATTTCTTTATTACACGTTGTTGAACATTGTGACCAATTACCCCATTCACTCCATTCGCCATTTACCTTAAATAAAGACAAATCTTTGTTATATGATTTTCTCTTTAAATTATTCTCTTACAGGGCAAAATGATAATTGGCACTTTTCAATTTGTTGTTCATCCCCTTGACAAGTAAAATAATCACCCTCTGCATGTAAACCGTTTGGCAATAAGCAAAAACGGTTTCTACCTCTCATACCCGGTCCACAGGTTGTACTACAAGAAGTCCATTCACTCCATGGTGACCATGCAGCCGGAACTAAAAAAAATAATTAACATTTTTTTTAGCAAAGTGCAAATAGAGTAATATTCTATCAAGACCAAACCATAAACATTAACATTAAATATTTTTTCAATTGAACCAAGCTCATTATAAGCAAAACATCTGTAAAGACCTGCAGAATTTTTAGTTGTACTAGATATTCTCAAGATATGCTTATCATGTGATAAAAACATATTTTTTTTATTTAATGGCGTGACAATTTCATCATCCTGCAATTATATTAAAATGATTAATAGGCAGAAAATGTAGTGATTAGGTTTCGCGAAATACTGCAGCATAATAGTTTAGTTTTTACTGTCATAGGAATGGAGCAATAAATAACTAAGATAAAGTAATGTATGTCTTCAGCACTTAATAAAGTGATAATATTGCTAATTGATTAACTATAATAAAAAAAAAATTAACAAAAGTTAAAAAAAAATACCTTAAACCATGTAATATTTGGTTCTGGTACGCCAGAAACATGACAATTTAAGTTAACGCCATGATTTAATTTTGCATTGATTACTGTCACATTATGACTATCAGACTCATTATTACTTCCATTATCATTCCAATCATTATTAATAAATTTAGGCTCATATTGAACAATCACATGATACAATTCTTCATATAATCCTACAGTATTGTTTGCAAAACATTTATATGTTGCCGTGTCATTAGCATTCGGAATATACTATTGCAAAAAAAAAAAAAAACATTGAATAATAAATTATTTACGTTAAAATAAAACAATTTACCAATATTGGGTTATTTGTTGGTAAAATACTCTCATGATTATTTTGAAAATCAATTTTTGTCCAATAGACAATTGGCTGTGGATTACCATTCACTAAACACTCTAAATATAAATCATCACCATTTTTAATAAATAAGAATTTTTCATTAGAATTATCATAATTATTTTTCTTATTATTATTATTAACATCATAATGATTATATTTTGTATCAATTATTAAACGTTTTGGTGGTATTAATATATTTACACTATATTCATATTTAACATCACCAATTATGTTTTTTGCATAACAATAATACAAGCCACTGTCATTATGCGATGTTTTTATAACATTTAAATGCTTTCTATTGTTTGTTAATTTTATTAATTTTGATGTTGATTCGGTTATTTCTTCATTATCCTGCCATAAAAATGGGATATAATAAAAATTTAAATAAAATATTATTTCAGAATGTTTTTGTCGAACAACAAAATTATAAAACTTACTTTAATCCAAAATATTTCTGGTGTCGGTATACCATATACATTACAAGATAATACAAGTGGTAATGTTTCTAATATTTCAATATTGTTATTATTATTATTATAATTATTAAAATAATTATTATCAATTGTTGGTGGTATTAGTATTTGTATATTTGTTAATTTTTCATCACGTCCAATTGCATTTATTGCAACACATATAATATTATCATTTAATTTATAATCAATTTGATTATATGTTAATGATAAACTTATATCATTTATTGTTGTATTAACACGTACCTTACCATAATATTTATAATGATTATCATCAAATTTCATCAATGAATTTAATGTGTAACCATTACTATTATTATCTATATAAATTTTATTATTATTAATTAAATGATTATAAATATATTTATCGTATTGTATTTTTGATGTTGTTAAAACTGTGTGACCATTTTTTATCCATGATAATATTGGTATTGGATAACCATTTGCTTTACATTTTAATTTTAAAGAGTTTTTATTTATTGTTATTATATCCTCTGTTATATATGTTATATTTGGTGGATCTGGAAATAATATTAAAATATGTATAGTTAATATAGTTAGTATATAACGGCAAATAATAAGAAATATAGTGAAATTCAAAGCCCAATAAAACATAAAAAACGATGTAATTACAGTGGAACCATTTTTTAAATTTAAAATCATTATACTTTTTTAACAGAAAAATTAACTTCAGTTGCGGTGATTGGTTTCTACAAATTCTTATTATTTAGTTACAGCTTTTTTTCGATTTTAAATTGTTTTCTTCATTATCAACTTTCATTTAACAAGGATGAATTTTAGTTACAAACAACGAGGCTCTTTACTGATTATTTTATAACAAAGCTAAAGTTTCTATACAATTTTCTTTTTTTCGTAATATTGCTTTACTAAAGTCAAACAGTTGGGCTTGTACTCGCTGTATATAAATACAAGACATAAGTATTTTCGTTTAGCTTTAACTCTAATACGATTCTCATTATACACTCAGTTTTATATATAACTGAGTGTTCATAATCGTTTTATTATTGATTAAATAGATTTTACTATTATATGTTTACTTACAAAAAACGAATAAATGATATGTGACAACTTGATAACCAAAAGGATTTTTTCCAATACATTTGTATGTACCATTGTTTGTTAATTGAATATCATTAATTATTAGCTGATCATTATATTCATCGAGATATATCCTATTAAAATAATAATAATTCATTATAATAAATTATAATAATAATATTTATAAAAATTAAAAATACTAACTCATCCTTGTACCAAACATATGTTGGCTCTGGATTGCCAACCATTAAGCAATCAAGAACTAAATTTTCATGAATAATTTTTTGTAAAACTTTTTCCTGCTCATCTAAATTATAAATTGGTGGAGCTAAGAACATTTAACATTGTAATTATTTGAATTTAGTTAACAAAATAAAAACAATTCAACAAACCAATAACATTTATTTTGTACGATTTTTCAGTTGTGCCCATAATATTTGTGGCAACGCATGTATAAATCCCACTATCATGAATGTTAATATTATTAATTTCGAAATCTTTTTTCATTGAGACAATAACATTTTCGTTATTTTTCCATACAATAGTCGGTTTTGGATTTCCATCGGCAATGCAATTAATAAAAAAATTCTCGCCTATGTTTATTATTATTTCCTTATCATTATCATAACTAATAACTGGTGGTATCAACAGTGTACGTTCAAAAGTTATTGAATCACTACCTGCTTGATTCTCTACATAACATGTGTAATTACCATCATCATTGCTTTTTATTTTATTTATTTCAATTTTTCGATCATTTATATGAATATAATCTGATGTTTCAATTTTTGCATTATTCTAAATTTGATAATAAAATTAATTTTAGTAATTTATTTTATTTTATTTTATTAAAATCATAATTATCACCTTATACCATTCAATTTTATCATAATTATCAAATGGACATACTAATTCCATTTTATCGCCTAATTTCAGATTTTCTTTCACTTTTAAATTATTTGTGTTTAATTTTGGTCGTTCTGAAAGTTTTTTATTTTGTTTTATATAATTAATTTAAATTTAGCATTTATTTTTATTACCTATAAATATTATTTCAATATCTCTATTATCAAATCCATCAATATTTTCTGCATAACAACTGTAATTACCCGATGTCAGTTTACTTTGAAAATTTATAATTAATAATTTTTCGGATGAATTTTTATTAATGATGAACTCATCATCTAATGGTTCACCATTTTTCATCCAATAATATGCCGGATTTGGATTACCAATTGCATTACATGATAATGTTATTTCCTCCCCAGGCAAAATCGTTAATTTATCTTCAAAATCCGATGTAATTCTTGGTGGATCTAAAAATTAATTAAAAAATTATTTAATTTTTTTTAATGTGTTGAATACTAACCACTAATAGCCAAGTAAAATATTTTCTGTGTTATACCAACACCATTAAATGCATCACAAACATATGCACCCTCATCTTCTTGTTGAAAATTTTTAATTTCCAATAAACCATCCTCACTTATTTCAATCTTGTTTGTATTATTTAATGCATTTCCATCATGATTCCATGATATTTCTGGCTAAATGTTTATTAAAAAACATTAAATTAGAACAAAATAGAATTTATTATAAACTTAAATTACCAATGGGAAACCAATAGCATCACATTTAATTACAACATCGCCCTTTGGAGTTACTTTAATTATTTCATCATTTGCTGGTTCGATAATTGGTGCAGCTATTAAATCAAAAATTATTTTACCAATTAATTGTTTGCTTACAATATAAATAATATCATTATACCGTAAATAAGTAATACAAGTTCTTGGGTAACATTACCACCTTGATTCGCTGCACGACACTCATATATTCCGGTATCACTTACGCTTCCAACAAAACTTAAACTTGTATCATTTTCATTTGTGTATTTGCTGGTATTTGTATTTAAAATATGGCCATTCATTAACCATGTTATTGTTGGTGGTGGTAAAGCATGAACTGAGCATGGAAGTATTATATTTTGCCCTTCAATTGCTGTTTGTAATTGCTCCTCTTCATTTATTAACTTTGGCGGAACTAAAAGTATTTAATTAAATTAAATTTGAAAATTCATTTTATTTTAATTTGTCTATACTTATAACAATCAATGAGAAATTTTTTGTTATTATTCCTAATGGATTAATTGCTTGACATTCATATATACCAGCATCAGCTGGAGATGCATCTGATAATGTTAAACTTTTATTATCTCTTGAATAACTAAAAGAAAAATATGTTTTGTTTTTTTAATTTAATCAAGCAGGTTTGTTCAATTATAAACATTTTTACATTCTTTTTGTGTAAATTATTGGTAGACCATCTTTTGACCATTGTATTACTGGTATTGGCATTCCCTTCACTTCACATTTAATATATGTTGAACTACCTTCGATTACATTTAAGTTGTTACCGTCAAACTCGGTTTCATTCGTAGAGATAATTTTTTCTATCTTTGGTGGAACTGTAATTCAATTAAGATTAAATTAATTCTTATTTTCCGTATTTATTTATTGATTTTTACCTAAAATAACTAATTTAAATTTAACTAAATCTTTTCCTAGAGAATTTTCTAATAAACACTCGTATTGGTCATCATTAGAAACATTTTCGATATTTAATTTATATACAGCGGTACCATTTGAAAAATTATTTAAAATATCCCAACGTGTTGTTACCATATTATCCTTAGTTTCGGTCAATTGATTACCAAATTTAATATCAGTACTACTCCATTCATAATTTATTAAAGGACTGCAAAAATGGCATTTGCATATTATTTCAATATCATCTCCTGTATTGGCGATTATTTCATTATAAGTTGGTTTTTCAATTAGAGGCGCACTTACAGGTATTGCATTAACGGTAACAATTCTTTTCTGCGTTTCCCCGATTCCATTATCCCCTTCGCATATATATTCGCCAACATGTTTGGGCAATAGTTCATTAATGATTACATTATTATTTGATGTTAAAAAAATTTTCGGTTTATTTTTCTCTGCAAAATACCAATTTATCTGTGCTAAAGGTACAGCATCAGCATTACAAGTTAAATTAATCTCTTCACCAAAATATGTGAATATTGCTGTAAGGGAAAATCAAGTTATACGAAAATATTAAAAGCGGCCAATTATTATTGTTTATTTTACTTTCGTTGCTTTTTTCTAGTATTTCCGGTTGATATTGTACTATAAGAGATGTTGACGCATTTTTTATTTCATTGAATATTTTAACATGGCACATGTATTCCCCACTTGAGTTTTTACTTATATTAGTCAATTGAAGGATTGTTGTATTTTCATTCTTAAAAGAAAATCAATTTATTTAAAAATTATTAAATAAATAGGAACAATAAATCTACCCCTTTTCTCCAATCGATTAAATCAGTGTTATTAAGAGTCCATTTTACATTAAAATCACGATTAGCATCAACGTGACAATCAATATTTAAACTACCATTTAATTCCACTTTAGTTGGCTTATTATCATCATTTTGATGTTTAATTTGTACATTCAATTGAGTAGGTAGTAATTTAACTAAAAGTAAGCAATAATTTATTATGCAATATACTTAAAATTTAAATTAATTACCTCTAGAATAAGTTGCTGCCAAATTATTACCAGCTTTATTCTCAGCATAACATATATATTTATTAGAATCAGTTATTTGTGCGTTCGGTATGGTTAAAATTAATTCACTACTTTGACTACATTAATAAAAAAAACAAGGAATTTATATTAAAGAAACGTTCATTAAAAAAATGTAAATAAAATACTTAGTAGCGATTTCAATTAAAATTTTATTTTTAATTTTCCATTGTATAGTGACTGGTGTTAATGATGTTACTTGGCAAATAAAATTAATTGTTTCATTTTCAAAAATATCGACTGTTGATGGATTAGCACTAACATCAGGCGGGGCTTAAAAAAATAATTAATTACAAAAATAAATTTGCATTAAATTTAATAAAAATAACAGTTTTAAGCTTACAATCCTCTTTTGATTTAATAGCTGTTGATATAAGACGTTGTATTTTGTTACCATTTACATCGAAGCCGTGTAGCTTAAATATTATAATAATAATAAAAAATAATTGAGAGAAGGCCTTTGAAATTGAATTTATCGTAACTTAAGCGAGTTTGTATCAATTATAATTTCTATATAATACAATATTCTGAACATTCGTCTTTACTTGGTGAGAAAACAAGATATAATTTTCATATTAGACATACAGTGCAAAATCAGAATATAAACAGAAGAGACAATTTTGTCATGGAATTCCCTGACTTTTGGATTTCATGTGTTAATGCAATAGCTTAAAATTTAGATACAGAAATTTAGGTTCAAAGCATATAAGAAAATGGTATGTTACTTTGCGGCTGCGATGGAAGATCAAATAGTGAAAATTATTTTTCTTTTCAATGGAAATGCGCTAAGAGGAGTCATTCTAAAGAGTGTTACGAGATCAGATGATGAAATTATGTTTTTTTTATATATTTCTCAAATTGATTAAAACAATTGAGAAACTAAAAATTTGATTTATTTGACTTTTATTACATAGTTGGATGATTGCCTCGCAAAGAACTTGCATTCAGGTGTCACAACAGGACAAAACAATACGAAAAAAGAAGAACTTTTATATGAATGCAGAATAATTATAATAATTGTTGAAAATTCAGTTAAAAGAAAAACATTGTTTTTATTTTAAAAAATTGAAAAAACGATAAGAACAAATATTTAATCAGTTTTTACGACCTTGCTTATTTAATATTGCTATTAATATATATATATATATGTATAAGTGACTAACATTTAAAAGGACAATTCGAAAAGAAAAATATATTATAATACTTTAATGATAAGTTGTAAACACAATAAACAGATAATTAATTAAAATAAATAACTTACATAAATTTTAAATAAATCAGCTGGTGGCATAAATGGCTCTGTTATATAATTTTTATTTAATAAATCTTGATAATTAACTTTTAATGCTAATTTTAAATCATTCTTATAATCATTATCATTATCATTAGCTGTATCAAATTTAGTAATAAAAATATTTGTTAAATTATGGACTAATGATGAATTTGTCGGGAAAATTGTTAATACGTTATTTGCACCTTTTTAAAAAAATGAAGAAATACATATTTAATTAATAAAAAGTAATAATTAAATAGAAAAATATTACAATTTGCTACCTAAAAGTGGTGTAAATGATGTTTCACTTATTGTTCTTGGTATAATTGTGCTAAAGCCATATTTAAAATTTAAATCACTTTTACCAAATAACTTAACTGAATGTGCTGATGATGAGCTTGCTTCAATATTCCATTTGCCTGGTTGTGGATCAGCTATATTAACGACCTGGATTAAAAAGTATTTTTTTTAATTTATTAAATGATAATAAAATAATAAAGTAAACTACCTTTAGATTATCTAATTTTAAAATTTCACTGTCACTTTTATTATAAACATCCTTTTTCGGATCAAAAACGGTTATATTTGGTTCACTACCAGCAATACTAACACTAAATTCTTTTAAACTTTTATCCACATTAAAGTCAATTTTATTTATTTTACCAATTTTTGAGCCATAATATTGCAATGGTATTTGCCGTATATCCAATGAATTTTTTATATTTTCCAATACATTATGAACATCATTTTTATTTAAATCATATATTTGTCCGTTACTAATTAATGACAATCTTTCATACACTTCGTAACCAATTGAATTTTTTGATTTGCAATAACCAGTTAGTAAAAATGTTATTGTGATTTGTTTCTTTTGTATTAATTCAACTACAGC
Organism: Ptychoptera contaminata; assembly: GCA_963942525.1. Taxonomy (NCBI): domain Eukaryota; kingdom Metazoa; phylum Arthropoda; class Insecta; order Diptera; family Ptychopteridae; genus Ptychoptera; species Ptychoptera contaminata. The sequence goes on along the minus strand of OZ012639.1, from coordinate 16,481,140 downwards.
ACTTTCCAGCATGTAATCCTTAGCTATTGCGTCCGTGAACACATAAACATATGATTTTGGCAAGGCAGATTGTAAGGCCTGTTTAATACCTTCTAAAGCAGACTCAGGACAATCACCACCGCCCCATAACTCTAAAGCATTTAATTCATTTAATAATTTTGTTTGATTCGTTGTCACAAGTTTTGGTCCAACATCTATAAAAACAAAAAAATAAAATAAAAATGATAACAAATAAAAAATTAAGTGAGGTTATGGTTTCTATAATTCTATTCAAAATTAAATCATATTTAAAAATAGTCTTGGGTCGACGGTTTAATCAATGAAATAAATTATCAAAAAAATTTTTATAGAAAAAAAATCATTATATGAATTAAAATAATATAAAATCATTTAAATGATGAATAAAACATATGTAAAGAATGTCTATACATAAAGTAACGAAAACATGTGTATTTATGTTTTATTATTATCTTTAAAATTAAAAAAACGATGAAAAGAATCTTCTCCTTTATCTTCACGTATATACATATATTAATAATAAATATTTATTTTAAGTTTGATTTAATAGTATTATGTTTTTTATTTGTTTCAATTTTTTATAAATTTTAAATTTAATATTATACATTTTATTGTATTTTTAAAATTATTTGAATATTTATTTTGCGCATCTAGCTTAGCGCAGTTTTTTTTTAAATTGTTTTTCATTTCTTAAATTTAATGGATATTGTTTTTTAAGGATTTAATCTAATAATGATTATAAATTATATAATATTATAGAGTTTTTGTATTTTAATTTAAAATTATTATTAATTAATATTTTTTTTAATACTTAAATCCAGAGAAACTATATAATTAATTGAAAATATCTTAACATTTGGTTGTAATTTTTAATAAAATTAGCTTTTTATTTAATTATTGCAAATTTTTAAATTTTGATATTTTAAATCTCACAAACAGATATAATTTTAAAAATATTTTCTCTTGAAATAGTTTAGTAGTTTTAAATACTGTTGCACTGTGCTGGGAGGAAAATTACATTAATCCGAAAGAATTCGAAATTTAAATGATAATTAAGACATAAAACATAAATATATAATGGTTATATAACTTACGGGGGTCTCTAAATGGTACAAATATATAATTATATATAGGATTATCATCGCGTTTCGTTATTTTCTCTATAATCATTTTAGCACCTTGACGCAATTGTTCCAAATCATCAACCATTGAACCAGTAGCATCAAATACAATAACCAAACTGCTTTGCCCTATTTTTGGTCCATTTTTATACATTTTTCGATAATTATTATTATTATTATTAATATTATGTTTTATACGATTATCATATGATTTTTTATTATTAATTAATTTATAATTATCAATATTATCATCATTTAATAATATATATTCATCATTATTTTGATTCAAAATATTATTAATAAAATCATTATCATTTTCAGATGATAAATTAATTAAATTATCATCATTTAAAAATAAAAAGTTATCATTATCATTATTATAAAGAATATCACCACTGGATTCAATATTATCATCACATAGTAAAATATTAATATTTATTAATATAAGTACTTGTAAAAAAATGAATTTTAACATTGCTTTAATTATATTTAACACTAAATTAAACACAATTATTTAGTGAAAATTCATTCATACAATTTTATTGAATAGTTAAATTTTGCAAAAAAAACTTTAAAGTTCACTCGTATTAATTAATAAAACATTTTTATTACTTTTTGTTTAAATTTAATTTAAGACAAATAATAATTTAATAATAATAACAAATTATAATTGATTTTAACTTAATAACACTTAATTGTATAATATTTTTATTAAATTTATAGTATTTTATATAAAAATCACGTCTTAATTGTACAAAAGCTGAATAAAAACTAACTATTTTGATTAAAAAATCAAGAATAATAAAGTATTATCAATAACCTATTGACATATTATTTGCACACTATCTTATTTATTTTATTATAAATGTATAAACAATGTTTAAACATTTATATAAATGTATATAGATGTTAAATATTTTAAATTAAATTTATTTAAGAGACTGTTTAATAATTTAAGAAAATCAACAACAATTAACGATTTAATTAAAAAATGTGTTAAAGCTATTTCATTTATCCGTTAGATGTCACATATGCCAGATAAAAGAAATAAGTAAACTTTTTGACATTAAATTCTTTATTTTTCATATAAAATAGATTTTGTGCAAAAGTTGATTAGGATAATAAAATGTTTGCAGAAATTGATGTATTTATAAGTAATTATACCTTAGTTGATCCAGAAATTTATCAATTATATATTGAAGGGTATTCATGTATGTATTTTTGTATAATCAAGTATATTTTTGTTTAAATGATATTATTTCTTGCAGCAAGTGAAGCTGTGACTCTGTTAAAATTAAAAGGTGGCCAACTAATTGCCTGTGCCCCCTTAGAATTAATTGCATCAGATGTCTTGGATCATTATCGTACATATTCACTTTTAGAGAAATTATTATGTTTACCTTCAAAATTATCTGAACAACCATCATTTCAATTAGAACCACAAACACGTTACTTGTTAATTGAAAAATATTATTCAATTGATGATTCTGTTGCTAGAGAATTATTAGGTAAAAAATTATCTTCACGTTATAGAAAGGACTTAGATGAAGTGGCAGAACGCACTGGTGTTCGATTACGGTCTTGCAGGTAGATAAATCTTTGAAACATATACATGTGTTTAATTAATTGCTTAATCTATGTTTTTTTACATAAGGCGGCAATTTGATAATGTCAAACGAATATTCAAAGCTGTCGAAGAAATACCGGGAAATGTAACAAATAATATAAAGCAAAATTTCTTATTATCAGATGAGTTAGCTAGAAAATATGCAGCAATCGTTTTTCTAGCTTGTTTGAGATTTGAAACGTCTAAACGAAAATTGCAATATTTAAATTTTAATGATTTCTTTGAGTGTGCACAAGTAAGGTTAATAGAAATAAAATAAAATATTTACTGATGTTGATCCAAAAACTTAGGCTGTAATGACCTTTTGGACATACACATATCAACATTCTGGCCCAGAATATTATGATACAGAAATGGATAAAGAATTTTTGTTAGATTTACGAGAATTGCGCTGTCTCTTAGAGAAGGAAAAAGAAATAAAACAGTGAATTTATTTTTATATATATACAACGCTAGATAATTAATGAATATTTTATTATAGCTTGGTTTGTATACGATTGAAACCTAGTTTATTGGAAAGATCATTCCAAGAATTAGATACAAATTTTAAGTAATATAAATACATCAAATATCGGATTCTTTTCTTTGCTATTACTTTTATATTATTATTTGATTTTCAGGTCATATTGGCGTACATTAATATTGATAGCTTGTAATCTGCATCGCACACGTGAATTACGGTGTCTATTCTTAGAGCTATCTGAAAAATTAGTCGATCAATGGCGGCAAAATAATTGGCTAACTGAACAAGTAAAATTATTTTTACCAGCGTTAACACAAAGTGTTTTGGATTTAGAAGTGTCTAGGTATTTATCTAGGCGTAATATAGTCTCTTGCGTTAAATTTCGTATAATTTTTATTAATAAATTAAAAAACTATTTAAGGGATCAAGATATTCGATGTTTATGGGATAGATATATGCAGGTAATAACCACTTGCTTAATTAAAATGTATCATAACTAAATAAAAAGCCCAGAGAAATAATTGTTTATGTATAAATATGTATTTTATTATTTAACAATCTTTTATTTTGCAAGGATTTATTTTTAGTACTTTATCCCCCATTTTCTGGTATTGGATTTGTACAAGTTCGATAAATGTTTGCAACACCGTCTTCTCATGTAGTATTACATATTGATGCCCTACTATTTGACCAGTCACCATTTATTTTGCATTTTGGTAAATCATATTCAGTACATTATGCTACTTTGTAATTTATTCTCCTAGTGGTTATATAGTTTTCGAAATTAGACGATCTATAATATTTCCTTTGCGATCATGTCCTAATAACTGCGAAGAAAATTTAAAGATTATTACAATGAAAAAAATTTATTTCATTGCAAAAATTACGTTAAGTTTAAATTGAAACTTGGGAACGCTAAATAATTCAGTTTTGAAGAAATTTTTTTAATATCTGTTGTACTTTGTTAATGGTAAGGAAAATTCAAATATTTCCGCACCGCTATCAGTGCGGTTATCACTTGATTTAATATCAGTTGCACTTAATTTTACTTAAGTAAAGTTTATATATATATATATATATATATATATTTCATTAACACGTTTAAGTATAAAAAGCATTTATACAAATATTTATAAAATAAGAAAGAACTCATATCTTTTTTGTTACATTGTTTTAACAAAAATAAACAAATTTTGAATAATTATTAACAAAAATAGAAAATTCATTTTAAAACACTTTCGTGCCATATTTATTTAATATTATTTATAAATAATCAACAATAAAAATATATTTTACATCTGATCACTACAAATTTACTTTTACAAATGATTATAATGCTGTACAAATTATATTTTATTTCTCTATTTATATTATTAAAAAAATGTAAATTAATCTTTTTATATTTTTGAAGACAGAATAATCTGAATCAGAGCTGATAATATTGGGGATTTTTAATAGTAATAATTTTTAATAGCTATTTTACATTAAAGTAATAGTAAAAAACGTTTTAATAAAAAATTTTAAATATTCGCAACCAATAAAATTATCTTATTGACCTATGCTGTAGATTATGACACATAAAAATTTCTCATATTGTGTAATCCATTTTCAGTTTACAAGAAAACACTTCGTCTAGGCGGTATATTGGTATATCATTCAATTACATATTTGATTTTAAATGATGTAAATTATGAATGATCTGCAATAAGATACAGAGAACATAAACACTAATAAAGGAATAATTGGGAAAAAACTAATTAAAAATTTTCTATCTGTATTGGGCCATAATCCGTCACTGCACATATAATATATTACGTTTTATTTAAAATTATTATCTCTTAGAAAATTATTTAAAATTTGCAAAAATTATTTAATAATACTAAACTTCGTCATATCAGTTAAAATTTGACTTTAGCCTTATGAAAATAACTTGAAATATTTATGTATTAGCATTATTAGTTATGATCAGATTTTATTCAAGTGAAGTTTAAATTACATGATGGTGAAAAAACAATTAAATAATTGAAAATGAAAAAGTTTATACTTGTATTTGAAGTGCTTATTTTAAATATTTTAATATCATCAGCATCAAATTGGAATACAGATCTTACATTGAAATTCAAGAGAAAAGATCGTGTAGATGGAAATCCGTATGCGAATCAGCTGAGCATCGTTTTAGTGTTTGATACTACAGTGTCCAAAACAGATTTCGATATTTTACGCGACACTTGTTTTAGAGTTCTTGATAAGTTAGACGAGGGAAATTATATTGATTTGATTTATAATTACATTCTGGTGCCATTCAAAGATCCGTGTAAGCAAACGTTTGCAGATTTTTAAGGTATTATGTATTATATAAATTTCTATTTTATAGATGATTTCAAAAGAATCGTAACACGTTACAAGAATTCCATTAAATCGGAAATAAATGAAATAAAATTAAATAGAAATAATGATTGTCCTGAGCCAGTTCTTACAAGCTTAATATATGGTTTAGAAAAAGCGTTGCCAAGATCAATGGTATTTGTCTTTACCGACGCCTCGGCAAAGGATGCACATCGCCAAGATGAGGTTTTACGTTTGATTAATAGGAAAAATTTCACAGTGAGTAATTTTTTCTTTTATATTTCTATTTTTAATTATTCTATGTTAAAAATGTCCTTACTTGTTAAAGGTAAATTTCTTTGTGACAAGCTACTGTAATAATAAATTAGAGGAATATGATGTTTATAATCGGATTGCTAAAAAAGGTGATGGAAAGTTATATGATTTAAATCCTGATCAAATATCAACAGTGCTAGATTTCGTTAAAACAATGCTTGACAAGAGTAGCACGCTTCTAGAATATTTCTCTTCGGCCTACAAAGGAAATTTTTCCATTCCGTTAATTGTAGACAATTCAATAAATAATATCAGCATTAGCATAACGGGCAAAGATATTGCGTTTACTGTAATAGATCCGAATGGAAATGTCTTTGAAGATTACTTAGAACATTTACAGTTATCAACAGTAAAAGCATTTATTTTAAATAAACCAATTATTGGTAAATGGTTAATAGTTTATCAATCATCGACGCCAAATTCGGTAAAAATTTTTAGTCATGGATCACTATCCTTTAAATTTGGCTTTAGTCAAAATATTATAAATGATGTTGGTGATACAAAATTTACTCCACACAAAGGTCTGGAATGGAACAATAAAAATCCATTGAATGATTGAACATTTTATTATAATTCCAGGTAAAAATATTTTAAGTATATTTCCATCAAATGTTTCCTTGTTAAGATCATTAGTTGACGTTGAATTAGTGTTATACAATGAAATATTCGATATCGAAGATGAGGTGGTTTTCTTTAAACTGCCATTGTTACAAATAGATACCGATAGAATTGTTTACCGTACGGAACGTTTTACACCGCCAAATATATTATTTAAAATTTATGTAAGTTTGTTTATTTCGTTTTGTAATTGTTTATTTAAGCACTATGTTTGATAATAACCATAGGTTAATGGCTATGATAATGGTGGTAACTCCATTCGTCGATTATTATCCTCACAAATAATAACTGAGAAACCTATTAACGAAACATGTAAGTTACAGATAACATACACTCACAGACTTATTTATGAAAAATCACTTAACCATAAATAGCTTTACCAGAGATTTCAATAGAAATGAAACACAACGATAATTTAGATGATCTTCAAATAACATGTCGTGTCATTTCTTTGGTGCCAATAAACATCCAATGGCTTAAGGGTGATGTTTTTATAAAAGAAACTGATTCGGAGTAAGTCATTCAACTATATGGAGAAACTACATTTTTTATTAATTATTTTCCTTTTCAGTCATAGTGCCGAGCTTAACTTAGCAGTCGCTGAAATTTCACAAAAAGATTCAAAACCAGATGTACTTAAATGCTTCGCTAGAAATATGAATGGAGAAACATTTTCAACTATGAATACAACTGGTAAAATTGTAATGGGTTTACTAATGTGAATACAGTTATTTAATAAAACTTATTATTAAAGATATTACAAAATCAATACATGATAGACTTCTCAACCCAATACAGAAGAAATTAATTGTGAAGCAAGACAGCCAGATTGATGCCGGTCACAGGACAAATAAGACTATTGAGATTATTGGTGATGAGTTATATATTTAAATAGAAACGGTTTTAGTTTCGCAGTACAAAACTACCATTCTAATCATTTTAATTTTTTTGCAGAAAAGCATTCAATTGAACCATACAGGGAGGCTGAAAATAAAACAAAAAATATAAACATACAACAGCACTTAATAAATAGTTCTTCCGAAATGGTTGAAGTATTACATGGGACATCATTAAACATATCTTGTAAGTCATCAGATACTCCAACATCAATCACTAATTGGTTATATAATGATGAAGAATTGGATATTTTAAACAAAAAATTATTCGACTTCAATCAAATTCTTCACTTTGATAGTATCAAAATCGAGGATAAGGGAAATTATACTTGTATTTATAAGGATATTTTTGGAGTTATTCAACGAAGTTTCATTATTGATGTTTTGTATTATCCAAGAAATATTGATGCAAAAAATTTAATTGAAATAAGAACGACGTTTGGAAAAGATGTCCAAATCAAATGCCCGATTACAAGAAATCCAAAATCAGTATATCGATGGTTAGTTGAAATTCCGGAAATGGGCGCCGATATTTTGACGAATTATACTGATTCAGTAGTGGTTTGTCTTTATTTTACTTAAGTGAATATCATCTTATTAATTTCATTTTTTGTATATCTAAAGCAATTATACAGTGTGCAAGAGTCCATCAATTATACGTGTTTGGACAAAAATAATTATGAAACATTAGATGTTAAATTCAATATAATTGTTGAGAAACCACCAGTTTTGAAGAATAGTAAAAATGAAACACTGCAAGCAATTCATGGCAGCAATGTTACCTTGGAGTGTGAACTATATCCAAATAATATAGAAACAAAAATCTTTTGGTTACAAGTAGGTATTGGAATTCTGCAGAGACTAATACAATAATTAAATATTATATTTTTAGGATAAAGATTATATTTATTATAATAATATAACGGAAAAGAATAACATAAAGATTATAAATAATGGTGAAAAGTTAATTATTCAAAATTTAACAGACACAGATAATGGAGAATACATTTGTTATGCATTAAATGCTATTGATAATGCACAGAAAAAATTTCAATTATTTGTCAGTTGTGAGTTAATAAATATAAAGTAAATTTCTTTGTTTATTGTTAATATATTATTGTTCAGCTCCTGCTGTCTGGTCAGATTGGACACCATGGTCATCATGCAGCTCAACTTGTGGCCCAGGACAAATAACACGTACTAGATCCTGTTTTTTTTTAAATAGAACTGTTACTGATAATTCTGATTGTTCTTTCGGCAACTTTCTGGAATCGAAAAACTGTACCAATTCACCTTGTCCGGTAAGTAATTTTGTTAATTCATGTACGAAATTCCTTTCAGAAATTTATCAATGCTACTTCTTGTTTAAGAATGAAGATATTTGGACTGAGTGGTCTTCTTGGTCAACTTGTTCTAAGTCATGTTATGATGAAAATAACAAGCAAAGGTCGTATAAACAACGTTATCGACGATGCAATGTTGACGATATAAAATTGTGTGGCTATGTCAGAATTGATTTTATTACTGTTGAATGCAATGTACCATTATGTCCAATAGATGGTGGATGGTCTCGTTGGTATATTAGCGATTGCTCAAAAACATGTGATGAAGGAAAACAAACAAAAATACGTTATTGTAATGAACCAAGCAGAAAGAATGGTGGACGCAATTGCATAGGACACTCTAAAATGTTTGCTTCATGTAACTTAGTTCCCTGCAATAAAATAAAACAGTGCGAAACAGGCTTCCGATATAATAAAATAAGAAATATATGTGAAGATATTGATGAATGTAAAAGATTTCCTTGTGCTACCAATGAAATATGTACAAATTCATACGGATCATATAATTGTACCACAAGAAAATACTTTTATTTCTTTTAATATAAATTAAAAATTATTAAAATGTCTTGTAAAAATAAGTTTTTATATAGTAAATCATATTACCTTTGTACAAGGTTTATCCATTTAATAGATAAATAAAGAACGATGTTTTTCTTATTAATTATTCATTATACTTGTCTTTTGCGTTAATTTAATTATTGGAAATATTCGGTAAGATGATAGAACGTTAAAATTTATTTTAAAATAAGTAATTGTTTTTCATGCATGAACTGAAAATAATATCTGGAATTCCATATTAAATTAAACAAATAAAATATAATAAATACAATACTGTAAGATTCAAAGCAGAAAGAATGGTAAATGCATAGAAAAAATGCAAATAGGCTTGGGACTAAGAACTTATAAATTTAAATAAAGATAATAGAATAAGTACCCAGAATTTTAGAAACATTTGAATGCTTTCACTATTTATCCTTTTATTTTAAAATTTGCAAAAATTATTATTGATAATGATATTTGATGTAATAATAAATTATATATAAATTGTGTCCAGTTGGTTTTTTGGGATCAACCACATAGATGATCTAGCCTATTTTTTTTATTTTCAAAATAATTATTATTTATAAAGGAAATTTTAAAATAATTTATTAATTAAAAAAAATAAAACAAATTTAAAAGAAAATCCCAAGATAAGAATAAATGATTAAGTTTTAAAATTAAAAAAAAAATAATAATTTCTGTCGTTTAATAATTTAATAATGCAAAATTTATTAATTTCAAATTCTCTTCGTATTAATTTTATAATATGTCCAAGGATTTTAGCGAAAACATATGTATATTTTTGGATTCCTTTAATAATATTAATGATGTTATTTTATTTAGATCTTTAAGAAATAATTCTGTCGCAAAATGCAAGTTTTAAGCATTTGAAAGGTTAAACATGAAATACAGATTTTATGTAATCAGATTTTAAAAAGGCTTCCGCCGGCGCCCGCCTACTATGCAGCGAATTACCGCGCGATTTGCAGTAGAACGCTGCATGTACCATCAGTTCGCTCAGTTCGCGCAATATTTTAGAATAGTGAACATATGCAATACAAAAATTAACAGAAAAACTGCATCTTATATGATTTGAATGTGTAATGCAATTGTATATACAGTATATATAATTATATATTTTTTTATTAAAAATATAAGTTTCCTACCTTCATGCTGTTTAACTATCTACCATCCACATTCATTCACCCACTCGTGTGCATATTCCCTACTAGATTAGTTTGCATTTTTAAATATTTGAAGGTCTAAACTGCCGTTAAAAAAATTCTTTATTATGATAGTTGATCGGAGATGAATCGTCCGGGGACAAATAGTCCTGGAACCGTTTTTGTTACTACAGCAGTAATGTTACATTAACATTTTTACATTAACTAAACACAAGTATTGTAAAGTATAAATACTATGTCAATGAAAACAATTGTTTGTAAAAATATATATTTTTTTATTATTATTTAACAATCTTTTATTTTGCAAGGATTTTTTTTTAGTACTTTATTGCCTGTGCAATCGGCTCCCCCATTTTCTGGTTTCGGATTTGTACAAGTTCGATAAATTTTAGATATACCATTCCCACATTTTTTGTTACATTTTGATGTACGCGGATTTGACCAGCCACCATCTATTTTGCATTTTGGTAAATCATATTCAGTACATTGTACTACATCTGTACTTGAATTTTCACATGAGTTACCATATATAGAGGGTGCAGGATTATTGCATTCTCTAGTTCGTGTTTTAATGGGTGCATTAGTATAAGAAATGCATGTAGCAGAACATGACGACCAATCTGACCATTCACTCCAGCCGCCATGAATCTATTTGTTAAAAATAAGTTTGGTAAAATAATTAATGCTGAGTATTTAATCTATGTCAGAAAATTACCGGACAAGGTTCGTTTTCACACTCTAATTTTTCAAAACTGTTACCTATGCACAGTTTTTTGTCTTCATTCGTTAAAGTACAAAATCTCATACGATATTTTTGTCCAATTCCACACGATGTAGAGCATTCACTGTATGGTGTCCAATTGGTCCATATAGTTTTTGGTTCTTTATAAAAAAAAATTTTGGCTACAGACAATAACAAAAATAAAAATTTAAATGTGTTTACCTTCAACAATGACCTCAAATATTTTACGCACTTTGCCTAAATCATTTTCAACTAAGCATGTATATGTTCCATTGGACGAACTTTTCGTATTGAATATATGCAACGATTCATTATTGGAAAGAAATATGACATTCGTAAAACTATCAGATGAATCCTATTGAATATCAAAAATAAATTAAACATTCATTAATTAGTGAAAGTAATAACTAACTTTTAACCATCGAATAGTTGGTGTTGGAAATGTATCGAAAATTTTACATTGCAATGTAATGTCACTTCCATATTCTACTTGATAAATTTCATTCTCGCTATTAAGTAGTTTAGGAGGTTCTTTAACATTTATTTGAAATTCTGTTTCTACTTTGCCAGCCTTGTTTTGTGCCACACATATAAATTTTATTGTACTTTGAATATCTTTTATTTTCAATATCGACGATGTCTCATTTAGTGTAATTTCTTCCCCGGTTACTGAATTAAGCGTTGACCAAATATATTCGGCTGGTGGTTTACTATCAGCATAGCAATCCAGTTCCAAGTTATCATTTTTATTGTGTGTTTTTACAATAAAACCATTATTTGTTTGTTTCGGCGGATACACTATGGTAACGATAAAATTATATGAGATTTGTCCAAGTTTATTATTGGCAACACAAGTGTATTTACCACTGTCTTTTTCTGATGTTTCCAATATAATAAGATTATGATTGAAATCAGTGAACATTGGTATATGGTACATATTTGTTGTAATTAATTTATCATCTTTATACCATTTTGTTTCTGGCATTGGTTCGCCTTTTGACTTACAAGCTAATTTTAATGGCATTTCTTCTAGTACATCAATTGTCTTGGGGTTATTTTCTTCTTTTAGTTCCTTAAACTTTGGATAATCCAATATAGAAATTTTTATTATTTTTTTTTCAAAATCAATTTTATTTCTGGCTTCACATTTAGTCTCTTTTAACCATCTTTTAGTCATGTTTTTACTATTTAAAATCAAACTTATTTGCTGTTTTTTCGAATTAACTGTTATTAATCCAGAAATTGTATTCTTTTCATTCATTTTATTCATATCCTTTAATTGATAACCATTATTTTTGTCATCTAAATAAATTGGTTCACCACGTTTTAATACTTTTAAAAATTTGTTATTATATTGTACTTTTGATGTTGTCAACACAGTTTTATTAGCAATAATCCACGTTAACATTGGTAAATCATTACCTACTGCTACACATTCTAAAGAAAAGTTTGTATGACGTAATACTTCCAAATTATCGCTAATTTTTATGATGTTTGGTTTATCTAATATGTTTGCAATATTATAATTAAAATTCATAGAATTAGAATAAACAATGAATACTTACATTGAACATCTACATAATGTATCACTTCAAGAGAACCCAAGTAATTTTTAGCTTCACAGGTGTATTGTCCATCATCATCTTTTTTAATATTAATTAAGGATAATTTATTTGCTGTCTCATTTAATAATACTCTACAAAGTAAATAGTTTTATAATTAAATAATAGATAAATGCTAGTTTTATTATCATTTTACCCATTTTTGTACCAAGAATACGTGGCTTCTGGTTTACTATTCATAGTACAGTCCAAGTAAAGTTTTTCTCCAATTCTCGTCTCATGATCTTGCTCAGTATTTCTGGCTATGTAACTTGGTGGATCTAATTTTACAGTGAATAGAAAACATATTTAATGACAATCAATAAGAAAAAGTATAAAGAATTAATTTACAATGGACTATGACATTGTAGGTTATTTTATCTTTTCCAAGAACATTTGATAGTCCACACTCATAATGGCCATCTTTAGCTGCATTTTCCACTTTTAATTTGTAAATTGCTGTTGCATTTTTAAAATTATTTAAAATATCCCATCGTTTGCCTTCCAAGTTTTTAAATCTATTTGTAATTTTATCAATAATTGTACCATTTATATTCCAAAAATACTCATTTAAAGGGCTACAGCTATCACATTTGCATTCCAATTCAAAAGTTGATCCACTTTGCACAATTACATCCGTACTGGAAGCTTTTATAATTTTTGGTGATTTTGCAGGATTTACTTCAACAGTTATAGTACGTTTTTGCTTGGTACCAATTCCATTGGCTACTTCGCATATATAATCGCCTATAGAATCTCTAGACAATGCTTTGATTTCCATTTTGTTACCGGAAGCAATAGTTTCTATCGCTTTTGGATTATTTTTTGGACTAAAAATCCAATAAGTTTCAGGCAATGGCAAAGCATCTGCATTACATTCTAAATGAAGATAATCGCCAAAGTGTAATAGTTTTGCTATAGAATAAATAGATTATGAAAAGTTGTTATAATTATTTAATACGTTAAAAATGTTTTTTTAAATACTTTCAATTGCTTTTTCCTTTATTATTGGTTGATAATTTACAATAACATTAGTTAAAGCAACTTTAATTTGATTTAAAATCCTAACATGACATCCGTAAAATCCACTTGACTCTTTCTGTATATTAGCTTGTTTATACAACATTGTTGCTGCGTCCTGTAACGTTAATATATTAATAATTATTATTGACTCTGATATTTAAAAAAACAAATTAAAATATAGTAAATACTCCTTTAGTCCATGATGTTAAACTGATATTATTCCTACTCCATAGTATTTCAAAGTCTCGCGTTGTGTCTACAATACAAGGAATACTTAATTCGTCACCTGCCGATACTACATACTTTGTTTCAGCGATTTTTACACTGAACTCGAGTTTCTCAACTAATAACAAATTACACTGATTTTTAATAATGATAAAGTAAATATTTATTAATAAATATAATAATTATTACTCTGTATATTAATAGTGGCGGATGTAGGACCATTTTTGCTGTTTGATATGCATTCATACTGGCCAGCATCTGCTAAACTGCTTCCAGTTTTATTTAATGTTAATTCTGTACTGAAACTACAATGGAAGAGCATGTTAATAACGAATATAATATACGAATGGATTTATCACAATTTTTTTACCTCGTAGTGCTTGATGTCAGGATCACACCGTTTTTTTTCCAATCTGTTTTAATTTTTGTCATTGATACTGCATTACATTTTACTAAAATGTCCTCACCCTCAGTAATATGTAAACTTGAAGGAATGATTGTTACATCCGGAGGAGCTACATAACATTGCTTAAATTGTCACATTGATACTAAAAAAAAAACGTAAATTTATCTTACTTTTGTCTGTAATCAATTCTCCTGGTGGCTGGATAGTTTTCGAAAGGAGACGATTAATAATATTTCCTTTGCTATCATAACCTAATAACTGCGAAGGAAATTTAAAGTTTATTACAATGAAAAATATATATTTTATTGCAAAAATTACGTTAAGTTTAAATTGAAATTTGGGAACGTTAAATAATTCAGTTTTGTAGAAAACTTTTTTATATCGGTCGTACTTTGTTAATGGTAAGGAAAGTTCAAATATTTCCGCACCGCTATCGCTTTCACTATCACTTCCTTTAATATCAGTAGCACTTAGTTTTACTTCAGTTAAATCTTTCACTAATGACGGGTCCGATGGGAAAATTGTCAAAAAATTTTCACCTGCGGTAAAAATTATTTTTTATGTAAAATATTCTATTGGGGACCCAATGTAAAGTTATATTAATACCCGGTAATGGCAAAAATGATGTCTCTTCCTTTTCTTTTGCAATTGTTTTGCTGAATCCAAATTTAAAATTCAGATCACTAAGAGCATTTATTTTTACAGAGTGTGCAGACTCAGAGCTATAATTGAATTTCCACAATCCAGCTGCAGGATCTTTAACAACTGCAGCCTACGAATAATTGATTTAAAATTTAAGGTAGTTGATTAAAGACGAATAGTCGAAACAACAAACCAAAACCCCTTCTAAATTAACAGCGACGACAGCTTTATCAGATATTTTATCATCTGGATCAATGACATTAACTTTTGGAGTTTTGCCACCAATAACAATTGATATTTCCTCCATTGTGTCTTCTACATTTACTTTAATTACGCCACTGCCAGCGACCGGCGACGATGTATAAAAAAGTTCTTCATTTCTGGCATCTAATGTTGATTTTACATAATCTAAAACAATTTTAACGGTGCCTCGCTGCAGATCAAATAATTGTCCATTACTATTTGTAGCTATTTTATTATAAATTTGATTATCAGAAATTTTATTATCGCAAAATCCGGTCACTAAAAATGAAACCTAAATTTGAAAATAAATAATTAGACAAATTTAAAAGCATGACGCATTCAATTCGAGAAATTACTGTTGCTTGTTTTTGCTGAACTAATGACATAACTTCATCAACTCTGTCTTTATCTTTTGCTGAGGCATCGGTAAATACAAACACATAGGATGCAGGTAAAGCTTTACTAATGCCATTTATTATTCCCTGCATAGATAGTTCAGGACAATCACCCCCACCATATACCACTATAGCTTGTAATGTATTTAATAAAACATGTTTATCTTTTGTATCCACAACAGGACCAACACCTTAAATTTAATCAATAACATTTCTTATAAAAGAAAAAACTAAATAAAATTTGATGGTAGAGCACCTGGATCATTAAATGGTGAAAAAATATAATTATATATTGGATTTTCTTTTTCCGATGTTAATTTTTCGGTAATTTCGATGGCACTTTGTCGTAATTGCACTAAATCATCATGCATTGAACCAGTAGTATCAAACACTAAAACTAAACTTTTTTGCTCTGGCGTTGGTGTTGTTTTAACAAAAATGAACAAATTTTGAATAATTATTAACAAAAATAAAAAATTCATTTTAAAACACTTTCGTTTCATATTTATTTAATATTTATTTATAACTAATTAACAATAAAAATATATTTACATCTGATCACTACAAATTTACTTTTACAAATGATTATGATGCTCTACATATTATATTTCATTTCTCTATTTATATTATTAAAAAAAAATTTAAATTAATCTTTTTATTTTTTTTTTAAGACAGAATAACCAGAAATACAACTGATAATATTGGGGATTTTTAATAATAATAATAATTTTTAATCACTATTTTACATTCATATAATAGGAAAAAACATTTTTATAAAGTTTGTAATTTTCGCAACCAAATGAAATTATCTTATTGACCTATGCTATTGACATATAGACTGATATTTCCCTTGATGTGCCTTAGATTATATTTGTGCATGGCTTGTGGTGTTTCATTGGCTTCATAGTGGTTAAAAATTTGTTGTTATTTGAATCAGTCACAGAATAATAATTGCTCATATTGTGTGATCAATCAAAAAACACTTTGTCTAGCTGGTATATAGTAGATTCCTGTTAATTGGTTTATCGTACAATTATAAATTTTATACAAAAAAGGCAAAATATGAATGTTCTGCAATATGATACAGCGAATCTATATACTAATAATAAAAGAATTGAAAAAAAAAAACTAATTTAGAATTCTCTATCTTTATTGGACCACAATCCGTCACTGTATATATTATCTCTTAGAAAATATTTTAAAATTTGCAAAAATTATTTAATAATACTAAACTTCATATCAGTTAAAATTTGACTTTTGCCTTATGAAAATAACTTGAAATATTTATGTATTAGCATTATTAGTTATGATCAGATTTTATTCAAGTGAAGTTTAAATTACATGATGGTGAAAAAATAATTAAATAATTGAAAATGAAAAAGTTTATACTTGTATTTGAAGTGCTTATTTTAAATATTTTAATATCATCAGCATCAAATTGAAATACAGATCTTACATTGAAATTCAAGAGAAAAGATCGTGTAGATGGAAATCCGTATGCGAATCAGCTGAGCATCGTTTTAGTGTTTGATACTACAGTGTCCAAAACAGATTTCGATATTTTACGCGACACTTGTTTTAGAGTTCTTGATAAATTAGACGAAGGAAACTATAATGATTTGATTTATAATTACATTCTGGTGCCATTCAAAGATCCGTGTAAGCAAACGTTTGTAGATTTTTAAGGTATTATGTATTATATAAATTTCTATTTTATAGATGATTTCAAAAGAATCGTAACACGTTACAAGAATTCCATTAAATCGGAAATAAATGAAATAAAATTAAATAGAAATAATGATTGTCCTGAGCCAGTTCTTACAAGCTTAATATATGGATTAGAAAAAGCGTTGCCAAGATCAATGGTATTTGTCTTTACCGACGCCTCAGCAAAGGATGCACATCGCCAAGATGAGGTTTTACGTTTGATTCATAGGAAAAATTTCACAGTGCGTAATTTTTTCTTTTAATTATTCTATGTTAAAAATGTCTTTACTTGTTAAAGGTAAATTTCTTCATGACAAGCTACAGTAATAATAAATTAAAGGAATATGATGTTTATAATCGTATTGCTACAAAAGGTGATGGTCAGTTATATGATTTAAATCCTGATCGAATATCAACTGGTAAAAATGCAATGCGTTTATTTATATGAATACATTTATTAAAAAAAATTATTATTAAAAATATCAAAATACATTTTAGAATTTTCAACCAAATACAGAAGAAATTATTTGTAAAGCAAAATAGCCAGATTGTTGTCAGCCTAAGGATAACCAAAACTATTGAGATTACTTTCAATCAATTATACGTGTTTGACCAAAAATAATTCTTCAACATTAGATGTTAAATTTAATGTTATTGTTAAGAAGCCACCAGTTTTGAAATGAAACACTGAAAGCAATTCTTGACAGCTATAAACTAAATAAAATAAATAAATTATGCCCAGTTGGATTTTTTGGGGTCAACCATGCAGATGATTCAGCCGAATATTATTTTTGTTTTCTGAATAATTATTATTTATAAAAGAAATTTTTAAATAATTTATTATTAAAATAAAGTAAAATAAGTAATTTCAAAGAAAAACCTAAGATTAGAATAAAATATTACGTTTTAAATAAAAAATTTAGTCGAAAAATAAGTCGAAACAAGCGTTTAAAACTAAAAAAGCGTGCTCTATGTAGCCAATGTCGATAGCAGTTGTTGTTCTCAAATTTAAATTTGTTTGAAACTAAAATTGTAGATAATTAAGCGTTTCTTGTAAAAAACAAACATAATTTTACATTACTCTTTCATTTGCTTTTTTTATCAGACTTAAACGAAAGAGTTAAGTTAATCTAAATAAAGTTTTTGACACCACTTGGCTAGAAAGTTCAAATATTGTATGCAGATAAATGTGCAAATAGAAATTATTTACTATTTAATTAGTAATATCTATGCTTGCAATTTTTGTTTCTCATATATTTATTCCATTTCTTAACGGTTTCAATAAAAAAATTTTAGTTCTTAAATTCAATCAAATGCTGAAGTGCTAAAGTATACCTTTTAGTTATATTTCTAATATCCTTGATATTTTAAAAATCTACGGAGCTTTTAAAGATTATAATGTTTGCTAAAATATAAACTATACCTCCATCTATATAAACGATAAGAACACTACCGGCATTTAATACTTGCTATATCTACTGCGAAAAATAGGTTTTAATAGAAAATATTCTGATCTCTCAATCATAATTATTAACTTTTATAAAATCTTACCATCATTTTCATAAATAAAGTCTGATAATAATTTAGCATAGTAGCATAAAAGGGAAAGAAACATTTTCGTGTGTAGAAATTTCATGTGATTGATTTAATACAAGCTAGTAGCTGCAAAGCAACTAAATTAAATTTAATATGTATATAAGGTACACGAAAAGCTACAGAATCAAGTTTTTGCTATCGTTTATCTTTGTGAAAAAGCAAAATTAGCAAAATAAAAGTTAAATTATGGAATTGTTTAATGTGTGATTAAAAACATAAAAAATAAAAGCGTCATATTCCATATTGATGCAAGAAATCTAGGGTTTCCACTACAATTTAGTCTTAGTCGTCAAATATAATTATCTTCACACTAATCTATAATGGGCTCTAGTACTGGATGACTATTTTCAGATAACAATATTTTTACTTGCACTCGAAAGTTTTCATTGATTCGATAATTTTTAACTAGATATAATTTTTAACTAGATATAATTTTTGCACCTTTTTCCATAAATCATTGTCGAAGATGAAAAAAGATCTTGTGCCGCTACATTCTGAATTGTCTTTTCGTAAGCCGCTGTTTGGTTTTAAAGTTGGTTTCAACTCCAACAATTTTTGAACCACCGGGCATACCTTAAACATCATTTTTATCTTAAAGATAAAGAGCATATGTATTTAGTACAATTATAAATGTTCCATCAACATGCCAGTTGCCATGTTTCTCTAAAATAAGCAAATATTCGCATTTTTTTTTTTTAATAAAAATCAAATAATTGTTTCTAAAAATTTAAAACAA
The DNA here is from genome assembly GCA_963942525.1 of Ptychoptera contaminata. Taxonomy (NCBI): domain Eukaryota; kingdom Metazoa; phylum Arthropoda; class Insecta; order Diptera; family Ptychopteridae; genus Ptychoptera; species Ptychoptera contaminata. The sequence goes on along the minus strand of OZ012639.1, from coordinate 16,461,353 downwards.
AATAAAAATGTATTTCTTAGATTTATTTTAAAACCGTATTAAAACTATTATTTTCTCAGTTTATGCTACCTTACATCTACTTTAATGTTTTTCCTTAAGAGGTTATATAGATAAGTCTGCAAAACAATAATTTCGATTAACTTCTAACATTTCACTTGATACGGTTCAATTATATATTCAACTTGTTTCCTATGATATATCTACTATATTTTTCAATTGAGAAACACTATTAAGTGGGCTAAATAATGCACACGAGACTCGATAAACTATTAACTAAAATAACGGCTAGGTAAAAAACAAAACGATAACGCTTATAACAAAAATTTGTATATTATCTATGCATCAAAAAAAAAAAAATTTAATTGTTTGATAAAAATGGTATTACACTTAATAAACTAATAACCCAAATTCCATTATCAATATGATTTAATGTTTAATAAATATTTATTTGATAATAAATATCCTCTGTCATTTTTGACCCAATTTTAGTAATTTTTTTTATAATATTTTTATATTATTAATTAATTCTAATAATATGCAAGGGAATAATTTGCTTGGTTTCTTTTTTCTGTTAAATAATTATTGCATTTAGAATACTTAATATTTTTAAGACAATTTTTGTCTATTCATCAGAAATATGCAATTATTTGAAATTTAGTTTATTTTTCAGTGACAGTATAGTATTTTTGGTTATCGATAATTTGCTTACCATGAAAAATTGTTTATCAATCGAAAATTACTGAAATGCATGACGAACATCATTGAAAGGAGAAAAAGTGTTTCAGAGGAACAAATTTTTAATTATCAAGTAACAAATAAGAGCAAATCAAGTATTATTTTCCAACGCAAATAACAATTATACTGAATTTAGTCGATTTTGATAAATAGATAAATTATTTATTCTTATGTCTTTGAATGTTAAGTTTAAATGCTTTAATGTAAGAGATAAACGTTTCGTAAGTAACTCAATTAATGAAATCATTTAAAGAATTTATATACAACAATGTTTAAAGCAAATAATCTAAAAATGACACTTAAATGTGTTAAGAATCCATTAATCATTATCAGAAATAATTGTATCTCATATAGGTCTTAAAACAATAATAAATAAGTAAAAAAAGAAAATAATAACAATTAAAATTGGAGAAATACATTTGTTTTCATTATTTATTTTGCACCTTGTTTAAAATGTACAAATTTTTAAAATTTCAGCTTCTTATTATTATTAATAAATATTTTATACAATTTTAATTAAATTAACTTGTTTATGTTAACTAAAATTGTATTATTTATATGTGGTGTAACCATAATGCTGGTAATAAACAGGGAAATTATCTATAATTTAATAATTTTATTTTGACTTCATTGTGGTTTAATAATAGCTGCCTCAGCTTAAGTTTAATGTATAAAAATTACAATTTTATTTTATTTAAATTAAATGTAAGAGATTATAACATAAATAATTAAAATAGTAGCACAGCACCATTCTTATAAGACGCTTTAAGTATCAAATTGAATTTTCTTATTGAAATATTGACATTTTACTATTAAGAAAATATTTACACAATTTTCAATTTATTTTTTCTCTCATTTCTATATCACATAAAGTATTGTAATTTTATTTTTCTATTGTATTTTGCCCTTTTTTATTTCTCATTTTATTGAATAATTTAGAATTTGCTTATCATTATTACTATTAAAATGTATTTTTTATTTTATTTTTTCAATCAAAAATCGTTCATATATTCTAATAAATAAAATCTAATAAATAAATTATTATTATTAATTAATTTTTATATTTGATGCGTTAAAAGCAGTGTTAAGTTTTACAAACAAATTTTTATAGAAACGAATTAAAAATGTATAAGACTAAAAAAAGCATTAGCAATTAAATCTTGGAGAGCTCTATTAATTTAATTGAATAATATTAAGTGTTTGTATATTTCATTTTTTTTAATGCATTATTACTTACCTTTAATATGAAATTTTAATTTTAAACTAATAACAAAATTCTTAAAAGAAAGTTACTATATTCTTGTAAACAATCTGTGTTTCTTATTTTCTGTTATGAATTCTCATTTAATTAAGTTAAAGGATACAATTTTCTGTGTGAAAATATTTTCATTTTGGAAATAAATTTCTGTTAATCCTATATACAGTGGTTTCTATTAAGCAATAAGAATTTCGAAGCATAATTAAGCTGAATGCAATTGCAAATGTATTTGACTTTTATTATGAGTTGTGTTTATTTTTAGCAAATAACTGTCACTTACAGCATAGCTGTGCATTTCAAAGGAATTTAAAATGACAATGTGGTGTCATAGTGCTAAATATTATATAAATACAAATGAACAAACTGTAACAATATGTATTTTAAAACTATTGCTTTAATTCCATATCCTTATCCATATCTTTACAATTTTTATTAATTTTTTTTTTCTTTTTTCGCTTTTATTGATAAATATACGTGCTTAAATTAAATTAAAGGCAAATCTGCCTTGGAACACAAAGCTTGCATCGGTTCAACCTGAAAAATCCTTTACTTTCCAAATGCATTAAAAAATCTTAGGCATTCTACAACTTTAAAAAACTTAATATAATAAAAAACACTATTTCTATGGCCGCACGGACGCTCAGAAACGGTTGTTAGAGCTCTGTCTATTTTAATAAACATGTAAGCAATTTGTTTATAATTTTTCCAATGAAAATTGCTTAATAAGTAATAAAATTCATAAAATACTGTGTACGGAAAGGTTTAAATTTATATATTTTTCTGTGTAAATATACCTCGAGATAATTTTGTCCCATATAATAAATGAGTGCAAAAAGTGAGTAATAACCAAGAAGTAGGAAAATAACTAAAAAAAGTATGTTAGTGTTTTTGGTAAAATAAAACTCAATGTATATTACTTTACTCAAACACTATTTTTGATCAAATTTTCTCTTAAAAACTCATGTACATATATGCATCTCCCTTTAATCAGCAATAACTTTAATAACAATAAAAAATGTCCTTAGAATTAAAGAATTTAAAAACCACTCGAAATATTACTCATATTTTATTTCTATATAAATTTCTCCTTAAACGCTTATGCCTATATATTTGACTCGCTTCAACAGTCAATTTTATTACAAGAAGGAAAAATATTTAAGAGATTTAGAATATAGTACCAAAGTGGAGAAATAAATTGAGTGAAAAATCGGAATGACAAAAAAAAATTCTTATTAGAAAATTCATTAAGTAAAAAATAAAATATATAAAATTGAATACAAAAGAACACTCAAAACATACTGAATAGGTGGATATATATTTTCAGTTACAATACGTCTACAATCGCGTAAAGTGTGAAAATTCGTTACTAGTGACTGTCTGTATATATATATAATAATATATTAAAAATAATAATTTTTCCTCCTCCTCACGTAATTATTATTCGGTGTCGACAATAGTTTATATAAAATTATTTAATTAATAATTTTTATAACAGCTATAAAAGTGAATCTCCTTATCCATTACACTTGTTTTTAGTATAGAAAATTATATTTTATTACTTTTCAATTGAATAACACACAACATAGTATCACACATGGGATCTTAAATGGATAATTGCTGATTAAATATTAATTTAGTTTTTTTACAATTTATTAATGTGTCAGTGTATATTAAATGTATATAATGATTGTGTTTAGTGCAAATTATGAAAATTACAATTATTCATTAAGGAAAATGTGTAACGAATAATATTATTATTATTATTTTTAAAATTTATCTAAATAATAACGAGATAAATAATGTAAACAATTGTTAAATGTAAACAAATTAAATTAAAATAAAAATTAATATTTAGAATTTTTTATTTTTTTTTTTCCTATATATTTATGCAAATTTATTAAATTATTTACATAATAATTGTAATAAAAAATAAATTGTGATAAATTATTATTATTTTTTAATGTTATGGTAATTCAAAATATTAATATAAAGTAGTTTTTATTTAATTATTATTTCTCTTTATACTGTGCAAACTGTTTTTATTCATTTATATTAAAAAAAAAAAAATAATTTAAATAATAATTATTAAAAAAATGTGTGCAATGAAAGGAAATTACTTTATTTTGGAATTACTTGTTTTTGTTTATTCAATGCGGATTATCACAGCTGATAACTTAGGTCAGTATAATTTATGTTAAAAATATATTATTTTAATAACTAATGTAATTACTAAACATGTTTATATATTAAAGAAATTTACTTATAATTAACAGAAACAAGTACATATTATTATTTAACTTTAAGAGAATATTCGGATATCCGTAGAGGAAATTTATTATTATCATTTTTTTTTTGTTTTGTTTTTGTTTTACATAATAAGGTTATGTTTTTATTTATCCATTTATAAGTAGCAAGAACGACAGCAGCAGAAGCTAAGAGAATTAAGAGAAAAATAAATGTTAAAGGCTTTATAACTAACTTATTTTATTTTATTTTTATAAATTTATTTCAAGATGTTTTACACATAATATAAACGTGAGGGTTGTATAAAATTATAGAAATGTTTTTTTTTATTTACATTAAATTTATTCACATCGTCAATAATATATGTATTAACACAAATTTACATTTATTTCATCTTCTTTTTATTATTAATTATAAATATTAAATAGATAAAATAATTATCTTACCAATTTCTCTACTTATTACTTACTAAACACAAATTCTTTAAATAACCAAAATTAATGAAAATTATTTAATAAGTTATGAAATGCATTTTCTGTTAAGTAAATAATTCTCAATTAATTAAAATAACCAGTTTATTTTATACGAAAACCTACGGTATTGATTGTAATTTAAATAGCAGGATCTTTAATTAGTTTTCTTAAATTTGTTATTGGTAGTATTTAACTTTTTATAGTTTTTTCTTTGTTAAATGATCAAAAGCTCTATAAAATAATGCAATGATTGTCCTATCTATGTAATTAAAAAATGCAAAGTTATTATCAGAGATCCATATAGTAGTATAAATATCATGTTTATAAACATAAATTAAATTATTAATATTGATTCAGTTTATCCAGAAATAAATTTATAAATATATATAAAAACTTTAAATTTGAGTGACAATCTGAATTCTTCATATTGACATCCTGAATGTCAGTTAATAAATTTTGACAAGCTACATACCAGGATAATACAGATAAGATTTCATCTTTTTATTATTATTTATTTTTTGGTTTAATCATTAACGTCAGCAATAAAATAAAAATTCACGGTCCGATGATTTTATGTTTTTGTTTTAACAGTGATAAAGATTTAAACAGACAAAATCTTGAGAAGCATAAAGATTTTCAAATAAAAACGATAAGAAGAAATACTGTTAATGGTAGTCTTATTTTTTATTTATCAATAAGAAAAGTAAATAAAATAAATATCAAAGCTATAAAGTAGCGACTTTGGATTAAACTAAGGAATTTTCGGAAAAAATTTAAATGTAAATTTATACTTAAATATGTGTATATATATATTTTTAACTGAATTTTTTGCAAAAAGTATGTTTGTAATATAAAATAATCTAATTAATTTGCCCTAATAAAACCCACGTGTAATAAACTAGTAATGGTCAACTAAGAACTTGAGTGGAAGCGATATACGTACAGTATCTCGTGGACACATTGAATATTCGTCTTCTTTTTTCTTATATTTGGGTATCCTTTTGGGTGACCGATGTGCCAAAATTATAATATGATAGAGCATTATTTGTTACAATGTGGTGCTTTACATTCCTTTAGTTAGACTATAAGGATTTGACATGTTTATCCATTTTATTTTTATTACATGGCTGTTTTAGAATATAGAAAATAAAATAATATTTTATTCACGTAATGGTATAATTTTTAGTACTCAGATAAATATAAACTATTAATGTTAAATTAAAAACAGATAGATAAAAAAAGCTTATGGTAGATTAAATCATAACCATAAATGGTTATAGCAAGTGGTTTTTGAATAGAAGTTTTCTTTCAGTAAATAACTTAAGATCGGCAATTACTGATAATCTGTCGAACTTCTGTTGAATTTCACTTAATAGTCAAAAAGAAAACAACAAAATATCATTTAACCTTTACATTATATGTTTGATGATTTTTTAACGTGTTATGTCATCCATATAATAACTCTTTAATAACTGATCTCAGTGTAAACAGTAATTTATAAACTGTATTGTAAAATGTTATTATTAAACTAAAATTATTATGATAAAACCCTTCTATATTAATTATTATTAAAATTACAATATATACATAATAGAAGCAGTAGTTTTTATTTTTATTATTCTTACCCTAAATAAATATTTACAATTAACCAAATTTATCTTCTAACATTTGATATTAATTTCAGCAAAACAATTAGAAAATAAAATAAGGAAAAAACGCCCATTCAGTTTCGTCGATAAGAATCATACGGAATCACCTAAAACAGCAGTATTGATGTTTTCATTTAATTACCCCATATATATATTATGTATTGCATAAGTTTTTTTTATATACATTACGTTACTTTATAGACACCAAAATGTCGTCTTGTCAATAAAAACTTTTCTTTTATTATACCCGCGTTTCATATAAATGTACACATCTTGCTTCCTAATAAATAAACACTTTTAATATATAATTTATTTTTTTTTTTAAAGAAGATTTATTTGTATTAATTATTATTATTATACGATAAATGGTTTTTGTGTTGTGTACGAAAAATAAGCAAAGAAAAACTGTTAACATGACACATTATCAAAATGTAAGCTATAAAAAATATTATTACATACCCTAGTTCCAATTCTAATTCATATTCCATTTCCATTTATTATATTTTATTACTTATATATAAAAAATATAATAAATATTCTTCTTTAATTTAATTTATAATAAATACTTGAATCGACAATTATATGAAAAGAATTATGTTTTATTAAAGATTGTTAATTTGATTGGAATGCTGATGATTTAATACATTTATTACCAGAAATGTATATATTTCGTGATGGTAAACAATTAATAATTTGACTTTTTTTATCGCTTTATTTTAATTTACGTTAAATGATAAAGTTAAAATGTACAGTTAATAAAAATTAATATTATTTACATAACAATAATTAGTTTATTTATGCGATTGCTTATAAAAATATCGTCCTGGTAATTTCTTATTTTGCTTTAATGTTTTATTATGATTGTTGATTGTCATTTACTTTTCAGGAATATACCTGTTTAAATGTTTTATTTAGCGCTCTCAGCGATATTTCAAAAGAAGACATTCCTAAAATCCAAAGCATATAAATTCTATTTAAAAAAAAAACTCCCTTCAATCATGAATTTATTAATTAAAGCTTAATTAAAGCTGATAGAACGATATAAAAATTCACTTTGAAAAATTTTCAATCTATTAAAGGTGTAGTGAAGCAAAACCATCTAGCACTTTCATTTCTTTGTTTCGTTTCGTTATTTTAAATTTTTTTATCTATTATAAAATCACAACTAAACCGGAAATCACTATTTTACCCCAATTTCAAAACATCAAAACTAAAATATAACGAAATGATAATAAAGTTTTAATACAAAAGTAAAAGAAAAGTATGCGAATTCTCTGCATAAGCAACTGCAAAAATATGCAAATTAAATCAACGCATATTGAGATTTTTGTGTGACTACATATGTGAATTAAAAAAAAAAAAACAAGAGTAATTTAACTTGTTTAACTTTAAGCAAAGTGGTTTTGAAGTTTTTTTCTGTTTAAACATTTTAGCATAACATAGCATAATTCTCATTGCTAATAACTTTGTTACTTACTAAATGTTAAAGTATTTTTATATTTTTGAAAAGAAAAATTTACGTGGCATAACATATCAATGTCATAAAAAAACATTAGAAGTTTAACTTATCTTATTAAATATAAACAAATTTTATTTTTCATTTTGTTTTTCCTAAAGCACAGTAGAATGTGTAGTAAGACAATTAAAGTATAAACAATGAATAAAGTATATAAAGTTTAGTAAAATTTTTATTTATATAAAAGTTAACTTAAAATTTGTAGATTTTCTTATTGTATAGGAAATGTCAGGATAAGACCGTGTCGTGGCTGTAAATACTAAACAACTAGATCATAATCTTTAAAAGAAACAATAGAAACTGTTTTGTATCTTAAATTTCATTGCTTGGTGTTATTTTTTCGTATTTTTTTACTATTGTACGTTAAAGCAAATTTATTGTGTGTGTTAAAATACGTTTTATTGATTAAAATTCTAAAAATTAATAACAAATATGTAGGTGGTGATGAGGAAATATGATTTAAAAAGAACTATGCAAACACTCCGTTTAAAATTTGATGCTACAAATAGATTAAAAATTTAATGGATGAAACTTTAAACATTGTTTTCTCTGCGATAATAATCCAATATGCAGTTAAAATAAGAACTCAGTTGATAAATTACAGGTTAACTTATTTAATGCGTTATTATTTATAATTTAACTAATCCAATACACTTAATCAAAAAGACATCAAGTATCATATATTTATCTTGTCTTAAGGGAGGATACAGGAATTATAAGAAAATTTATGTAGAATATATTTCTTTTATAATTACTTTTAAACAGTATATAATAAATAAAATAAATAAATTATTAGTTACTCGGTCAAGATCCGTTGAGTATTTTAAACATAATACTTATAAAAACAGTTATAAAACAAAAACACTCAAACGCATTAATCATATTTTACAAAGTGTATTTGAGTAATATTTTTTGAGGGTTTATTATTTTTATTTTGAAACTTTTTCATATAATAACACTTATGTAAATAGAATTAATCATTTGTCTTATTTAAATATTTTGCTAATAATAAAAAATAAATAAAAATAGTAAATTTTCAATCTTGACAAATTGAAATGAAATAAAATCGATTACTCTATCTGATACAAGAAACCACGCATAAATTTAAGAAAACCATTGAAAATTGTTTTATTTTTTTGTAACAAACAATAAAGTATTTGGTAATCACATTTTAAAAAATCAGGGTTGTGACAATAAGGGAAAAAGAAAAAATTGTAGTACCTTTAGGGTGTCAGCTTGAAAAAGTGGCAAAGTAACTTGATTAAATCTCTATAAGCAACTGTATAGGAAATCAAAGCACTGACAATGAGACAAGTGTCTCCGACATAATCATAATTATAGCAGATAATATTGAATTTCTTGTTTATTAACAAATGCCGTTATATCGCATGGTAATAAAATATTGTTTACTTAATGTGTGGTTATAGGTGAACTCTTTTTAACTTTCATATTATTAAAAATATATAGAAACTATGCTAAGGATTAATGACATATATTGATAGAACTTGCAAGACAATATTGAATTTTATTTCTTTGCAGTTAAAGAAATCATTTTGTTAATAATTAAACAATCATTTTTAAGTGGAAAGCTTTTATAAAGTAACTGCTAGTGTCTGTTAGATCGATTGTTTTTAATTTAGTTAAACATTATTCAAGTTTAACAAATAGAAGCCAATTGATAAAATCATCAGTCATTAATGTCATAAATCATCAGTCATAAATATATAAGAAAATTAAATAACCGTTTAGCTTCAAAAAAGATTAAAAGTAATAAGTTTGTCAATTCATTACAAAACGTTAAATAAAAGTTAAATCTCTATTAAACAAAAAAAAATGGGTTAAGTTACTACATTTCATTTATAACTGTAATTTTCCACGTATAAACATTTAAAAACTATCTACTGTATGTTTCCGTATTACACAGATAAATTCAACCAATTCAATATCAACCAATTTTAATAACGAAAAGTATTAACTGAAAATATTTATTCATGATTACGAGGTATCATCTGCTAAGAAAAAGAAAAAACAACTAAGAAACAACCTATACATAATTTTTGTAGCAGTTCAGCCCTGATTACAAACGTCATTTGAAAATAATAAAATTGTTTATGTTTTTTTGATATAAAACTGTAAAAGCATAGTCCATGTATGTGAAAATTTACTCATTTCAAACATTAAACAATGATATTCTTGATAAATTTATATTAAATTAATTACATGGAAATCTATTTGTTTTTTTATTTAATTTCTATTAAAATATCTTTATCCGCTTATATGTTTTGTATTTTTTATCTACGTTTTAAAAAAATATAAAACTACACAGCATTAATATAAGTTCACTTGTTCAAAGAAATGTAGCTTCGGGTTTCTAATTTTAGCAAACTAATCATTTTTGTAATTTTCTCCAAATTGTAAAGATACAAGTATTTTCTAATAAATAGTTTTTCAATAATCTTATTACTTGTTTGTAGTTTATAACTTTAAAAAACTAAATAATAAAAAAATTCTTTTACTGAAAAAAAGTAAAAAAATGCACAATTTTCCCTTGATACTACTATAAATTTAATAAGTTATAAACGTAATAATAATAATTTTATTACATATGTTAACACTGATATGTGTAAAGATATAAAATAAATATAATCGTGATATGCATAAGAAAATCTATTAAGCAAAATTGTACAAACAGGGCATAGGTATAATAATAATAATTAAATTATTAAAGAAAATATTTCGTTGGCTAAAATAAATATTTTTCTTTCGTTTTTATTACATTTTATTAAGGAGTAAATATTATTTAATAATCTAAAAACGTTTTGCGTATTAAAATTGTACATATGTGTTTGTACTTTAATACTATTTTATCATAAATATAAATAATTGTTATTCTACCATTATTACCTGTTTAATAAATTATAATCATTTTATTTATTTATTTTACTAAAAAAAATATTATTATTAGTACATATTATTGTGACAGAATTTATTAGTTAATATAAATTACCTGACATTTCATTCATTATTATTTGTACACCAACAGAAATAATTCTTAATTCTATTTTCGTTTATTATTAGTAATAAAAAAGTTACTTAACCAGTTGAGTATTTAATGTGCGTCGAAATTATGCAAAGGAATTTACAAGAACATATCATTTAAAAGAGTGTAATAAGACCAAAAAAAGAGGAAAAATTCTATTTCAAAGATGTTAAATGTATTATCAAAATACTTATCATTTCTATTTTTTTAATTGTAATTTTATTCACTTAAAATCAGTAATAATATGACCAAATTTGTAATGGAAAACAAAATCTATTTTACTTAATCAGTGTCGTCACTGTATGGTGTCTTCTTATATATTACTCCTTAGCGAACGTCTTATACTCAACCATAATGTTAAGTTATTTAAAAGAAATAAATAAATTTGTAAGAACATTTAAAGCAACAAAACTAGAGATCTTCAAATCAATAAAAAATTTCTAGACCTGTTCACACTGTTCGACTTAAATAATTCTTTATTAACTTTTCTTATTAAAAACTTTTCTTTCTACTACCAAATTCTTATGTAAATAATCAACAAAATTCTCCTGGCATCATTTATAATTATGTTATCAATGGATACACCACTGATTATACAATACAAACATTTCTTATGCATAATTAAAACGATAAATTCCACATTTAAAGTCGAAACTAAAAATAAATTAAATTCAATAAATAAAAGTCTAAATATGATTGTAATAAAATAAATAAAAGAAAAATAATAATACAAAATCAATGTTTGATAAGAATGTTAACATCAGAAAGGAAAAGTAATGTATGCTTAAGAGTAACAGCAGTGTCAACACAATAAATCGGAAAATATCATTAATGGAATAAATAAAGTTTATGAAAAAAAAAAAATAAAATTTAACAAGAGAATTTAAACACACAGATTTACCTCGTTGATATTTATAGAATTACGTTGTGGTAATAAAAAGTGAGAGAAAAATACATAAATGTACAAATATATTGGTCATATACCTGTGCGTGATTAAACAGCATAATTTTATTAAGATTAAAATACACGACACGTGCCTTATTTTCTTTTATTTTGTTAAAAAGAAGAAAATCATACAAATTTTATATATATTTAAATTATGTATATAAGATAAAGTAAAGAAAAGTTTATTAACCGACTACTACGGTATTAACCTCATTGATTCTTTACACCTTTTTGTTTACAATTTCTTTTCTAAACATTCAATAAATCCTCATTTGCATTTTATTCTTTTTTTTTTGAAGTAAATAACATGCTCTTGTTTGTTTTTCCTACTAATTTAACGACTTAGTTTATTAAGGAAAAAAAGAAAAAAGAAATAAAACAACCATAAAACTAGACATAGAGCAGACAACAGGTTCATATTAACCTGCCACATTGTGTGTTTTTCTTTCCTTTTTTTTAAAATGTATTTTTATTAATCTCTTTTTAAAGTAAAATAATTTTCTTTTCTTTTTTAAAATAAAAAAGAAAGTTTTTAATTACAAATATAATATGCAGTAGATAACAAAATATATATAATCGTAGCATACTGTTACCAGAGTTATTAAAAATAATAATTTAACCAACGAAAAACTCTACTCACTTGATTTAATAATTAATAATAATAATAAAAATGCAGTAAACTACAAAGTAGTTTATCCGCTGCTATAGTATCGTGCTGTGCTTATTCCTGTTATATCTTATTTAAGTAATTAAGGGCCATCTGTTTTTGATTTTTATGTAAAAAATAAATAAATAACATTTATATACATTTTACTTAAATTATAACTATTATTAAAAAAATTTATTTAAATATTTTACTCAATTATTATTATTGAATTTAAATGAAATAATAATTTTATTGCTAGTAAATTGGCATACAAATAAATAACTCTTTACCATCAAGTGCATTTTGGTTTTATTTTATTTAATTACGCAATTATGCATTAAATTAATTTAATAAAATTTAAATTTATTTTAATTAAATACTGATTAATGGTTTTTTTAACAGTTTTTTTGTTTATTTTTTTGTTGTTGAATGAGATTCCGTGAAATTATATTACATACAATTTTGTAAATATTTAATCCTTTGGGGAAAATATAAATAATAAAAAAATAAATAAATTTGTAAACAATATTTCAACAGAATAATATAAATGACAAACCACAACCACATTACCTAACAGAGAATCATTACTTTCTACCGCTGTCACTAAATAAGATTTAAAACATTTTCATTATAATATAAAGGTAAAAGGTAAGCGGCATAAAGAAGAAGACTGTTTTAATGATTTGTTTTATTTATACTTGGTAGAGAAGTTTTACAGTAAAAACCAGAAAAAAGAAGAAAGATATGATAATAAAATTGACATTAATCAATGAGACATAATATAAATAATGATACAGTTTGTAGTACTAATTAAAGTTGTGGTTAATTTTGTGTGATTTTAACACAAATTTAATTTACAATTAAAAATCAATTTACGATTAAATATTAAAGAAACTAAATTAACTGAAATGAAGCTATTATTAACCTTGATCTTTAAGAAAGGAATCTTTTTTTACTTGCCTACGCTTTTATTTGAATCCAAATCTATATTGAATATGAGTTATTAGCATTAAGAATCGTTTATCCGCGATTAGGATTTTATGTTTAATACGTAAAAATATATTTAAATTACGATTCAAGTGATTAAAAATAGATTTGGAGTTGAATTTTAAATTCTATAAAAATAATAATTGGACAAATACCTTATAAAAATACTAAAAAATCTAAATCTCAACAGCTTATTGTCTTCTAAAATTTTCCTTATACAAAACACTTAACAAAATCCCGAAAGATAAGCGAAACACATCAGTCACTAATTAAATCATTTAGGTTTTTATAAACAAATATTGCTGAAAAGTATTTGAAAACATAAAAAATTAGAAATAATATTGCAAAATAATTACCTGTTTTGTCATTTAAATCTTCGCTGAATAGATTTTAGACGAATTTATTTAATAGAAAATTATATGTATTAGATATCCAATTTAATGTAAAGTAATCTGACACTCATATTATGTTTATACAAATGTTCTCTGCGCTTTTTGTTTTTAGTTGAATCCAACTGTTTAGTGGCTCAAAATTGACGAACGTTTCAATGTCAAATGACCATATGTAGCACTAATGCACAGATACAGAGTACTAACTGTTTTAAGTATTTCAGCATCTCATTACAAAGGTACTGTAGTATAGTATAAAAGTACAGAAGTAAAACGCAAATCTTCTGCCTAGCATTTTTCCAGTTTTTCCAGCAAGACATTATCACACAATTTTTCTTTAAATATAATTTGTGCTGTAATTTGTTTATTTAAAAAAAAAGCAATAAATATAATAAAAAATTCAGCTAAATTTATTGCTTTTTTATTTGTACACAAAATAAGATGTAATACAAGGAATTTCTTTTGGGCATAATGTATATATCAGATGACAATATGTAGAAAATAGATTTTCCACTAAAAAAAAAGAAGCGTATAAAAGGATATAAAAGAAACGGATGTGTGGAAACCATCGAAAAAAAAAAATAAAGGAAACTTTTCGATATTTTAAATAAAATTCGATCAATCACATTGTACATTTTGGTTTTTATTTTATTTTTTTCGCAATCTTAGTGTAGCATAGATTTATAGTGTGTTTTACGAAATGTAGCGTATTGAGAATGAGATTTATTCGACAGCTAACTGGCCTTAACGTATAGCAATAAATTAAGTTTCATTTATATAATAATAATAAAAAAAAAACTCTTCTTTCATCAATAGAAAACTCTGTTGAATTGTGCTGAAACATACATACTCGTATTACTTGCTATCCGTTTTCTATTTAGTTTCTTTTATTCTAACAAATAAATTTATTAATTCTTTCAATGAAAATGATTGTTTTTCTTTATTTTTTTTATTATTATTTTATAAAATAGTATTTATGTGAAAATAAAAAACATAAAGACAGAAAAGTTTATTGTGTTGAAGGGAATATGTGCTAACTAGCAATTGTATGTCTATCTATATCTATAATGTGAAACTAGTAGTTTTTCTTAAACATATTTTAACTGCATGTGAATTCACAAAGCTGTGAATAAGATAGAGTGTTTAAGGAATGTATATCACTACGGTGTTGTGGGCAGTTAACCTGTTCATCATGAATTACTCTAATATTTTTACTAAGTGCTTTAAATTTCTAGAAGTATTGAAATGTTAATGATTAATAACGTAAATGCAATTTTGGAGGATTAATTTCTGAGAAGTTTGCGGTCATTAAGGATTATTAATCATTAATCACACTTGTATATTACAAATTAAATAAATAAATATACAGACTACGAAAAATGAAGACAAACCTATTATTAGTCATATTTATTACTGAATAATTAAAAACATTTCACTAGAAACAGATCAAAATACAATAGTTTCTAAAAAGAAACAATAAAACGTTTGTATGAAAGAATGAACGTTGTCTGTCTTATTGAATATATAATTTAATAAATAAACTCTTTTCTTAATAATTCTTAAAACCGAAAACCCAATACCAGAACTTAATTGATATGTTTCGTCACGTTAAATTGAAAACATATGTTTATAAGTAAAACATACTTAACCACCACTCATGTTTTATAACCCAAAATTTTAACTTTTTTATTATAAAGAGTTTTGTTTTTAGTTATTAGTTTTTAAGGATCAATGAATAGACATTTGTTTTAAAAGTAACAAACAACACAATAAAGCTATTGACATTTTTACGTTTATGCATTGTCTGTTTATGTTTTAAATTACTAAAAAATAATAATAATAAATGCAGTAATGAAATTTTAGACGATTATTTATGAAAATCGATTGTTTTAATATTAATAACAATTTTTTTTAGTTTAATTAAATAAAATAAAACATATTTATGTTATTATTGAATTGTTTATTGTGTAAAAAATGTATGTGATTCCTTATCGATAGTAATAATAACAATATGTTACCTATATTTTTGTGTTTTATTTTATTTTATATAAGAAGTAATTAATTAAACTATTCAAATTTAAATACATTGTTTTCCAAACTGACATTATACATTTACTGTGGTTATTTTCAAGGAGTTTAATTTATATTTTATTACATAAGATTATACCAAGTGTGTGTACTACATATAATATGTTTACATAAATAAACATAATTTACTGTATTGTTTATTTAAAAAATTATATACATGTATATACTGCTAATGCCATGAAAATGATAATATTAAAATAAAAATTTGTATATAAAACAACATGAATGAAACTTTATATTATACTAAAATCCATATAAATATTTTTGCCTTGTTTTTTATATTATTATTATTATTATCTGTTATAAATCTTATTACAAAATCTACATGAGATTATAGCTTAAAGCGATTTCAATTCCGATTTGGCTGTATATAGCACGTGTAATAAACATAGAGTAAAACAACAACAAAAATAATAATAATAAAAGAAGAAATTACATATATACATATCACAATAGTGTATGTATAACAGTATTTATATCCTTTGGCTATATGTATTTTGAATTTTACTTTCTTTCCCATTTGATTTTAAGTAAGAATAAAAATAAAAAGTTTATAAAAAACAAAAATATTAATAGGCGCCACTCAATACGTCCGGTTGTTGTATACCGTGGTATCCGTATTATTGTTATTAAATAATCGGTTTGTGTGCGGTCGAACAGTTATTCATTATTATTGTATTGTTTTAAACTTTTTTTTAACAGCATTTTAATTCAAAATCTAATGAGTTTTCAGATTATCACGATTTGTTTGTTTTTTTTTTTTTTTTTGTATATAATTGAAAATTAAATAATTAAACAGTGGCGCTAAATGATAAACAATCGATGTATTTTAAGTATACAAATCGTGTTGATTTTTTTATTAAGAAAATTGATAAACCTTTCGAGCACGTTCCTTTATGTAAATTTTAAAAGTTTTAAAATATATTTTTCACTTGAAAAGGCCTTATTTTTGTATGATGAAACACTTCTTGGTAACTAAATTCGTATTAATTTGATTAGAAAAGTATTCTAGAGTAAGCAAAACTTGTTTTGTAACTCTAGAGGTTAACTTTAAGCAGCACATCAACGTTATACTTAGTCACATTTGATTCGATTTAGTCACTCTATAACAATAATTAATTTATAGTTAAATCAGTTAGTGTAAGTTTTCTGGAACTGAGCATTTAAAGTTAATCATCTCACATAATCTTATAGCATTATAGTTGTCTATTTTAGTAACATTAGTACTCGTTTAATTTGTTTTTAATTATTTTGTAATAACAAAACAGAAATAAAATCTAATAATTTCGTACAACGAACGGCATTTCGATGACCATCATAGCTAAATAACATTTATTGAAATGCATCAAGTGATTAACTTTCACGTAATACCCATAATTACTCTACTTATACAAACGTTTATTGTTATGATCATAAATCACAATGATGCGTTTCAACGAACACTTAATTCATACTCTAATTCATTGCATGCTGGTTGACAAATAATTTTAAAAAATAACCCCAAATTCTTTGTCACGCAAAAGAAAACTCTCTACTTATTTTTTTTTATTTTGTTAAATATTGTCCTTTAACAGTGTCTTATTTCACACCAAAGCAAAAAAAAACATAATTCCGGACTTCAAATAGTCTTTAATTCTCTTCTGATAAATAGACATTTATAAGCATATAATAAATTTATGTACATTTTTTATAATAGCCCGGCCAACATAAATAGGCCGCTTTTTATGTCTTGACTTAATGACTTTATGATTTATTACAAAAGAATTTATTTCTCATATTCAGTAAAAGTCTCCACATAAAATACTCCTCATGTTTTTCATTCATTTATTCACGTATTACGTTCAGCCGACTAAAATTCGGGGGAAAATTATATTTGGCTATAAATAACACATATTGTTTGTGCGCAAGAAATACACCCACACAACATATAAAATTGTAGGAGAAATTTTATTTTCAATACAGCGGTTGATGATCGCAAATTTTCTCATTTTGTCATTGCGTTAAAGATATTTTTTGGTCGCAACATTACACCGTCAAATGCTGCAATAATATAACAAAGTCATTTAACAAGCGTTGCCGCATCTAACAGAATTTTCCTCGCATTAAAATGAAAAATTTCAATGAAAATACTAGTCGTTGAAAATTCTTAGACCGGTTAACATCGTCGGTTGTTGTGTCTTGTACAATGCAGCAAATGTACTTGCTGTTCTCTTTTTGTTTATTTTCTGTGTAATTTTTTTTTTCATTTGTATAAATTTATTTTTATTTTATATCAAAAAAAAAAGAAAATAATAATAATATTTCGTGGTTGTATGTATCCTGAACAGTCCAGTATAAATTTTATCTACTTTTATTACGGATCGTATATGGTATACAATCACGAAAATACATTTATTGCGCGAGGTGTTTTTACTGGCACTCGAAAATTAATACGATTGTTTATTAACAATTTTTCACGGAAGAAATCTTCACGCGATAACAATTCTAGGAGAGTTAATTTTTCTTTTTTTTTTTGGTTTTGTGAATTTTTTGTTATACTGTTTTAAATAATTAATAAATTAATAAAAAGTGTATTTATCACGCATTATCAGCACTAAATTTAAATTGTGTTTAACATGTGAAGTAAAATAATTTATAAGAAAGAAAAAATACTGTGAATTTTGCGTGCGTTTAAAGGTTTTCTGTGTCATTGTTTATGGAAAACGTGTTTTTTTTTTGTTAATTGGTTTTCCTTTTTATTAATAATTAATTTAAGTGAATATTAAATTAAAGAAAAAAGTTTTTAAGTGAATATAATAATAAGAAAGAATTAATAAAAATGCAAATCTCATTGTATTAAGTGATGAATGACGTGGTAAAAAAAAAAAGAAAAATATATTTTAGCGTGAAAATTAATATTAGAGAAAAAAAAATAACCTTTAGAAATGAATTATGTTATATATTTAGATTGTATAAAAATCTTTGTTCTATTTATCGAAATGGAGAAAAAAGGAATAACAAGCAAAAAAACACGGATTATAGAATTGATGGTGTAGTTGTTACGTTAACAACAGCATCATCGTTTCCAATCACAGTTGATAATAAAAAATTCAAATATTTATCACATAAATATTGTATAATAAAGTGTTAAGAACGTAAAATTATTAATATTAAACAAAAGTAGCTAAGACATGATAGAATCGTCAATAATCCAGAACATTGCTTATAGACAAGTTTCATTAATCAATTTATCAGCTTTTTCTCCTTTAATATTCCTTATATTTGATAGTAAAATTTTTTTATTAAATTCAGCATAATTAAATCATTATTTGAAAGAATAAAAAAAATTATAACACTTAAGTACTAGCAAAATTGTGTCAATTTTAAATATCATTAAATCAAATTTAATTACTTATATTGTGATTTTTTTTTATGTAATTTTACATTTTTCTTTACGTAATTTATGCATTTTTTGTTAATTATTTTCTTGTTTTATAAATAGTACAAATGCATTCTTTGTCTTGTTTAACAGAGAAATAATTATTTTAAATAACAGACAATGCGACGACATTTATTTAAATACACATAAAATCAGACGTTGATTAAACTTATTCTACTAAGCAAAAATGCTACAATCGGTAATACAGTATATTTTAATAAGAAATACTTTTTATTTAATAATTCAATTTACTTTCATGTATCATAATTAAATACATTTTTACTGTAATTATAAAGTATTTTTTTTAATAAATTAATTAAAAGAAAAGAAAAAAAGAAAAACCAGTCACAAAAGTCAGTACTTCAGTGTTACAAAAATTAAGAAATTTATTTCTATAAATAAAAAATTATAAACAGTTTTTCACGTTTGCTAGTTCTATAGACAGAATATACAAGAAAATAAAATTGAAAACACAAGTGTAAATACCGTATCTATATATATAAACAGAAAATTAATGCAAAGAAAAGTTCGTAAACCGATTAATGTGAGTGCAAACCTTGGGATTTTGTGAGAAAACCTGTCATAAAATTTCTTTAATAAATGAACAAATGAAATGACCTTATTTCGTCAACAATCACCAAGATACTAATCCTCGAAAATTGACTTAACTAATAATACAATAAAGAAGAAATGAAAAAAAAAAAAACAATTTGGTCTGTACACCAAGGGATAGTTAAACAAAGATTATGGTAGCCTGACTTAATTTCAGTGTTTTCTTTTCATTCTTCACCTTGTTATATATGACAACAGTCTTTACATATTTGCAGATGAGTCAAAGATATGTAATAACAGAAAAAATTATATTAAAAAAGGGGAAAAATTATTTAAGAAACCCGTCTGTTTAGAATATCAAAAATAAAAATAGCAAAACACATAGTCTTAGTCTAAGAAAATAGCATACGAGAAAAATGAAAAAAAAAAAAATTAAATAACATAAAGTAAAATTACTGCTTATTTAGTTTACTTTTCGCAATAGATATTTATTCTTTCCATATGTTTACATATCAATATTTGCATTAGAATGTTTCATTACATTTTTATGTTATTTGCATATATATTTTTCTTGTATTTGTATACCACAAAGGATATATGCATTTTGTTAATATAACTAACATATGTATATACATACGGCGAAAAAATGTTAAAAGAATTTTATTTTTATTCAATATCAATATTTATAAATATCAATTTAAGTCTATTCTAAATATAAATTGAATTTATATGTTACAATAGTTATTTGGCATTTCTATTGTTATGTCCCTTTTTGACTAGATAAAGAAAATATTTTTATTATTATTATTATTATTATTATTGTTGTCATTTTATTTATTATTAAAAACTGATTTATGATTTTGTGTATAAAATTAATGAAAACAACTTTTAATTTTAACTAAAGATAAAATTCTTTTTCATAACAAATTTAATTATATTATGTTGTTGCTGAGTTTTTATTTTTTTTATATATTTCTAATAGAATTATTTGTGTTTTTTTATAGTTTTTAAAAAAATTTTAGTTTAATTTTTCTGGTGAATAAAATTCATATTTTTATGTTAAAAAAGAAAATTGAAAAAGTGATGTAAAGTGTGACAAAGTGATAAAAAAAAAGTAATGTTTTTTTTTTTTTGTTCAATTACAATTTTGGATAACATAAAACAGCTCTAGTAATAATAATAATTAATAAATGACATCAACAGTATTTCATTACCATTTTGGTATTAATAGTATGGTGTTTATTGTATATTTTTCTATTATTATTATTACTATTATTTGTCAAAAATTAATTGTTCAAACAAAAGTGAAACTAAAGAAAATTTAATATTTAAAAGAAAAAAGAAAATTTTTTTTTATTAACGATGATACGATTACATACATATTTAATATTATGGATAATTGTCCTTCATATATCATTAACAATGACAACGAAAAATTGGTCATCGGCTGTACAAGCGCAAATGGTATACCGAGTGGATCCATTAGGTTTGCATAAGATAAATAATATTATGTTTTTGACAATTTGTTATTATGTATATTAAATACTCTAATAAAAAAGTGTTTAGAATTTTATATACAAAATTTAATTAATTAAAATTAGCATAATTGCTTATAGAATTATAATTTCTATTTTTATATTTACAAAGAATATACCAGTTTTACAATTATAAATTTTTAAAAATAACGACTGTAAAATATGTAAATCTAATGCTTTTATATAATTTTAACTTGTTGGCAAAGTTTGTTTAGAAAAATATTGAATTTTTCAACTGAAATGTTGAGTACTTTTGTTGTTAAAAATATTGTAAACTGATTGTATGTAACGTTTGAGAATAGTAACTGTGATTTTTATACAAATGAAATCATTCTTATTTAATTTTGCAAATGGAATAAGTTTTTTTTGTTTGTTGGCAAATATCGATATTAAATGTTTTTGTTTTTTACTGGTAAAAAGTATGAACGAAAATATTAATTAATTTTTAATAAATGATTTTATAAGAATATAGTTTATAAATTGGATTTTAGTTATAAATTTGTTAATAAAAAATTTCTACAGCATAATAATAATAATTTAAAAACAGTTTTTGTTTTAATTTAAAATAAATGTAATTAATAAATTTTTTAGTTATTTTTATTATATAATAATATTTTATTTGTTCTCTGGACCAAATAAAGTGTCAAAGGAAATATAATTTAAAATGTATCATATGCAATACGAACGCCCAATATTAATTCATATTTCTATATAGAAATATATATTTCATTCGTTTTTTATATAATTTTCACTTGGAAATAGGTCAAGTGGTTCTGTGTGAAAAGAATATTATTATATTTTTCTCAATCATTTTCTTATTTAAAGTTTTCATCTCGTTGCAACCAAGACGAAACCGGTAAATTAAAAGTAAATTTGATTTAAAAGTTTTATGATGATAGTACCTTGTATAATGAGAAAAATTCACCTGAAAATATATAAAAAATTCTGATAAGGCAAGAAGAAAATCAAGAAAGAAGAAATTATAATTATTATTTTTATGTTTATGTTTTGATTTATTTCCTCTTATTCTGTTTCTTCAACATGCAGATATTTTAATTTTAAATACTAGAAAATAAAAATTTTGCTACTTTGCATGCAGAGCTGATTCAAATGTTGGTTTTTTTTTTTGGAGGCATTCATAGTCCCTTTAGAGTATGTTGTTTGTTGACATAATATTATTTTCTTGCTAATAAATTGGGATCCGACTAATAACTTTTTGTCAAGATTTTTCACAAAAACATTATGCGTTAACATAGCTGTTTCGCGTGTTTCCGAAAACAATTAGATAAATTTTATTCTTAACCATTTTGCTAAAGATTTATTACCTTCTAGGGCAATAGAAATAATTTTGTCTGAAAAGAAACAAAAGCATCCATTAAGAAAAAGAAAGTGCAGAGTTTTTTTTTTAAACAATGTGTTGTCGAGACAATCGCTAGCGAAAAACTTAAAAAAAAAAATTAATTTAATTCCGGAAAATAAATTATTACTATTCAGTAGTATTGAAAAGATAAAGAAAAAATAATAAAATACTACAATAGTATGTCGTTGACAAGTTTTAAAAGAGTCACAGAATTAAAATTTAAATTATAAAAAGCAATTCCGATGATAATAAAACATTTTTTCCGCAAATAGATGCCGGAAACAATGCGTAAAGTTTGGAATTTTTATTTTATAAATTTTAATCTTCCGTAATATAACTTATTTATATTATTTTTCTTGAGATTAAAAGAGATTAGGAAACATTATATTAAATCTACATAATTACTGTTTAATGCTTATAATGA
The DNA here is from genome assembly GCA_963942525.1 of Ptychoptera contaminata. Classification (NCBI taxonomy): domain Eukaryota; kingdom Metazoa; phylum Arthropoda; class Insecta; order Diptera; family Ptychopteridae; genus Ptychoptera; species Ptychoptera contaminata. The sequence goes on along the minus strand of OZ012639.1, from coordinate 16,438,093 downwards.
TTTAGATTAGGTATGGCAAATGCCGAATTAAGGATCAAAGTTTTTATCAGACTCGCGACTTGACCGTATGATTTAGTTAAAATCATTTTTTTTAATACCAAAGTCTTTAGCAATTATTTTTCAGAATTATATTTATCTTTTTATGACTATTTTACTTTTGCATATCGTTTTAGTAGCTAAAAAATTTGCAATTACTAATTGCTCCCAATAGAAAATTGAATTTAAATAGATCTTAAATTAGGCAAATTTTAAATTTTTATTTAAAATCTTAATTTTAAGTTTGAAAAAACTCAAGTTTCATTTAAAAATTCTCATTTTTCATTTAACAATTCTCAATTTTAACCTAAAAGCATTAAAGAAATTTACAGAAATTACTTTATTCTTTTGTAAAATTTATGTGAAATAAAATTTCCGCTAATATTTTATTATAATTTCTACTTTGGATGCTTATTTAAATTTATATAGAAACTTTAGCAATGGTTTTTTGTTATAAAAGTTGAATGTTCTCAAAAACACCACTTTATTCTAACACCAGTTGGTTTAAATTTAAATTATAGCTAGACTTTCAATTCTATCCTCAAAAAGGTTTTGTCCGTTAGTTAAAAATTGAACTCTAAACAGTGTAGACAATTCTAGGATCATTTTATTCGTTAGTTAATATGTTATAATATGTCCGACATATCAAGTGAAATAACTGTAATAGCGTTATGGTAATTTGAATTATGCCTGAAGCATTGGTTCTTTAAAATAAAAATGATTATACATTTGAAATGTTTTGCAAGACTTTTTGTATACTTAAACAATGCGCGATTAACAATAGATAATTATCTGCGTTATACAATATTGCCAAATAATAATACAAAAAATACAAACTCATTATTTATCTAATTATAATGACCAGTGATTATTATTTGATAAAATGCTGCAGGTAATCAAAATAAAGAAGAAAATTCTTTCCAATAATGTAAACAAACATATAAAGCAACGAAAAAAAACGTAAACTATACACTCATATCAATCATTATTGATTTCTATTTTTGTTACAAAATGAAGATCTCATCATCATCGTTTTCTCTACAAAATATTTAAAATAAATAAGAAAATATGAAGCTTATACGTCAAGCAAATAAAAAAAGAAAAGAAGCAAAAACTAATAATAAGAACAAAGAAAATATTTCACTGCGATATAAGAATTATGAAAATTATTTTTGTCTTGTCTCTTCTCATAATTTTTACATTCTGGCATTCATAAATATATAATCAAAAATATTATCCTGAACGTAAACCTAATGCCTTAACATAGAATATTCACGCAAAAAATATATATAATTTTATTTTTAGAAAATAAATATATTTTTAATGTAAATAAATTCTCTTTCAATTTATTTCTTCTATTGGCAAATATATATTTAAATGTGGAATTAAAATAAATAAATCTATTTCTGTATCATGTTTAAACTACAGTTCTACTATATTTATTGTAAAAAATATTGTGCTGGTGTCGTTACTACTAACAGCTAAACACTACGATTGAATTTTTTTCCTACCTAAATGTTAGTCTGTATTCAGTTGGCAAAGAAATTTTTAATTATTTCTGTACACTTGTATGTTTCATTATAAATTTTCTTTTTTTAAAAACATTATTTATATTTATAATAGTAGCAATTATTTTTTTTTTTTTGTTTTTACTTCTCTTTTGTTGATGTTGTTCATCATTTGTACATAGGAACAATAGAAAAAGCAAGAATAAATTGGCTTCTTAGTAGCGTCATAATTTTGTATTGAAATAAAGAAAAAAAAAATTTAAATATCAATAAAATGAGGAATTTATAAAGAAAGAAAATAAATAAAGAGAAGAAAACATTTATTGCGGAAATGTGGAAATAGTGTATGTGAAATTAGTGTCTGTTTGCTCATCAAGTATTACTGATAAATATTTTTAATTTAAAAAAAAAAGGCCTGACTTTGATTAATCAATGTTTTATCCATTATTGTATCGATTATGCAAAATCAATCGGCAGGTATTTGATGATTAACAAAAAAAAAAAAAAAATGAACAACAAACGTGCACAGAACCTTTTTATCTGCAAATATTTTGTTTCTTTTTGATTATAAATCGGATTGTAAGAAACAAATCAAATACCCATTCCTTGATTAGTAAATGCTCTATGCGAGGAATTTCCCTGTTAAAAAAATTCTCTTTTTTTTTCAATATTTCAGCAAGATCGATTTATTGAGCATAAATTTAAAGATATACGATAAAAAATTAATGTAAGTTCTTGAGACAATATAAGAAATTTAAATTTACGTTAAGGTTTAGTAAAGATTTTCAAAGAGCAGGTTATCAATGAAAAAATGCTATGCTATGCTAAGAAAATGGCATATTATGTAAATAATTATTTAATCTAGGACAAAATTTCGTCTAGAAAGAGTTTGAAATATAAAAATGAAACTTTCAGAATTTCATTTCCCAATTAGGCATTAAGTCTTATCCAAAACCTTCGTGGTTTTTTACATACCTACTAAAAAAATAATAACAATTAACTAATCACTGTTAAAATTTTTCTTTTTTTGAATTCCAATGCCACTTTTCTGAATCTACAAAAAATATACCCCAGCAGATTAGATTGCTGCAGTCTAAGACACTCCATAATGAAAATAATGACTCAAAAAATTAGCACGAAGATTCAAGAAAGATAAAAAACTCTTTTTAGGAAATTCAAGAAATCAAATGATAAAAATGGAAAACAGTCCTAATTTTAGGTTTCTCTAAGAATCTGCATTAATTAACTTTGCTAAAGATCAAGGGGCAACATTTACACAGAAAAGAAAATGATTTAGCCACGCCTTGTTATTTCCTAAAATCTGTTTTTTTTTTGTCTTTTCCTTTGTGTCTTTTTTATTCTTATGCAAGGTATTTAGTGTCATTGACTTGATCCAGGTAGCACATTTTTTTTTACTTAATTTAAAATTTACTTATAAAAATCCCACTACACTTTATAAGCATTGTTTTCCCATGTTAAACATTATTTCAGACAGAAAATTATTATTATTTAATTATGAAATTTTGTTTTGCTTCTTGTTTTTATTAAATTCCATTTGAAAATAAGAAAAAGAAGAAAAAATTGGAAAAAGCTTCTATTATTTATTTAAACAAAAAATAAAAATAAAAATTATTTAATAATAAGCAATGAGAAGAATAGAAGAGTAAATATGATATATAACTTTTAATAATAATAAAGCTTTTTTTCATTTTAATAAATTTTATTTAAATTAATTTTTTTCTTTTGACTACATACCTTCGTTGCTATTCTTTCCTTAATTAAAAAACTGAGACTCCATGCTGGCTAGCGCATAGTATAATAGTGGCTAAACTATTCATAGTAAGATAAATTGGTAAAACACATAATTACCACAATGCTTAATTCAGGTACTTTTTGAGGTTATGTCACAATTATCTACTATTTTTGTTGATATCTCTATTTTCCATTAATTGATGCTTTCGTATCAAGTCTTCACAAGCAGATACTAATTAAAAAACCGCAAAAACAATCATTTTTACGCATTAAATACTCGCACATATAAGATAGTTTGAGGTAAAATGGAATGCCGCAGGTAATTACTTGTGCTTACAAGTCACAGTGATTTGTATTTGTTTAGTTTATTTTTCTGTAACAATAATTTTAAATAATTAATGTGTTAAAGTATCACGATAATACATAGATTTTATCAATAATTTATTACTGTTTAAGTAGATTATTCACTAATCGTATCAAATACAGAAATGCCGTCGTATTGGCGATGTAAGGAGATAACATTCATGTAGATATGTGAAAATGCGAGTAGTAGTATGGAACATGACAGATACAATTATATTGAATCGGTGTCAATAGTTTTTTTTTTGTAGAAATTCTACTATTAGAGCTGGAAACAGATCGAAATTTTATTTGTTGACCCGATTAAAATGGAATTTAAAGTAAAAGCTTTCAGATAAAATGAAAAAAGGTTTTTTTTTGTAAATTTTGTTTTTATGGATAAAATTCGCATTAAAATCGCTTTAAAATAAAATTGAAAAAAAAAAAACATTTCTGCACACAAACGAGCTTTTACATTTCATTATAAAACTTGTGAACAGTTTAGAACAAATAGAAAAAAAATTTATCCCAGAATATGGAAGTTATTACGATTCATAGTATTAAGTAATCATAGCTGGTTTTACCATTAAGCAGATTAGGTAATTGCCAACGGCGACAAAGTATTTAAAGCGTAAAATTTTTAAATAAAGAAAAAACCTACAGTGTTTTTGTTTGAAAAGTTTAAACGTTTTAGAAAATTTACCATCATTTAAATATTAAATTATTGATAGTATATATGGTTTCACGAAGAGATCAGTTGCCTTATTTACAGATAATTAAAAGTATTATCGTTCATATAAACAAAATTTAATTAATATTTTAATAATATGCCTTATAAGCGGTAATTTTATGGCAAAAATTCTGCAAGTTATAATGTATACAATCCTCCGCCTCTAATTAGTTGCCTTAAAGAAGAACTATTAAATGAAATAGTTAAGAATATTAAATAACACAGATTTCGATACCATTATGGGGTTATGAGAGAAATTTTTAAAGTGTAAAATCTGTGCATAAATAATCGATTTCACAATTAAATTGCATAAATTTATTTTATTTATGAATTATTCTTATCAATAAAAAATTGTCTAATTTAAAAATAATAATACAACATAGTAATTGTATTTTTATTCTACCGCACTATTTCTGTAAAATTGTTTGGTTTTCATTAATATGCGGTCTCTTGAATCGATTTTTTTTTCCGAATAAACATTATAGAACGTTTCTGAAATAAGCAAACACACTACAGCAAAGTGTTTTTTTTTCTCCCATCTTCTATTTTTTTATTTGTTTTAAAGCATCAAGATAGTAGTTAACATAAAGTGGCCAAGAATGTAGAGAACAAGAGTAAGGGTAAGAAAAATTAAATTAAAATGAGGAAAAAGTACAACGCAGAACAGATAAAATGAAACTGAAAACGATGCAATAACCATATACGGTGCTTATGAAAACCGCATTTCTCTTTTTATATGTATATAAAAATATACTTTTATGACTGAAATATTTATTTACGTATTTCTCTTTCAGTCATGACCTGTATTTTTAGTATTCTTGTATTAAATTTACTTCAGACTCTATCGCATAGAGTTAGAAAAACAAAACAAAAAAAAAATAAAAGAAAAGACAAAAATATTTTATGCGTGGATCAACCGATATGCTACCTAAATATAACTCTATTTTGTATTTTTTATTTGATTAAATAAATAAATAATAATTTGTAAATAAAATGAAATATATAAATATTTGTAATTTTTTCATTAATCAATAAATTCATTTAATCAAATATAAATACTATATTCTGGGTAACAATTATATTTTTCTAAACGAATTTGCAGAGTATTCGTGAAACATCATCTATAAGGATAAACTTAAAAAATTTGTATGTATTATATTATATTACAAACAATATTAATTAATATTAGTTATTTTGTTGATTTTTTCTCGTCAAAAATCGCGTAATTTTCTGATTTAATATGGAAACCATAAAATATTTAACTAAAGATTAAAAATTCTAAAATTATGCTTTGCAAAACCATAGTATTTTGTTTAACAAAATAGATAATAGAGAAAAACTTAGCATAATTCATGGTGGACTATAAAGTCAAAAAGATTAAAATCCTCATGGTAAATGTGTACCGCGAACTATAGCAAAAATAATCACTCTTAACCTAGCGCGAACTATGAAAAACATAGCAACATTCCCGAAAAACAATAATATAATTTTTTATAATCTCCCTTTACCTCCCAATATAAAAAAGTAGAACACGTACTTGCGTAAATATTCCCGGAGCATTAAATTTTTACAAATGTCCAAAAAGTAAAAAATAAAAAATTTAGGGAAAGTTTTAGACATTTCACAGGTAAATCCAAAGTTATAATGGCATATAATAAAGTATAGACTAAGTCATGCTACAATTAATGCTATTCCACAAAAGAAAATTCTTAATCTAGTAAATACAACTGAAATTAGATAAATTCAATTCATAAAAAATGTGCAAAAACATAATAATTTCAAAGTAATAATCCTAGCACTACAATAACATTTTATCAAATTAATCCTTTGACAATATACAGCAGCGAAAGCTGCATTCGCAAAGTGATAATATCACCCAAGACCCTATTAATAAAATTTAAATGATTGTCTTAATTTTATTTTCACTAAATTATCAAAAGTAAATACTTAAAAGAATATTTTCATAATTGCACAATTATTGATTAAGTTTTTGTTTATTTTATTTTTACTATATTATCAATATTGTCTTTTTATCACTAACTTCTTCACTATCAAATTGATAAAATAAATTTTATTTTATTTTTTTTAAATCTAAATTACTCACATAATATTACTAACTATGTGTATTAAAGGTTATAGAGTTAAAACTGTCAAACATGGTAGCGATGGTGAATGGGTTTTTGGTTTTATAACTTTATAACCGAGTTTATATATTTTTTTAATATTTTCTTCTCGGTAAAATAACAAAATCAATTTTATATTGTTCAAAAAAAAGAAGAAGAAATATTTCTATAAAATACTAAAGACGAAGAATATACTTGCAACAAATTACGGAACAAATAAATGATAATAGAGAAAAATTCATTTAATCGCAAAGTATGGTGGAAAGTCATTCTGTATAAAATACTCTTTTGTATTTGGTGTTAAAATTTCAGTGGTATCTTAAACCATATAATTCTTATACTGTTACAGGTTTGTGTATATTTTTTCATTGTTATTATGGGTAATAAATTAACTTACATATTGTTCAATAAGCAATGATATTGAATTCAATATTGCACAAACAAATCAATAAACTTTTTATTTTATTTTGTTGATAAAATAATAAAATTATTAAAAGTTATTATTGCAAAATAAGTAAAATAATATCAAAGTGAATTATTATGTAATGAAAATTAGGTATAGGCATGAAAACAAAATATGTCTGCATCATTGTTTTTCGCTGTAAAGAAAGTACAGCAGCGTTAAAAGATAATTCACTTGCACTAAAATACATATGATAATCAATTTAAATTTTCTAAAGTTGTACACTTTTGAGGGGATTTTCCAATTATTTCTTCTGTAGAATATACATTCATATAATTAGAAACTTGTAATAATATGTTACTTATCTATATATAAATTGCCTTTTATATGCATATGTACATGAACACATATATAAATATATTCTCTGTAACTACTTACTTTAACATAATAACACTTTATATTATAAAATATGTCTAAACAAAATATTTATGAATATAATATGCACTTGAGCAATGTAAAATACATATAGGTTTATCAAAAAAAAATAATCATATATATACTCGTACATATGTAGTTATATATAATGAACATACATAGATTATATATATATATAAAGCTGCTTTACGCTGAATTTAATTATACTTAAATTATAAAATTATAATAAAAAGAAAAAAGTAGAAGCAAATATTATTTTCTGCATTTTTAACGAATTCACCTTTAGCTAATATAATAAAATTTTCTGTTTCTGCTATAATTAATGAGAACTGGGACACTGAAAAAGGGTTTCGTTACTTTATATATTGTAGCATAAGTTTATCATCTGTTCAACTGTTCAAATTGATAAAACAAGTATAACACTGTATATAGACTAGAAATTATAAATACAAAATATAATATGTCCGCCCTAATTAATATAAATTTATGATTAATTATATATGTATCTATTTGTCTTTGATTTTCTAATTAAATTAATTAATTTAAAAATAAAAAATAAATAAATACATTTTATTATAGCGTTGTTATCAGCCACTCTAAGAACATATCAAAGAGCAGGATGTGATACAGAACAGGTAGCTCTTAGTTGTCCACGGGGAACAAGTATCTCGATTGAAGTGGCACAATATGGTAAAACAGGTGATGGTCAGTATATCTAGAAAAAAGTTTTGACATTTAACATTCAATTATATATTTTCATTTATTTATTTTAGACTCAATTGCGGATAATATTTGTCCACCAACAACAGACGATACAATAGTAAATGGTATACAAAGTAGTGTCGGTACTGAAATAGATGTTAAATCACCAGAAAGTTGTCTATGGCCAAATGCTTTGCAGGTAAATTTATTAAAGAAATGTTTATTTATTTTTCTTTTTAGTTTAATTTAATTAATTTATAATTAAATAAATTATTTGTTTTCAAGAAGTTAGAAGAATTCATGTTCCTAATTAATTATTAATTTTGTAATTATAATTAAAAAAACAAAAATATTGTTTAACATATATATAAATTTCAATTTTATTTATTTTCATTAATTCCTAAATAAACAACCGAGTATAAAGTGTTTTTAATTTATAACAATATATATGTATGGACTTGTAAGGCTTTAATAAATCTAGAATTTCGAAAAGCTTTTTCAGAGAACAGTGAATTTAATGGTAAATGAGAAAAAGAACGATAAATTTGGAAAAAGAATGAAAACAGATTTCACTATTATTGTAGCTTTTTTTTTATTTAATATTTTATTTATATATTCTGAAAATTTATATATTTCTATGAAAATTTTAAGCCACATATCACTGAATCATAATTTACATTTATAAATAGACGAATATTATATGTTTGGAGTAATATATTGATAATTTTTTTCCAATGAAATTCTTCTATGTACTACGTTGCTACAATAATTAAATCATAGATCAAGATTTTTCAGAATTCCTTTACAAAGTAAATGATGTTTGTGTGTGGCTTCGTTTTTGTGATATTTTTTGTTTTAATGATTGTTTGCAATAATTTATTATTTTTGATAAGTATAAAGTATGTATATGTGAGCAAATACACCAGTAATTCACTGTTTGTGGAGTCCATTTGCGTCAGAAATCTTTTGTTTATAATGTTCATGACAAATACCATTTATAGCGTATTTTTTAACAATTAATATTTAAAACATTAAAACAACGAAGAATCTTAGATGTTCCGGATAGTTGAAAATATTTGAATTTTAATACGATTGACAATTTCCAATGAAATACTCCTTAAATATTGCATTTTCGCATGCATTAAAACTGATTTATAATTATTTGAGAAACTTAACTTTTCCAGGGTGGAGAGTAACATTATTTTTTGAAAAGTCTTAGTCAATATTTTTATAATAACCTCTCAGTTTTAAGTAGCACTAGTCCTTGTAGAACATTGTCCGTTATATTACAAAAAGTCTTATACCAAAAATAAAATCCTACCGAGATTTTTTCCTAGCTTATATATTGTTTGGTACTTAAGTAGTAAAAAAGTATTTAGTATTGTAATTATTAACGATTTCTGAAATTCTTAAAATGTGAAACCGTTTCTTAAATAATAATTTTTGAAGAGAAACAATTTAATCAAAATTTGCTTATAATTGTGCAAAATTTAATTAAACAAATTAAAACGTTTATTATTTTTGTGGCACTATTCAACTAACACCTTTTCTACTTGGTTATTATTTTAAAATTCACTAAACTGCAATATAGGGTATTTAAATATATACATATATATGAACGTTATGTGAAGCTGACGTAATTGCAGTGTATAATAAAATCAGAAAAAAACTATCAAGTTAAAATTGCAACCGAACATTACATTAAACACTTTTTTTTATCTCAAATGTGACAGTTTTACTTCTGCTGACAAATACATTATACTACTGTCTAAATTTACCTGGTCGCAAATGTGAGATTAGCACGAATTATTAAAAAAAATATCACGATGTTAATACCGTATACAGTAAAACGGTTTTTGGATTAAAAAAAATGCTATAAAATTCAGTGTAATTCAATAAAATTCCGTCAATATTTTCTATCTATCCTATTGTATTGTTGTAAAATAATTTAAATAATCATTTAATACAACTTAAGAATGATTTATTAATGCCTATAAAACCGTTAATAGGTGGCTATAAATCGATTATAAAATGTTCATCATATTGTTTTACTATATCTCCAAATTGTATTTTATAGAAAACAAGTAAAATCAGCTTTATTAAAAATAAAATAATATAACCATTTTATTATTTAAAGCATTATTCTCTTGTATGGAAATTTTATTTTATTTATTCATTATTCCATAAAAAAAACTGAACAAAAAAAGTAAAATTTGATTAAAAGCGCGTTTATTTTTGTATCCAGTTCTGTGTTTCAGTGTCGAACTTAATATATATATTTTTTTTCACTGATTTTTAAAAACATATAGAGAGCATTTACCATTTTATAATGTACTAGCCATTTGCTACCTTGCCTAGTACGGTACTTAAATATAAACTGTAACTGTAATATTTGTATTAATATTACTTATATTAAATTTATTAAAATCGCTTTCAAACACAACGAAAAATTATCCTCAAAGTAATATATACTTGCACTCATAACTCGCTGTAATAATTCCGGTACATAAATATACTAATTTTAGTTGTGAGCACTCTGGATCAAGGAACAAATAGTTGACTAAGCCTTTGTAAATAAATTCCTGCACTAAATTACTACTTTATTGTCTGCTTAAATCAAAGGACATGTCGATTATAAAGACATTCGTGATTCTATTAATACAGTGTGTACATTACACATGTCAACATCAATAGATTAAAAGTATTATTTACGCATTTAAATTTTTAGTATAAAATATTACGTTCACAAAGCCATTGAAAAATGAATTATTTTTAACAAAAATCAGATAAACTTTCAGATAGGGACCATTTTACAAAAATGTAAAGGAAACAAAAATTGCACCTTTTTATACACATTTAACTATAAGCATAACGATTTTCTTCTTCTTTTTTTAAATTGTAGATATTTGTACATATAATTTATATAAATAAATGGAATACAAATCTCTTTGTGTGGTTCAATACGACGAACGAGTGTCATTGAAAGGAGACAGGCATCAATATTTTTTAACATTTCACGCTATTAATTTTCTTTCAAATTTTTAACTACTCTCAATTGCCACTCAGAAGAAACAGGCAAATATAAACTCACTCAAAAACCTCTCATAATTAAATATGCTATATCTTATACAAAATAATATTTTTTCTATTTCAATTTCATTCAGGCAATCAACATCGCGACATAGCCAATATCTGCAAAGTTTCTGTTTTATATATAAGAAATACAAGCCACAGTTTCATTTTTGCCATTTAAAATAATTAATAAAACTTGGTTAGTTTTAATTTAAATAATAACAAGAAAGTAGTTGAATAATGTAAATTTAATCTGTAAAAACAATTAATGTTGTTGGTTTTATTTTCTATTTAAAATCAAAAATTAAGCATATTATGGTACAAAGAATATGGTACTTCATTAAACAGATTTAAAAATTGAAGATGATGATTTTTTTTTTCTTTGTTTACCTTTAATATCTTTACCTCCACTATAAATGATAACCAAATATCATTTTTATATATTTAATGAATTGTAAAAATGGGTTGTCAACTTTCATTTATTCTCTTTTCGTTTCTTTTTTTTTTTGTTACTTTGCGATTCTACAATCACTGATTATTTTTATTTAATTTTATAGTTAGGTACCCATAGCTTTTATTATTATTATCATTATTATTATTTTCTTCGTAACATTATTTTTTTCTCTTATTTTTTACGGGATTGATAGTTATAAATTGAACAAACATCACAAATATAGTTTCCGTTATTTTTACAAACAATTTTATGTGTTTTTTTTTTTTTTGATTAAATTGATTTTGCATTGATTTCTTTTGATCATCAGACAAATCAGCACATTTTTATGTTATGTTATTTTTTTTTTAATATTTATATAAAAGTTTACCTTGTTCGACATGTTTGATCTGTATAAGAAAATAAAAAAAGTATTATTCCGTTATGGTAAAAGCAGTGAAAATTATTATTTATAAGGGCTTCTTGATTTGGCAATAGAGTGTTACTCGCTAGGAGTTTTTCTCTTTTACCCACTTAGAAATTTCAATGATTTTGTTTGATTGTTTTGGAATAATATATTTAAACCTTTTTTTTTTTCTTGATAAAAAAGAATAATATTTTATTTCCTTTGTTACACAGAGAAGTAACAATGTTATCTTTGAAACTATGGTGTATCCTAATTTTATGTTCAATTTAGTATTACAAAAATGCAAGTAAACGTTCTGAGAAATAAGAAATGAAAATATTAAATTTCCACTCAAAAGAGGGCATGTAATTACACCAGAGTTTTGATAATTCCTGGAATATGTATTTGGTTTTTTAACATAGTTGATGCTTTAGAATATTTTTCGGATTTACTTTTATTACCTTTTTTATCATGCTATATATTGTTCTAGCAAGAAAGAATGCAAGACATTGCTACAATAAAAATAAATCACTGTATGCAATATACTAGTATATTCTTTTCATATAATAAAAACTAATTCATAGTAAAAGTCACACAGTAAAACTATCTTGTGGAAATTGTAACCAAACTAATTGAATCTGAGATTTGGGATTCATATCTTGTTATCAGTTTTTTGTCGGTAAACCACGAAGCCAATAATTAGTCATTGTTAGATAGTTATTTAAGGATTCAATCCCAATTTGCGACTTGATGTTTTTGAGTAGAATGTTAAATTGTTGGTTCATCAATATTTGGGTATCATTACCAGATATCATGGAGAAAATATACTCCACTGACTATTTTTTTTTAAATCAGCACATTCTTATTCCTTTAACTATCAGAGAGTAAAGATATTCTAATCATTTTATTAAAAAAAAAAAAACAAAGACTCATGGACTTAATCACTGGAATTTCCGTTGAACAAAGGTTATCACAAAATATTGTTAATTGCAGTAAAAACAGTAATTCTCTTTTTTTCTTTAATAAATTATTAAATTTTTGTGTTTATAAATCGTAATTGACTTTATATAAAAGAAATTTAATTCTTATCAAAAATAAAATTAATAAAATTCTACTATAAGAACTTAACAACCATTATTAAATTTATCAAAACAAACAAATATTATTATTATAATTGAACAAAAAAATTCTGCAAATACATACTTAACGAAATTTTTATGTATTTTTTTTTTGTTTGTATTCCATTTAAGTATCTAATACTATCGTTAACTTAATGTTATTTTTATATATTTTGTAGAAAAACTAAACTAAATCAACAAAAAATCATTATTATATCTTGGATAAACAGATTCTTTTGAGTAAATCTTAACCACATAAAAATAAAATATATTGATTCTCTATTAAGTGCATCGAAAGCTATTTTGTTAAATGCTTTTAGAGTAGATTTAAGCATATTAAATATAAATATCAATTAAATTCTTTCTTTTTTTTTTTTTTATAAAACTACGAAATGTAATTACATTTTTTTAATAAAAATAAAATTTAATTTAGGAAGATACTTAGTTATTATTTTATCTGATATGTCTCAATGTTTACGTTCACGTTATCAAGTATTTTAAATTTGCAAACACTGGTCGCTATAGAGGACATAAAACTCCTGTTTAATAAAAAATAAATAATTTTTATTTCTATTTATTTAGTTAGGATTACGTTAATTATTAATATTTTATTTTTGCTTGCATTAAAATAATATATTTAATAGATTTTTAATTAAAATGGATTATTGGTAGATTATAATTATCAATTAATTAAATAAATATTTCATAATATAAATTTATAATTAAATAATAATATTTAAAAAATAAATATTTTTAAACAACAATTATAAAGAAAAATGCCTAAAAATAGATAAAAACGTAAACAGGTCTAGTTATTTGAGTTCGAAAACTACTCTACTTTTGTGTTTACTCACTTTTCGAACTCTTATTCCTAAACACGGAGGATTTTTTGTATTTTTATTTTAACAAACTTATATTAGAGAAAAGACTAACTATTAAAGAAATATAATTGTATTTTGAAAGTATTGTCAGTTTATACTGTTTTCTTGGTTCTATTCTGCTTATATGCTACTTAATTGAAATTTTCAAAAGATAAATAAAAAGAACTATCTTTGCTTTATAACATTTAAACAGGATGATTTGAAATAATACTTCTGAATGCCGATTGTCACTATAGAAATGCATTAGCATAGAAACTAGTGCCAATGGTGCGATCGAAAGAAATATCAAATATACTTAATTTAATTTATATTTTGTCATTTAATGTCCTTTTATTATTCACTACTAAATGTTTTTCAAAGTTATATTATGTCATTAAACTGCTTTTATAAATATTAATCCCTTTACACTCTGTATTTTTATTATATGTGCTACCAGAAATTGCACAGTATTTTTTAATAAATTAATAATCGTATATTTCTGACCGAATTTTTCGGAATGTTGAAAAGTCAAATGTTGCGTTAGGTTAATTTACTATTTACTTCTACAAAAATCATAATTCTTTGACCTACCGATGGAGAGTGAATAGAAGCACCATTGCCTTAGCTAATACTTTAATATTTTCTTAAACTAAATCAAATTATTGCAAATAATAATTAACAAAAAAAAAAATAATTAATTAATTTTTAAAAATGCTAATATTTCTTTATATTTTTAGTATTCATTATTGCAAACTGTTGTCGAAGCATGTCAAAAGAAAAGACATTGTAAATTTTTAGCATCACCTCGAACATTTGGTGGTGATCCGTGTCCAGGTGTTAGAAAATTTGTTGAAGTTGCATACAAATGTAGACCATGTAAGTATAATTATTATAATAATTTAAATAAATTTATTCGCACAGTAATTAGGTCAATAATAATTATATTATAATAATAAACAAATACTTAGAGCATATGATAAGAAACACTTAATATAATAAAACAATTTATGATTTGATTTCTAATGTTTATTATAATATTCACAAAGTAAGTATTGTAATTAGAATAACAACAATATCATAATCATTATCAACATCATCATCATCATCATGTAGAATCAACAAATAGAATGTTTTTTGTCTCTCAACAAATAAAAATAAATAAATGCAATATTGAAATAAACAGTAGCTTTGGGCATATTATAATATCTTTCTCATTACTTAGCAATACTTTACTTTATGTAATCACCAAATGTGATTTTTACCTTGTCGGAAATATATATCTGCATATGTATAATATGTATATTTTTAAAGTAACAACAGAGTACATTTAAATTTCATTAGGATATTGAACTGACAAAGTTATTAAAATGAGTAGAACTCTAATAACCATTCAGTAATCAAAACCTCAATACATTATTATTTTCTATTTTTTTTTTAATTTAATGATAAATATAAACATTGTTCTGTGCACTATACCTTTATCTTAATATGTTCATCATATCTTTTTCTTTTTAATTTTTTTTTTTTTTATATTTCTGCACTATAATATCCATTTCACACCATTTAATTTAATAGCATAACCCTAGACTTTAGAATTTAACTTATTTTCCGTTGTCATTATTTGTTGATATCTACATTGTTTATTATTTTAATTCAATAAAATTTTCCTAAAGCATAGAATATAATTCTATTATCTATTCGATGAATAACTGGTATTTAGTTAGTAAGCTAGCCAAAATAATTGGTTTTTAAAATGATGATCGATTGAGAAGACAAAAGATCTTGTAGAAAATTATCAAGCATTTAAATTTGTTGAAATAATTTATTTACGTGTCATTAGAGAGATTAATAAAGAAATTAACAATGTAAAAGTCAACTTTAAATCAATTCTATGTATATATAAATGTTTTTGTATTATGATTTATCGTATGGTATCAGCAAAAATAAATCAATATTTAATGATTTGTGTTTTCAGTTCAAAATTTTAATTAACAAATCCTTTTCTTAAGTTTTGTTTTAAATACATTAAAATTGATCTGATACTGATCACTAATATTGTTTCTGACATAAAGTTTATCTCTAAATGGTTAAAAGCTTCTGTTTTTTAAAGAATCTGCGGACAGACTACATTCAGTTGAAACAGATGAATGCTTATCAAAAGCTTGTTTAATCTCTTTTCAGTATTAATTAAAAAATTGTTTTATTAATTTTCATTTAACTAACATCAATATTAAGTTATTGATGCACCATCATCATCTAAATTCCTCGAATATTAATTTTATAATGCAGAAATATTTAATTTATTCTTTTTGAACAATGATCAATGTCAAACATTATTGCAAAATTCATGATGTTCAAAGAAATAAAACCTGTCCATGATTTCCGAATCATCTATATATTTAACAAAACGTTACTGTACTCTCCGAAAGTAATAGAGTGTTGTGCGCTGTGGTGTCGGATACATAGCATCAATATTCTATGTACTGTTGCATTTTATGATTTATAAATGTGGCAAACATTTGACTTACATTGAAAAATGTCTCTGCATCAATAAAATAACAATAACATCCAACGCTTATTTGCATGATATTCATTAATTAGTCATTTTATCGACAAATTACACGATATATTTATTCCGCAATTTTTTTCGCTATTCTTTAATGTTACAAAGAATGTATTATAGTTAATAAAATTATATTATCGACAAAATAAAGAAAACCAAAAATTACCAAAGCCCATTCCACAGCACTTAAATTATTATTTTAAAACTAAATTATTTAATAATTTATCGATTCTTAAATTGAATTTTTAATTACAATAATTCTAAGAATGTAATTTAATAGTAATATGTTTATTTAATTCCATAAACAAGTATACATAATATTATCATACAAAAATTACAATATTAATAAGATAAATATTATCTTTAATGAATTTGATAAAAAGAATTTTCTTTAACTAAAACTTCATCATAATAAAATTACAAACTTTTTAATGTAACAAAAAATAAAAATTACAAAATATTCAATGTAGCCTTAAGATATTTATTCAGTATTGACCATCAAACTACACTTTACCGTATTTGTATAAATATTCTATAGATAAACCGAAAATATTTTTGTATAAAAAAAAAACTTTCTCTTTAATATGAAATTTAGTTAATACTTTTTATCAGGTATTAAATAATTCTCAAGAATTATAAAGACCCGTAGATTTAAAAACAAAAAAATAAAAAATTATAATAATAAACTATAGAAACTTTTGGAACTTTTTTATTATTATTATTTTTTTTTTTGCGCTTAGCTAGGCACGAATTATTACCTTAATTATTTATTTATTTATTTTAATTTTTTTTTCTTCTTTTAAATAAATTTTAGATGAATTTCGTAGTAAAGTCGCATGTGAAAATGATGTTATACAATTAATATGCAATCCATATTCAAGAATAGCAATATATAGTGCGAGTTATGGACGTACAGAATATGAGAGTATACAATGTTCACAGCCACAAGGTGTTAAAGAAGAAAGTATGTTTATTCTATTATTAATTAAATATTTGTATTAGATTTTTTTTATTAATTAAAAATCTAATCATTTATTTTAGCTTGTTTAGTGTCATATGCAACCGAAACTGTAATGCAAATATGTCATGGTAAAAGACGATGTACATTGTCAGCAGATAGTAATACATTTGGAAAACCATGTCGACCTGACTCAAGAATGTATCTTAAAGTGGTTTATACATGTGGTAAATACTGTTATTTTGTGAAACATATTTTATGATATATTATATATGAATATATATATGTTTACCCTTATTTTGTAGTACCGAGAAAAGTTCTTAAAGACCGTTATGATAGTTTACCAGAAGTGGATGAACCTCAACAATCAGCATTAGATCAAGACCAAGACGACCTTTATGATGAGGATCAATTCTATCGGGAATCAGAGGCCATACCGCCATCACCTAAACTTCAGGGTGCGCTTAACAAAGAACAAAATCCATCTAATAAATCAACACCCACGACAATATTACATCATCCCACAAGTATTGTTCCATTTCTTAAAACAAGTGACGACACAAATTTAGAAGGTAAATATTTTTATTTTTTATCTTTTTGTTTCTCTTATCGAAATAATTTATAAAAAAAAAAAAAAAAAATAAGAAAAATTGATAAAAATTATTTTCGTATCATCGTATTCACATGTCCATTGGCAATAAAATTAGATAAAAAAATTATTAAATTAAATTTCTTTTATTAAATATTATATTAAATTTCATAATTTCTGTGTTTGCTCAATGTTTGCACAAATTCACCACAAAGTACCATCAATAATAGAAACTTAATTAACTTAAAATATCGTCTAACTATCAATACTATATAATGTTTGCTTTATAAAATAGCATAGTACCATCACATTTGCTACCTACAATTACCTTAACCATACATTTTTTTTTAATTATTTAATTAGATTTTCCATTGAAATTATTATTATTATAAATATTAATAATTTATTTTGTAACTTGTTCATTCAATATTTATTATTAAAAAATATTTTTCCTTATTTTATAATTCTTTTCATAAAATAACCAAGTTTCATTAATATTTATCGTTACAAATTTCTATTGTAAAAACATAAAGTAATGTAGCTATGATAAAACTACTGCAAAAATTAAGTAGCAAAGACACATAAAATTATTCTATTATCAGTACATAGATGGCGTTTAATGTAATCCTACACATTTTTACAATATTTTTTTTTTTACTACTTAATTTTTTTATGTAAAATAAATATTTTTAGAAAATTATTTTATTTTTTCTGAAAATAAACATTTTTCATTACCTCCTGTACACTTTTTTCACTTTATGTTCGATTATTTTATTTAGTTTTTTATTAACATTCATTTTTTTTTCAATATTTCAATGTTTAAAACTTAAGCAGAGTTTAGTTTAGTTTTCTTAAAAATTTTTTTTTTTGTGTAAAATTTCACTTTAATTTTTTTTTAATAAATATAATTATATATCAGTGATGTATAAAACAAAAACAGATATTAGTAATAATAATAATAATGATAATAATTGTAATTGTGATGATAAAAATGATGATAAAGTTATTGGTTTCATTGCTGAATGGATAAATGCTTACATTTATATAGCACGTAAGTGTTTAAAACGGTTTAATTTCTCTATAAAATGACTTAATTCTCATACAATTATTTGGCAAACAAATGTCCTAATAATAATAATAATAATTATTATAATTTAAAATAATTTTAAAAAACGAGCCTTTAATAGATAAACTTCTCATTCTGTGATTATAAATTTATTAAAATGTGATTGCAAAATTAGGATCAAAATCTCATTCGTAGATTACCTCTAATAATCAATAATAGACTTTAATCAATTTTTTTATTATTATTTATTAAATTACGTTTTTTCTTTTCGTTTTATATAAAAACCACAAAAAAAAAACATATATATAAATTGGATTATTGGAAATATATAGAAAATCAAGAACGATTTTATTTATATTTAATATTATCAGTAACAGCTGCTATTATTTTATGTTTAATATTAATAATTGGACGTTTATTAATACAAAGACATCGTGTGCGTAGAAATAATAATAAAATAAAGAAAGAATTTCAAACATCAAATACTGGTGAGACAACATTACCGAATGGTTTTGGTGATGATATATCAGAAATTGATGGTGATATTGATTTAACAACATCACTACCATTGCCCAGTGTCTCAAGGAATGATGTAAGTGCCTTAAACATTTACTTCTTGTGCTACTGATTTTATTTGTTTTTATTCTTTACAGCCAAACTATGGTATATACACACCGTCACAAAGTCCTTATGGTAATATTGGACCATCGAATATATCACATACATCATCGACAATGCTTGTGCCATCTCATAGTATAATCGGTGGTCAACCACCAGCTATAATTGGTGCACCAAACACTCTAATGGGTCCGGTTATGAGTAATTAAAATAATTAAACATTTCTTTTCTTTTTGTATTTTGTAAATAATAATTATTTTTACTTTTAAGTGCCCGGTTCGATGTCAACATTACCGCATCATGGTTACTTAAATGGTTCGTTATTACCCCCTAGTCATCATGGTACATTAAGACGACAACAACAGCAACAGCAGCAACAACAATCATCACAATTATTACAAACAATGGATCGTGATGCGACAATGCCACGTAGTTTAAGCCGTGGCGGTGGTGCTGACAATTCAAAATATTATTATGGATGACAAACAGCTTTAATTAATGATAATAAACGTCAGTTAACAATAGCTGATGCAAATAAAAGTGTACCAAATGTATGTCCGACCGGTAGAACTTACTGTTTCTAGAATTGTTTTTATTTGCCATCAAATGAACATTTATTGATGGCAAAACAAAATCCAATAAATAATGTGTTGCATATTATCGATGAGGATCTAGTGTATTTATAATTAATTCAAAAATAATAATAATAAATAAATAAATGTGTCCAAAAGTGTGAAACCTATTAAAGCATAAAATTGTAAATAAAAATTTTAAAAACGGATAAAATATGGTTATGCAATAAATATATGCATTGGATAATCCAAATAAAACCGCAATATTATCTCATTCAAATGTAATTAAAAATCTACCCAGACTGAAATGTGTCAACAAAAATATTATATATTTTTTTTTTTTTAATTTAATTTAATTAACATAACACACACACACACACAAAGTTTTATCCAATGTTAATTAAATAATTATTATTAAAACGAAAAAAATATAAAATTAAAATTAAAAAAAAAGAAAACAATTAAATTAAATCAAAAAGTGCTCTTTCTATCTTTAACATAAAATATATATTTTAATTTAATTTCTATATAAATATATATATATATATAAATTTTAATTATTTTATTATTATTTTTGTTGTAATAATAATAAAATAAAATAAAATAAAATAAAATAAAATAAAGTAAATATTATTAAATCTATGTACATTTATATATAAAAATATATTAAAAATACTAATAATAATAATAAATATTAGTTAAATAATTAATAATGATAAAAATGTAATTAATTTAAAAATGAATTTTAGGAAATTTAAATGAGAAATTATATATTATACGAAAAAAATAAAAAAAAACAATTAAATTAAATATAAAGGTTGTACGCGTTGTTATGGAATTTTTATGTAAAATTATGAACAGTGGTGAAGCGTAAATACTATCGGTAATAAATATTATCTATGATGATGATACAATATACAATTATTGTAAATTACACTGTAATTTCTGTTAATTTCTGTATATTATTTCGTTTATAATTGAATACGCAAGTAAAATGCTTATATTTTTATGGACAAATTTGCTTTAAAATATTTGCCAATTATTATTGAAACAAAACGATCATATACAGATACAGTAGTTGCGAGATAATGTTAATCAAAATATTTTTTTTTATTTAAATTAATTAATCTAATACGTAATTTTTTGTTATCAGATTAAGAAACAAAAAGAATTTCTTGTTATCATTATCACAATGATATATTTGATAAAATTTTTCAAAAATTGACTTGCAACAAACTTATTCTAACAAACAAGAAAAGTTTTTTTGATTTACCATTAGCATAGCATTTGTCGTCTAATCAGAATATTTTTATTGATTTATTCGGTTACCTCTGATTATCAAACTTCTTTAAAACATAAATAAATTTTAATGAGAAAAAGAATCTATATCTTAGACTCCAAATATACATAATTTGTATAATCATTGAATTTTCAAAGTAAGAAAGCTTCAGTTTCCCTAAAGCAAGAGTTCATTACATCGCCCGACTACTGTATTTATAAGAAAAAAATTAATAAATTCGAATAGCAGCTTTACTATATCTAAATAATTAATCATAAATTACAGAAATTTGACAGAAAAGCATTCATTGTAAATTGTAAAAGATGTAAAAAATATTAATTTGTATGCGATAATAATTACTAAGTCTTAACTATCTTGGAAAGATTATTGCCATCTATTTGGTATCAGATTATTCTTAAATCATATTGTAAGCAATAAAAGCTCTTGATACATCGAAGTTTTGTATTAATAATTAAAAAATTCTTCTGGCAAAAAAATCAATCAGCAAAGGCACACCTTTATAAATTGATGACTTTACCGCTCTATTGGTGACTTTCTTTTTATTTAAAAGACAAAAAAACAATAATTATCAGTAAAATATAATAATAATAATAAAAAGACATAAAAAATTTCTTTAAATATTTTAAATGTTTAAAGATGACAAATTTGCAGACAAAATGAAATAACGACGACAGCCAGAAAAAAAAAAATATATATCAAAGATTTATAAAATAAATAATAATATAGAACAAAAATAAATAAATAAATTACAAAGAAGACTATTACATATTTAATTAAATTTAATTTAATAAATATATAATTAAAATAAATAATTGTTTTGATAAGAAAATAATAAAAGAAGAAGAAAACCTTAGAGATAAGAATACAAAAAAAAAAATTATAATATAAAATAAAAATGATTTTTAATTAATTAAATAATTAATTAATTGTGTTTTTTTTTTTTTTTTCTTTATTTATAAATTTAATTTTTCAGTATAAAAAAAACCATATTTGATAAGAAAATCATAGATAAATTGCATAATAATAATAATAATAATCGACAATTGACAATTATTATTTAAAGGAATTGATTGAAATCAATGGGTTCACCGACAAACTTTAATAGACGTTCAACACCTAATTTACGATCTTCAAAACGATTACGATTATTTATATCATCGATCATTGATTGTAACATTCGCTCAATATTTCTTGAGACAACTTCGGTTATTTGTCGTTTAAATATTGATGTAACGGCATTTACCAATAAGGTATTTAACCAATCGATTAATATGTTACCACGTAATACAATGCGTACAGATCTGTTAATTAAAAAAAAAAGAAAGAAGAATGATAAAATTCGTTAAATACTAGAGAGAAATTTTTTATAATAATAATTACCCTAATGATGTTACTTTAAAGTTCTGTAAATAAATATAAAAGTCTTTTGTGTCGATAAGAAAATCGGTATCCATTGCCATATAACTGGCACTACCTTCTGCCCAGCCACTGGGTCCTAAATCCATGATTGAAGCATCATAGTCATATCGGAACTATTTAATTTAAGCAAAATCTTAATGAAAAAGAGAAACAATTTTTTTTCCATAGTAAAAATAATTATTAATTTACCTTCATTTCATTAAGTGCGGCACCGACTTTAATACGTAATAATTGACGATCATAGGTAAAATATGAGTCACCATGACGCTCTATCGATTCCAATGATGTTAATTCACCATTTGTTAATATTAATTCACCATGATACGTAATTAAAATCGGACGCTAAGTAAGTTTGATTTAATTAATTAAAAAGAAACATTATTAACGATTTAAAAGACAAAAAAAAAAATTAAAAATTAATTAAATGAAATAAAATTTATATAAAAAAAAAAATAAACCGAAAGAAATTAATTGCTTTAAATTGTTTTAAATCAAGGAAATAACAGAAAAATGAAATTCATTTGATTTCAGTACAAAAAAAAAATAATATTAAAAGCAATTAAAAAACATTTGTTAAAAAAACAAAATATCTTAATTACATAAATTAAATTATTATATTAATTTTAATTAATCTGCGAAAAAAAATTGTTATTTGTTTATTTAACAAACAAACAAAACTGTATTTGAATTAATTAACGCGATATAATTTTGGAAAGAAAAATAATTTTTCGCCATTATCAAAGTGCCATTTGTGTTATGAACACTAAACAAAAATTATAAATTAAATTAATTAAATAATAATATAATTTTACGTGCATATTCAATCTGTTCGACGACATCAGGTAATTCCATTGGGATAACACCAGTGCTCAGAAACCAATCCGTAACACCATTAAATACATAATCCATATAATCATTTGCATTAGCAACATGTTGTTGCGCTTTTGTTAATCTATTTAATTAAATAATTTTATAAAGCATATTAATAAATAAATAAATCATTAAGCAGTGTTTCCCAGCAAAAGTTACTTCATTTTTATAAAATATTTCTAACAGAGGATAAATTTCAAGAAATTAAACAGTTTTACTGTACAATTTGCCATAATGGCAGACATTTCTGTCGACAATTAGCTGTCTAAAATAACACGAGGATATTAACATTTAATAGTTTTAGTGATACAAAGATAATACTTTTACTATTAGAATTAATAGCGAAGGAGAAAGGTTAGGAAACACTGCCATACAAAAATAGATTTATAAAATAACTTACGCAATTGCAGCACAAAAACACAATACAGTAATTATCACCTTCATTATTAATATTTTTTTTTTTAATTTATTATTTAATTTAAAAATAGGAAAAAAGAAAGAAAGAAAAACTTCACCAAATGTAATAATAAACCATAAACACACTAAACATGAAAATTAAATAACTATTGCTTTTATATTAACACAAATAATAAGAAATTTATTCAGGTAATAATCTATTATCATGATTTTAAATTGTTTGTTAATTTGGTAACATAACTGATAAAGAAAAGAAAAAAGTTATTAATATAAAACATAAAAATTAATCATTATCTTGATATTAATAATATAAAAAAGGGGAAATTTGTTTTAACTTTTTTTTTTTGTTTTTTAATCAAATAAATTAGATTTTTATGTTTTTCTTTATTTAGAAATAGTTTGATAAAAATCAATAAATTTTTTAATTTAAGTTTAAATTAAATTATAATAGAGTTCACCTTGTATCCAAAAAGAAAATACTGACACGTCAAGTATATAAAAAAAATAATTTCGTTAGTAGTTTCGTTACAAGAAAGGACAAATCCTTAACCCATACTGTAACGTCAAAATATAAACTATTATCTCTATCTCTAATTCTATCTGTAATAAAATCGCGATATAAATTCCATATCAATTCGCAAAACGTTAATTTTCTTTGGAATTTTGCGTTAAAAATATGTTCAAAAATTTTTCTATACTGATAGTGAGAAACTTGGACTAAGAATATAAATAAATATGCTAAAATTTAAAACATATTCAAGTCCTGTCGCAATAAAATTTAACCCACAAAACCACGCTAATAATGATTCCTTGATACGTTTACAAGCCCTAAATGTAAATAAAAATGAATAAATTTATCTGGGTGCTCAAAACTACCTATTTTAGCAAAGTTCGTAGTACATAGCTGAGGGTCACGTGACCCCGGTACCTATCACATAAGAAATTATAAATTACATTGAAATAAAATATTGATTGTGGCAATAGCGAACAAATAACCTAATATTGATCACCCCCATTTATCAAAAAATAAAAAAAAGAATTCTATTTAGTTACTTTATGTGACTTTTTCCAAAATCCTGTTAAGTACTACATTCACTTACACCGATCACTAAAAATTATAAGGGTTCTTTCAAAGCAAATAAAGTAAATACCTCACCCTTGTCAAGATCACAACAATAACAATCAGACATCAATAGGGTGGATAATATTATCTAATATCATGTGGATTTTTATGAAATATTTTCTCTTCAATTATATATTCGCCTGTATATTAGAATTATTTTTATTTTTTGTTATTATTTTGCAGAAATTAAACATGAAAACTCAAGGGTTTCACACTTAACCTTTTGCATAGAAATAACAAAATTTCACCTTAAACCTCACACACTATTGAACAGTGTTCGTGTGCCATTTTTATATGTTTTTCTCATCATTAGGACGTACAGTATGTAAATATAGAAAAACAAGAGACCAACATATGAACATAATATGAACTCGTATATGCTATGCTTAATGTAATTTTCATTCATAAATACCAGCATGAGAAATTATGTTAAGGTTTAATAGGAGTAACCAGGGTGAAAAATACATAAACATAATTTTTAATATTTATTTTGCTTTTATTCTATACTGTTTATGGTATATTAGGTAAGTCAATAGGTAATTTCTCATAGATTTCGATTTTATTACTATTTTTCTTCTATTTTAATTGGGATATTTAGGATTTACGAGGTGGTACTACCTGCGTATCATTGTAAAATTATCATGGTAATTAAAACAGGGATGGGTTTTTAGTGTTTATTGAATATTTTTTTTAAAGAAATGTTATTAAGTATAGATTTAAATTTAGGATATTATAATTGTGCTAAAAATGCACCCGTGAATATGCATTATGCTAGAATTTATGCCAAGTAGAAAACTTGTGAATAAATAATAAATTGTCAAACTAAAACGTAATCTACTCTTACTTACTGTCGCTGTACCTTTTCTTATAATTTAAAACAACCAGTAAATGTTAATAATATTTCACACAATATTAATTACTGAATATAGTGTAGGCGGACAATTTTTACTTCAATTATAAATTGCGACTTTAGAAGAACTATAAGCTATTACTGTTTGTTAATGTAAAGAAAAAATTCTTATTCCATATTTAAATTATTTTTCACTACTTTGGCATCACTATAGCATTTACCTGTTGAAACTGTTAGATTTCCTTTGAAAATATTTTTATAGTTTTCTTCATAGTTTTCATCCTTAGATGATTATTTTAAGAAATTATTTATTTTATAATAAAAAAGAAAAACATTTCTATACAGATAACTAACTCCCTTTACCGAAAATTTCTATATTAAAATGCAAATTTTTTTTCCTTTTATTTCGTTCCGGTATGAAACCACACTGAAAAAAAATGCATCAATAAGGGTCGAATAATATAAGTCTGACCTCATCTGGTACAATAAGGGTCAAACGACATATACAGTTATTTTGTTAATATTTTTTTTTTTTTTATTAAATTGGATTTCCTGATCGAAAAAGTGATTAAAAAAAAAATGTTTTTTAAAAACAAAAACCGTAGTTATTCTTTATATTTATGTTTTTATTTTTTAAATGTTTTAAGTAAAACATGTGCAAAGTAATAATATGACCATGATGATAATAAATTTATCTGTTTTAATTTTATTTTTTATTTTTTATGTTTTATGCTTTTTTTTTAAAGATTTTTTTTCGATTTACATCTCTGTCTATATTATTATTATTATTATTATTATTATTATTATTAAAATTATTATTATGATTATTATTATTCTTTTTGTTATTTTTATTGTTAAAACCGACAACTGACTGTCATCGCATATTATAACAAAACAACAAAAAAAAAAAAAAGTATGGAAAAATATATATAAATATATCATAACCTAAGTCTGAATATATAAAATAATTATTTTTGTTACAGAAAAATATATACAAAAAAAAAAAATAAAAAAAAAGAAAGAAAAATAAAATAAAAAAAAAAAAAAATTACCAGCAGTTTATAATAACAACAACACAAAGGCCCCCATTAAACAATTAAAGCCAATTGAAATCAATTAAGGAAAGATCGCTTTGCTTGCTGTGAGTCGAGCATATTTTAATGTTATTTTACTGTTGTTCTACTATTGCATGTTTAGTTATATAAAGAATATATATATAAAAAACTAATAAAATATTATTTCTATTGTAGTTTTATAGGGTGATTGTGTAAGAATGTATGAGAATTGTAAGAAATGAAAAATTTCAAGATATTCATTTCACTTTAGTGATTAACTTGCATAATTGTTCGGTTATTTGGTTGATAAAAACTCGTACTAAATGTAGAAACTAAAATACATAATGTCGTGACTTCAAATCATTTTAGATAAAAAGCTCTCGATAAAGAGCTCCCGATAATCATTTGTTCTGAAAATAATGTTAAAATTATGCCTAAGAATCAAATCTAAAGTATACACTTTTAAAAGTACCTTCTGTGTTTGGGAATAAAGAAAAAGAATAAAAAACTATGGAAATTTATTACCCAGACTACCAATAATCAGCAAAGAATTTTATTTTAGGAATGCGATATCAATAAAGAATTAAATACAATTAAAAGTGTTGTGTGAAATGCCCTGGCTACTTCAGTTAGTTGGTGAAATTCCATTGTAAAACTTGTTAGGCAAGCCTATGTAGTTTACATTAATCTACTTCCTTAAACAGAATATTAAACTAAATTAATTAAAAATGAATATAAAATTTGATTAGAATTTATGATCTTTAGAAAAGCATTTTTTCTATTCTGTGAAAAAACTATTTTGATGAATTGCAACATGATATGTGATTGATCTTTTAATAAGTTGAAGAGATAATTAATGAACAAACATTTTTTCAAACAACAGTTAATGGAACATTTTACAGCATCCACAATAATTACTCAGATTACGTTCCTTTCCATGTACAATTTTGTGATCATAATTGTTGTGTAATCAAGCCACCATTATCCTGTATTTTTTTACAGGTCTACTATACGTTGTAATTCCTAAATTGATTTGTGACTTGGATGTGCATTATGTGATAATCCAGTGCTATAAAAATTAATTCTTCTGAGTATCCATTTTCGAAAAAACGTATTGAATGTATTTTAGAAAAGAAATTCCATTATTACAGTTTAAAAAAAAATTAAGTGGTAAGATGTTGATGTAAATTACGACGTGAAGTCGTCCTGTGAATAATTGGAACTACCATGTTATTTTATGGGATAGGATATAAGATATTTATTTTCTCGTACACGTTTTTCGCTCGAAGGCATTATTTCGGATACCTCTTTGGAACAATGTCCGTAACTATATTAGTAAAAAATCGTGAGGTTCGCTAAGTCCTAGCGATGCTTAAGCGACTCTAATTTCTCTGTGATTTTGGGATTGTATGGCCCGGTTTTGTACCCTATCTTATAACTCTAAGTGGATCTACGCCGCAGCGCCCCATACATAACAAATTATTGTTTAACAGATTATCAAGAATAAAAATAAAACAAAATAATGAATAGAGAATATTCTTAGTTTAAATAAATAATACTTTTTAGTCACCTAGTAAAAAAATATTTTCTCATTCATTTTCCATTCTTTTTTTTTTATTATTTATTTAACCTCCCATTACCCACTGTACTACTCTTTATCCGAAACCATTTTTTTATTATTATTATTATTTGTTTAAATCTACAGAATAAAATAAAACAACAACGCGACTATCTCGTTTTTAATATTATTATTATTTATTTAATATTTTTTTTTTCAATTCTTCTTCATCTTTTTATAACGTTTATTTGTTGCGTATTTACTGTTGTTTCCACATCATCAACAGTATGTTTGTTTGTTTGTTTTTTTTTTTGAATGCTGGACTCTCCACAATAACAAAATAAAATAAAAAAAATAATAATTTCTTTCAATCCACGAGACAAATAATAATAATAATAAAAATTATTATTTCACGTTGTGCGTTTTATTAATTCTATTTATCAGTGGTGATTTTTTTTTATTTTTTATTCACTCTAAGCTTGTTTTAAGCTTTTCTTTTCACAAGCTTACTTGTTAAATGGGTTTTATTATAAGAATCTGCCAGAATTTAATTAAGAACCAAAAAAAATAAAAAATCTATTTGTTAATAAATTCGGTAATAGAAGATGAAATCTTCTTATTCTAGCTGCTAGCAAAGTCAGATCAAAGCTGTATAATACAATGTATCGCGTAACGTCAATAATTATTTTTTCTTTTTTTTTTTTTTTGAAAATAAACCCAGTACTAGGAAAATGTAAGGAAAATAAAATGTATATAACGTAACATAAATAAACCGAAAAGAGTCATAAATATGTATATATATGATCGCTGACGATGATTCTGATTCGGTTAAAAATATGCGGGACTTTAATTAATTTTAACAAGTTTCAATTGATTGTATTTGTATGGGTATAATATATGTATAAAAAATAAATAATCATATTCACAATGTTTCTTAAACATTGCATATATAAATATTTATTTATTTTTGTAAAGGCGAAAAAGTAAAAAGAAATCAAACTTCTATGTATATACAGAATTCAATAACCGGGCGTTACATTTTTGTATAAGAAAATAAAAATAATAATAACAATGAGGGTGTTCAATAGCTGTTAAATGTTAGATTTCTCTGTCAGAGAACTGTGGAATTGTGGTGGCGAGTGTTGTAAGAGGGTATATACTACATAAGCGTCTATAAAGTTAAAAACAAAATACTGAATTCTCTGCTTTTTACCTTATTAAACTAGAAAAAGGCAAATTTTAGAAAATTTCTTCTCACAAGGCATACATAGTGATATTTAATAAGCGCACTTTAATCTTTATTGCACGATTGCATGTCTATACACTTCCTGTCTTAATCCACAGATTTGCGGTATTGTTTAATAATTTTAAAGCAGTTAAAAGCTGTATAGACGAATAAGTAAACATTAAGAAGACGGTTTTTATTTAAAATTGCGACAGTATTTTATAATCTTTTAGACACTGTGTAGCACCGCGGATATTTGTTTCACGTGGGCAGTCGCCACTTCTATATTCGCAGAATATAAATTAGAAAACCCATTGTATTTCATGACAGCATTAGTATAAAAAACCATCTATAAGATTAAGAATGTATTATTGAATTATGACTAAACTACACCCTGTTATTATTCGTTTATACATTTTTTTTTAAATGAATAATTTTTTTAACATAAAACAGTAAATAATCTTTAAAAAAAAATAATATAATAAATAATCTAATAGCCTTGTCGTCAGTCATAATAATGATTTTCGTTATTATTTTAACAGAAAAAAAAAATGAAATATTGTTCAGGCGCGCATACAAGGGCGGTCAAGTGGCTATCGAAACGCCTCTTAGATTTCGGGAATTAAATCTGTGAACAAAAAGTATTTATTTTTTTTTACTTTGAATGCTTTAAATGTGAACAAACTGTAAAATGCTTTATTCACTTGTGGGAGTTTTCTTATTTTTTTAGTCTTCACCGAAAAATATTGAAGACATTGAGTAATATTGGCCTTCTGACTGTGTTGTCACTGTCTTACTTCAAATAATTAAATAAATTTATTATTTTTGTATCAAAACTTTTGAGGAAAATTTTTTTTGTTATTTTTATAATAAAAATGACAAAAATGTATGGATTTAATGTTGAGATAAGAGAGCTAAACACAATCCCAGCCAGAAAATGTTATAAAGGAAACAAAACACGTTTAAATTCGTAGGAAAAACCTGTGTTTCTTTTAAAACTGGCTTATTTCATTCTTATTTTTGAGCTTCTGTTATTGTTTAAAAAGGGATCCCGGGCAATATAAAAAAAAAAGTATAAAGGGTTGGTTAAATTGTTTGAAAGTCCAGTAAAATTTAAGCTACTTTAATGTGTACAAAAGTTAAGTATAGTGTACCTCCGATTATTATTATAATTTGACTATTTCATTATTTCAATCGTTGAGTTTAAGATTACTTATACTTTCCCGATTCTACCGATGAAACTTATAGACAATACGATAATTATGCAATAAAAATGTTACTAATTTACGACACAGATAACTAATGCTGTGTAAAGACGTTAGAATTATTATTTCTTCGTATAACTAAAAATTTTTGGCAAGTCGGATATTTCACATAAAAAACCACACTGTTATATCTAAAAGAAAAATTGAATGTTGGTTTTCGATTTAAATAGTAAAAGAAATACGACGATTAATAAAAGAAAAAAACAATCATGAATTACAATGTTTGGTTTTTTTATTTCTTTTAATATTTTATTTATTTCACAGCAAATTTAATCATTGTAATAACTCGATTGTACATAAACTGAGGTTAAAATAAGCATAATCATCATTTATTTTCAAATAAATATTACACAGAATAAGAAAAAAAAAAAACATTTTTTTTTATTTTCGTTGTGCACAAAGAGAGTGTTACTCAGGCACAAAATATACAGAAAATTATAAAGAATAATAAATAAATAATTTATTATTATACAGAAGAATATGTTGAAAAGTATAAAATAATAAATAAATAAAAACATAACCATAAAACGCGTTTTGTTATAATAATTTAAAAAAAAAAAAACAAGAAAAAAACATTCAATTTCAATTTAATTAGGATGTGACGTCATTAGAAAATAAAAATACATTTTATAAAAAACAAAAAAACGAAAAAAAAAAAAAAAATAATGAAATGTTTAAAAAATATATATACGTATTTCACATCTATATAGTATATATTATATTTATATATAATAATCTATGTACGACGAAAAAGTATATAACACTTGTTGCTGCCTGTAGCAAGTAAACACTGTGTTAATATCTGAAAGCAGACAATTTTCAATTTCTTTAGTGCAACTTCAACGTTTGTATTTTATTTAATTATTTCTTTTTTTCTGTTTGTAAAACATTTATAAATGTAATATATTTATGATTTACGAGTATATTACTAGCATCACTACTCGTTCTTTTACCATCAAAACATATACGGTAAATTGCTTTAAATTTTCACAGATAATCTGTTTTGTACCGACATTTTGTATAAGGTAGTTCTCAGTTTACTACAATTTATTTTAGGATAATTTATTTATCGTATATTCTATTTATGATATATCAATGATGTGTATGTTTATGTTCTTATTTTTATGTACATATTTACAGAAGTCTTGAATGAACTCAGATCTACGCTTTGCAGAAAAGTCTATACAGATAATAAGCATGCAAGCTTAACTATTAACAACCATAACGCTCCCGATTAAGATATTGTTAGCAAATGGCTAAATTAAAACAACAAGCATATTACTTGTATAATTAATAATTTATCGCTAATAAACCACAATAAACATAGTAGATTAATTAATATGAATTCTATCATAGTATTTACTGCTCTTCTAGCAATAGATAAACTAATTATATGCTCAACAAGTTAAATAATAAATTTACAAGGTATTAATATAAAATCTTCACATCATATTCCTTTAAACAACTATTTATCTTATTTTTTATAAATAAATACTTATACGTGCTTTTATATATACTTTTTTTTTCATAACATTAATATTGCTTTAAAATTATTTATTCATACTTTTTCGTTTTAAACGATATGATGAACTGCTAATATCTTTCTAACGATGATTAAATCAACGCTTATATCCAGGTATCGGTTCATAGGCCATTTTAAAAAAGTTTCTTTATTTAATTAATATCGTGATTCAGTTATTTTTTTCTGTCAATTAGATTAGATTTATTACAGAAATGTATGGAAAAATTCGACTTTTCTTGTAAAATATTTACACTTATTAAAGTGCCCTGAACAATCCCCAATCTGCAAGATTTGTGTAATAAATTCGTAAAGAATTCGTAATAAAAACTCACATGTTATATCTGGCGAACGGTATAGTTTTGCCATCAAACATGGCAATAGTATCTTTCAATAACAACGTTATATAATCTTTTGCTTAATCAACAACAGAGTCATAACGATATATCAAACGCCAGGCTAGAAAGATGCCAAATTAAGAATAAGACGCTTACTTGTCAATATTCGTTTTCTTCATTACAAAATAATTAAAAATTAAAGCAATATCAATGGAACAGATTTTTTATTTTAAAAAATATTTTAATTTTTCATTTAATAGATGTGTTACTGTTCCACATGATTTTAAATGTATAGTTTATATTAATGAAAGCAAAGAATTAATATTAAAAATAATATTCGTAACGTAATATGTCTTTTAAGTGTATTGCCTGAGGCTTCAACCTCCATTACATGTTTTCTAAAAACCTATTTAAAACTGAATATTTAAAATAATAATTATTTATTTAAATTATGATAGAATAATTTTAAGAGACCTATGACTATTAACACAACAAATTTAGTTTTAGTGTAACGCCTGATCTGTCGCAAGTTAAAAGCGTTTCTATTTCCGAAATTTCATTACAAAAATAAATAGATAATAATACCTAATCTAGTTAGTACAACATAATGAAGTACTGGCAGAATAAATTAAATGAATAAAAGCATTAACATAGATTAAGAAATAAATGTTTTGCCATTTAATAAATGAACAATTAAAGTAATGTTTAAAAAAAATGTGTTTCATTATCAGTATTTTCATTAAGCATTATGTCCGTTTTGGTTTCAGTTTTAAGCCATTATATTTCGTCACTACCCTATTTTCCCATAGTGATAATAAATTTTAGAATATTCTTTTTAAAATAAATATTTCCAATAAAATAGCGTCTTGTTTAGGTGGTTTAGTGATTATAGAAAGTTAAAGAAAGAATAATGATGTCTTACAAGTTAGAGAATTCTTTATTAGATTAACGGAATATAAAAAATTACTGCAATTGATATCTGATGCATCAATTAAATCTTTGTAACTACAGTCAAATTCATTCACTAATAATTTTCTCTATTAAATCAACAAAAGAAATAGTAATATTATTGTTATTTACACCTGAATTAACCGTTTCTACAATTAAAAATAAAACTTTTACTTAACATTCTTTCATAATTGCCATAATCTCACTTAAAAGCATTAAAATTTCATTATTAATGAATTATTATTAATAAAAACAAATAATAATAATAATAATAAAAAATAAAAGTTAATTCATCTTTAGCAATCACGACAAATTAATAAATAAATACAAGAAGAAGAAAAAAAAAAGAAACAATTTAATACAATAAACAAATCAATTAAATTAATCCTGATTGACTCAAATACATTAAATTTTATTTAACAGCTTATAATACAAAATTATTTGATTTAATTAATTAATCAAAAAAAAAAAAAAAATAATAATAAATAAGAATAAAAAATTTAATAACTTAATAATAATAAAAATCAACCCCCTCTGCCTTTTAGTTATTTTTTTTTCATTTTTGATAGTAGAGTTGTTAGTAGTTCTTGTTTCTACTGCTGCTACTGTTGCTACTACTGCTGTTATTATTATTATTATTGTATTTTTCTAATTTAATGTAATTTAACATTTAAGTTAACAAAATAAATACAAAATTTAATATTAATATTATATATATATATTTATTTATTTATTTTTTAAATAAATAAAATTGATGAGTAATTGGTGGCGCTAAATAATCAACCACCAACAACAACAGCAACAACAAACTCTCTTATAATTTAATTATCTAAATTTATCAATTTAATCAACAAAAAATAATAATGATAATAATACAGTACAGATTGAATACTATTTCATTTCAATTGATTCAATTCAACTTAATGTAATTAAAAAATATTTATTATAATGAAATTTAAAATATAAATTAAAAGAAAAACAAAAATTGAAAATTTATGGTTAATTATAGTATAATATTGTTCATTTCGCTCACTCTATTCCTTTTCTATTAAGACATTTTAATTTAGCTTAATTATTATTATACATTTGAACATTTTTTTAATAACTATTGATCTTAATTGTCCTGTTCGGAAGCATATTAAAATAACAATAGTTCCTGAGGTCAGTGTTATACGAGAATCATGTTGTTAGTTAATTACTTGTAGGCAAAGCAATTAGCGATTAATTGTTTGGAACAGCATAAGACAAATGGTATATATAAATCTCTGTTGAATAAATTGATAAGTATTACGACGTAAATTGGACTTATGATCAGTGTAACGCTGTCATGTCAATTAGAAGGGTAAATTTTGGCATATTTTTTAAAGTAAAAAATTAAAACGTCTGAATAGTATGTGAGTAGCTTGTATTTTAAGGAATAACATCCTTTGTTATTTTGTAAAATGTAGGCTTGGGAGTTGTTACCTGAATTAAATAATTAAACTTTTATATTCTGAAGTGCATTGAAAAAGAAACAATTTAATTAAATTAAGAAATAAAAAAGGAAATAAATCAAAACAAAGCCAGTCAAACAGATTATCATATAATTATCCAGGTTAAGTGAGAAAGCACAATCTCACTACACAATTATAATTAGTAATTTCTTCCAGAAGTATAATAGAAATATTATGTTCGAGACTTTGCATTATACTCCTCTTAACTTATGGTCACAATGATAACATTTTTTTATAATTATTTTATACAAAAAAAAAAAAACACACCGAAATAAATAATAAACAAATGTTGAGTGTATCTCAATTTAAAAGTATGATTTTCACAATTGCATAAATTAGTAATATTATTTAATTTAATTTAATTTTTTTTTTTTGCCTTCATTTATTGCGCTTTAAATACTATATTTTTGCTATAATAATAAAAAAAAACAAAACAAAAAAGCGCTAAATCTTTCAAAAAACAACAAATTATATAAATTGATTTTAATTCAAAAGTGAAATTTAATCTTTTATTCAATTTGAATTAATTTAAATTTTTTGCATTTTTATTTTATTTTTTTCTTATCACAGTATACGAGAAAAAAAATATACTACGATTAATAATTTTTTGTGTTTTTTATTTACACATTAAATGGTTTAATAACATGTATATGAAGAACGTTTTATTAAGGAATTTTATTAAGAAATTACATGAAAATTATGCTAAATGGTCATTCTTATCCTTTAAGAATAGGTTTTTTATTTGGTTGAAATACAAAATTGTAATTACGATGTAATGTCTACCAGTAAAACTTTAAGTATTTGTGGAGATTTATAAGATTATTTAATTGTAAAAGTTTCTCGAAATCTTATCAATTTTGTTTTTCAGACTTGTTTCTTTTTTATTGAAGAAATTGACATGTTTAGAAGTTAATACATATAATTTACCTGTAAAATAACTTGTGCGAAGCTAGTATTTGTGGACATTAGTTTTGAGGGATTGGTAATTCGGCTGCGATAGCGCATTTCATTTCTTTGCCAAATGTAAAAAAGAGATTTTAATTATTCTTGTAAATAAAATTTATTAAAAAGACGCTATATTTTGTTTTCAAGGGAATTGTATTACCGAATTACAAGAAAACTGCAAAGAAAGCTCATTTGTAACTAGCACAATTAAAATTCAAATTTTCTAATTTATATATAATTCTTAAATACAAGCACAATCAACTAAACAAAATGATCATGCATCAAAAATATCTTATATTTTGAAACCCCTATATCGCAAAATCATTAGGAAATTTTTTTTCTTTAATCCCACACAATCATATTACAAAATAATTCAACATTAAAATACATTAAAAAACTTGACAAAAGCATACAACCGACAGCAATAAAAAAATTTTTTTTTTGAAACCTAACCAAAATTATTATTTCGAAAAATAATAATTGAAAAATAAAAACACGTGACCCCTATGTGAACTTATGCTAGTGCTATTTTTTTGTTTTGGATGTTACTATTATATGATTTTATGTTTTTTAGGTAATTTTTTCAACATGACTACCAATTGTTTGTTTGGTAAAAGTATAGGTAAAGCAAATAAATATATAAACGAAAAACAGAAAGAAGGGAATTTGAAACCCCACCTACAGAAAAATATAGAAAGAAAGAAAAAAAAAGGTCCAAATAAACCAGTGCATTTAATGCAAAAGAAAAATGAAAGAAAATAAAACGAAATAAACAAAAATAACCAACTAGATTTAAAGTAAACAAATATGTTAAAACGACATTTTGTTTTTCATATCAAATATAAATTGTGATTGGTTGCTAGGGCGGAGCTTAATTTATAAAATAATTGACTATAAAATCCAGTTGACTTTATTAATTAACGGCAGAACGTTAGAGCTTGTTGCATTGAAAAGTTATAGATTATTTAATTTTAAGTTATAAAACCAACGGTAAATTGTTTTTGTTTTTGTGAAAAAATAAAATAAAGTGGTGATGCGTCGTTGTGCTATAATTTAATGTGAGAAAAAGCTTTTATATACAAAGTAAACTTATAACAGTGAAAATTATGGATAATTATTTACAAGACAATAAATACTTTTGTTTAAATTAAAAAAATATATTTAAAGAAAATAATCTGTTTAACGTAAATTTAATTAAATAATAATTAAATAATGGAAACGTCAGCATTTGATGAGCAAATATTTAGTGATTTTTCTGGCACATTAAGTCCGCTTGGTGGTAAAACAATTATACAGCAAAATAATAATCATAGTATACAAGTAATGTTAGGTATGCAACAGCATCATGTACAACAGCATCAATCGCATCATCATCAAACTACCACAGATTTATGTCATCAACAGCAGCAGCAACGGTTACCCGAAGTACATAATTTATTACCTGGTTCACCAAAAATTGATCATTATAAAAATATGGATTACACAAATAATAAAATTGGATCATATTCACCAAATAATAATAATAATAAATTAGATTATATAAATAATAAAATTATTGATTATAATAAACCATTGGATTATATGCAACAACAACAAAATAATAAAATTGTTGATTATCAACAACAGCAACAACAACAGCAGCAACAGCAACAAACCGTCGGCAATAATAAATTAGATTATATTAATGCAAAATTAGATTATGATAATAGTATGAATATATTTCAACAGCCACAACCAATCGATGCAATTAATAATAATAACAATAATAATAATAATAATAATAATCTTAACAATAATAATAATAATTGTAAACGTAAAGAAGATATAACAAATTCACCTGGTTCTGGTACATCAGCAACAACACCAACAAATAATGAAACATCAAATTGTACAAATAATAAGAAAAATGATAAGAAAAAAAACGATCCGAATGGTATTAAAAAAAAGAAAACAAGGTGTGTGTTTTTGTGTGTTTATTATTAAATATTATTGTGCATTTGTGTTAAAAAGTTAAGAAATAAAATCAAATTAATAAGTATTTCTCTTCTATTATTAGGACAACATTTACCGCTTATCAATTAGAAGAATTAGAAAGAGCATTTGAGAGAGCTCCATATCCTGATGTTTTTGCTAGAGAGGAATTAGCATTGAAATTAAGTTTAAGTGAATCCCGTGTTCAAGTGTGGTTTCAAGTGTGTATAAAAGTTAATTCGTTTATTAAAGGAAAATTTTCAAAAATTATTTTACTTTATTTTATAGAATCGACGAGCAAAATGGCGTAAACGTGAGCCACCGCGTAAAACTGGTTATATTGGCCCAAATTCACCATCAACAACATTAGGTGCACCATTAGGTCCACCATTTTCAACGTTTCCTCAAACGACAAATGTTAGTCCGCCCGGTAGTGTTGATAGTTGGACAAGTTATCAGTCGCCTTATGAGTTAAGTCCACATTTTAATTTATTATCGCCCGCAACAAGTCCGTACGGTTCATTCGCTGGACAATATGGCACGTACGTCCACGAAAGTCAATTATTTCCAGTGCGACAACATTATGATTATGGTAGTCCACCGCGGACAATTAACGATGTTGAAGATGGCCATCATAAAACAGAGCATTACACTTCAATGGATGATAAATTTGAAAATCATTGTCCGGATGGGTAAGTTCCATTTTTTATTTTGCAAAGTTAATTTTTTTTAACAATTATCTGGTTTTTTAATTTTTAGTACAACAAATGGAAAATACCTTGAGGAGCCCAAATATCTTCATAATGTTAGTGTACTAGAGGAACAAAAATATACAAATTGTCACATTGATGATCAAACAATGAAACAGCATCAACCGCAATATAATGCAACAACAGCATCGTCGGCATCTTCATCATCCACCCCATCGGGTATTGTTAATATAAATTGTCATACAACGACAACAACAGTAAATCCTACAAATCCAGATGAGCACAATGATAATAATAATATTGGTGTTATAAAAACAGAAGATGGTGTTACACATAGTTATGTATTGCCCCCTTTTTTGCATTGAAACAACTGTTGTCATTTAATAAAAAATTTAATTAAGAAAAACAAAATATTTATGTAAAATTTCATGAATAAAATTCAAACAAAGTGTTTAACAATAAAAAGCATGCATTTTTTAAAGTGTTTGTTTCTTATTCTTGCACATATAATTAATTAACTTATATATATATATATAAAAGAAAAATATAAATATGATTTACGCCATTTTCTAATTGTTTGTAATTATTCTTATTTTTGTTTGAATAATAAATATAAAGGCGTGTAAGCGACGTACACTATACTTATCAAGACAACAGTTGAATTTATTATTAGAGTATTTTGAATTTAAGTAAATATTATTATTATTATTAAAAATATATATATTTTTTAAGTAGTTCAGTTATTTTTTAAAAATACCAAAACAACATAAATCCAAAGTCTTACCAAGAAAATATTATTTATAAACAAAAAAAAAAAAAAATTGTAAAACTTTTTAATTTTAAGCTTATTTTCAGTTTTTAAATATTGTTATTTTAACTTTATTAATTAATTTTAATTGTATAGCATAGAAATATAATGCTGTTAATTCAAACACTGATTTTTCTATTAGAAATTATTATTATTATTAAAATTATAAATATAAAAATGTAATTTATACAATCGCATTCAGCATGTGCCTTATTATTATATGGAAAATTATTAAAGATTTTTAATTTTTCTTCTTTTATTAATATATTATATACTCAAATTAATTAATTATAATTTAGTAATAAAATTTTATATACAAAATTGTATATGGTAAACTTATGTAAATTAAATTAAACAACAAAAATTAAATTATAAATATGTGCTGAAATAAATGGTGCACATCTTAAAATAACATAAATATAATTTACTTGAATAAAAATAAGATAAGAATAAATTTAATTTTTATTTATTTTGAACTATATAAATATATATAAATAAAATAAATTTTATATACATGGTATTTTATTATTATATGTTATGTTTGTCGTTGGTTTCATACCGTATTTATACTTTTTTACCAATTCTTTAGGTAATTCTGGTGGATGTACTGCCATTGTATCATTATTCTAATATTAAAATTTAAATTTACATTATGCAAAAAAAAAAAATAATAATATATTATGTAAGCACCTGGTTAATTGTGTCAATCCAAATACCATCGCCAGTAAAATGATATTGCAATTCAATATAATATAAACATAAGCCTAATATTTGAGATGGTAATATAGTTTTATGCTCTTCATCCAAATGCACATTGTATTTATTTTCTATTTTTACCATTTCTGCGTCAATACGATCTCTACAAATAATTTAATCATTTTTAATTCATAAATTTATAAATAAACAATATAAAAGCCAAACTACTAACATTGAATAAAATAGAAGGTGTACATTGTCGAAAATGTGATCAATTGTAAAGCCT
The DNA here is from genome assembly GCA_963942525.1 of Ptychoptera contaminata. Classification (NCBI taxonomy): domain Eukaryota; kingdom Metazoa; phylum Arthropoda; class Insecta; order Diptera; family Ptychopteridae; genus Ptychoptera; species Ptychoptera contaminata. The sequence continues at coordinate 16,397,017 of OZ012639.1, read as the reverse complement.
TTGTTTATTAAGTAATCAAATGTTTGTTTGACACTTGTTATTGGCACATGACACCAATTTGGATGACGAGATATTACACTTCGTATTTTTCCTTCATCTATTTTTAATAATTGCTCTAATAATATTGTTACATCTCTGCCCTTAGTTTTATCAGTTCCGTCACGTGCATACCTTAAATAAAATTAAAAAAAAAAAAAAAAACAATGACTAGATGATCATAAGCAATTAAACACTTACACACCGTTCAAAAGCTTCTGAATTTGTAGATAAAATATGCAAAGAAACACATTTTACTTTAAGTTCTCTTAAATAATCTAAACGTATTCTAGCTTTATTTTGATAATGAACTAATCTTAGTATTCGAGGATGCTGTACAAGAACATTGAATTCTTTCACTTTTTTTAAATCAATTAAACGTTCGTGTACTGTTTCTGGACTCAAGGTGAAAATTTCAAAACATTTAGCTATTGAAGAATTTGGTATATTAAAAGCATGTAAATATTTAACAGTTTTTAAAATTGAGTCGCAATTGGTCATCATAATTTTAGGATAGCGAGACATTACTTCACGAGTATCAATGTCGCCTAAAGTTTGTATTTTATTTACAATATTTTTTAAGTTTTTCGGATCCGAATGCAATAAGTAACTAAAATAATAAATATAATTAATAACCATTATTAGCATATTAAATTTTATTCATCTATACATACCCATTATTCATAATTCTTTCATTACTAAAATTCAGTTCCGTTTTTAAAAAATGGATAGCATCTGTAATTGATGCATAACTTTTATGTTTAATGCGAGGATAAATTTTCCATAATTTCTCTAGATCTGATTTATTCAAATTTAATTTATTTTTCAAATATATATCTAATATAACTTTACGCAAAATATTTAATGTTAAATTATCATCCGAATTTATTTTCTTTTCTTTAATATAATTTGAATTTATGTTTAATTGATTCAATAATTGATATTTTATGTTAACTTCATTTTTAATTAGTCCATGAGCTTTTATTATATTTGTATTTTTATTCATAATACTTAAATATCTATGTAATATAATTATATCAATATTATGCAAACCACACTCTTGTAAAATTGTATAACGATTTTCTACTGTTAACGCACTTGTTGCTAAAATAATCGGTCGTTCCCATATTTGGTCAATTGGTATTTTCAAACTTTTTAATAAAAATGAAGTTTCGATAATATCTTCTTTGCGTACTTTTAGTAAATTAGGATGCTCTATTAAAATATCATTAGTCCTTTTCGAATTTAATTCTACAAAGAAATAAATTTCAAAATTATATTATTTTTAGGTTAACCAAATTACTAAGTAATAAATACTTACCAAATATTTTCATAAAAAATGGTATTTCCTCAGCGGTATTTGTATTCACTTTAGTTATTTGACTATTACATACAGTAGCCGTATGAAAAAATTGATTTTTATTTAATTTAAAAATATTTAATGATAAACGTAACATTTGTAATATATTTGTTTTTAAATTATTTAATTCAATTTGACGTTTCAATAATTTATATTTTATTGTCAAAAAAAATCGTATAATTTATAATTGTGAATTGTGCTGATGCCGGCATGTTATTATTTATTGCAGTTTATAGTAATTTTAAAGTAAATTATCTGGTATACTATTTGTTATTACTGGTATACTGTCAATTCAATTGATAGTGATATTTTTGATATTGTAAACAATAAGGTGCTTATATTACATTTTTTTTTGTAAAATTGCGTAAATTTATTTAGTTATTTAGGAATAAAGTAAAATTTAAAATGACTACTGAATGGTAAATGGTAACAATATATTTTATTGAAAACAAACAGTAATAATTAAAACTTTATTAAAGGGAATGTATAATTAGAGATAAATATTTTGAAAAAATACCTGCTATATCATGTCCAGTTACAGAACATCCTTTAAAGCAAATGACAATTACAGTAAAATATATAATTAACTAATTATTTATTTAGATTTTGTTATTAAATGTATATTTAGTTATTAGACAGCCGTGGAACAAGAAAATTTGGTCCCAGTAGCGGTACAATTAATATGACTTCGTCAGCATTGTCTTTAGATCCATTAAGTTTAGCATTGGATGGTACAGATCCACTAAGTCAATTTGCTAAACAAGAATCACTAGATCCTCTTTCACAAATGGCTGCAGAATATGTCTGTATAAGTTTTTAATCATATTTATCACTTATTTTCACCCAAATATAACAATTTTTAATTAAACTTTAAGGAGCAAATACACGCCACTAAATTAAAGAATAAAAATAATAAAGCATTAGAAGACTCTGTTGAATCTTGGAATTTAAAACGGACTGCAGTATTAAATAAATTTACAACTGCTGAAAAATTAACAATTGTCACAAGTTTTCTAACAGGCGGCGAAATGAGTAAAACAAAATCATTTTTTGTTGCAAATTTAAATATTTAATTTTTTAATATCGCAATAAAAATGAATTTCTTTGTAGTAAAAACCCAAACTACTATGTCAGATAAAGTAAAATATCGTTTAGAACAATTGGATGATTTTGAAGATGGTTCAATACGTCATATGATGGATTTAACACAACAAGAATACGTTATTAAAATTGAACAATTAAATCAGGAACTTGTAAATGCATGGCATAACGATCAAAGAGTAAAAGCACTTAAAATTGCGATACAATGTTCTAAGATGTTAGCTGACACAAATGTTATACAATTTTATCCTAGTAAATTTGTACTCATAACAGACATATTGGATATTTTTGGTAAATTAGTGTATGAACGACTACGAACAAAGGCACAATATTATGAGTAAGTCTTTAAATTCATTTTTATTGAAAATAATTATTTTTGTCTATTTTTTTCATTTTACAAGACCCGGCAGTACTGAACCAAAATCATTACCTGAAAATTTTACAGCCGACATGGTACCAGAACAAGCTAAAGAAACATGTCAAAATTGGTTCTATAAAATTGCATCAATAAGGGAATTACTTCCACGTCTTTATGTTGAGACCGCTATTCTTAAAAGTTACAGTTTTCTAACAACGTCGTAAATATATTTGAATTATTAAATTATTTTTTGATCAATACTATTTTATTAAATATAATTTAAGGGAATTCAATCAAGCGTTAATGCGTTTAACAAGAATGATACGCGGTGTTGGTGATCCTTTGATATCATTATATTCACGATGTTATTTGTGTCGCGTTGGTATGACACTGACTTCTGATAGAGAATATATTAAAGAAAATTTATATGATTTTTTATTTATATACAATACAATTTATAATAATTATGTTCAAAATTTTATAAAAAAGAATAAAATTACATTGAATACATATTTATCATTGTATGCACCGGCATTAGATTGGATATTACAAGGTATATCGACTAATTGTTCAGATGCAGTTTTAAATGAAATATTAGAAAAATGTCAAGAAAAGGAAAATAAGTAAGAAATTATATTAAAAATATGACAGTTAAAATTATTATTATCTCTTTTCAGTGGTTTATTGATAAATTCCATAATGACATCATTTCCATTAGAGTTTATATCATTAAATGCACTTTTATTTATAAATATTATCACAAAGAATACAAATCAATTAACAGAAGGGATTACAAAGGGTGAATTATTGAAAACACTTGGATATTGTTTAAGTAAAAAACCACCAGCGGCTGATCAACGTTTAACTGTATTAAATAATGCTTGGTTAATTATAACAAACATAAGTAATATACATGAATATATTGCAACTGTTGATATGTGGACACAATATATAAGTGAAAATTTTAGCGTATGTTTTCATAATAATATAAAATATTTAATTGATTTTATTAAATAATAATAATATATATTAATTTTATTATTTATTTAATTGTAGCTAAAAGAAATTAATAAATTTCTAGGTGATTTATATAAACATATATTAAAAGATCGTTATTATGAAATAATAAATCAAGAAATAAAGCAAATAATTGAGAAAATTGTAATTCATGTAAATGATACGGATAATTTAATTATATTAGATAATTTTTTACCAATTATTGATTTATTAAATAAGGATACAATAAAATCGGATTTATGTAAAAATATAATGTTAAAATATAATCAAAATATAAATAATATAATTAATGATCCAGTTATTGTTAATAGTTTTATGTATATTTGTCGTATACTAAATGATTCTGTCAAGTATTGGAAAAATTGAATAATTTAACAATAATAATAATGTATTTAATTTCTGTTTTTTTTTCTATTTTCTAGTGCATTAACTGTTGATGATGAGAAAAAACAAATAAGTAATTTAATCAATCATTTTATAATAAATGTAAATTATAATAATGATTATGAGAAACAATTACAATTTTATGTGGATGCTAGAAGTGTATTTACAAATTTAGATTATATATATTTAACATTAATACATTGTGTTAATAAATTAACAATTATTTATAAAAATAATAATAAAAATAATGTTAATAAATATTTTTTTAAAGTGTGTTCAGCATATTGTTTTATAACAATACCATCAATTATATCAATTATAACAAGATTAGAATTATATTTATTAACTGGACAAGTGGCATTATCAAATTTATGTTTAGGACAAGGTAACTTATTTATTACTTATTTTACTTATATTACTTTCATTTATTATTTAAAAAACATTAATTTAATGCTTCTTTATTTTTTATTTTCGTAAATAATAGCTGATGCTTGCTTTGAAACAGCATTAAATCTATTAATGGAATTACCAAAAATGATTGAATATGAGGGTAAACAAAAAAATACAGAACAATTTTTTAACTCTTATGTTTGTAATTTTCTTTCTACATTAATTATTGTGCCAGTAAGTATTAATAAAGTATTAACCATTTAAATAATATAAATATACATATTAAATTTAAATTTATTTAATTAATTCATATAGGATAGTCCTGATCGCGATGTTTTATATTTATTACGTTTATTAATAAATATAATTAAAAATAATCCATATGATGATAATAATAATACAAATATAACATTATTATATTTAAATTTATTAGATATGTTAACAATTATATCACAAAATGAATATCCAATTAAAATTAAATATTTAATTACAAATGATCAATTATATTATTCTGATAAGAAATTTTTAAATGAAATAAATATAATAAGTACCGATATATTAGAAAATTTATTAAATATAATTAAAAATTATGGTAAATTAAAATTATATAATATACAAATGAATTTAATTATAGATTTATTAATTAAATTAATATTAAATACGAATATAAATAATGATAATGTATATACATTAATTAATAATTTAATAATGTTTTTAAAAAAAAATATTAATAAAATTGATAATCCAAATGGAACTAATACAAATAATTCGAATAATAATAATAATAATACATTAATTATTGAAAATATTTATAATTATTTAACAAATTATAATAAATACATAAATAAATTGTATAAGAAACGTTATAATGAAATCTTAATGAAATTAAATGAAATTTTAATTTAAATATATTTTTCACATTTATACATGTAATTAATTTTTTTTATATCATAAATTGTAGGACTATTATATAATCCAATATCTATATTATTATAATTTTGTTTAGCAATCATTGAATAATTTTTACCAATTTTAGCACCGGCACTCAATGGATAATGCATTAAACTACCATAATCATATGGTAAATTAAATGTTTCAACCATTGTATTTGGTATTATTATAAAATTTATATGATTTTCTGTAATTAAAAAGAAAAGAGAAATAAATGAATAAATATTTAAAAATAAAATAAAAATTATTTATATCTTATTTAACTAACGTGGCTCTATATTATCCCATAATACATCAATATAATCATCACGATCTGGACGATTTTGTTCATGAAATAAACCAATTACATGAAATAATTCATGTTGAATTGTGCCACGTCTTATTAAACAATATGCTGATAATGTTACCGGTAAACCCTCTTTTTTGCCCTGTCTGTATCCAATAAAAGAGCCACAACCAGCTTGACCACGTTCAAATTGTATATGTTCTATATCTGTGTCACTTTTCTCCACAAAACGAATGCATGTCTGCTCATGAATTATTGTCATAGCGTCCGTTATATTCTTTATTTCCTCACCATCTTTTAATTAAATTGTTTGCTATAATTAACCAAATTTAATTTTTAAATATTAATTACTCACTGAATTTATTTGATATAACGTATGGTATAATGCCATTTGGCCATTTAAAGTCATCAAATATTAATGCATTTCGTAAATTTCCATTATTATTGTTCTTATTTATGTGTGGAATATCAAGAAATGTCTCAAAGTCATTATTACTTAAACAATAACAATAATTTATTAAAATTATTAATATAATAAAAATATACACTTTAGCCATTGTATTTTATTAAAAATAAATTTATTTTATTTATAAAACTTACCCAACAATTTATTTATATAATAAACATATGACCCGATTTTCATAAATAGATTCAATAAAAATAATTAATTAATTATGATAAAAAAATTCATAATAATAAAAAATGTGTTTTTTCCAAAAACGTGATAAAAAATTAAAAAAAAAAAAACATTGTATTGTTTTTCTATTATTAAATATTTAAATTAAATAATTTAATTGAAGCAAAAGAAAAAAAAAACTTGCAGAAAACTCATAGAAATAGAGTATTTTTTTGAATTAATTAATAATACTTCAAAATTTATTTTTATTTGTTCTATAAGAAACTTGTAATTGTAAAACCATTACATAATTATTTTTATATCAAAAGCTTGTTCCATAAATAAATTGAAAAAAAAAAAAAAACAATTAAAATATAAATTGCCGTGTTGCTTGTATAAATATAAAAACAAAAAGAAAATTTTTATGAAAAATATAAACCTGATTATAATTGTAAGTCAAAACCATAAAACTGTCGTTGGGGCAATGATTTTAATGAAGAAAATGCGCTAACATAACTTAATCTAAAAATATTAAAAAAAAAAAAAAAAAATCTCAGTGAATTGTAATATTTGATCTGCCAAGCAGTCAGTTATGAATGGCTTACAGTTTCAAAGCTTTAAACAAACAAAAGTTGTCTCTATTATCTAAATTTAGCTGAAGAATATAAAAGAAATTACTTGTCGTAATACACAAATTACTTGTCGTAATACACAAATTACTTGCATTAAACAAATTTATTCTATTTCCAAATGGGTATTTTTGTACTTCGTTTACCTTGAAAATAGAGAAACAAATTTATCTCATTTACTTGTAAACACTTTTTAAAATACTTCAATATATGTACAATATTTCAATACAGATATCTGCCATACTTTTTAAATGATTAAACAGTTTAAAACTTGCTTATTTAAACCTTTTTTGGTTTTAAGAAAATTAATTGTTAAAAAATAGATCCAGCTAGACAAAACAAAATAAGTTTACTCAATAAGCAAACTGTCAAAAACTGAACTGTTTTGTAAATAAATAATTCTAAGGCTTACTAATTAAAATATTAACATATATTCTGGAGTAACATATATCTCTTGACACTTTATATGCTATTCGCAAACACTAAGCATACCTGACGGCATGATTCATTATATACATTATTTGCTATTTTCTAAGATTTCTGTCTTAATCATAGAAACAGTTTAACGGACAAATGATAATGCTTTATTATATTTTATAAGCAACTTTCTAGCTATAAAAGAAAGTTCTTCTATAAATACGGTTTTTCTAAAACTATTATGCAACAGAATATAACCAAATCGTTAACATTTAAACAATGTAAAGATAATTGCTCTTTATACTGTAATATCAAAAAAAAAAATACAAAAACCACTGTCTGGTTTGATTTACACAGTTATTAAGGACATAAAAAATATGACTGTTTAAATCAGCAGCTAAATCCCGAAATCAATTGTTACGACTACGGTTACTCAACTACAGTTGCTTATACAAAGCCATATAATACAAACTTTTGATAGTAAAATTATGATAAGAAACAAATCAAATTGGTAATAAATATACTTTCGGGGAAATATGATTACTACACTTAGGTTTTATAAAGTGCTTTAAATGTGACAATTATAGTGCGATAATAATTATATAATTAAAATAAAAACTACATCTGTATGTTAAGTTTCACAAATACATTTATTGATTTTAATTTTGGGAAATATCTTAAAAATTATATATATTAATATATTTATACTGAAAATAAGAAAAATAAAAAAAAAATGCGATAATGTGTGATGATGTTTCAAAAATAAAATAATAATAAATGAATGAATGAATGAAAAAAAATTGAGTGATAAATTAGGTACAAAAAATTGAAAGAAAGAAGACATTTATAAGTTAGTTTTTGTATGTCATATTATTTATTTATTTTATTTTATTTGTAATGAAATGTGTTTAAAAATTGTTACTTTTTTAATTTTAATTTATTTAATATTAATAATATTTTATTATTAAATAAATTTATTATTTTCTTCTTTTTTTTTTATTATTTTTAACTAACAAAACATATTTTTATTAAAACAAAAAAAAAAAAAAAATTGAATGAAAATTAAATTTTAATTAATTAATTGAGTGTTGTGGTTATGTTTTATTGTTTTCTTCTCTGTTCATATTTAATTTAATTTAATTTTTTTTTTTAAACATTTTAAAAAATAAATACTTTAAAATTTCATTTTATTTATTGAAGTTATAATAATAATTAATTAATTTAAGAGAGAATCGATATAACAATTCCATCAATTTTATTATACTTAATACTTGTTGTTTAGCAAGAAGAAAAAGAAGAAAAATGAAAAATAAAAAATTCCTTTTAATATTTTAACGGTTATTATCCATAATTTCCAAAATTTACACACAATTAATTAAAACATAAAACAAAAATAATTGTTTTAAAACAATTAACACTGATTAATCATTTTTAATTAATAAATAAATTTCGAATTATTTAGAGATTGCATTTATTAGAATAAAACTTTGCATTACGTTAATCCATTTTATTTCTTTAACTCTCATTTAATTGTTATTTTTGCATAATAATAACTAATAATTCATTTAAAAAAGAAAATATTTAACTAGATTTAACTAATTTAATTCTTATTGTTTTTTTTTTTTAAATTAAATAATATATTAATTAAAATTTTGTCACTACATATAAGTAAAAACACCATTCCATAATTTTATTCAATTAAATATAATAATTATTAATATAAATCAAATTTTTGTAATAAACAGTTTACAGGAAATTACATAGTTAGAAGTTCATAAATAACAACACATCCATAAAAAAGTAACGCTTTATTCCGCCAAAAAAAAAAAAAAAAGAACATAATCAAATAAAAATAATTTTCATCGACGAAATTGATTAATTATTTGTTTTTCTAAACATTTTTTTCTTTTTTCTTTTTATTTATTATATTTATATAATAAAAAATTGTTAAATTATTATTTATTTATCTTTTTAAATATAATAAAATTAACTTAAGATTAAAATAAAAAATTAAAGTTTTTTTTTTTACATGATAAATTGTTAATTATTTTATTTTATGTAACAAAAATAAAAAAAGCTAACACACACAGATTTACCAATTTTTAATTTAGGGAACTTGGAGGACAAGTTATCTTTCCTCTTCTTTATATTTTTAATTAAGTAGATTATCATTTAATTGTGTGTAAGATTTCAAATTCTTTTATTTTACCTTAAGATATCTTTTTTTGTGTGTGTTTAAGAAAATAATTTCATTTTTCTTACGTTATTTTGGTTAGATTGACAAACAGAAAATATAATAAATAAAAATTTTAGAAAATGTTGTTTTTTTTTTTAATGTATTTTCTTCTTTTTTATGAGCTGGTACATAATTAATTATAGTTTTTTTTTATACATACATTTTGTATTATTTTATTTAATAAATATATGTTTTATTTTTATTTAATTTAAAAAAAAAACTTAAGCGCCAGAACTATGCAGCCACACTAATTATTTTATTCTTAATTTTGGTTATTTATATTTTGTAAAAAACAAAAAAAAAATAAAACGTGAATCTCTGTTTCCGTAACGCAACGCAAATAATGGTTACACTTTTATTTTTTTTTTAAGTACGGAATGAACTTATTATTAATCGCTCATTATGTCTGATTAACTACTAATAATGAATTTATTTATATTATTATTTTTTTATACGAAGAATAAACTACTTAAACGGGTAATGTTTTTTTTATAATTATTTATTAATTTTAGGTAATTTTATCATTAAATTATGCAAAAAAAAAAAAAACTAAAAAACAATTGACACTAAAAATATAAAAAATGACGTTTATGTCCATGAAGCAGCAGCGTAATGTTCGTTTCCTTTATGGAAGTGTTTTTTTTTTTTTTTCTTATTTGCATTTAAATAATTTTGATTCGAGATGATAGTTTTACACAAATGTGACCACAACTTTTCATATATTTATAAAAAATAAAATAAAACTATTAAATGTGCAGTAGTAGTAGTTAATAGTAATTATTACTTTAGTATTTCAATTTTTTTTTTCTTTTTACTTTATTTAAGGATAGTGTAAAAAATTTAGTTTTACAAAGCTCTTAAGTATTTTATTTTTAATTAATTTATTTATCAAAAGAGAATCATTATTTTATTTCATAATTTCCACTGAATAAAAAAATAAATTGATCAGTAAAATTTTCTTAAATGCCTTTTGTGTTTGTTTAACGATAAAATGAGGATAATTTAAATTAATATTCGAATGTGGATTATAGGTGAGTGAAAAAATAATTGGGGGAAAATAGGGATATATTTATAAAAAAAAAAAAAAAAAAGATATTTTATTTTGTGCTCCTCTTTTTTTTTATTATTAATAATTTTATTTTTTTTACATTTATAGAAAAAAAAAAATAATATAAAAAAATTATACTCAGCGCACACGCGTTTTTTATTTAATTTAATTTAAATTTTTTTTTATTGTAAATACAAATTAAGACTGGAAAGAAATAATTAATTAAAATGCTGCGCGCACACTTTTTTTTTGCGCTATAAAAATCCACTATTAATAAATATTTTTTTTTTTTAAACAATGAAAACGAAATGATGTCCTACATTTATGTTTTATTTTAATATTTCTTCTTTATTTCTCGTGTAGTTGTAAAATTTCCTTACAACCAAATTATTATAATTATTATTATTAAACATAAAAAAGCGTTTTTATTAATAAATACAAACGGAATTGAATGAAAAGTAATTGATAAACAAAAAAAAAAACAACAAAATATAATAATAATCTACTGATCGTATTTAATAGTAAAAAAAAAAAAATAATACAAAAAAATTGCCAACAATTTAATTAGGAATATAATAAAAGAAAAAAAAATGATATTTTCATTTTTAGTAGTAGTAATTAGAAAAAATTCTGCTAATTTATTTCTCTACACAATTCATATATAATATTAATACTTGAAAAAAAAGCTTAGCTGTCAAAACATTTAAAACAAAAAAATACAACATAAGATATATAAAAGGGAGGCGGCAGGCAGGCAATTTCAAAAAAAAAAATATTTTTTTCATCAAATTATAATTCTTTTTTTTTTCTCTTCATTATTATTGTTATTTTATTCTTTTTATTATTATTATTATTATTATTTATTAAATCTATAAATATATAGGTATATTTGTTTATCATTTTTAATTTAATTAATTATAATTAATAAGATTATATAAATATATTAAAATTAGCGACGGCAACAAACTACTAATTGTGTGTGACATTTAACCATATAATATAAATTTAATACGAAAACAAATATGTTGTTTTACCATTCATGTTAATTATTTAATTTTTTCTTTCTTTATATAATAATTCATATTTTCCTTCTCATTTTTCTCTTCTGTTGATATTTTTTATTTGGGAATAAATGAAATTTTAAATTATAAAATAATATTAGTGTGCCGCTTTTGAATCGCTGTTCTTTATAATTTTATAAATTAATTAATTTCATATTAAATAAAATTTATATAAAAAGAAAAAAAAATATAAGAAAATTTAAAAAAAAAATCTATTTTATTTTTTCTATAAGTTTTTTCTTATTAATTTTTACATTACATAATTTAGCCAGCCGTGAAATTTTACTATAAAAAAAAAAAAAAAAAACTTAATACAAAAAAAAATAAAATATTAAATGATTGGTTTCTTCTGTGTGGTTGTTTTTTTATCTTTTTGTTTAAATTAATTAATTAAATAATTACTTTTTTCAATTTTTTTTATTTTTATTCTTCTTTTTTTATACTTCTTATTTTGTTGACAAAACAATTACACTTATGATTTAATTTTTTTTTAATCTTATCTTAAATGATTAATTTTTTTATTATTTTCTTTTTTTTTTTAATTAATTTTTTTATTTTTTCACACACACACTTTGCTTAAATTACGACACATCCTGATCTTCAACATCTTGAATTTGTTCTTTCTGTTCTCCATCGCCTAAAATTAAATGTAAAAGAAACATATTATTATTGCATAATGCGTTTATTTTATATTTCATGCAAAATAAGGCGCGACAACACGACGAATAGAATATTGCATATTTATTCCCGTGCCCCATTAGATGTTTTCATTTGACAGAAAAAAACTGCTGCAAAATGTATTTCATTTTATTAAACAAAAAAGATAAAAGAAAACTTATCTCAATTGATACATTTCTTATTGAAAACATTAGAAATAGTTTTATACTTTTTTTAAACTACAAAGAAATATAAAAAAAAATTATTAAACCTTTTTTTTATTATATAACCAGATAAAATTTTTGTTTCAGTTATATATATATTCCTTTCCATACACATATGATGAAAAATGATGAATTGAGCAAACTTATTGCATTTTCTTTGATTTTTTTAATAATTATCAAAAATACATTTGAAATTGTTTCATGAAAACAACATATAATTTAGAACAACTTAGTTCCATAAATTCGGATAAGCTTTGTATGATCGAAGTGGTAAATATACTAGTAATATGGTAGATTTTGTTCGTTTCATATGTTGAGGATACATAAAGAACAGTTTTTCTTTCAATTCGTTGGCCATCGCTGTTCTTTTATTATTCTCTAAATCAACTGATGCTCATAATTATATTTAATTTATTTATGCAGATAATTTTAATAAGTTTAAGTTTAATAACTTTTCTAAATACATACCATCGCCTTGTATGTCGGATGTCCATAAGGTGAGATTATCTCTCAGTAGCTGCATTATTAATGTTGAGTCTTTGTAGCTCTCTTCGCTTAATGTATCGAGTTCTGCAATTGCATCATCGAATGCTGCTTTAGCTAGACGGCAGGCACGGTCCGGAGAGTTCAAGATTTCATAATAAAACACCTATTTTTGGCATTAAAAATATTAAAAAACAATTAATTATATGAATATCAAAAAAAGAAAAAATAATGGTTGCTTAATTTTTACCGAGAAATTCAATGCCAAACCCAAACGAATTGGATGCGTTGGCGGGAGATCAGTCATTGCAATATCACTTGCTGCTTTATATGCAAGAAGAGAATTTTCAGCGGCATCTTTGCGATCGCCCCCGGTTGCAAATTCAGCCAAATAACGATGATAATCGCCCTTCATTTTATAATAAAATACTTTGCTTTCGCCTGAGGAGGCGCATGGAATAAGATGTTTATCCAAAACACCCAAAATATCAGAACATATATCACGTAATTCCTTTTCAACTTGGCCACGATAATTTTTTATCATTTCGAGTTTTTCCTCAGCACCCTAAAATAAATAATTACAAACATAAGTAAATTTAAATAATTGAATGTTGTAAGCTGCAAACATATTTAAACAGTAAAAATAATAACCTTATTTTCTTCCTTTTGCTCAATTGATGTAATTATTCTCCAGGAAGCACGGCGAGCACCAATGACATTTTTGTAGGCGACAGATAATAAATTTCTCTCTTCAACCGTCAACTCTACATCCATAGATGCCACCTTCTTCATGGCCTCCACCATTTCTAATATACAAAAAGATCAAAAAAATAAAACATATCAATATAAAATATATTAATTTTTAATAAATTCTTATTAAAAAAATGTTTATTTAAAATAATTTACAGATATGATTTACTGTATATAAAAAAACTGTTACATTTTTTGTTTATTGCTTGACGACAAGCTTAAAAAAAAAATTTTAAAAGTTTAACACAAATACAACAAAAACTCGTTTATTTTTTTTAAATAATAATATTCTTTGATTGTGTGATTGGTGTGTGCAAGTAAAAAATTTTTTTTTTATTCTTTTGGAAAAGTATTAGAAATTAAAAAAAAAAAAAATAGTACGCATACTTTTTTTAATAATTTTTTTTTAGCAACGCATGCGCATCGTTACACATCGTCATTTTTGCCTGCTCTTTATAGAATAATAAAAGCGTGTTCAAAATATGAATATATATATAAAACGAAGAATTGCATTTAAGAAAAAAAAAATAATTCTTTAGAATCTATGCAATACTTATCCTCATTCAAATAAAATTTATCGCGAAAATATTTTGCTAATATACTTCATGAAAACTCATTATGGTTAATGAAATAAATAAAACAATTTTTTTTTCAAATTGGCATTAGTGCGTGTGTGTGCATACCGGAAAGCCATTGTCATTAACACGATGTATTAATAATTAATACAAATTGCTTTTTTCTTACAAATTACACACAAAAACTATTTAATGTTATTTTTGTAAGTAATTTTAAATTGTTCAAATTATTTTTCTTACTATGACAAAATAATTTAAAAAAAAAATAAATAAAAATATTTCATCAATGCCATGGGCCAATGTCACATAATATAGTAATCATTATCATTTATTTAAAACAAAAAATATTAAGTACGAATTTATATATATATAGATAATTTTAGAGTTGTATACATGTTAACATGCATAGGTGAGGGTATTGGTGATGCGATTGAATTGTTCATTTATGTATGTGTAGATATTTCATCATAAAAAAAATAATCAAATAAAAGACAATTATTTGCGCGCGCGATAATTTATATTAATTTAAAAATAAAGAAAAAAATATTAATCATAATTTATTCTATTTTTAGTAGATTTTTATTACATATTTCAAATCTCAAACCTTCGCCACCACTTGGAAGCATAATGAGGTTTCAATTACACATATACACAAAATTTATAATTAATACGTTTTCAGTACAGCAATAATTCTATTGTAGCATGTACAATTATTGTAATTACGAAAAATAATAATTAACTTAAATGAATTTAAATAATATTGATTTCAAAAAATTTTTGACACCTAGAGCAGCTTTTAGAAATTAATTAAAATAATCTGCATAACAAAGAAAAATAAACAAATGTATACGCAGAAGGATGTTACCCATCGGTAGTGAAACAGTAGTCTCCTGTTGAAGAAATTATCAATAGAAAGCGACAACTTTTGTTGTTTTAATCAAAGAAGACAAAAAGTTGACAAATTTCGTACTAAAATAGTAAAATGTTCATTTAAATGACGTCACTAGAAGACTTGTGCGCATCTTTCTAGCTACACAGCTCACGAAGGAAAAACGATCCACAAGTCATGTTTTAATAAAATATTTCTTTCAATTTAGTGGCCGATCAGTGGTAGTTTTTTGATTTTTCTTTTATAAATAAAATCTATTTTCAAATTATTTTCCTTTTACTAAAATAAATAAAATCCTCAGTGCACAATATATATATATATATATATATATATATATATATATATATTCGATACAGTAGGGTTAGTTATTGATCCATTGTTGGCGGATTTTCTGTTGAACAAACAACCAATGCCGCCGCACCACCATCATACTGTATCACCACCTTTTATACTTTATCATTAAATCTAATACAATATTTTACATTATTCTACTGTGTTGTAAAATTTTACTCCTTCTCAACTAGCAATAATCTCTTCTTTCTTTCTCAATCAAATAATTTTACTAATCCTGTGTAAGGTAAGTAGTTAAATTATGGATCGTAAAATATTTTTTTTTGCACCAGATGATTAAGAAAAAATAATAAAAAAAAACAAGGGAGTGAAAAAAGAATGATAGCCAATTTTCAATGACAATGAAAGTTGATTATTATCAATCAATTTGATATGAATTTTTTAATATTTTAATCAAATAAATTTCAGGTACTCAACAAAAAAATGTTAACCTCTAATTCAATAAAACCTCTTAAATGGGGTGCAAATAAAAACTATAAAAAATATATCAACACCCCTAATATAATACAATGTACCTTTTATGATTGAATCATAGAATTCTAGTTATAAATAAATATAATTATTTATTAGTAGTAACATAATTAGAAAATTTAAATAAAAGAAAAATATCAGTCAAACGGGGTCGGGTGATTTTTAAAGACAAGAAAATTTTAATATTTTTATATCATGCACATTATTTTTCAAGTAAACCTTTTTTTATTCTTTGTGTATTGTAAGAAATTTTATTAAATAAATATTATATAGTTATATAGTGTCAAAAATAAAAAAAAAATAAAAAAGAAGAAAAATCTATAAAAACTGAAAGGGGCAAGAAAAATTAAAAATGTCACCTTGACCACACATAATTTACATTTTTTTGCATTAAAATAAAAAATATAATTAAATTCTTTTCTTTTACTATTATATACCATTGAAAAAAGCATTTCTTAAAATCAAAAAAATAATAAACTATATATTAAAATTAGGATAATTATTGATTAAAAATAAAAAAAACGAAGAGAAAAAAAAGGTAGTTACAAGAAAAAGAAAAACGATGAGGTCATCGTACGTATATTTTTATGTTAAATCTACAACAAATATTTTTTACAATATTATACTACTGATAGGAAATGATGTGATTTGATAATGAAATATAACAAGTGCGTAATTCAACCATTTATAACAGACTTCATATAGAAAAATATTAAAGGAAAAAAAAATCTCTTGTAACAATCTTGCTAATTTTTTATGGCTTCTAGAGTTTTATATGATAGGAAGCAAAAAAAAAAAGAAAAAAAAACTAATCGAAACATAAATTTATTAAATATTGCATTTGTAAAAATTATTTGAAATTCAATTTTCTAGCAGATCATTCTTCTTGATGTAAAATTTACAAAATTAATTACTTAATTATACTTATTCGCCTTTTTAAATATATAACGAAAATGATTTTAAACGAACAAAAAAAAAACCAACCATTTTTTTCTATACTTTTTGAGCTTTTTTTTTTCTTCTCTTTTTGCATAATTTCAATTTAAAAGTTAACGTGACTAATTTTTTTTTTTTTACCAGATTTTTTTTTGTTATTTCTAAAAATTTTCATATAACATCGGCATAATAGATTAAGAAATAGAAGCACTTTTTTTTTCTTCATTTGAATTTACTTATTTTACTTTAAAATCAAACGCATACAACAATATTCAAATTAAAAGAAATTATTTAATTTTTGAAGAAAAAGAAGCCAATGACGCATCGATCGAAAACCCAGCCTTCATTACTCTTCTCGTAATAAGATTACTAAGAAAATTTCTACAAATTTATTAATTAATTAATATTATATCAATATATAATATTAATTAACAAATAATGTAAAATATATATCTTCAAATGTAATATTTTTCTTAAATAAAAGACCTTTTTAACATACAAATACGCCATTTGGTTTTTAAGCGTCCGGGGCCAAATGGTAAAAACTATCGGCACTTTGAAATTTCACCATTTATATATAATATACATATATTTTTATCAAAATTTTAACTCACCGTCATAGCGTTCGGCTTGTTCAGCTAATTTAGCTTTATAAACATTATTTTCACGTTCAGACATTTTAGATGTTGATGGATTTTTAAGATTATAACACAAAATACACTGAACACCGCTAACACAAATTAATCAATATGGCCGCGCCCGCCGACACTGACTCAACTCTACTTAATACACTGCAACGAAAGAGAGAACAAACGATCGACCTACCAACTTTCAAATTATTTTAAAATGGCAATTACTAGAAGCTGGATTGTCGTATATTAAGTTTACGGTATCTCTTTTCTCGCTTTATCTTATTGAAATTACATTTAAAAACGAACTGTACTATTTGAACTTAAAACAGCGCACACTCAATTATTCAAAATGAGTGCGTTCGCAGTCTATTTTTATCGGTAAATATACCGGAAAATTATTATAAATGTTAAATGTAAAATGGAGGTATTGAATATATAATTATAGGGCCGAAGGTTTAAAATTGCCTTTTGATTTTTTTTTTTAATTATGTTTTAATGCAGGAAAAAAAATCAGTTTTTAACAAAAAATTTAACTTAAATGACTTTTAATTAATCGCTTACTTATGCAAATAATTTAAAATTCATTAACAAAAAAAGAAAACACTATTCAAAAAAATAGCAGGTCAATTATATTTTTAAAATTAAAACTACATGAATTACGTTAAAAATGAATGGCCAATTCATGTTAAGTTATGTAGCTGGGAGTATAAAAGTTAAACATTATTATTTAAGCACAAAAGTTATTTTATTAATTATTTAGCTTTTGATCTTTATTGTAATTAAACTTGAAAAATTTTTAAAAAATAGAGTTACAAGTAAAAAATTCGCCATATTAATTTGCAATAATTCGCAATCTTAATATCCCCTCCAAAATATATTTAAAATTATTCATGTATGCAAATGAATTCTATTCATAGGAACAAAATATTAAAACACGAAAATGATATTTAAACGAAATTAAAGTTATTATGTTTCGTTTTCAAGTTTTTCATTGTCTTGTTCACTATCAAAATATTCATTTTTTGGCTCAATTAAACGATCTTCATCTGATTGAGTCATTCTTACATCTGGATCTGGCTCTTCTATTAATCTTTTATCTTCAGGTAATGCATCCTCTACAACGATACAAATATTATTAATATAAATATTAATAATTTAAATATAATAAAACTTACCAGGAATATTAAACATTTGTACACTAGGCGCATGCTGACACATTTTTAAATTATCATAAACATGCCGAACTATTAATTCTAAATATTGTTTACTATTGGCATTTTCTTGACGCGTTTGAATCTCTGGATGCAATGTAAAATCTGGTGCAAAAAATTCTAAATAATCAGTCATTGGTAGTTCATTTGAAATAGTCTCATCAACAAGAAGTGACGTTTCATATGTCCAACATCTAGCTACATTTCTTAGTGTATAACCACCACCTCCGACAACTAATGTCGGTACATTTAAATCTTTTACAAACTTAACACATTCACCATGCCCCTTAGAACTTAATGAAAAGCATCCTAAACGATCACCAGCTAACGAATCGGCTCCACATTGCAAAACAATTGCAGTGGGTTGATAGAATTCCATCACATTCGAAATAATCGGTTTAAAAACTTGCACATAACTTTGATCATCGATGCCCTCTTTTAATGGTACATTTACAGAATAATAACGTCCTGATTCCGCACCCATTTCGTACATGTCACCAGTTCCAGGAAAAAAGTAATTTCCATATTTATGAAAGGATACTGTCATAACTCGGTCAGTTAAATAAAATGCTTCTTGGACACCATCACCATGATGCACATCAATGTCAATGTATAGTACACGTGCATGATACTTTAATAATTCTAAAATCCCAATAACTATATCATTGACATAACAAAAACCAGATGCTTCAAATTTTTTTGCATGATGCAATCCACCAGACCAATTTATACAAATATCACTATGATTGTGATTGAGTTTTTGCGCTCCTTCCAGTGAAGCTCCTGTGTACATTGCACAAAATTCGAAAAGGCCATCAAATACAGGACAATCATCACCCACATTAAAATGTGATAAATATTTTGTATAGTTTTGTATGTTTTGTGGCGTTACTCTTTGCAGAAAGTCTATGTACTCTTCACTGTGGAACCTGCACATATCATGTGCACTAGCCCTATAAAATTTGGAAAAAATATCACAATATTATAATTTTGCCAAGAATGTTAAATACTTGCTTGTATGGTCTATAAATTTGCATTCGTTTATGTAAACCATAATTCATTACTAAACTATGTATAACAGATAATCTATGCGGTTTCATAGGATGTCCAGGTCCATAGTGAAAATTACCAACATCAGAATTATAAAAATACGAAACTTTCGGTGCCATTATTATTAATGCACATCAATGTTATTATGAATTAATTTTTATTAAATATACTTAAATTTTAAAACTATTAAATAAATACAAAATATTTTAAATAATAAATTATAAATAAAATAAAAACAACATTTAATAAACGTTTCGTTAACGAAAAATTTGTAATCATAATATTTCAATTATAATAGCATATTTTTATGGTTAGGTTTAAAAAAAAAAAAACTATTTTTAAAAAATCACTTTTATATATCTACTTCACTTCATATCAAAAAAAGTATAATATTCTTTCTTTTTTAATTAAATTACAAAAATATTCATAAAATAAATTATGTCGTCGTGATTTTACAAAAATTAATAAATAACAAACGACGCAAAACACGATAGAGAATATAAATGTCAAAAAATGACAGTATAAACATAGTTATTACACTTTTATATGTATATAAATCTAGTACAATATTATTTTATCAGAGACGCAATTTTAAAGTTAATTTTTTTATAATTGTGGAACATATGTAGTTTTTTTTTGTTTGGAACTTCTGAAATATTTAGTTATAAAACGAATAATTTTAGAGGTGTTTAAATAAAATTTAAAACTCTTCAATTTAATTTCCTTTAAATGGATTTATATCATATGCATTTGTACAATTTTTCTAACAATTTATAATGGTATTTATTTAATTTTTTTTTCTTTTATATAAAATTACAATTTTTTTTTTCACACAATAATTACCAAATTTACTTAAGTTAAAAGTTTTACAACAAATTATTATACAAGAATTAAGATTAATTTATTTCGTTTAAAATAAAACACAAATTTATTAATGTCTTTGGTTATATTGAAGTTGTGAAAAGATTTTTAAAAAATAATAATTTTGCTGAAAATTAAGTGTTTTGTTAATTTGTTGAAAATTAATTAATTATTATTTTAATGGCGGCTTTATAATTTAGATGCTTTTGATTAATAGATATAAATTAATTTGTTTTTCGTTTATCAACTAATTTCACATCACGCACCTGTAAATTATGTTTTGATTTAGCTGCAAATTTTATAACAGATTGTGTCGATACCTGTGGCACATGCCTTAAATCTAAACGTATTAAAGCATCACATTTTGACAAGTAATCTAATGATAATTCAGTTATTAATTTACAACTACTAAGATCTAGTTCAATTAATGTATTTATAGATGTAATACATGTACCAATTTGCGCTACTCCAGCATCGGTAATACGTTGACATGATGATAAATCTAAATTAACTAGATTTGGTAAATTTTGTGTTATATATCGTAATGCAATATCTGATATATCTGTTCCGGCAATGCGTAATATTTTTAAATTACGTAAACGAGATTTTGAATCAGATAAGCCTGGACGTGAATCCTTTGGTGGAGATAATATATCTCGTATTGCTGCATCATTTAATCCTCGTACAAAACTTAAATCTAATGTGTGTAATGGCGGGCATAAACATGTATGTAAACCAACTACAGCTTGAATGGGTATTCCTTGCAGACTTAAATATCGTAATCCGGGTAATCTAGAAATAATCCATGCTAACTGTCTCTTAGCTAGGCTCGTCCAATCCAGTAACAAATGTTCCGGTTGTCTTCGTACAATTGCCATTAACAAGCTAGCAGATAACTTATATTGTGAGCAATTCATACGTTTCCATAAACTCGGATCAACCGATACTGTAGACCACATTTTGCATACAAGAGAACATGTAACTAGTGTTTCTATTGGTAAATAACTAAATACAGCCAATAAACATGAGGGATCCAAAGCATATAAACCAGCTCCTTGAGAACTGGAAGATGATGTATTTTGAACATGGGCTGGTCTTATTGCATATTGTGGTTTTTTTAATATTTTATTTGATGAATTAACTATTTGATGTGCTAATTGAGTACGTAAAGAAGATTTTTTTCGAGGTATGTCCTTATTTTGATCATGTGTTTCCACTGATTCATGAAGACTACTGCACATGCTTCCATCATCACTTTTCCGCCTTTTTACTACATTCACATTAATGGCAACGTCTTCTTTGGATTCATTTGTAACTGAATTGACACAAGTCCCAATACCTTTTGTTGTTATAGTTGTTTTATTTTCATTGAGTAATTTTTCATGAATTTCAAAATTATTTGTAGGCTCATTCTCTATTTTGATTTCAATTTTAATTGAAGGTTTTTTCAAATTAAAAGACGGCGGCGGTGGTGGTGGGCTTATGATTTCACGATTTGGTGTATATTTTTTATTATTACTAGTTTTCTCCGTATCTGAGCCTGATGACACACCATCATCTTCATTTACAACAATATTATCCTTTAGATTTTGGCTACCTATTTCTCGAATATTATCACAATGGTTTCCTCGAAAATCGTGGTTCATCTCTATATGATGTTTTTGGTCAATAGCCGATGCATCACTGCTTATTGACATGCGACGAATTTCAGACGATTTTTGTCTGGCTCGAAAATGTCGTGGCTATAAAGTAGATAATTTTATTATAAATAATATTATTTTCTGCCTTTAAAATTAATAGATTAATTTACCTTATAGTCATTATTTTTTCCTGATTTGCAACAAATTGGACATTCCCAACTGTTTGGTAAGTCTTCGTTAACAATACCGTTTGCATTATTTGCAGGTTTTTGCGCACAATCAGAATGCGCAATTTCATAACAAACGGAGCATTCCATTAAAGCCGATGGTCCATCTAATAATGCTTGTTGTTTAGCCTGTGGCGCAACTGGTGTTTGTCGCCATCCATCTAAATGACAATAAACACATTGTGCAGTAACTGGTAACATTGGTTGTAAACACTGTCGCATCATACACGTTTGCTTCGCTCGACCAGGACCACCAAATTTTACCATATCTAAACAAAAACTACATTCACCACAATCAGAGCGTTGACACGCTTCACATATTTTACATCGGGTTCTACGACGACGTGGGCCATTACTGTTACCATGATGTGCCCCCCTTTCACTTATTGTACTGCTTATGTTTATTGAATTATGAGTGACATTTCCTCCAACAACCGTACTACAACCGCTCCCTGGTGTTGATATAGATGGTGCATTACTTTTATTATGATTATGTTTTTTATAGGGCCCTCTGGGACCTGTACGATGTGTTACTGTTGGAGATACAAAATTGTTTTGTTGACTTTGTTGTGGTGGTGTATTTGTTGGTGGATCATTTGAAATAATTTCTTTTTTTGGAATATCTATTTGCTCCTCAGTTGTACTAGTATTACTTGTATTTAACACATTTTTATTAATATAATTTAAAGAACCATTACTTAAATCAGGATTAAGTACTGATCTACCAGTTATTGCAAATTCCGGACTATCTTTACAATGTCTTTCAACAAGCGTGCGTACATCTTTTATTAAAATAACTGGATCTTTTAATAATTCTGGTACACTCTTTTTATGCGATGGTAAATCATATAAAAACATAACAATCTCTTTTAAGCCAAATAATTCATAATGCGTTAAATTGATATGTGGCTTATTACTAACTTCTTCTACACGACATATATCACCTTCTAAATGAGATCGTCCTAATAATGTATACACATATTTAGCTAACACATACCATAGCATTTCTGTAAAAAATGGATAACGAAACTTTTGTGGTACCTTTGTAGTATCCTCAACTTGTGCTATTTTCAATTGTTTAACAATACCATATGAATGTAAAAAATTGCCACCAAAAACTAAAGAATCGGTTGGAGTATATACGGCATGAATCCAACCAGTAGGTATAAAAAATGTATTACCCGCAGTTAAATAAACTCTTGCACACTTTTCAACTGTGTCACCAAAAAATACATCGCTCTGTTTTCCAGATAATACCCATTTTTCATATAATTGTAAATTTTTTTCAGTTGGTGGTATTAACCAAAATACTTTACTACCTTTTAATATATGATACCATACAGATGTACCACCGAAATCTACGTGAAAATCTGTATAACAATTTTTCACAGACATTAAACAATACTTTTGTACTTTCGGATACATCATATCGTCTAATGAATTTGTGCCTTCAATTTGTGATTCCTTTAATTGTTTTGGCCATACGACATCAACCCAATCAATTTGTCGGACAATTGTAGGACTTTCAACATAATTATCTAATTTTGTATGTGAGAATTCTAATGAAATAACATTTAATAAACGTGTTTTTTTCTTATCTTCATAATATTGCTGCCATTCTTTCATAGTCATTTCTAAATTCTTTTGTGTATTAACATCCATTACATCGAGAACACGACGAGATCCAACACACATGCGAATATCATTTATTGTAAAATTTGATGATGGTACACGCAAACCTAGACCATTTTTCTCTTTAAATAATAATGGTATGTTAAAGCCGTATTGTTGTATAAAACTAAAAAATGAAAAAAAAAAATAATTGTTTTTTTTTTTTTTTTTTTTTTTTTGATAAATTTGTATTAACTTACGCAACAGTTAAATCCGAACCCTTCATTTCACGCACCATTCCAGTTTGCGCAAAACGTGGCGACTCTAATTTTTCTGCCACACTAAAACCACGTCCACCCTCAAACTCTTCATCACCTAATGTCCATTCTTCTGAGTATAATTTACGTTGCTTTCTTTCACGCTGGTTTGAAACAAATGAATTGTTTAATTAAACAATAAATATTGAAATTAGGAAAAAATTTAAATATATATATATATATCTATATATCATAAAAGCTAATTATTCTATATTTAAAAGTTCATTAACAAAATGTTAAAAGAGAAAAACTTTGTTGTCCCCTCTGTGATTATTTGTAAACATTTATTCAGACATATAATATCCCTCTAAAAAATCATTTGTCTATAAAAGATCTTATAAATATCATTATCCTGAAAGTTTACACTTTACTTCCTTCATATGCGCAATAGCATGAGCATAAAATAAAAATAGCTTTTCGAATATAGGAAAACATATAGTAAATTTTTTTTATTCATTTCACTTTCATTTTAGTTACTCAACAAAGAGGGCTAAGCTTTTTAAGTTGAACATAATTTTAAGCCAAATATAAAATTAATTAAAGCACTTTTTTACACAAATAAAATATTATTATATAAGAAATACACTTAAAAAGCTTTAAATACATTTAATTAACTATCCCTTTTTCTGTTTTGTTTACATAAAATAAGTTTAAACGAACTCAATTATGACACTTTATATCCAAATAAAATATTTCGAGTAATTTTTTATTTATTATTTTATCTTAACACACACTCTATCTATCTATGGACATAAAAATATCTGAATTTTCTTATTAATTAATTAATTAATAAGTATATAATAGGAAAAAGAAGAAATTAGTTAAAAAAAGAAGATTCATAAAATTACCAATTGTCGTCTATTAAGATGACTTTTTGATGGCGATACCGTTTCCGACATCACCACTATCCCTTTTTGACACCCGGCCTACTTTACTTTAGTTTTACTTTTCTTTTGTTTGCATATGCATATATATTCTATATAATTGAATATTATAAACAAAACTTTTTCATTTTATATAAAATATTTTTTAATTTAAATATGAAACAAATAAAATGAAAAATAGAAACACTTAAAAAAATTTTTTTTTGTTTTAATTTAAGCCAACAACACAATATTAATATTTGTCAAAAACTTTATAAGAAAAAAGGATTTATTTTCGACAAAAATAAATGTTTTTTTTTTTTTTATATTAATTTTTTTTTAAATAAGAACTTTATATTTTTCAACATATATATATATATTTGGGAGCACCTTAATAGCGAAAAATTTCTTTTAATAATCGAAAAAAATTCAAGAAAACTTTTTTAAATCAAATGAACACAACTATTCTCTACTATGGCGAAGCCATTAATAAAAAAAAGATGAAAGATTTGATTTTCTTTTTTATGTATATCGATAAATGTTTTGTGTATCGTTTTCGGTCTATACTACTTTTAATGGTGAATTTTTGTTTTATAGTTTCTACACAAACCTATTTTTGTAATATTTTAAAAATATTCGATAACTATTATTTTTATATAAAATAAAAAATCTTAATTATTGAAAATACTGTGTAAAAAGCACGGTTTGAATAAATATTTAATAAATGAAAAACATAATTTTAACTTTAATTATTTATTTATTATTGTATTTAAAAAAGTGAACATAAAATATCAAACAAAACATTTATACACTAATCATTTATATATCTTTTAAATTTTTTTTTTCATTCATTCAAATATTTCCATAAAATCATCATTTTAAACATTTGTCAAGAAAACACTTTTTAGTATAAAATATATTATAATTACAGGTCCAGATCCATACTGTTGTAATCAATCGATGAAGAATTATTATTATCTTGTTCTTCATTTTCTTCTCTTCGATTTAACTCTTCTTTTTTTGAGACAATTAACTTAGATAAATTGGCAGGAGGTTTCCACAAAACAAGTGCTGTACATGGTCTTTCGATTTTATCAATTAATGTCATTGGTAATAATATATCTTTTTTATTCAATTTTAATATTTCATCGCATACTTTTATACGTTGAACATTTTTCAATTTATTCTCTAATTCCTTTTGTGACATTTTTATGTTCAAAGTGCAATTATTATCGCTATCAACAATCATATCTGTGTCGTTATTCATCTTACTTGTTTCTTGGTAATTATTTACATCATTAGATGCTAAGGCTACGTCTTGCATGTACTCGGGAGATATATGTAAATTATGAAAATGTGCCGCAATCTTTTCTTCTGTAATCAATTGTTTTACAGGGCTATAAATAAATGAACAAAAAAAAAAAAATAAATAAATAATTAATATATAAAAATATTTTCTCTTGGTACTTACACCTCATTTTCTATTTTCTCAATTTCTTGAGCCTTTCTTTTGCAATGAACAGGAGTCATACGCCATTGGTCTATATAAAGATTGTTAATTGGTGGTGCCTTGAATTCCATAATATTTGGATGTTGGCCCACAACACTCCATGGCATATCAGCCACATTCCATGGTGCACCTGTTGGACTAGGCATTATCGGTGATGGTACAATAATAGTCGGTCCTCTGTATAAATAATAACAATAGCTTTATTATTTAATAATAAATAGTTTTATTGTCTAGTGAAGAAAAAAAAAATTTCGTCTAACTTGCCTAACTTTCATAGGAGAAGAGCCTCTTGAACCGCCAATCCAGTTTGGGTTACCTGGCAATGACATTTTAAATGTCTTCAATTTATATGAACGAATAGCCTGGACACTTCTCGAATATTTAACTAAGTAAACAGTTTAATAGTCGTATATTAAGTCAATTAAAAAAGTGTATGATCTCCTTTTGTGTTGTATTCAATGTAGTTACACTTAACAAAAACAATAATATTTATTTTATCGTTTTATTGTCAAAATAAATGTTAATTTTCTTTCTGTTTGTCGTATTGTTTATAAGATTTTAGATAGAATGAAAATTTGACTATATATAGCTGGACTGTAAGTAGCTTACTTCACTGTTGTTGTTAAATCAGCTAAAAAGCTCTATGTCAAGAGCATTAATTTTTTAAGGATCATATTATTAAAATTAATAAAGTTGGCATAAAATATTGTTCTATCAACTTAATTTATTATTTCTGCATCATTATTGCTAAATTTTTATAAAATATTCTTGAAACTGACATTTAAAATAAGTAGCTTTTATGGCAAATAACTTAAATTAAAGTCTTGCCACATGAAATGTGTTGAATATAATTATAATATGGATGAACTATAGTTGTCATATCAATAAGTATAAATACAAATAAATGGCGGTTAAATAATGTTTACATAAACAAAGTGCTGTCTATTTTGTTATAAATAAAAACTATAATAAATTTTATAAAGTTTTAAATTATTCTTAAATGTTTAAAAAGGATTAAATAAAATAATGGATCAGAATAATGCACCAAATATATTAGCTCGTCTTGAAGAATTACGGATATGGCAGGAACAGCATCAGAATATTCTTTTAGATAAACCATGTACAGATGGAAAATTGAATCGAAAACAACTTATAGTTAGTAAAATTCCTAATAATATTGTCAGCGATGACGAAGACGTAGGTTCACTGATTGATTCATTTAATGATGAAAAACAAAAATCAGTAAACGAATGTTTGCAAGTGTGTCTAGATGATACGCCAATCTCATCACCACAAAAACAATTTAATATAGAAAAGATGGAAACATTAAGAGGCAATTTTTGCATAGCAAAACCAAATCAAAAGACAGGTGAAAAAATCACAATGGAAAAAGAAATCAATAAAAAACCATTCCTTAAGCGCGGCGAAGGCTTAACATCTCGTTTTCGTATAAATCCTGATGCTTTTAAATTAAATAATTTACCCAAATATAAATATGCAAATGCTCATAAAAAACTAAATAATAAAATTAATATGAAATTAGAGAAAAAGGAAGAAAATAATAATATAGTGGAATGTGATAGTAAAAAGAAAATTATAAAAAATAAAAGTGAATTAAATTTAATAAAAAATCCAAAGCAGGAGATTGTAGAGAAGAATCCAAGTGACAATGCTGTTGCTGATATAAATAATATAGACACTTTAAAATTATTTTCAAATTGGGTTCCTCATAACAGACCTGTAAGACCAGATAGTAACGGTATTATATCTGAGGAATCAAATGGAAATCCAATAAAGTGGTCAACTGTATTAGATACACAAAATGTTACACCAATTCATGTGGGTAGTATAAAGCACACTGATAGTTTTTATGAGAAGCATAATAAGCAGCAAAAAGAAATTGATGATCTAAACATTTTTGAGCTATTAGAAAAACATGCTGATAATACGAGTTTTAATTTTAACTCAACTGATGTTAGCAAATTAGATTATTCTAATTTTATTGAAACTAAGAATCATCAAATAGAATTGAATGATCCATTAATTAAAAACGTTGATATACATAATTTTCCTATAAAGCCTTATCCAAATGAGAAGCAACATAAGATTTTAATAGATGATTCTTTTGATACATCAAGTGATAATTCATCATCGGATGATGAAAGTGATAACACTGATGGGTCTAAACATAAAGAGTTGCATGTTCATTTTAGTGATAAAATTATTGTTAATGAATTGAAAAACGTCGATGATAATTATTTATCAACTGACCAGGAAACATTTAACGCAACAGGAAATACGTCCACTCCAACAACAAAAATAATAAAGTTAAATGAAGAGGATAATAATTGTATAACAGAGGACAGTGAATCAACAATAATTAGTAATTTAATAACACAGCAAATATTAAATGATAAATATAATGAATTAAATGATAAAACTGTCTTACTGAAAAGTAAATTAATGGAACTAGATAAGGAAATTGAGGTATTTCGTACTGAAAACAATTTATTAATTAAAATGAAGCAGGACCACGAGTTAGAAAAAATTGAATTAGAAAATTTGCGTCATTCTCTATATGAGGAAATAAATGATGAAAAAATTCGTTTAGAAGTTGAACTACATGATGAGCGTATGAAAATTTTACAAGACAAAGAAAAATATGAAAAATTATTAAAAGAATTAAAAACTCCTAATCGACGTGAACGTGATGAAATAATAAAATTAAAGGAAATCATAAAAGATTTAGAAAAAGATTTAAAATCAAAAGAATCAAAGCATGTATCAGCACAAGCACGACTAAGGGCACAAATGCGTCTAATGGAAAAAGAGCTTAAAGAACAAATTGAAAAGAATAATGAATTAATGAAAGAAAATAAAAAATTGGTCGTTGAAAATATACGTTTAAAGCGACAAAGTAGTGATAAAATGTTAAAAGAAATTAATAAAAATATAAATAATTTAAAGTTAAAAAATGAAAATCTGGAAAATAATAGCAGCGGTGAGAAAAATGTAAATAGTAATAAAAGTGGTGTATTAAGACGATCCATAGAGAAAATGGAAATAGGCAGTAAACATGTAAAAAATCTGCCTTCCAACAAAGAGAAAACTAGCCACAAAGTTTTTACAAAGAGTAATTACTTTATAAATACTCCAACAACTAGTGATCTAGAAGATGGTGATGACATTTCTTTATCTAAGGATAGTGAGAGTGAATCAGATGAGAACACCTCAAATTCTGATAGTGGAAATTTAAAGCAGTCAGTTACGAGAACAAGCCAAAAACAATTTAAATTTAATAGCGATGGTAATAAGACAAGTGTATTTCACAAAAGTAAAAATAGAGAAAAATTATCTACAAGTGATAAATGGAATAATTTAAAACGGGAAATAATAAATGAGGATGGAAGTAAAGATATTTGGTATGAAAATGGTAACCTAAAGAAAATATCAGCTGATGGATTGATAATAAGAATGTTATATTTCAACAAAGACATTAAAGAAACAAATATAATTGATGGTATTGTTAAATATTATTACAATGAAACAAATACATGGCATACAACATATATAGATGGACTAGAAATATTGGAATTTCCAAAGTATGCAAATTTCCTATTTATATTATTTTAGAATTTTAATGTTTTGTTTTTTTTTTTTTCTCTAGTGGTCAGAAGGAACATCGATACAAAAATGGTATTGTTGAGGTTAATTTTCCAAATGGTACTATATTAAAAACAAATAAAAATGATGAGGAAATATTAGAGGAATGGAATTATCCAGATGGTACAAATTGTATAAAAAAACGGAATGGTGAAAAAATCTTAAAATTTACAAATGGTCAAATTGAAATCCATACAGATATGCATAAAAGACGTGAATATCCGGATGGAACAATCAAATTTGTGTACCCAGATGGTAGTCAAGAAACACGTTACTCCAATGGTAGAATACGTTTAAAAGATAAAAACGGTGTTTTGGTTATGGATTCTGAAAATGCAAATTGCAGTTAATGGCAGAATCTAGTAGAAGCAATGTTGAGTAGTTGTAATACAAATTGTTAAGAATAATCTCTTGCCATAATATTTTATGAATTACATAAATATTATATTGTTAAATGTATTCTAGAAGTGACTTTTATAAAAATTAACACATCACTTTGTTGCAGTAAAAAATTGCTTAGAATTATTAATTATATAGAATAGAATACGAAATTAAATTGTGATATACATATATATATATTTAATAAATAAAATTCTCGGTTTTATTTACTGTAATACTATTTATTTAAAAAAGAAAAAAACAAACTTAATTTCCTTTAAAGCGCATTGATTTTATCACCTTTGTACACATTTTCTAAATTTAATTGATAATTTAAAGGTTTCATTGTTGTTTCATCGGTACCGTAAAATTTATGCAAAGAATTTAAAATCGCTTGATTTATTGCAGTATCAATATCTTCACCAAAACCTAAAAACGAAAAAAAAAAACAATTTGTAATTTTAGAATTTCAATAATTATTAATTTTCATTACCTTTGCCAATTAATTTTTTATTACAATAAATTCCTATATTGTAAACAGCTAAAATAGTACTTTTACCTAAATCGCCAATTAAACGAGGCTCTGGTTTCTGAAAATTATTTTTTAAGCATAGTTCTTCTAACCGTGTTAATGGATCATCAATTATCCAAAAATCATTTATATCTTTTTGATTTAATTGTGTGCATACAAAGTCACGTATAAATGCATACGTTTGACTATTACCGGCAGACGCCTTTAGTGCACCGATTATTGCTTTTAATGTGTCAGAAAATGTCTTATCATCTATTATATCCTCGTTAGTTAAAATTATATCTTTAGTTCCCAAGTGCGACGATATATAAGATAATGTTTCGTCCGACATTAAATAATTATGTATCGCCATTATACCTTCATCAGGATACTTTGGCAATGATAATTTTAAAAATAATTTTATATATTCGGACATAATTTTTTCACCAATATTGATTAAATCTCTGTTGTCTGGTATTGGTATAAGAGATTCTTCAATGCCAACAGCTTTTTGTTTTAACTCTTCTTGGATAGCATACGAACGATGTGTAAAAGCTTGCTGTAATAATGATAAATCAAAATTTTCATTTAATCGTTTACTAAACGCATATAATTCTGCATCCATATTCCAATCTAGGAATGACGAACGTTTTACAATGGTATCATTTATTTTTGATTTACGTTTCCGTAACTCCTTTAGCGTTGGGGCAACCCATCGTTTGATTTCACGGCTTTGTCGACCTATTAAGAATAATATTTTTTTTAGGTTAGAAAAGAGAACTTGCTAAAATATTTAACAATTACCTATACTTTGTTGATGGCATATTTTATTAAGCAATAATTTATTTGATACTAATTGAAATGCAGAACGTAGCATCTTTGTTTTTTAATTAATAAGAAAATTAAAAAAAAATAACAACTATAAACACTTACTTTTTACAATTATTTTTTGAACACTGCATTGGAAAATAAAATAAATGTCATGTCAGACAACTAGCAAATGTTATGATAGGATAAAAATATAATATAAAACCTTTAAAGGTTATTTTTGACATTTATATGGATTTTTATTCAAATATATTTCAAACATATATTTCATGCAAATCTAGCAAAACATAACAAATGTTAAAAATTATGTTCATTGATTAAATTTATCGTGCTTATCGTAACACTGGATATGTAAGAACTCTTTCTGAAGTTTAATTTTTTGAAGTGAAAATTTTGTGTACCTTCGGTTCCGTGTTTCACCAAAAATTGTTGAATTCAACAACAAACCCGATTCTTTCCTGGGCAGACGATAGAAGAGGTACCATCGTAAATTAACAGTAGAATAACAACAATTGTTGATATGCTGCAATCGGTATCGTATCCTTGAAAAGTAGACAATCTAGAATTTTCTAGTGCAGTTAGGACAATGAAATAACAAAACGATTGTAAACTCGAACACAAAAAATAAATAAAACACATTCCATGGGGCCGCCAATCCATGGAGTTCCATGTCATTAAATATCTTTAAACTAATATCACAAATTGATACATGGCTTTAAACTTTTTTCAGAACATTCCAAAACTTACTATTTAATTATAAATCATATTTCACAAATTGACAGCTAGATTAGACCCTGATTTGGAATGTAAATCATTATAAATACTTAAAAAGAGTATTTATAACATTAATACAGAAATAGGATAATCATAAACAATCACAAAATTCTAGTTAAATAAATACTACAAAAATACTACAGCAAATACTAAAAAAGTTCTTTAATGCTTCAAAAATGTATTGTATAATAATAACAAGATTTATATATGTTTAAAATATTTATTGTCCAAAATTAATGAAAGTAGAAAATATAATTAAAAATAAAAAAATAGAAAAGGATAAATGTATGTCCAACAAAAGCTTAAATACGCACAAATCCACTTAAACGAAAAATAATAAAAAAAAAAATTTAAATGATAATAATAAACAGCAACAGTTTAACGATTTCCTTGCGTTAAATAAGATTTGAATGTTTGATCAGATTCATTTTCCGGATTTAGTTCATTAATAATCTGTGATAATTTATTATTTTCCAACATTGTTATATGATTGCCCTCAACGAACTTAAGAGTAACAGGACCTTCAGTGAATCTAGACAGTTCATAATCTTCTTCAATATCCACTACAGACACTTCTGTTGGTCGTATTAATGTTATTGATGACTTAATGGGTTCCACATTTTTAACATCATAATTTAGGGTCATTTTAGTACGATTAAAACATGCAGTTAACATTATTCGAACGTAATCTTCGGAGTATAGTTTTTTTTCCTTTGATATTTCAGCCAACTTATTAATGCGTTCATCGAAACTTATACAATGGCCAATGCGAGCATATAACTCCTCCATGCTTTCTTCAGGGAATTGATTTCTTAATATTGCTATAACTAAAATAGTTTGTATGGCATCATCTGAAAACGATGATTGAATTTGTCCGCTGGCTAATTTTTGTAAAAATACTGGAGCACCATCTATTAAGATAATTTTGCCAGACAATCCTTTTTTCTCCAGTATCCGTGCCAATTCTATTGTCAATAGTGCACCAAATGAGTAACCGACCAAATAAAAGAAGGCTGTACGTTTCAATGTTTTAATTATATCATCCATAATAGCATTAGCGACATCAGTTATTTCCGTTAATGAGTGAGTGCTTTTAGTTTGCAAAATAAATGCCGGGAAATTAAGTTGGTTAGCAATTTGATGCCATGCATTACCGGCAACACCTTCTATGCCTGGTATAAATATAGCACATGACTCATAAACTGAACGGTCATCCTTACTCTTCAAGCGCAGCATTGTTTCATTACTATTTAATTCATCACCCAAATTTCGTAACATAATTTGCATGCCAACGGGTTCATCGCTGCTAGCGAGTTTTAATTTAAGGTTATCCTGATTGTCCTTATCCTTAGCTGCAAGTTCTTGTAATTTCATAAATGTCAAAGATCTTAAATCTTGTGGAGTTAGAAATACTTCAAATTCGCGTTCTAAAGTTTGCTTAATTTCAACAGCCATTAATGAATCCATTCCTAACTCGGATAAAGTGGTTTCCATTGAAATCGATTTGATATCACGAATAGCCATAATGTTCATAACAGCTTCTATGATATTTCCACCGCCACGACCACCTACGCGTTTTTCAGCTACCACCATACTAGACACAATTGGGTCGCTTGATGTCAACAAAGCATCTAATTCAAATAAGCATGATGAAATTCGTTGTTGCAAAGTGCCACCAATTTCTAAATCAATCTTATCTTCAGCCATATCAGCAACAAGCCCTACTTCACCGACAGCACCCCATTGTATCGCTTTTGCTGGTAGACCATCCAAATGACGATGCTCTATGACACGTTCCATCACTGAATTTGCCATACCATAATTACTTTGTCCTGCATTACCGCGACCGCATGACACACTGGAAAACACCACAAAATATTTTATATTCGGGCACAATTTACGAGACAATTCATCTAAATGTTTTGTTGCAACTGCTTTTGGCGCTAAGCTCTCATCAAACATTTCTTTTGTTTGATTGTCTAGAATAGCATCATGCAGTGTGACTGCTAAATTAAAGATACCAGCAACTGGGCCCAATTTAATTGCGGTTTTAATCAATTCTTCACATCCTTGTTTAGTTCTAATATCAGCTGTACTAACTATTATATTAGCGCCATAACTTTGCCACATTCTAGTTAAAATATATAATTGTAATCAAAATTTCTTAATGGAAAAGTGTATATCATTAATTATTTACCTAATTCGATATTCCTGATAAGCCTTCGTAATTCCATGTCTTGAGCTAAGTACAATGTTTTTGGCACCACGTAAAATTAACCAATCGCTTAATTCTAGACCAAAACCACCTAAACCGCCAGGTATAATAAAGGACATGTTCTCGTCGATTATAGCACGTGGAACAACAGTAACGGGATAAGTAAAATCATCAGTTTCATTTTCACGCATTTGTAACATTACTTTGCCAATATGTTTACCACTAGCCAAATAACGGAATGCTTGTTCAACTTCATGTGCTTTAAAAACAGTAGATGGCAATGGTTGGATAATTCCACGTTTAATATCTGTTTCAATTAATTTATGTATTATCTAGAAATTAAATTAAAATGATGTATATTATTGTAATTTATGCAATATTAATATTGATTTTACTTGAAGTCGATTATCTGTTATATTAAATAATTGATCAGCTAATACAGCGCGAAATGATAATTCTTTTAAGAAGAATCCCAAACCAATTTTAGTGTCATTCGATAAATCATATTTGCCAATTTCCAAAAATTGACCACCTAAGCCTAAGCATCTAATTGAGGCAATCAATTTGTCATCGGATAATGAATTTAGTACATAATCAACACCTTTACCCTTTGTTTTGAGAAGAACCATTTTTTCAAATGAAGTATCTCTTGAGTTTCCAATTTGATCCTCTATTATTAAAATATAAAATAAGAAATATTTTATTTTATGAGAAAATAACGCTTATATTTTACCTTTTAATAGTGGAAAAGTTTCAAGTAAAAATTTCTTTTTAGTCTCGGTACTAACTGTTGTAAATACATCTAAGCCATAGGCAAATGCAATTCTTATAGCGGCAATACCAATTCCACCGCTGCCTGCATGAATTAAAATTGATTTTCCCTTAGTAATATTACCAATTAAGAAATATGCCATATAAACAGTAATGTAAACGACTGGCACCGTTGCTGCTTGTTCCAATGTCCAATTTTTAGGGCATTTCCATACTAAATCTTTATCATGTTCATTATATGAAGCCATGCATCCATAACTTGACATACCCATTACTCGTTCATTGTCATTAGTGATACCCGAAAATTCAAAGCCCAATACTAAATCTTGTTGCAAACGTCCTAACTCCAAAGTTTCTATTGGTAGTTTGCCAGTTGCTATCATTACATCACGGAAATTCAATGATGAGTACATTATGCGCGACAATGCTTTATCTTTTCCTATTTTATTTTTATTTATTGATCCTTGGAACCATTTTATTGTCGATAAATCACCACGTTGCATAATATTGCAATAGCAATGTTCTTTATACGGTCCTTCAACCAAATTCGATTTTAATAATAAATGTCTATAACTGCCCCATTTACCCTGAAAGAGAACAATTTATTTAGTTTTAATTTTTATACATTGATTTAATATAAAATATAGAAAATAAATTTACATTTCGATACACATTAATCGCCATATTTAATTTTATTTGATCTTTATAAAATGGATTCTCAATATCGAAGGCTGGTGCAGTTTTGTCATCAATAAACATTAATGAAATTAGCCGACCTTCTGGTTCTTTACGTAAACAATTTACTAAACCCATGATGCCATTTAATGGTTCGTTTTCAGTATAACATAAAACTTGACCATCTTTTTTAATTGCATTTCTTACCGTTTCCATCCAATCGTAATTAGTATCATTTTCTGAGATTTTAACAATGGTTCGTTCATTGGAATAATTAACAGTTTTGCAACGTGATAACATTATTAATGTTTCTTCTTCTGTTGGTAAACAAAGAATTAATTTAAAACCTTTAGGCACTTTTATAGAACTGACATCTAAATTTGCCTCCTCTCTTGATACGAGGAATGCATTTTCAGCCAAACTATTTGTTGCCTTTTCAACAAAGTCTAATCGTGTTAAACATTTTGATGCTATGAGGAGCATACAGTTTTGTTGTGTTTGCAATTTACCATCTTCCACATGTATATTAGTTAATTCAATTTCTTGTGGTGTCAATAACATAAGATCAGCAGTAATTAAGGGTAAGTCACCTAAAGCCTCTTGGAAATGCTGAATTATCGGTGGATTACACTCCACATCTACTTCAACTGCTTTAACTTTAGCTATTGGATAATTTTCTAAAGTTAATTGAGTTATAACACGGGCAGCATCATTTGTACATAGTTTAGTTGTTGGCATGTTTGGTATAAATTGGTATGATTCTAACACAGGAATACCAGGTGGCTTACGTCTGCTAACCGCACTGGCAAACAGTCCTCTCACTTCTATACCACCAGCTTGTAAAATATTCAATTCTTTACTAATTTTTACTTCATAAATTGGCTTTTCCAAATTTTGGGTGACTCCAATAGCTTGATGTAACTTCGGATTAATAATCATTTTTTGGATACGTGTTGGTAGCATCAAAGACCGAGAATCCATACCGATTATTTGTATTTGTAGTAAGCAATCAAGGAATGCCACCCAATTAATATCAAACATTACTTTGCCATAAAGACCATCACCGCGTGCACCTTCTACTTGACGGAAGATGCCGTTGTATTGGTATCCACGTAATCTTAGTTCTTTGTAAAAGTCTTTAGTTGGCATCCATGGCATATCACTTGGTGGCGGTTCTGGTATTGGCACAATTTCATGATGCTCCAAATCTCTAATTATTCCCGTTACAACAGCAGTTGTTCCTTCTATAATCTATTTATATTTTTGTAATTATTACAATGTAATATTATAATAATAATGTAATGTAAAGTACATACCTCAAATCTGCCCGTACCGATTTGTATAACAACAGTTAATTCAACTTCAGTATCTTTGTTGATTTGCGTTGCTCGTAAAAATTTAATATCCTCAAACTCACAAATAATATCGAAATACCATAATCCTTTGATCAAAGCATATGTTTCCCATACCATAAATAAATATGCTGTCGCTGGGAATAAAACTCTTCCATCAATTGCATGACCGGTGATATACTCATATTCTTGGTCACTGAATGATATTTTTATTTTCCTTTCACAACTTTGACCACCACGTTTCTCAAACCGTGTTACAAACCAATCCTCACTATGGTCCCATTTTACATGTGGCGAAATCATTTTTGTACCACGGCTAACTGGATATTCCACTTCTGGATACAATTTCGATATTGGAAACTCAATACCACTCATGTAAGCCTTGCCCAATCCTGCCAAGAAGAATTGTAAATTATTTTTGTTGCCCCGCTGGGTTAAGCCAATGTTAACAGCATTGGGCAATGATTTTTTAATAATTGCTTGTAACAGTGCATGCGGAGCTATTTCAATAACAATAGCATTCTTTGGTAATAATGCTGAACTTTCTTCAAATAGCACAGGATTCAATAAATTATTTGTGTGATATTCAGCTGAACAATAAAGACTCTGAGGTTGGTCCCAACGGCTTTGGGGAACAGAAGTGCTTATCCATTTTGGTGATCGTTTCTTAGGCACATCAATAATGTCATCGATCAACTGTAATAGTCGTGGTCCCATACTGGCAATGTAACGCGAATGATAAGCAATATTAGAACATGGTACTTCTTTAGCGAAAATGCCCTTGGATTTTAATTGCTCAACAAATTTGGTAATTTCTTCATATGGTCCAGATATAGTACTTGACTCGTTACTATTGTGGCAAGCTACTTCTATTGTAGACGGTAACATATTACGAATTTGTTGGTAGCCTAATCCCACAGCAGCCATTGCACCATGAATTTGTTTTGTTTCCAAGCTCACTAAACCACGAGACCATGAAGCTAAAATCATTTGCTCAGCTGTAAAGCAACCATCAGCATAGCCACAACCCAATTCACCAACACTATGTCCAATAATATAATCTGGCTCCATTTCTAAATATCTCAATATATCAACAATAGCAATTTGACATGCAGCAATACCCACGAAACTGTGCAAGATATTATCGTATACAGTCTTGTCGGGGCATGTTAAAATATTTATTAGATCAATTCCTTTCTTTAGTAAAACATTGTGAGACTTTTGTATTGATTCATTAAACATAGGTAAGTTCATTAATGAAGTTCCCATTTCTGTCCATTGTGATCCCATACCACTGAAAAGCCAAACAACTGGTCGTTTTACCCCAGGATAATGTTGAATTTCCCGATGAGATTGTATTGGTGGCATATCTGGTTGAGGTACAAACACGCCATAACCACGGAAGACATTACCTGGAATGACATCAGACTGTACATGGTGTAACAATGAAATATATTCAGAATCCATTGGATTTGTGCGCACTGTATCTAATATTTCTTCGATAGCCTCTTCTGTACGCCCAGACCAATTAACCAATCTAGGTAAAGTATCAGTTGGTTGCCCACCATTAATCTTTTCTTTCATATTTGATTTAAACAATGTATGTGCGTTTGCACCTCCAAATCCAAACCCGTTTATAGCAATTAACGGACCGTCAAGCTTAGTGACTTCTGTTATAACCTTAAGACGACCTTCTTCTAAACTTTTGATACCATCACGCAATGACAGCATATTTATATTTGGTGGAATCATACCCCTTTCTGATGATAGAATAACTTTAGCAATAGAGCATAATCCAGCTGATGATTCTGAGTGACCAATATTTGATTTTACAGAGCCAACATATAAGGGCTTATCACGACCCACACAAAACACTGAATCAATTGCACCACATTCTTCCGGATCACCAACAACGGTACCAGTACTATGTGCCTCTAAGTAGTTTATGCTTGATGGTGGAATATCAATATCAGCATAAAACTCTTGTAATAATTTACTTTGCATGTGGCCAGATGGATATGTTATTCCTTCATCCTTGAATCCATCACAATTTGTTTTTGAATATAATATTGAACCGTAGTTGCGGCGTGCATCTTTACGTTTTTGCAATAAGATTACACTGATAGCTTCCGCACGTGTATAACCAGTTGCTCCGTTACTAAATGGGCGACACATCCCATCTGGGGCCAAAACACCTAATCTAGCAAACTGTAAAGTAACATACGGATGCAATAAAAGATTAGAAGCACCAACTAATGCTGCTTCACACTCTCCACTACGAAT
Organism: Ptychoptera contaminata; assembly: GCA_963942525.1. Taxonomy (NCBI): domain Eukaryota; kingdom Metazoa; phylum Arthropoda; class Insecta; order Diptera; family Ptychopteridae; genus Ptychoptera; species Ptychoptera contaminata. The sequence goes on along the minus strand of OZ012639.1, from coordinate 16,356,419 downwards.
AGCTGAAAATGCAACATCTAATGCATACAAAGAACTACTGCATGCAGTATCCAAAAGAAAAGAAGGACCAACTAAGCCAAGTGTGTAGGAAACTCGATTGGCCAGCATAGCACGAGAACAACTATGAAAATAATGTTTAAAATCGCGAATTAAAATTTTCTAAAAATGTTCAATGAATGTTATTAGTATTACCCGGTGATACCGAAGCCTCCAGATGATATTTTTTCATAAAACCAGGTTTTTTCCGATTCTGAAAAGCATGCACCTACAAAAACACCAGTCCTTGTACCACGTAATGATTTTGGGTTGATGCCGGCATCAACAACTGCTTCAAAAGCATGTTCAATTAACAAACGGCATTGGGGATCCATGGTATGCGCTTGTTTAAAATGCACTCCAAAGAAGGTTGCATCAAATTTTTCTAAATTATGTACCTTACCCATGCGCCGTGGAATCTCTAAATTAACATGACGCCAACGAGTCTCCTTATCATCAACCATATCAATCTAAAAAAAAAAAATTAACTAATTTAAGTATTCAAAAAAAAAAAAATTATAATTAAAAAATAAATTTTAATTTTAAATCAACATATAGAGCTGGTGAATTATTTAAAAAAAAAAAAATAAAATTTAATGTTAAATTCAAAAAGGTTAAGGTTAATTAAGGTAAACCTTTTGCGTTTTTTTTTTGAAGAAAGTCATAAATTAGATTTTTATTTGAATTACCATAAAATTATTTATTTCGTTGATTTGAATATAATTTTACATTTAATCATTTTTTTTTCTTGTTAAATACATGTCTGTTCAGTTATTACGTAATATTTTACATTTTTTAATAAACTTATGTTTTATGTCATTTATCTAATTCATCGCCATTGAACCACAGTATCGGCTGATATTCTTGCCAAAACGTCTACGTGGTATGTCCAAAAAAGGTTTTCTGTTACTAAAGCATTACAAATGCCTATTTCATCAATAAAAATTCATTACAAATGTTAATTTTTAAATTTAACTTATTACAAAAATAAGAATAGACATTAGTATTACCCATAATGTAATATTTAATAATTTTTCTAGATATATAATACGGTTATTTACTTGTAGTTCATATTAATAATGTATATATAATTATTTAAAGGAATGAACAATTTCCAATGATTGCTTTAACCACGCAAACTGCGAAATTGATTATTTTATAATTTCTATCATATTGCTTAGATAGTTTATAATAACGAATCAACGCTCTAAAATTTCAGCATTTACTACTTTTATTCTAATATAGAAATTACAGTTAGTAACAAGACACTCATATATCATTGCAAAATTGATTATCTTCAAGGTGGTATTAACAACAAAATAGACTGTTTGAGACTGTAGACATTTACTCTAACTATGTAGTATGTTGTAAATAATATTTAAAATTTCGTTTTAAGGAACGTGTTAATAGAGATTTAATTTTTGAAATAAACTAATCTATTAAAAACTACAAAGAAAATTAAATTACAATAAAAAATAATTACCATATTAAAAAGATTGTGCTCGTATTCATTCATATTCTGGGAATTCGGAAAACGTCCAGATATACCAGAAATAACAATTTCGTCACCTGGTGTTGCCGGAAATGCACGTGTTCGTACATTATTAGCTATTGGTGCCATTATTCAATAATAACTTGTTTTCTTTTTTACGAAGCAAATTAAAAGCTTTATCCTGTTGCTTAAATTTATCGAAAGTTTACCACTATTAAAATCACCAAAAAAAAAAACTAGATAATACACTTTTTTATAGTAAATAAAAAAAAAACCTTATTAACAAAAACACACACACACCAAAAAAAAAAAAAAACCACCAATAATTAATTAATTAAAAACTGCTTAGATTGATTGGTTTGCACGAATTGCTAGTTGCTGGACAAACAAATCACAAAATCAATTTAATTAAATTTTTATAAAGTCAGCTCCTTTTATACCTTTTTAAAAAATAATAATTAATTTTTAAAATAATGATTTAAAATGTTTAAAACGTATAAATAATTAATTTTATTCTTACACGTTAGTATTTAAATTAAGTTAATTTATTTTATTTTTAAAAATTCATTTAAATTCAATTCAAATTTAAATGGAGAAATTCAAAATCTTTTTTTATTTTATTTTTTTAAAGGATGTTTATGCAAACGTTATCGTAAATTAATGCTAATTATTATTAATTTTCCATTAAATTGTAATGTGTAGAAGTTTAACTATTTAATGGCTTCACTTGGCATTGCTATGTTTTACATTTATCTTAATTTTGTTTGATTTTTATACTTTAATATCATATAGTAGGGGTACATAGAGTGGAGAAATAGAAAATCTAATCTCGTTAAGTGATTAACCAGAATTTCATTGTATTAAATTATAATAAGAAAATTTTATTATTTCCCTGTAATTTTATTAGGTAATTTTTGTTTTGAGCCACTCACATCAAGAAACAGGTAATTGTTTGTCATTATACTTGCAGATATTTACTACATAGAGATTTTTGATTTTCGTAATTTCTTCAGTAAAAACCAAAAGATTTGAGTTATGAGTTGAAGTAACTAAGAGGTTGACAAGTTATTGCATAAAAACAAATATCCTATTTTTTGTTTGTCTAATATAACTAATCTTTGATACTATAGTAAGTTTTCAACTGCAAAACAAAACACAAGCCGAAAACATGTATCATTATATAACTGATATATAGGTAGCAAATACGAACTATAAAATTTGCAACTTGATTACCGATGTAAAACCCTATAAAGGTTTTTTTTATTTAAACGAAAAGAAAAAGTTTATGTAAATATACAAGAGTTGTTACGGACATTTAAATTGCATAATTTTTTATTAAGAATTAGTTTCAATAAAAAAGACAAAATTGATAGCGGAATAAAGAGCTTTAAGATTAATGGATTAAATCTTTATTATAGATTAGGGAAACAACAACACGCGATACTACTTAAATATAAAATTATAGCAAAAATAAAATAAAACAAATAATTAAGTTTTTTCAAATAATTTTTTTTTTAATTATTATGAACATGGAAAGGTTGGTTTTAATTTTGATTTTTTTTTTTTAACTAACTGTTTTTATTTATAACAATAAAATTTATGCTTTATTTACGAAATCCTCCCCGCTTTTAATATTTTGCTTTAAATCTTCAAGACCTTTTGCAAGTATTTCTTTCTCATAATCATTTAATGGTGGTATTCCCAAATTTTTCTCTAAGCCATTTTTGCCAAGTAACAAAGGTGTTGCAAAATATTTGGTATCACAGACATCAGATTGAACATAAGCGCATTGAATAACATTTTTTTCACCTTTAAGGCCACGCAACAATGCAAACGCAAATGAAGCTCCAGCATATGCCATAGATAATGTTGCCGATCCTGTTCCTGCTTTGGCTTTAACAACTTCTGTTCCAGCTTCTTGTATGCGTTCTGTTAGTGCTTTTATTTTCTCTGCAGTAAATTTAACAGCGGGTTTGCATTGTGATATAACTGGTATAATTGTTGAGCCGGAATGACCACAAATTACTGGTATATCAACGGATTGGGGGTCAACGCCAGCTGCTTCACCAATAAATTTCCTTGCACGTACCACATCCAACGTTGATACACCAAAAAGACGTTTTGGATCATAACATCCAGCCTAAAATATAATTTGATTATTTTTAAAGTATTCATTTTTGTGTATATATATATAACAGAGATTACCGATTTCAGAACTTCAGCTGCTATTGGCACAGTCGAATTAACTGGATTGGAAATAATACCAATGAATGCTTTTGGGCAATTTTTCGCAATGGCGCATGCTAAATCACGTACAATAGAAGCATTTGTACTAAAAAGATCGTCACGAGTCATTCCAGGCTTACGTGGAACACCCGCTGGTATCATTACAACATCGCAACCTTAAAATGGATAACAAACATAAAATATTTTACATTAAAAATAAATAGCTAATTAGCTTTAAATGTCTATTGAATTAATTTTGTTTTCATAGAAGAATTTAAATAATTCAAGATCACAAATTGACCCGTAATTAAATATATATTTTATTTATACTTTAATTCCAGTTTTTTCTGAAATATATTAACTATGCAAATATAAGCAAATTGAAATTTTAAAAAAGTATATAAACCTTTAAGTGCTTCGTCGAGTTGTTCTGGTCCTAAATATCCTTTTACAGTACTGGCTGTGTCAATATGGGATAAATCAGCAGCTACACCAGGTGTGTTTACAATATCATATAAACGTAATTCAGTAATGAGAGGACTTTGTTTTAAGAGTAATCCCATAGGCTGTCCAATACCGCCTGATGCACCCAATAATGCTACTTTGTAGTTATTCTAAAATATTAAATTTGGTTATGTTATATAATTCTCTTATCGAAATTTAAAAAAAGTATATTTTTATACACATGATAAAATATAATGAACTCACTTAGATATAAATGAATTAGAAATTTTATATACAAGATTATAAAAGTTAAAAATAAATTTGCAAGAAAATAAAGTTTTATTACGTAAACCAAAATTTTTATAATAATAATCGAAAAAAAAAAAAAAAAATTCAATAGTTACCTGACTTGATGTAGAAAAGGTTTTTACACCCTTTAAAAGGGCTAAATTTGATGCACGAGAAAACATTATTTTCTTAAACTATTACTTAATGTTTAAGAAAAAAATTTTTTTTTCAAAAAATATGAAAACAAAATTTATTTAATCGATAATGTCCTATTGCTGACGAAGATGACTTTCAACTGACTCTGAAATATATGTATATATTTACACCTGACCTTCACAATTTCTTATGGGAAATTTATTTTATTTTGTATATGGCAATAATTGTAAATAAAATTAATAAAACAAACTTATGCAAATTTAATTATAATTATTTTATTTGAATATTATAAATAACATTAAAGACTTAAACTATTGAAAAAGAAATTACCATCCTGGTGTTGTATTAGCCAATCTTCTCATTCTTCTGGTATTTCTATCTTGATCACGAATTTTCTTTTCCATTTCTGCATCAGTTAAGGTTTCCAAGAAAGGAGCCCATGCATCCGCTTCACTTGGTGCTCTAAACGGCACTTCGACTGTTGCTAATGGTGCTTCACTAAATGCATATGTTCTTTGATGCCATGATAACTGACCTCTTATAGAATATGCTATCGCGGTTACAAATTCACCACCTAATCCTAATTCAGCACATAATTTTATTGCAAAGTCTTCTGGATTATTATCTTTCTCCGACATATCCCATTCAACTTGATCAACTAATGATGTATTACCAACGTGAATGTTTAATTTTATAATAACTCTTTGATCGCAACTTTCTTCTAATATAATTGGTTCACTTGGATATGCTTCAATTTGTTGACGTATTGCAGTTGCTATTGCTGGTACAAATGCTATTGGATTTAAATCGAGATCATCACATAATACTTCTGCAAATTGTTCTGGCGATATCATTGACTCTGTTTACAAAAATAAGAAATTATATTTAATTTTCGATTTTAAAAGTTATTCAACTAGACCATTTTTGTTCCATGTAAAAGTATCCCTTAATTTCTGTCCTTCTATTTCCATATCTAAACGAATTGGCACCAACATCTCTGGTTGAGCAGCATTTTCCAAATTAGATGTTGGGTCTGTATCATCAAAACACATTGGAAATGTACGAACTTTTTTATTATGAACACGGTTTCGATTGATTGGAGTTGCTTGAGGAACTGCATCTAAGTGACTTGAGTTTGGCATTGTTGGTACCCATGGAGTGGGTTTCTTAGATTTATTCTCACGCATCAAAGGTGGTTCCGATGTATGCACTGACACTGCTTTATATCTTCAAGTAAAACAAATATTATAAGAAATTTATTGAAATTTATAATTGAATAAAAAATACTTTTCATCATTTCCTTCAATAATATCTTCAACTTCCGAAGCTTTTAATAAAGAAACTGAGCTGGCCAATATATGACTACTTAAACCAGATTCCAATAATCTTTTTCGTTCCTCATTAGATAATGTACGTCTTGTCATTCCAGGATATTTCTTATAAAGCGAGCCCCTAAAGAGTCTCAAATAATTTCCTACCTATAAATCAAAAATTGTATTAATAAGGTTATGTATAAGTATTGAATAATTATTTTTTGCCTCAGATCCAACACAATAATATTCGCCATTTTCTTCTAGTTGAAAACTTATAGGTTTATCTCCGTATGTTCTAACTGCCATTATATATATATTTATAAATTAATTAATTTTCTAAATGACAGTCTCGTAAAATTAGCGTCTATTTTTATTATCACCGCTTGTCAATATACAATATTTATTGGATGTTGTGTTTTTGTGTCATTTAAAATTGAATCTAACTTCGTATATAATATTTTAACATCGAATTTTATTCGAAAACCTTACCCGATGATAATTACTTGGGATTAAAATAACAAAGCGATTACAGTAGTTATTTGCTTGAACATCAGGTTTTAGTACAAACTCTGTATTGTGATATGTAGATAAATATTTGAAAAAATCTATATTATTAAATAGTATTAATATATAACTTAAAAAGCATTATCATTTAATATTAAATTTTAATTAAATTTAAAATAAAAATATGTAAACAATTGTATTTTTAGTCAGAAATTGATAATGAGAAAAATGCCGATCCAAGTCATGAATTTAACGTTTTATCACATTTTTTTTTTTGGTCCAAAACAAAATCGTCAAAAGCAGAACAGTTCCCCATAAACATGATAATACGCTGCGACATATTAAAATCAAGTGACGACACAGAAAAAGATAAATGTATGACATTTGGTAAAATTGTTGGATTTCAATTGGAAAATTTTCGACTTCGTAATAATAATATTGATAAAAGCACAACCTTCATTCTTTTTTTTATTATTTACCTTTATATTACTGGTGATTTATATACTGGGGATAAAAAAACAATAAGTAATAATAAAATAAGTTTGTTTTTATAAAATGCTTTATTCTATTTTTATTTTGGATATTATCAGCTACGTAAAAAAATTGTTAAAGGATCCCATTAAAGTATGTCATAGGCTTCAAATTCCGTATATATTTCGTGTATTTCAAAAATAATTCAAAGTAAATTTTATGATAAACAAGTTATTGTTAATTACAATTGTTATACAATGTACAAGTTCTGCATTAATTGTTTGACAGAAAATCAGTTATATTATCCTAGCATAACATTTTGGATCAAGGAAAATAGTTTGTATACAAATGGATTAATTAAAACGTTAAATATTATATATAATTATAATTCAAATTGTTTTATTTGTAAAATTAATCTATTTCTTTCGTTTACTTCTTAAAACCATTGTTGACGTTGACTTTCTTTTTATTGTTTTTCTTGTGTGTGTTTTTATTGAATTTCGCTCGGTGGAATTACTAATAACATCAATAGAGTTAGATTTAGCAAAAAGTTTTGAACTGGCACCGTCATATGTTTTGTGTGATCCAGAATTGCTTTTGGCACATCTTGAATCCATTTTTTCGTTATTATATTTAGTATTAAGTTCTGGTGTACTAACTTCTTTCTCAGTAAATGAATCGGTAATTTCAAACATGTTCATTTTTGAATAAGTGATTTCTTCATGCATTATATCATTTGTAGACACAGGTGCTCCAATTTCATATCGCCCATTTACATATGTTACATTAAATTTGATAGGTTCAACATTCACAGTTTTACAAACATTTTCTATTTTCATTGGCAAAACTGTTTCTATTTTACTTAAAATTATAGTCCAATAAAAAATTGATTGAAAACGTTTTTTAAATAACTTTAAACGAAAATCTGCACTACTATCAGCATTAGTATTATTGTCAATCTCTGATATGTTTTCTCTATCAGCATTTGTTTCTAAAGCTTTAATTACATTAGGATACATTATTGCTAATGATCTTAAAGATACTATTGTATTCCAATTAGGCAATATATGTAAAAAAATATTTTTTAAATTATGTAAATCCTTATGAAAATCTGTATAAAATTTAGGATTATAACATAAATTTAAAATATTTTTCATATCTAGATTATAATTAGAATCAATATTATTATTATCGTAAAAATATTTTCCATCTAATAAGTTATTTAAAATATATATTGTACGTGTATTCATTGTATTAAAAAGTTTTCCATGCCTAAAATCATAATTGTATTTAAAAAAGTCAATATATTTTTTATAAAAAACTGACAAATTCATATTAAAGCGTTTTACATTCGTTTCTTCATTGCATTCTTTCAGATTCACTATTTTCTGATACCAGTTGTTTTTACTTATTTCAGATGTTATAGGCTTATTTTTAATAGGAACATCTTGTAATTGTTTATCTGGATTTTTAATTAAATAATTTTTTATGCATTTAAAACGATTCCGGCAACGAGAAGGATTAAAATTTTTTAAAATTGATGATATTTTATTAAAATTATTTTCACCATATTTATTAATTAAATTCATTAATTCTTTGTCTTTACTATATGTCCAACTTTCATATTTACCAACATATTGTAATACGTTTTGGTAACGTTTTTTTATTTGTATTATAGTGCGTTCAGGAATAAAATCTAATGGCCACTTTCTAAAATCTAAGCCATATTCTACAACACCAGCAATTATTGTACAATCTTCTTCTTCTGTAAATTTTCCTTTTTTTATAACAGGATTAACACTATAAATATAACGATAATATACTTGAACCTTATTACGGTTAGGTATACATAGTGCAACTTTATTCCATGGTACGAAACTACCTATACGGTAACGTTCAACCGTTTCTAATAATAATTTATCTTCTTCAGTTGTCCACTTTTTATTCAATATTTGTGTTTTTTTTGATAAACATGTTACATAATGAACAAAACATTGAAAATCTGATCTTCCTTGCAATTGTTTCGCTATACTTTCCCAATCTTGACCATTATATTGAGCAACTGCTTTTAATAATAATTTTTCTTCGCCGTCTGTCCATGCACCACGTTTAACATCTGGTTTTAAATAGCCATTCCACACTGCCATACATGCATAAGCAGAATGACGAGACTGTAACTCCTTAACTGATATCATTTGCCAATCTATACTACTTGAATTTGATTTCTTATGCAAATTATATAAGTCTTTTAAAGTTTTATTCTTAGCATTAGTTTTATGATTTAATATTTCTAATAATTGCTTTTTTACAGATTGCAATAATAAAACTTTGTCGATAGAAGTCCAATAGCAACTTAAATTTTCATAAGCATCTAATGGAAAATATTCCTTTTGACGATTTCTTCTAAACAAATATTCAGGGTTAATTGGTGATGTGAATAAATTACGATTCTTAAAAAAGGGCACTCCACATTGATGATAAGAGATTATACGTTCATGTTCTTTTTTATTATGTTTTTCTAATAATAAAAGTTCGTTTCTTTTATATTTATCATTGCATTTTTTAATTAATGACTCCAACATTTGTTTAAACAATTCTAACATTTCTTGATATTCTGTATTTAACTTTAATGCATTGGCCACTGTAATTTCGTCATGAGAGAATATAATTTGTTTTGCTTCCGATACATAATCATGAATTGGATTCGCTGCTTCCTCGTCCTAAAAATATTAAAATGGTTAAATGACATATATATATATATATAGATAATTGAATATATAAAATGCTTTTAATTTACAGAAAAATCATCTTTGTCATCACTTTGATCACTGTAAGAGTCATAATCATTATCAGATTCGTCATTAAACGATAAAGGGTCTTCATCTTTTTCTTCCATATACATATTCGAAGGGATAAGTTGTTAAAATTCACTTTGATTAAAAATACGTAATGTTGACGTTTTTCTTTAGTAGGTTTTCGCGCTCAAATTTAAAGTCACCAATTAAGATTTAAATCTTTACAATATAAGGAATAATTTATAATATGACTGTTATTATAATGATTTATAATTATCAATTGATTATTTTATCAAAGATAACACTAAAATTTGGTCGAACAATAAATTAAAATAATTATTTCTTATTAAATTTTTATTTCGCAAAAGCATTGAAAATTCTTGTTCAATATAGTTTTTTGTTGTCTTTTTGCTGTCAAACGATTTTTCATTTTTTATAAATAATTTGTTTGTTTAATTATATAAAATTTAAAAAATAAAAAAATATTTTTTAGTTGATTTATTCGTAAGAATTTTTTTTTTAAATATGTATTGTATTTAATTTTCAATATGGCGCTATGAGGTAAATGTCAATTTAAAAAAAAATAAATGACAATATAAATACATACAATGGGCTTATTAACTAGTGGAATTTTAAATTATGGAAAATTAAATTATTTTAATATAGCAGTTAGATGTTTATCAACACAAAATTTTAATTTATCACGGTATTTACTAAACATTTAAAATATACAAATACAGAAAACAATATTAACTTATATAATTGATTTTTTAAATTTCTATACCAATAGTTTAGCAGAAGTTGGTAAACTTGAATCCCCCAAAACACAAGGAAAGTACGAAACAGGACAATTATTTTTACATCGTGTGTTCGGTTATCGTGGTGTCATACTATTTCCATGGTTAGCAAGAGTATATGACCGTGATTTACCAAGTCAAAATAAAGCGTCAATCATAGAACAAGAAAAACCGAATGATGATGATACGCCGAGTAATGTTGGTAAAGAAGTAAAAGGCCGAACACATACATTTTATCAAGTATTGATTGATTCCAGAGATTGTCCTTATATTGTTAGTATATTGACAAATATTTTGAATTGATAACATATTGACTTTTTTTATTATTTTGAAGAGAGCACAAACAGAAGCAGTTACATTTTTAGGTAATCAAGAATCAAACCGTAGTCTCTATGCTATACCTGGTTTAGATTACGTGGCCCATGAAGATATTTTACCATATTCATCAGTTGAACGTTCTCCATTACATCATGAATTATTTGATAAGTTTTTATTGTATCACCCAGATAAAGAACCGCCGTTTGACGCGCAGGATACGTTACGAGCGTGGCAAAAAAAGAATCATCCTTGGTTAGAATTATCGGATGTTCATAAGGAAACAACTGATAGTGTAAGAGTTACAGTAATACCATTCTATATGGGATGTAGAGAAACACCTGCAGCATCTGTTTATTGGGTAGTTAATTTTTTTACTAATTTATAATCTCAAATGCATAACATTCACATTTTTTTAGTGGCGTTACTGTATACGTTTAGAAAATTTAGGCGAATTAAGTGTACAATTACGCGAAAGACATTGGAGGATCTTTTCTTTATCAGGAACATTGGAGACAGTTCGTGGCCGTGGTGTAGTTGGCCAAGAGCCAGTTTTAAGCCCAAGATCGCCAGCTTTTCAATATAGTAGCCATGTTAGTTTACAAGCTCCCAGCGGTCATATGTGGTAAAATTAAAAATGAATTATTGTGTGATTAAACTGCGTGATTCTAATTTGCAAATATATTTAGGGGAACTTTTCGATTAGAACGTGAGGATGGTCACACTTTTGATTGTAGAATTCCACCATTTTCTTTAGAAAGCAAACCAGAAGACAGTACTACAACTCCTAATAATGAAACTGTTTAAAAATTATTTTTTTGTATATATGAATTTTATTTTATAAGTAACAAGAACAGAATATGGAGTAAAATGTAATTCTATAAATTAAAATAATTTGTTGGATCTTCATTAAATTTATTTTCATCATCTTCTGGAGGATCAAAATCTTTTACTTTTACATCACTATCTTCACCATATTGTAATATATTATCTATTATTGATAATAAATCCAATATGCTTTCCTCTTTGTTTATATTAAGCGGTGAAAATCTAACTAAACTGAAATCTTCGATAAGCATACCAATTGCTTCAGATAATCGCCGATAACGTCTACCCCAAGACGAATCATTTACAACATCGCCTAACAAAGCCTGCGCATCAGGCTCTAGGTACCTGTCAACAAAATCTAATTAGAATCTACTTTTTAAAGAAAAAATTTATACTTACTGTTCCAGTTTATTTTTTGTAGTCTTACTAAGTAAATCCATTTTGCTTAATATATTTATGTGTGGTAATTCTAAATTCGCCATAACACTTAATGCAGCCATTGTGCCGGATAAAAACTTTGCCCCGTCCACCATAAATTGAGAATCAATTAAAAATACACTACATACACGAAAATCCCATTCGGCTAATAGATCAGCTAATTGACGACCAGCGTTTAAATGAGTATATAATTCAATTTGACCGGGCATATCGAATAAAATATAATCTTCATCAGGCTCTGTGTCCAGTAATGTGTCATCGTCTGTATTTCCAGATAGTTGATTTTTTAACCACTGAGAATTCTCTATTAAATATTCAATGCAAAATACTAATCCCCCATTTGGCCCATAATGTAATTCTTCATCTTCCATTGCATCATCTAAATGTATAAGATCTCGTATATCGACTAAAGGTTGATAATCAAAATTTTCTGCTGCTGGATCTAAATTAACAATTTCAATAATACGATTTTCATCAGCAGCATGTCTTTGTAATTGGGCGCAATATGTTGACTATATAACAAATACATTAGGATATTTCAAACATGTGTAAAAATATAACAAATAACATACTTTGCCACTGCCCGCAGGCCCCATTACTAATTGGGCGTATCTCATTTTATGTAATTTTTAATTATATATTTATTAATTTTACTTGCTTCAATCTAAATCACTTTTTATTTTGATTGTTCTAACCTAACTAACATTTAATAAACACTCAAATACTGTATTCAATTACTGCCAACATCGAAAAATAAAAGTATTACTTGAAATTTTCATAATTTGACGTTTTTAAAATCGTAGCATATATATATAAAGAATATACCTCCTGCAATTGAAGGTGCACAGATTTAATGCATAAGTACAGTTAATTTTTTGTATTTGTTTATTAAGAGCTAATTATCGCAAAATATTATACTCTAATTGGAAAAATAATTTTAAATTAGTTTTATTTAAAATGCCAGTAAGTTCTTTAGAATATAAAATTGTATTATAAAATTAAAGATACACTGGGGTGTGTCTAATGTGATAAGAAAAATTTAATTTTTTATTTTTAAGGCTTATCATTCACAAATACGGGAGTCACCGCAGCTGGTTGGAAATATAGCAATTTTACCATTAAGGACACAATTTCGAGGCCCAGCACCTCAAGCAAATATTGAACAAGATATCATTGATGAGTCATTATATTTTTTTAAAGCAAATGTTTTTTTTCGCACATATGAAGTTAAGGTATATTTTGCAAAAATTATTTCATTAATGCGAGTAATTTCAATAATGTTTATAAATTTTGTAGTCCGAAATTGATCGTATATTAATATACATAACACTATATATAACAGAATGTTTAAAAAAATTGCAACGATGCTCTAATAAAAGTCAAGGAATGCAAGAAATGTATTCTTTAGCTATTTCTAAATTTGACATTCCTGGTGAACCTGGTTTCCCATTAAATGCAGTTTATGCTAGACCTGCTAGCTCAGGAGATTCAGGTTATTACTTATGAAATTATTTTATATAAATATATATATATATATATATATATATATATATATATATATATATATATATATATGCTGGGTTTTAACTGTTTTTATAGATTTAATGCGATTATATTTACAACAAATAAGACAAGAAACCGGTACTCGTGTTTGTGAAAAAGTATTTTCAAGCGATGATGGTAAACCAAGTAAATGGTGGCTCTGCTTTGCTAAAAAGAAGTTTATGGATAAATCCTTATCTGGCCCAGGTCAATAAGAAATTGTATTATTATATGAAATAAAATAATAAAGTTTAAACTATATTTTCTTGAATTTTAAAATTTAAATCTTGACTTTTTATTTCAACCATACATTTTATAAATTGTAATTGTATAAATTAACAATAAGATATTTGGATAAAATATTATGAATGAAATTATATCGTGCTACCAATGTTATTATTCTATTTCATTTTCTTGCAGTTGGTATTCAAAATTTATTTCTGTCAAAGGATTTTTGTTTTTGATCATTGTTCAAAAATGTCTACAATTAAAATATTTTCAATCGCTAAAAATGGTAAATAATTAAATAAAATGAAATTATTATAATTACAATTACAACATTAAAACAATTATTGTTAATAATAACATGAAATATATATGTTTCAAAGTTGATCATATATATCAATTGAGGTTATAGTACCTCTTATGTCATAATTTTTATCAATATAATGTATTTTGTAAATATTTATTTTAGGGAAGCAACTATTTCGTCCATTGTCTCAAATACGAATGTGCAATACTATAGCAAAGGAGCAAAAGGGTTTCATTTACGTAAATAATAAAGAATTAAGTATGGATTTAAAAGATGTGACTGATAGAGCCGCTGCAACAATGTTTTGGACCGAGTTACTTAGAGGCGCTGCTATAACTCTTGGTCATATATTCAAAGAACCAGCAACAATTAATTATCCGTTTGAAAAAGGACCTTTGAGCCCTAGATTCCGAGGTGAGCATGCATTGAGGCGTTATCCTAGTGGTGAAGAAAGGTGCATCGCCTGTAAATTATGTGAAGCGATTTGTCCTGCTCAAGCTATAACCATTGAAGCGGAAGCAAGAGCAGACGGTAGTCGTAGAACAACACGATACGATATTGATATGACAAAATGTATTTATTGTGGATACTGCCAGGTAATTTTAATAGACTTATTTTTCGAAATTATGACAATTCAAAAATATACTTATTGTTTTTAGGAAGCATGCCCTGTTGATGCGATTGTCGAAGGGCCTAATTTTGAATTTTCCACTGAAACTCATGAAGAATTACTATACAATAAAGAAAAGTTATTGAACAATGGTGATAAATGGGAATCGGAAATAGCGTCTAACATTCAGGCTGACCATTTATATCGTTAAATTTTTAATACATAATAATGTCTTCAAATTAAAAAAGAAAATAGAATATGTAAATAGTTTATATTATCATTCAATTGATAATTTGTATGATGAAGTCATTGAAATAAATTATTATACTATAAAATAGCAAACGTAAATTTATTACGATCAAAATATAAAATTTTGTATTTCTTGATGACGAGTATTGAAGATCAGTACTGAACACTGAGTATAATAGTAAAAATAAATCAAACATTAAATATGGCGCCACTGACAGCACAACTAAAATTTATTTAATTTCATAAATGAAGATTATTTTGTGTTTTTAATAACAATTTCTATAATTATTGTTTTGCATTCGCATTAATTGTTTTTATAATTTATTGATTATATCTACAAATGTATAAAGTAAATATAAAATGAGTGACTCAAATATCAAATTAGAAATACTAAAAATAAAAGATGATTTATTTAAGGATGTAAAATACTATGCCACCGGAGTTCTAGAGCCTAAGGTAAGACTATATAAATAAAGAATACGCGAGTTTTTAGTGAAATAAATAAAATGTTATGCATTGTATAAGTTGTTAAATTATAAATTGTTTATTTTAATTTTTTAAACTTTTAAGAGTGTACATAGATTATTTCTAACCTTAAAAAGTTGATTGAACTCTGAGTATGTGTTGTTGTTTTTAAGTTTTAATTAAATTTTTTTATTATAAAATAAAAGTTTTATTTTTTATTAAAATTTAAATGAATTTAATCCTGTATAATTTCTTTAGTTAATTTATTTTGTAAATATTTATTGATTTAATTATTGTGAGTTTTTATTTATGTTAT
Organism: Ptychoptera contaminata; assembly: GCA_963942525.1. Lineage (NCBI taxonomy): Eukaryota > Metazoa > Arthropoda > Insecta > Diptera > Ptychopteridae > Ptychoptera > Ptychoptera contaminata. Next base: position 16,340,602 of record OZ012639.1, on the reverse strand, counting down.
CATTTATATTACAGATAGTAAAACTTCTTGAAAATGGCGGCGCATCAAGTGCAAAATTTATTGCTGATATAAATATAACGCATGTAATTTGCGGATTACATTATGATGAAAATGATATAAGTCAAGCAAATGATATATATGAAAAACCAATAGTTAGTGAATCATGGGTCTTGGCTTCTACAAAGTTGGGAAGGCTAGCATTGATCAAAGCTTATGATCCATTACCAAATAAGTTATTTTCTAATTGTGTTTTTGCAATATCACAAATCAGTCCAGCTGATCGAAGAACGCTTTATGCATATATAACATTTAATGGTGGCATAGTGGAACCAAGCTTTAACAGGAAAACAACACATTTAATATGTGGTTCGGTTAAAAGTTCAGCATATAATAAAGCTTTGTCAATTTCAAACACAAAATTAAATATTATAACTCCGGATTGGATAGAGGAATGTATAAAAAATAAGATATTAGTGCCACCTGATATATATCATCCTCGTTTATTAGTAGTCAAGACTATAAGAAATGTGAAGCAACCAACTGGAACATCAACAATAAATTTTAATAATACTAAAAAAACAGTGACAAGTTTCCTAGGATCAGATTATGATGACAGCTTAGCCAAAACTGAAAATAAATTAAATGAAAAAACACAAATATTACAGCAAATAAATCCACAAAGTAAATCGGTTCAAAGTGCAATTTCCACTTCTATCAATGTTCAACCAGTTTCTTCACCAGCTACAACAACGACTTGTGGACAGACAACAATTACAACAAAAACTGCACAACAAGGCAGTCAAATGTTTAGAAATCAACAAGGTCAACCAAATATGATACAACAACAGAATATTTTTGTTCAACAAAATATGCAACAGGGACAAACAATACGTCCTGGCCAATTAACAACAACCACCATAACACTTCCTTCTGGTCAACAACGTCTTGTTACTTCTTTGCCAATTATTCAACATGGACTTCAGCAGCAACAAACGCAAAATCAGTCAAATGCACTAAATAATGCAAATAATAATAATAATAATAGTGTAAATAAAACTGGTATTATAGTTTTAAAATCCACTGGATCTTCCAGCAATATAACTAATCCAAATGTATCTGATCAAATAGTATCAAATAATAGTAATAATAATTCAACTACTAATAACAACTGCAATAATATGAATACATTAGAAAATCAACAAAATATAATACAGGTTTCGCAAGCTTCACAAATTCAGTTACAACCACCTCAGCAGCATCATCAAATATGTGGCTTAAATACAAATAAAAATATACAACAAACAATTAATATACAAAATAATAATCAACAAAATAATCTAGTGCATCAACAAATTGTTATTAATCAACAGCCAATTATTTTAAATCAAAACCAAACGCTTCAGCAACAACAAATTATACAAAAACCAAATTCACAACAAACTCAACAAATGATTCAAAATCAAACGAAGCAACAGCATATAGTACAAAACACCAATCCTATGCAAATAAATCAGCAAACTGTAAATTTACAAAAAATGCAAACACCACAATCTGGTATTCAACAGCAACCCCAACAACAAGTGCATTTTATAACATCACAACAAGCTCAACAAATTAAACATGGTACAATGATTATACAACAACAACAATCTCACCAGCCTTCTCAACAGCCACAGCAAATTATCAGTCAACAAATTGTTCATAATCCCCAACAAGTGCAAACTAATATTGGTCAAAATATAGTTCATATACAGTCCTCTAATCAAAATTTACAACAAGGAAATAAACAGATGCTGACGAATCAACAACAACAACAAACAATCCATCAATTTCAAGCAGTTGGGCCCAAGCAAGTTATTATTAGTCAACAACAAGTCGGTCATATACAACAGGCAGGTCAACAGTTACAACAACAGCAGCAGCAGCAACTTGTCCAGTCTGCTAATCAACAACAACAAGCGCAACAACAATCACAGGGTCAGCAACAACCGCAAAATATTGTTATAATAAGTCAATCCACAGCGGTTGGCGGAAATGGTGGTAATCAACAATTAATAAGTTCGTCGCAACCACAACAACATCAGCAATTGATACAAAGCCCACAACCGCAACAGCAACAACAACATAGATTACAATATTTGCATACATTGCAGCAGCAACATCAACAGCAAATCCAGCAGCAACAGCAATTAAATATTAAATTACAGCATAAACAATTGCAACAACAACTACATATACAACTGCAACAAAATCAGCAACCTCAATCACAACAACAGATTAAAATTGAAAATGGCCAGCCTCCATTGCAGCAACATTTACAGTCACAAAATGTTGGTGCAAATAACTCAGGCCAAATTGATCAAGGACAACCATCACAACTGACGCAACAATCTCAAACAGTGCAACCAAATTTAACTGTGCCAAGCAGTGTTCAGCAGATTATACAAATTCAAACATCTCCCAACCAACAACAATCACAACAGCAGTCATCGCAATTGCCACCTGCTGCACAACAAACATTGCCAACGACTACCCAAGCACAACAACAACAATCACAAGTAGTTTCGAATTCGGGAGCACAACAAACCGGAATAGCGCAACAATCGCAAACAATACAATTACCAAATCATATCATTCTGCAACCTGGCCAAGTTATTCAACAGGGACAAATTATCCAACAACAAACTGTACAGCAACCTGGCACTGGACAACAACAATGGACACCACAAAGCCCGATACAACAACAAGCAGGACAAACACAAGTAGTTAGTGGACCGCAAGGACCTCAATTTATAAGAAACACTCGCCCGCAATGGTCTCAAACAGTAGTTCCCGGACCACAGCGGCAATTGATTCATTTAGATGCACAAACACATGCTCACTTACAAAAGTTAGATCCACAGAGTCGTGCTGAATACATTGCCAAGTTACAAACCGGAAAAAGAAATATGATGTTACGACAACAGGTCACATTTCAAGCTCGTCCAGGGGGATTACCCGGTATTGCGGGTGGTCATGTTGCTGGCCCACAACATATTGTTATACGTAGTCAAATGCCCGCTGGATTAACACAACAACAACAAGTCCAGTGGATACAACAAAAAGGCGCTAGACCAGTACTAGTACGTCCTGGCGGCTCGGCTCCTGGCTTAAGCCCAATATCACAACAAACGGTTGTTACTGGAACCCAACAAACACCTAATGTACAGTTTCAAGTTGATCCTAATGTTTCACCACAACAACAGCAGCAACAATTGCAATTTCAAATGCAACGTCAACAGCAACAGCAATATCAACGTTTGCAACAATTACATTTGCAAAGAGATCAAGCTCAAAAAACTCAACAGCAACAAGCAAATCCATCACAACAAACTCAATCAACTGATACTTCTCGTACTTTTCATGATAACTCCGATGCTACTACTGGTGGTGTAATTGTTGTTGCTCAACAACCACAAATGACTCAACACGGCATTCAACCGCAGGCGGTTGTCCAGCAGGATCCTAATGTTGCGTCAAATACACAGATGAATTCAAAAACTAAAACAGCTTTGGCAAATATGCTGAGCAGTCGTTTAGGTAATAATGGTGCTGGAACAGTAACTGCTGACACAACATTGCCTGTAGTACCCGGAGAACCATCAGCAGCTGGTACATTACGCCTTATGACAGCTCAGCATAATGCTGCTTTAAGTCAAAATTCAACACCTAGACCGCCTCAAGAGATAATAGTTTTGCAACAGCAGCAACAGCAACAAAATCAACAGCAGCAACAACAACAGCAACAAAATCAACAACAGCGAAGAACTTTAGGAAATATTACTAATAATACAACAGTGCCACCAGCTGTTGTTGGCCAAATACCACAAGGACAAACAACTGTAGCTATACCCCCATCACCATCAACTATAAAAACGTCACCATTTAGTCCTGGTCGGGCTCCATTACCCCGACCACAATTTTATGGACATAATCCAAATCTTAAACTACCGCAAGAATTATTTTTATTAGGTTGCAATTTTTATATAGTTGAATATGATGAAACAAATAAAAAAGAATTAATAATTTGGAAAAAATTAATTCAGAAACATGGTGGTGAAATTGAAAATAGTTATTGTCCACGAGTAACACATGTTTTGTGCCGATCACAACGGCATGGAGTTGTAATGCAAGCAATACGAGATTCGAAACGTTGTGTAACAGCGTATTGGCTTAATGATACGATAATTAAAAAGCAAGTTATACCACCCTGGCAAGCACTACATTTGCCAATGCCAAGTACATTTGGAACGCAAAAACCAGCAACACGTCATATAATAGCAATATCAGGTTATCAAGATGAAGAACGTACGCGCTTAAAATATATGGTTATAGAAGCTGGTGCTCGTTTAACTGGCTATTTTAGTAAACATAATACTGTACTAATATGTAAGCGGCTAGAAGGTCCAAAATATAAACGAGCTAAAGATTGGAATATACCAGTGGTAAATACATCATGGCTCAGTGATATATTATTAGGTAATGTTAGTGCTTTATCACAATTTGATACTAGCAAATACCAACAATTCAATACAAATGGTCCATTTCGCATTGATTACACTCTTGTGCCTCATCTTATGAGTAAGTATTATTTTATACAGCATTTTATTAAATAATATATAGTAAATATACTAATTACTAAATTTTTATTTACTTTAGCTGCTTGGAAATCACCTATTAATTTGACTCAAGAATCGCATGAACGTGTTAAACGTGGTGCTTGTGATTCAATACAAATGCCTAAGCAAAAGAAATTAAGAACACTACCTCCAATGGAACAAATTCCAGAAGAAATATTATGTAAAAAATTACCAGAATTTGATAGTGAAGTGCCTCATATTTTATTTTCACAAATTGATAATATAGAAGGCTTAACAAAAGCTGTAAAGTATGTCTATAAACAGTAACATTTAAAAGTAATTGATTAAAAATGTATAAAAAATAATTTATGTATTTTTGTAGTATCCTTGGTGGTAAAGTTGTTAAGGATGCAGCAAAAGCTACACATTTGGTTATGACACGATTAGCTCGAACTACAAATTTATTACTAAGTCTGTGTTGTGTCACAAATATACTTTCATCAAAATGGTTAATCGATAGTGCTAAATCAGGACAATTTTTACCAATAACTAATGATTATAAATTAAACGATAAAGATTTTGAAGAAGAATTTAATTGTAATGTACAAAATGTAATACAATCACCATTGCGTACAAAATTATTTAATGGTAAAATATTTTATATGACACCATCAATACGACCTAGTGTAAAAGATTTAACTAAATTAATATTACTATGTGGTGGACAAGTGGAAGAAAATCGTAGAGCTGCAATAAGAATACAAGAAATAAATACACAAGTACCAGAAAGTTATATTGTTTTAAGTTGTTCAAATGATTTACACTTGTTAGCTGATTTAGCTAGACCCGGCAAACCTAATCGTATTATTTGTACAACAGAATTTATTATGAAATCTGTAATGACACAAAAAATTAATATTGAACCACATATAATAAAATATTTTTCATAAAAATAATAATATGTTTGTATATAAACTATATCATATTTAATATAATTTTATATAAAAGTGTACCCATTGATATAGTATAAATAATATATTTTTCATATATTTATCTTTTAATTATAATTTATTTAAGTATATATTTGTTTGAAAAAAAAAAACGAAATTTTGTTTGGTATCACCATTAAAACCGTTGTTAATCCATTCTATTACCTTAAAACAGATACAGTTTCTTTTAATAATAAATTAATAATATATATGTATATTGAAATATTAAAATTAATTTTTTTTTTTAAAGTTTTTTATTATTAAAAATATATATTAATGAAATCATACATACATTTATATACAACAACTCTATGTTATAATTACATGAAATATTATTACGTTAACAACATGGTTTTTTTTTATATATAAAATAATACAGTTGAATAGTGTATAATAACTAATTATTTAATAAAAAGCAATTTATATAAATATAAATTTATATTTAAAAAAATAATAAATAAAAATAAAAATTTATTTTAAAAATGAATAAAACAAATCTCTTTTTTATTTCATTGGTTTGTACTTGTCTTTTTTTTTTTGCTAAAAAAAAGTCAGAAGAAGAGGTAGCTATAATATGATTTCTTCAATGTTATTGCATTGTAGCTTTGATCCAAGGAATAAATTTGGCAACGTCAGTAAATACAACATATAAATCTAAATTGCACATATTTAAATAGTTTGCTTGTGCTACAGACACAATACCACGTAGCATCCATCTATTATTTTGATAAATTACTAAACCACTACCTGAGTCACCATTGCATGGTCCAGTTTTATCACGATTACCTGCACAAAATGTGCGATTAGATGTTAGATCCTGAAAACCATCGCCGGAGCGTAAGCATGTTATTTCGTCGACAATAGGTATTTCAGTTTGTTTAGGTTCTGGGGTTACAAGTTGTCCATTTTCATCTCGACCCCAGCCCACTATTGTTCCATTACGTCCTACAATATTTCTAACATCATTATAACCATCGGGCCACAAACATATCGGACGTACAAAAGCATTATATGTAACTTGTTTAGCTAAAATTATAATACCGATATCAGCTTCAAATTGTCGTCCTTTTGAATATTCGGGATGAATAATTATTTGTTGTGAGTCGGCTACTTGAGAACCTTTAATACATAATGATTATGTTAAACGATTTTAAAGATTTTTATCTTTATTTTTATTTAAATTTACCTTCTTCACCCCATTTTTTAATATTATGTCGGCCTACAAACACAATTATTTCGCTTTCTTTAAAACGTTTTCCTTCGGGTTTTAGGCAATGAGCCGCTGTCAATACGGTGCGTTGTGATAAAAGACTTCCACCACATATAAACAGAATGCTTGAGCCAACGTTTGAAAATAGTGCTGTTATCCATGGCCAGGTACCACGTTTTGTATACTCGCCACCAACAATTAAAGGCTGTATGAGGAATTTTTTATCAATTGTTCCACATTGTACATCATTATCGCTACGAAAAAAAAACATCTCATTATTATTAAAGAAAATTAACAAAAAAATCAAAAATAATTATACCTGTCTTGTGTTTGAGGTGGATTTGTGGTTGAAGCTTCACTAAACACATTCGCTTGTGGTTGATTTTGTTGCGGTTGATTCGGCTGACTCTGATAGTAATATTGTTGTTGAGGTAGTGAAGGCCGTTGTTGCTGCAGATGCTGAAGATGATTTTGTTGTGATTGAGGTTGTTGTGATTGAGGTTGTTGTGATTGAGGTTGTTGTGGCTGCTGTTGTATCGGTTGATACACATTCGAATATTCATTGAAATTATTATTTATTGTATTATAACGATCATTTTGATAATTTGAATTTTGTGTTATTGTTTGTGGATTATAATTATTGTTATTATTATTAACTTGATTATAGTTATACGGTGATAAATTTTGTGATTGTACAAAATTTGTTAAACTTTGATCTTCTCCAGCAAACAACGATGTTACTAATGGCTCACGATTGTATGCACTGTGTCCTGCTAATTCTGTATATAATGTATGCTCTAAGCGTATTGATGTCACATATTGTCCTCTATCTAAAAATTATTACAAAATAATTAATTTTTTTTTTATAAATGGCCTTTAGAAGATAAAGAGGTTATTCAAGCCTAGTTTTTTTTTTATAATTGATAAAATATGCATTGTTTATTGAATTTTTATTTACAGTCTATTTACATAAGCAAATGTATTCACATAAATTAAAATAAAAATTGAACAAATACTAAAATTAAATATTGTTTAATTGGAAAATTAAGTCATTATCTGATTTATTTTGTAAAGTTTACTGGATAATCAGAGGCAATACTTTAATATAAAGGATATTTTATAATTAAACTTAATTATTTTTAATAATAATTTTTAAAATTTATGTACCGAAACAAATAACTTATATATTTAAAACTGTTATACTATACAGTGTCATCTGTTACAAATTGAATCAACTTTAATCTAAGGTAAGCAGAGACCTATACCAGTCTATTATATGTTTATTTATTGAAAAAACAGGGTTTTTAAAAAAATAAATATCATTTGTTTAAAAAAAAGATAAATTAAAAAATTATAGCAAAAATAATACATACCAGGAGGCCCTGAACATATAACTTGATTATTATATTGTATTAATGTTAGTTTTGGTAATGGTGTTGGTATTGGAAATCTCACTCTGTATCTAATCGGTCTTCCTTTTAATATACGCTGTATTGCTTCTTCTCTGGTCCCATATAATTCTAGTACTCCTACATAATTCTATAATTGAACAAAAAATGACCAACTATAGAAATTAATTCGTTTTTTTTTTAATTAAAAAGAATAATAAATATTGGAAATACGTAAATATTTAAATTCATTAGCAATTCAAATTGACCACATTTATTTACAGTTTCCGCCAATTATTTTGATCAATATAGTAAGGTTATTAATCGTGAAAGCAAAACAAAAATCTTGACGCATGCATAATGTTTCATCTAATTTAATTGACGTCATATTTTTTTCAAAATATTTTGTGTTTGTCCCCGCAATTTACTGTGTTATGTGCGCAAATATTTTTAAAAAATGTCGTTTTTTTTTGTTTACATATTTATTATAATTATTTAGTGTGCAAAAATAAAGAAATTTAAATCACCTCACCAATATAAAATTAATTACTTTTTTTATGATCATCAATTTTTATGATCAAGAAAGATTTCTTTTTTTTTTTTTGTTTTCTTGTTACGAATCTTAAAGAATTTATATAATTATATACAAATAGTTTTTGCAATAGGTTTGTCAAATTTTCAAATAATTAACTTTAAAGATGTAACTACAGTTATGTTAAAAATATTTATTGTTATCATATTTTTATAATTATTATTAAAACGAATAATTTTATTGAAAGCAAAACATAAGTAATACGATCAGTGTATTTTTTTTTGTTAACAGTCTGTGGTCTAATATTTGCAAAAAAAAAAAACCTTTGGCATCTGTGGTGTAATTAATTTCTTCGTATTACAAGCATTACTGAAAACATTGTATATACAGTTTATGGGGATATTTCCACTGGCAAAATAATGATTAATCACGTTTATTTATAAAACTATTGAATTATAACTATATAATTATATATTAACTTATATGCATCTTGGATAGTTAAGTTGCGTGTCAAGAATAAAATCGACATAATTCACAATAATTTGTCTGAGCAACGTAAAAAAATAAAATAAAAAATCTCAATAATTCAGATTTTTTGTGATATGTATTTATCCATCTGATACCGGGAACTGCCTATTGATGAACAAGTAAACATGTAAAGGTAGTGTCAAGGTAAACAAGAGTAATAAACTGGAAAGTATATTGTATCAATAGAGAAATATTGTATTAAAGACCTTACGATGTAACACTGAAGAACTGACTCATTCCTTTTGTTATAAAATTAAGTATGTATGAGCTTCTATTTTGAATAACATAAAGAGTTACTTTAAAAGCCAAAGATTTGTACTGTTGTAGGTTTATTTAATATTTAACCTGCGGTCTGGGAAATTCATCAAATCAATTTGAAAAATTACGAGAAATTTTGAAAAGGAAAAAAATACTATAGTGCTTTTGATAGTTTTCAGAAAGCTTATCGTAGTTACAGACGCACAAAGAATTAAAAATATTTAATTGTTACTAGAAGCTTCTACTAAAACATTCTGTTAGGAATAAAAGGACGTCTTTTAAAGGATATTTTTTGTCCAAACGAATATGATTTGGCTTTAGTCGGGTAAGTTAAAATATATAAGCAAGAAAGAGTGTTTTTTAATGAATTTAGAATGCCAAACAAGCTTTTTACTGTGTTTGTGTTCATTACGAAAAATCAAATCATGGCTTAGAACAATAGACAAATGCGGGCAGTAATTTGCTGATGCACCAGCGGTTAACAATAATATGTTATTTTGAAACGGTTTGTCGCATTAGGTTAAATAATATAACAATAAACTGTACATTTCCAATGCCTAAAATAAATAGAAATTGCTGGAAAAGCCTTGTGATAATCCTTTAATTTTAACTAAATCTTTCAAAAACGAATTTCAAGCTCAGATAATATTATAAAGTTAATAATAAATATAAATAAGTATGATGAATATTTATAAAAAACGATTTTATTTGTTTTATAAAAAGGAGTGTGAACAACCTGTTATGATGCATAATTAAATTTTTTTTTTTTGGTTCTATTATCATTTTTTTTATGTAAAATTCGGTTTGTTTTTCTTTTTAAGAAAAAATATTGCTATTTTATTTTATTATTCTTGTTGGTATTATTGTTTAATTACTTCATAATAATTAAATAAAAATAATTTGATTTATAAAAAAAAGAACAAATTAACATTGAATGGAAAATAATAATAATAATTGCTGAAAACACTTTGGTTTTTTTTTAATTTTATTCTTTTAAAGATAATATATTTTTTAAAATTATAAGTGTATAAGTAGGATTCTGACTAAAATAAAAAAAAAGATAGTTTATAGAATATTTACTGCGTACAAATAGAAAGAAGTACAATGGAAAATTATTATTGTAATTGTTTCATCGGTTGTCTTAATAATTTAAGATTAACACTGTGCACTGTGTGATAATAATAACGATAAAAAAAATTAAATGGATAATCAAACACATACTGATATGTTGTAAACACTGTAATAATTTTTCTGTGAACGATAATATAAAGATACACGGGTAAATTGACTCACTTTGCTTACAAACCGGGTAAATATTACCAAATTCAATTATGTGATTCTGTACAGCATTATTAAACACTCCAATTAACTTACTGAATGTAATTGTGCTGCCAACGATAACTGAATTTTCATCCTTAATGTTTGTCCAATTGTTGGACTTGGTACTTGCATTATGCCATACCATTCATTGCCATCAAAAATATATTGAAATATTTCATTACACGGTGACTGTTGTATTTGTGGTTGTGTCTGTTGTAATTGTTGAAATAATTGACCATTTATTGATAATAAATTATATAATAATAAACTTAATAATAAATTTATACGATAATTGAAAAACACTAATTTAAACATTTTTAAAAAAAAATTCTTTTTTATTTTCTTGCAAATTAAAATGTATATATATTTATTTATTTAAAATTTATTCTTCGCCGTCAAAAACACAATAATTTAACACAGAAAAACGATCGAACGAACGAACGAATCGTTTCTTTAAAAAAAACTACATAATTTCACTGTAGAAATTAAACAGATTAAAGTTTATGGTAAAATAATTATAAACTCTATTTTTTTTTTCAATAAATTCACTTTTAGATTTTTTCATTCGTAAATAAGCCGCACTGTACACTGCACCGTTATAATTTCAAATAAATCACATAAACGTAATTTAAAGTAAAAAGGCTCTCATACACTTTACAATTGAAACACTTGTTATTATTTTTTTATTCCTTTATTGTCACATTTACAGTAATGCCATAAAACAATACTAGTCCTTCCAATAACAGCAATAATAATAATAATATTAAGATGCTAGACCTTAGTTATACTACTTAAAATACTCTTCTTTTTAACAATGAATTTTTAACACTATCCTCACAATTGAAATATTACTGAAAGACTAAAATACATTTTTAGTACAGTTGTTTAGAGAATGTTTAATAGTATTCGAGCAGGTTGATTTTTGCTTTAAAAAAAAAAGTTGACAAATGGTTATTTGCTAATTAAATATATATATAAATGCCTTGTTAGTTTCTATAGTGGGGGTAGCTGATTTCATTTGCTAATACATCAATTTGCAATACTTAAGTATGTGTTAATGAGAGGGATAGTATAGTTGATTAAAGTAGTGTCTCGAACTGGTGAATATTACTTAAATTGTAAAGAATTTTTTTTTAAATGTATTATCGACTTTTTCCACACATAGTAAATATTATTCTTAATCTAAATCGTTAATTTTTTATTATATAAATAAAGTACTGTGTGATCGTTTGAGAAATACTCACTTGAAACACAATCAAATGATAATTTTAGTAAAAATAAACTAAAGTACAGATCTAATTAAATTAACATATGTATATTAAAAATCGATTAAGCGCGACTAATCGTTATCAAAAATGATTTCCTATTTTGAATCACTAGAAAATGAAATTCTCGAATTTCTTCCCTATTTAATATAAAATCCTTTAAAAGGTACGTATTATTAATATTTAATTACTTTCAAAAATATTTTTAATGCCATGGAAGCTCGTTACTATAAACAGGTAGAATTTGCCTTGCAAACCAATCAATCTCAATTTTTAACAAAAAAATATAAATATAAAAACTAAGTACATGAGAGACCTTATCAAAGAAAGCCGAAAAGGTTATAAAAAAATAGAAACCGGACGTTTAGGCGTCCTTTTAGGACAGAGCCACAGACTTTAAAACACCTACAATAATTATTGTTTTATCTATGCTATATCGTAAGGATTACATTTACCAAAATACATTTTGTATGTGAATTTTATTAAATTTCCAAGTAAATCGTTATATAAAGCGTCTACAAAATTAATAGCAAAAACAAGCACTCTACTGTTTATATAATAATTTAATAAAACTAAAAAATTATTCGTCTTATAATCTTTATTATTATCGTTTTTTATTTTGTTTATTTGTATTTTCAATTTGCTAACAATTATGTTAATATTTTTATTCACATGTAATATAAAAAAAAATGATTTTTCTAATTTCTAATACAAGAAAAATTTATTTACATTAATTATTTTATTTAATTTATAATATTATTATTCATTTGCGTATGTATATTATCTCTCTTTTTAAAACATTATACTAAGAATTAATTAATTTTTCCCCATCACAGTTACATTAAAAGCAGCACACGGCTGTAGGAAAAGAAAAAAAAGAAGTTATTTTTTTACTATTGGTAAAAACCATGATTCAATGATTTTAGGCCCTTTAAGACGATATTAATTATGCTTTTTTTATTTTCAATTTTATTGTCAAGTTCAATTTTCTTCTTATTGAATATATAATAAAAAAAAAAACTTATGACACCTGCTGTCTATATTAATTCAGTTTGAATTTATATGGGCATTATGTTCAAGTTTAAAGAAGAACTAGTTTCGATGACATTAAATCGTTAAAACATTTTTTTTTTGAGCATGTGTTAATGATATATTTATATTTTTATTTAAAACTGATTTATATAAATTTGAATTAATTTGTTTATATATTTAAAAAATGCAATTTTTTTTTTGATAAAATTTAATTAGTTTTATTATTTAAGCAAAAAAAATGGTTTATTCCATATTAGATGTTATCCAAGGAATAAATTTAGCAACATCAGTGAATACAATGTACAAATCTAAATTACACATATTTAAATAATTCGATTGTGCTATCGATACGATTCCGCGTAGCATCCATCTGTTGTTTTCATAAATCACTAAACCGCTTCCAGAATCACCATTACAGGGTCCACTTTTATCACGATTGCCAGCACAAAAGGTTCTATTTGATGTTAGATCTTGGAATCCTTTATCGGATCGTAAGCAAGTTAATTCGTCAACAATTGGCATTTGAGTTTGCCTTGGTTCTGGAGTCACTACTTGTCCATTTTCATCACGTCCCCAGCCTACAACGGTGCCTATTTTTCCAATAACTTCATTAATATCATTGAAACCATCAGGCCATATACAGACTGGACGTATATAAATATTATACACGACTTCCTTTGCTAAAATTATAATACCAATGTCAGCCTCAAAATCTCTTCTTTTTGAATACTCTGGATGGGTTATTATTTTCTCAGGATCAGCAGCTTCAGCGCCTTCTTCACCCCATTTTTTAATATCATGTCTGCCCACAAACACAATTAATTCACTTTCTTTTAAACGGATTCCTTCTGGATTCAAACAATGAGCCGCTGTTAGTACAGTTCGCTGAGAAATAAGACTTCCACCGCATATAAATTGAATTGTCGATGCCATATTTGAAAATAGTGATGTTATCCATGGCCAAGTGCCACGTTTGGTACCCTTTCCATTAACAATTAACGGTGTTGTTTTAAACTTTCTATCTATTGTTCCGCATTGCACAGTGTTTGGGTCTGCACTGAAAATAAATAAAATTTTTTTTAGTATCAAACCTGCACATAATCATTATTCTCTAATCTACTTATAATTTTGTATTTGTGGGGCAACCGTTTGTTGAACTACTGGTGGCGTTTCTGTTTCATATTGGTATTGGCTTATTGGTTGTTGCTGATGAGGTTGTGCCTGAGGTATGACTTGTTGCGTCGCTAATTGCTGCGAGACTTGTTGCTGAGGATTTGGTGATAGATTATGTGATTGAATAAAATAATTTAAGCTATCATCAGGGCCATATGACGATACTGCTTCTGGATAACCGTATAATAATGGTCCATTAGAAGGTATATCAATTTCCAAAGTGTGTTCTAAAGTTATTGTCGTTATAAATTGCCCTTTAGCTAGTAAAAAAAAAAATTAAATTATAATTATCATTAAAAAAATTTTTGTTATTTTTTTGAACCTGGTGGTCCAGAGCATATAATTTGATTATTATATTGTATTGATGTAAGCGTTGGTACTGGAGATTGTATCGGAAATATTATTCTGTATCTAATATGTTTTCCTCTTATTAACAGTTGTAAGGCCTCTTCTTTTGTACCGAATAGTTCTAAAACTCCGACATAATTCTATTAATAAATTTGAGATGGAAAAGAGTATTTAGAATAAATTTTTATTATTAACAATGTAACAGGAACACTTAATAATCTACAAAATATAAGGATAAGCACAAATACAATGGACATCTATTATTTATTGATTTCTTTTGTTATAAATTTGTTATGATTAATATTATTAACGTGTTAATAAATCTAATTTTGAATTGAATGTTAATAACACTAATTTATTCAGTCACATTAACACTAAAGACTAGATTCCGTTCTGCTATTTCGGCTGCAAGTTGGAATTAACAAAAAAAAAATCGATTTATTAGTCATGTAAAGATTTTTTATGATTTTTATAATTTTTAGACTAACAAAGTTGTTCTAACAATTCTTAAAATTTTATTACCATCTAAACATGTTTAAATGCGTTATTCGTGATTACAGTCGCATTAAAAATATTTAATAAATCAAATACACTTAACTATCTTACCGTTGATAATTGGGCAGCCAAAGATAATGTAACTTTTAAATGAATCGTATGTTTTGTAGATGGATTTGGTACTTCTATAATACCATACCATTCGTTCGCATTAAATATATATTGAAATAAATCAGGACACGGTGATTGTTCAGGTCCTATTTGACCATATAAAAGTGTTAAATGCACACTAAATAAAATAATTAACGCACATATAACCATGCTTTCCTATTAAATTCTTTCTGTGGCACTATACTGAGCTTAGCTTACAATGAACTTAATTAAACACTATTATTAATTTATATTTATTAATTACGCACTATGAATAATTGCTATTAAATACACATTTATTGTTTATCAGTTAAAATACAAAAAAACAAATTAATTTCAGGTCTTAACAATTATAATATTGTCGAACAACTGAAATGGTTTTGGTAAACAGTGTAAATTATTTCATCAAGAAAATAAAACATTCATTTCATTTATTTAATTATAACAATAATGTTAATGGAAGGTAGATATGTCAATACTTGATAATTAAAAATGATTTTATATTAAAGCAAAATATATGTATAAAAAAATTATTTTTCTTCTTTGGATTGTTTAAATAGGAAGTAAAATTTCTTGCGAAAACTAATACAATGATCGTATTGATTTTATTTTATTTTATTTTTAATACTTAACATACATGTTTATTTTATTTTTATTTGAGATAGACAAACATTTATTTTTGTCTTACTTTGTTGTTATTTTTAGAATTTAAACATAATTAAATAAAAATTATATTAAAAAATATAAAGGAAAAAAACCATTGACCATGTTTTTATAAAGCATATTACTGCTTACTTAGACGTTGTTCATGCTATGTTTATGTTTATGCACAAGAGATTAACTCAATGGAAACGTAAGATAATTGATCTAAAGATACGCACAGTACATTTAATTATTAATGGAGATATCGAGGAGTAGCAAGACTTGCTCTTTAGGATGTTTTGTATTCTTCATTATAATTTACAAACATCGGATCTGTATATAGCAGTATCTTAGCACCTTACTTAATCAAGTTTGTGTATTTTAAGCGACAATACAGCATTATATTGTATATTAAAACAAACAGATATCCTTAAATACTTTAATGATATAGCAGTTAGGCAATAACTATGATACAAATCCTTCCTGATAGGAAGCTAGTCACCGACAAACACGGAGAAATTAATTAAACAACATTAAATTGTATATAAATAATTTGTTTTAAAGAAATATTTTATTTATTTTAATAATTATAATAATTACAGTACAGAAACAATTAATTATACAAACGTAAAGAATATGAGCTTGAAAAAAATAAAAATGATTTAAAATTTCATATTCCGTAAACACAAACAAAATTATTCCATATTAGATTTTATCCAAGGGATAAATTTGGCAACATCAGTGAATACAATATATAGGTCTAAGTTACACGAGTGTGTTAAGTAGTTTGATTGTGCTATTGATACGATTCCGCGTAGCATCCATCTGTTATTTTGATAAACGACTAAACCGCTTCCGGAATCACCATTACATGGTCCGGTTTTATCACGACTACCTGCACAAAATGTTCGATTAGATGTAAGATCTTGGAATCCCTTATCAGATCGTAAGCAAGTCAATTCGTCAACAATTGGCATTTGAGTTTGTTTTGGTTCTGGTGTCACAAGTTGTCCATTTTCATCACGTCCCCAGCCTACAACTACACCTGTTTTTCCAACAACTTCTTTAATATCATTGAAGCCTTCGGGCCATATACATATTGGACGTATATACACATTATATTTGATTTCTTTTGCTAAAATTATGATACCGATATCAGCCTCAAAATCTCTTCCTTTTGAATACTCTGGATGTATTAAAAGTTTTTGCGCATCAGCAGCCTCAGCGCCTTCTTCACCCCATTTCTTTATATCGTGTCTGCCCACAAACACGATAATTTCATTTTCTTTAAAACGTTTTCCATCAACTTTTAAACAATGAGCCGCTGTTAGTACCGTTCGCTGAGATATAAGACTTCCACCGCATATAAATTGAATTGTCGATGCCATATTAGAAAATAATGCTGTTATCCATGGCCAAGTACCACGTTTAGTACCTTCACCACCAATAATTAGTGCCGTACTCTTAAATTGTTTATCTATTGTTCCACATTGTATCGGACTTGTGTTTGCACTATGGATAAAAGAAAAACAAAATTATTTCGAAACAAAAAATTCTAATAAAAATAAATTACAAAGTGTCTTGGAATTGTGGTGCACTTGTAGTAGGGTTTGTTGGAATATTTGCTTGTGTCGCTGGTGGTTGATTTTGATATACAAATTGTGGCTGTGGTTTTTGCTGTTGAGGTATCTGTTGCTGCGGTTGTTGTGGTTGCTGTGTTTGTTGTGGTTGCTGTGGTCCTAAATTGTGTGATTGTAAAAAGTTTGTTAAGCTTTCATCGCCACCAAATGATGATACATCCGGTTGACTATGCAATTGTATATTTGCCGGGACTTCTGTATGCAATGTATGATCTAATCTTATTGATGTTACATATTGTCCCCTATCTGGATTCATATAATATAAAATAACAAATGTATTGGATTTTTTTAGTAATTAATTTAACAAAAGAATTACATACCTGGTTGTCCAGAACATATAACTTGATTATTATATAGTATTGAAACTAATTTAGGTGCTGGTGATGGTAATGGAAATCTGACTCTATATCTTACCGGTTTTCCTTTTAATATACGCTGTATTGCTTCTTCTTTTGTACCATATAATTCCAAGGCACCAACATAATTCTAATATAAAGAAAAAATAGCAAAATTTTTTAATTCATAAATTTAATGTTAAAGATGAGAGAAAGCAACTTTCTAGCCATACTAATAATGTAATACCATGGCCAATATTAACATAATCTCACTAATATTTTGTTTTTTATTTAATTATTAAAAAATATTAATTAATGTTTTTATATTTTATTAAAATTAACATTAAATCTCGTTGTGAATTTTTAAACAAGGTGAATTTATTTAACAAAGACAAATAATAAATGAAAATTTACCAACGGGTTTGATGATGTAATACTTTATTTTGTATTTAAAAAATAAAAAAATAAATAAAAAAATATTTGCAAACATTAAAGATGATTCAAGTAAGAAGTTTACATAAATTTTAGAGAAATGTGTCGTATTGTTTTTAAAAGGAATTTTTTACATTTTATAATTTTTAAATAAACAATAATTATTGTAAAAATGACGATAAATAAATTTCTGGTTTTTTATTAGTTTTTTTTTTTTTTTTTTGTTTTACTTCTATTATTTCGTATTTTTTTATTTCTTTTGTAAATAATTCAATATCTTGTATTTTGTAATTTATATATTTAATTAACTTGAATTATTTATTTATTTACAAATTACATTGACAAATTTTGATGAATATTAATTTTTTCGTTTTTATTTTAATTAAGCAGATAAAAAGAAAAAGTTTAAAGAATGATTCTTACTGTTGATAACTGTGCGGCTAATGATAATTGCAGTTGAATTCTTAATGTTTGTCCAATTGTTGGACTGGGCACCTGCATTATACCATACCATTCGTTACCATTTAAACCATATTGAAATTTGTCTGGACACGGTGACTGTTGTGGTTGCCGTTGATATGATGATTGCTGTTGATATGTTGGCTGCTGTTGAAATGTTGATTGAAATGGTTGCTCATATGATGTTTCATAAGAGTGTATAATCGGTTCTGAATTTGTTTGTTCAATTGTTATAAATTCACCACGTTGTGGTATCTGTTGATATTGCGTTTGTATTTGGTATTGTTGTTGTTGCGGTCGTATAAATTGAAATCCTTGTCCATTTGTTAATAAAATTAATGAATTCAATAATAATAAACAATTTTTATTTAATAATTTATCCATTATAGATTTTATGTTTTGGGTTTTTTATTATTATTAAGAATATTATTTAATTATTTTTATTTTTTTTTTACTCTTATTTCACCAATATAATATGTATTTATCACTTAAATTAAAATATTGAAAAACATAACATAGATCATCGTTTTTTCTTAAATAAAAAATTACTTTTTTATATAAAGAATTTTCTTGGTTCACATTAACAAAAAACACAAAGATGTGTACACTTAAGTCACAGATTTATCCAAGGAAAACACACATAAATTCACATAAATACACATTAGTGTGGTGTAATAACAGCAACAATAATATTAATAATTTTTAAAAAAAAAAAACACTGTAATCCTTATTATTCACGTGAGATTTGTACGGAATTTTTTTTATGTAAAATAAAACAAAGCATAAATTTATAGGAAGCACAAAAATGATGGAAAACAAAAAAACAAAACAAAATCAACAATGAAAACCAAACCAAACAACTACTTAACTATTACTGACTTGAACTTTAAGTGATGTGTAATCTGGAATAATATTATTTATTTTATTTTTTCTTTCTTTCTTTCGTTTTCGTTTTTGTGTTTATTAAATATGTTATTTGTGTCTGTTTTGTTGCATAGGTAAAATCCATGACACATAAACTTATGGTTAATTTTTTGAAGCGTTTTGTTATCAGAAAAGATTGTAGTATATGTTTGTTAAGTGGTTTTTTTCTTATACTTTGTTGTTACTTATATTTTATATTCAAACATATGTTGTTTGTCGCTTCACTGCTGTTGTTATGTTTAATAATGAAAAGAACAAGATTTTATTTATATATATTTTATATCACCTTCATTTCGTTTCGGTGTATTTGAGAAAAAATTGTTTACGTATTGAATGTACGGTAGGAATCTTGAATTTATTTTTTTAAACATATTATTTTAATTTTAATTGCATTTACGTAGAATATATATTTAATGCTCATCAAGATATCTGTATTATAATGTTGTTAAAATATTATCATGTTTTAATAATGAGACAACTTTACAAAGAAAACATTTATTTTATTACTAATACCACTGGCAAATGAGTTGATTTTTTATTTAAAAGATAATAATTATAACTATAGGAAGTAAATATTTGTTGTATTTAAATCACATAAATAATATTACAATCAAGTGTTTCCCATCAAATTTTATCACTTTTAATCAATGTCATAGCACAAATAAAAATATTTCTCAAACGGTTTCTTGTGTTTTTAATATTGAAAACTTGCCAAAAAGGTGTTTTTTTTTCAATTATGTTTAGGATTCTCATGCAAATAAACCAATAAACGGTAATCAGATATATAAAATTTTATTTTTTAATAAACAAAAATATTAATTTTTACCTATTTGACGTATAGATTGGTTGCGTTTTAAACAGGTAAAACTGGTAAAAAAGAAAAAAAAAAAATTATCAAATGAAAATTATTATGAAGATTTATTTATTTACTTTTTTTTTTTGTGTGGTTTATTTTTCTTAGTGGTCAATCGAGTTTTTTTTTTTTTTATAATTTAATTTAATTTTATTTTACTCAAATGAAAGAAATTTATTTATTTTTTATAAGAAAAACTAAATAAAATAATTTAATGAAATTTATTTTTTTCATAAAATTTTCATGTTAAACATGTGACTTTTTCAATTGAATTGAATTTAATTATTTTTGTGCATTATGTGTCTCATTAAGGAAAAATTAATAACAAATCTAAAGATTTTTTTATATTTTTGATTATCCAGTTATTAGACATTGTACGATGTTACAGTAGCGTTTATTAAATGCAAATAAATATACATTATATGCAAATAATCAAGTTTATTTATTTATATACGTTTTAGATAAATAGATGTAGAGATGTAAATTTATTTAACTCTTTGTCTGAAGATGATTACATTGTAGAGTATTTTTTCCGCTTACATATTTTATATATAATTGTTTGATAAATTATTATTATTTAATTATATATTGATTAACTTATTTGTAAAAATTGAAATTTTTAAAGCTTGAAAAATATTGAAATCAAAGTGTAAATCAATGAATTACTGAGAAATCAATGAAAAACAATGGTTGCATATAGACGTAATTTCTCGACACGCATATTATAATAAATTTGTGAATCAAAAAGAAATAAAGTTTATGAAACAAAAAATCTAGAATAAAAAAAAATTGTAGTTTTTTATCAAAATTATCCTAAGATATTGCATTTGTAAATTGAATTCAATTTCAAAAGAAAATGTAGCAAACACATTTAGAACAGCTGGGAACTGTATGGAAATTAGCAACACTCGTGGAATAATGTTAAGGCAATTGTAGAGTAGTTGCTTTCGTTAGCACGAGCCTTGTATGAGGAGAATTAATAGAAAAAATGCTTTTTATGTTAATTTTAAATATTAACACCTGTAAAATTAAAAAAAAAAAAAGCAATAATAAACAGAGTTATTTTCTGCTAAATTCTATGTATAAATGTTTAGTGATTTGTCTTATCTGACAATGCCTGGTTTCCCACTAAACACCTATAATCTAGATAATAAAAAGACAATAAAAGATTGTTTTTCTATAACTAATATAAGATTGGTGACTATTTATTTATTAAAAAATATAAAAAACAATGTCATGTTGCGAACTTTACAACTCTTTCCGAACAGTCATCGCTCATTAGAATACTGTGAAATGAACAAAGGAACAAACAACAATAATTAAGGAAATTATTTATTTATTTCTATAGACAACTAATACAGTTGCTCCATAATTATATAATAATAATAAAACTTTCAAAAAAAAATGTTTTTAAAAAAACCCAACATTAGAAATTAGTCCTCTATTTATGCTAGAATTTCAATAATCGAATCTTAATAATAATAATAATAATAATTTAACATTTCATAACGTTTATAGCTTAAAAAAAAATAGGTAAAATTTCATATTAATATATTTAACATTTATTCAATGAATATTTTTTATTTATTTTATTTTTTTAATATAATTTCTGCGAAAAATCAAATCAAATTTTTATTTTTCAATTTTATAAGTTCACTTTAATTCATTGATTTAAATATATTTGTATGTATGTATGTTATATCTTTATAATAGAAATAGAAATAGTTTTGGGTTTTTCTTCTTTTAATAATAATTTATAAATAAAAATAAATTAATTATCAAATTCAAGGTTTTATATTAATTAGTTTAAATAAGATTGAGAGAAAAAAAAATCAAACGTTAAAACGTTATCTGTGTATAACGTGAAAATTATTTTTGATTTGATGAATAGATTATTATGAAATTATAATTTAATTATATTATTTGTATATGTAAATGTATTATTTCGAAAGTTTATTTATTTTTTCATTATATAAAATGCTTATTCGTTTTACATAGAACGTTGTGTCGGACTATATGTGTAGCTTAAACAGAGATCATTGTAATTATATTTAAAAGCATTAATGCAATTACTTTTATCTAATTAAAACAGCAAATGTCTGCTATTTATTTAAAACTAAACTAGACTATTTTATCATTTAAAAATATTTTTTATTCTAACAAACAGGATTTGTTCTTGATACTACTACCTGCTTATATTGTCCAAAAATAACTACTAATTATTTTTAGAAATAATTAAATTTACGACATAAAACATTTAATTTTATTAATTTTTCAACTCAATCATACACAATATTTAAATATTTTACTGACTATCCACTAGCAATATTGCACATTTTTTTTAAATTTTTTTTTTGTTCTTCCTGGGTTTATTTTTGTATTAAAATAATTAACTTTTTTTAATTTTGATTTAGACACTTCAAGGTAGCTAGCTCACCTATCGTCATAGCACGGTAAATACTTGAATATGAATGAAATATGAATAAAATTTTGTTGTTTTTCATTTTGACAGTATTTACCATATTTTTATTGGTACTTTTTATTTAATCATTTAAATGTCATCTCTAATGTGGGTTTTTACAATTTTTTATTTTTATTAAATAAAATTGACATGTTTACGTATGAAGAACGTTAATTTATTGTAGGATTGCATTAAGGGTATTTACCGGTAATTATTGATCATTTATTTTAAAGCATTGACTTTTCAGAAATTTGTGTAACAATTGTAATGCGTGCCTTTCTTTAGAAATTTATAATTATTAGCACTACTTCAATATATATATGTATTAGCTCAGATTGTAAAAGATCTTTAAACTAATTAAATTCTGTGTGCAAAAGGACTTCCTTATTTTGAAATGATAATTTTAACAATATTATTATTTTGTTAATGATTTGTGTTAAATTTCTTTAAGCAGCTAGCAATTCATTACTGATGATTTACTGTTGATTCTCTGATAGTTTTGTTAATTTAAGTGTAATTACCAGAAAACACGATAGTCACGAGAAGAGAGAGAATCGCCAGTGTTGATTGATTGATTAATTGATTTGTATTATCTAAAAGTTCAGCACTTGCAGTTTGCATAATATTAGATGTGATGTTAGAAAACGTTGACTATAAACACGCAGTCTTAAGTATAAACACACTTTTCGTACAGTATTTTATAAACAGAAATTCTAAGCTGTTGCTTTGACTTAGCTAAGATACAGCGTTTAAAATGTTTTGATATTACAGCAAATTGCGATACAAACCGATTGTAATGTATTTAATTCCATAGTAATTTCATATTGGCGTGATTTCTTTATTTAAATTATAATTTAAATAAAATCTGAAACTGATCTTTCTCAATTAATAAAAATGCAAATTAACTTTGCATGAAAAGAATGAAAGAATTTTTTTTTTTTACAAATATTCTCTGCACTGATCATCTTCAACACTGTCTGACAAAGTGTAAATGCATAAAATACGAATAGTCTTACTATATTCCGCATATAAATTTATACAGCATACACACGTGTTAAAAATAAAGTTTCACCTTCTTAAAAATTCGATTAAAAATGTATTTTATTAATTAATTGTTTTCCACTTCTTTTTCTTTTTATGTGTATTTAATATATCCATTAAAATATATGTTGTAGACAAGATTAATGACTTCTATCATTAATAAAACATTTAATTGTTGATGTGTTGAACAGAAATTAACAAAAGCTTTTTTCTAGGTAAAAATCAGTTAACTTAAGACGCAGTAAACTTTATTCTATAAATAATAATAATAATTTACAAAAATTGTTTTGTCTGTGAATTTGTTCAAGATGATTTTTATTATTATTATTAAAATAGACGTTATTTAAACAAAACCATGCATAATAATGATATGTTTTTATATTTTACAGTACTGCGATGATAATAGGTGCTGCAATGAGACAATTATCTCAGAGTGTCAAAATTAAATTTAAATGAAAGAAAATCAATAATATGAGTGAGTTGCATCAGACGACAAAATTCATCACCACCACGGCCCTGGTAAAAACGAATAAACTTTAATAATTTTTATTTATTTGGCTATAAAATTTATTATAATTTTTTTTCTGTGTTTTTTTTTTTCGAATGGAAATCCCAATATACAATTCTTGTTATGCTTTTTTTGTTTAATTTTAAAGAAATAAATTATTAAATTATATTTATTTATATAAAATTTAAAAAAAAATAGTAAAGAAACCACCTACACCATTGATTTTTTAATGATAATGATTTTTCTTCTCTTATTTTATTTATTAAGGACAGATGATTTCATAGATTTTCATTGATAGATTGTTGTAAAATTAAAGCATCAATTTTAATATAAAAATAATACTTTCTATGAAAAGTTATATTAGATTAATATAGGTTGATTTACACGAACGATATTTAATAAATCATTTTTTTTTTGCAAGTGAAAATTGAAAGAAATATATTATTTATTAAGTAGAGCAGATTTGAATATTAGAAATTTATTTGTAATTTATGGAAATTTGATATTTTAATGAAATTAGAAACATTTTGCTTTTTTTTACTGAAACGTTTACTTTTCTATCAAAATTGTCATGATTAGTGTTTTCTCTAAATATCGTGACACTACCAATGTAATTAAAGGATTTTGAATGGTAACTTCTAATATACTCGATCACTCGTAATTTATTCAATTTCTATACCTGTTACGCTGTGACCATTAATTCAAATTATAAGATTAAGCTGATATTTTTATTAATTAAATCTAATTTAAATGAAGCCTACGTCGTCATATTGCTACTATTTCTGTGTTATGCATAGACAACAAGCTAACAGTTTCTCAGTTAGAATTTTAAACTGTAGAAAGAACCCATTGTACAATTGAAACATAAACATTAAATAAGTTTCTATAATTAATCCAGGATACAGAAACATAATTAAAATGAGTTTTCTCAAAACAGAAAGACTCTAATAATGGTAAAAATAAAGTACTTTATTTATATAGGCATGTCAATCATATGCAACACACATAATGGTTGCTTAATATATTTTAATGCAACCATGAACTTATACAAAAGTGTTTTTTTCTATAATAACTCGTTTGATCCTGTTCAAGTATTACCAGTTGTATCTTTAATCGTTATTAAAAAAAATCGAAAAGAAGATCGTCATGTTTGCTTTATCATTTCTTGATTATTTTTCATTTATTTTTCATCATTTAATCCAGTATTAAATTATGCACAATATTTTTTTCTTTGCATAAGATAAAACATGTAAATCGAGGAATACTTTTACATTTAAATTACATGTCACGTGCCGTGTTTCACTGTATTTTTGTTTTGTGTCTTTCTAATGTTAACATTTTATGACACCTTGGAAATTTTTGTGATGTTATTAAATTGACGTCAATAATTTTCATGTTTTGAAGGTACGTAACATTTGCAAATTAACAAATAATAATAATAATAATAATAAACGAAGTAAAAAAACGCTTAATTTCATTATTTACAAAACGAATTAATTTTGAATACTACGATCTAGAGATAGAGAATTTCTTCTAAATAGAATTCAATTTACAATTTTTCTAATACGAATTATCTGATAATTGTCTCGAATTATTGATAAATTTTATTTGCTTGATAATGAATCTATTTTTTTTTTTTGGTTAATTAAATAGTCAAACAATTTTCAGGTGTTGTCTATATATTTTTTTTTTGTTTTTGGGTGAAACTAATAAAATAAAAACTTGTTTAATTGCTTTTCAGTTTTTATTATTATTATTAAATGTTAAAAACAAAAAAAAGAAAAACGAACAACAAATAATTATTTAAAGAAAAAAAAAAAAAAAACTAAACAGGTTTAAAAGATAAGTGTAAAAGTTTATTGTTAAGACGATAAGTTGGTTAAAGCATTATTTAAACAGGAAATGTAAGACCAAGACCTGATTGATTGATTGTAATTTGAATGTTTCTAGACATAATCAAATAAAAAATATTTTTTTTTAAATTAAACATTGTATTATGGCAATGGTTAAACTATATAATGGAAATATATATATATAAGTTATTAATTCTCATAAGACATAAGATTTCATTTTTTATTAAACGACGAACCTGAATTTGTTTTTACGCCAAAATTTATACTTACCAGATCAGTTAGTTTACTTCATCGACAAATGGTACAAAAATAATTTACTGAATTAAATATTTATAAATTTAATTCTATAAAAAAAATATAAAAATTTAATGGGAAAAGAAATAAATATTCAATTTAACATAAATTACTGTGTGCTTCAGTGGATATACATATATGACTCAGAGCAACACCACAAAAAATACAAAAAATATGTCTATTTGGCAATAACTATTCAAGCATTAGCAGATAAAATTAAAAATATAAAATAATAGGTTTAATTAATCAAATATGCTGGCAGCTAGTATAAATTAGATAAGATAGTTGTTGGAGTCGCATGAGAGCAAATTTTTTTCAAAATTAAAAAAAAATTACAGATTTAGATACAGAAGCATTTTATTTTTGTACTTTTATATTTTATCAATGCAGTTTGATATCTTTAAGAAATCATTTAAATTTGATTTCACTTATCACATAGTTAAGGTTAGGCATATAATTCCAATTAACACAACACTTTGATATAAGTTAAAAACATTTAATAACCAATTATTATTATAACCGTGTCTGGTGTTTCGATGGATTATTTTATTTCTTTAAAATTTATTCAAAACAATCCACTGTAGATAATTAATGTCTAGAGTACACATCAACGTAGCATTTTTAGCTAAGGATTTAACTAAGTTTTATCATTTACGTTATTAGATAGTAAATTTAATCATTTATTATTATTTCACTTTTTGAACTTCCTTTACAATATTATCATTTAATTCTAATAAATAATCTTCCTTATTAAATTCTTTTTCAAATTTCTTTATTTCACATAATAAAATGAAAATATTTATCAATAAAACATACTAATAAAGGTTTCTCATTTTTAATTTTTTGTATAATGTTACATATTTCAATATCAATTATATTTTTTGTAATTGGATGTAAAAAACTTTATAAATTAAAAGACAAATACAAAGAGAAAACGATAACACATAGCAATAGCAAGTTAAGGTATAGTACAAATAGTTGGAAATCATTCAGGAATGCGTTATTTTCCATTTTATCAGTATTAACATTTAAATGTTTTTAAGCTTTTTTTAAGAAGCATTTCAAGAATAATTTCTAGAAGACAAATATAAATGTATTTATACGTTGTTTAGTGCTCAGATTGCGTTTTTCAAAATTGAAGCGCTGAAATAAACAGTATTAAAAGAGTCACTATTTTATGGTGTCGTAAATGTGTTAAAGCACATAAAAGAGGTAGTGTTAAAGAAGAATATGTAAAAATTAATTACTAAAGAATATAATGCAGAAAATTGAATAATGTTTAGTTTATACGTTTTTTTCTGAAATAATACAATAATTTTGATAAAGATTATAATGTCATTATAAGCATTCATTACCTAAATGACAATTTGATAATCATAACACACTAATCTATGTGATAATATTATAATTCTAATTGTACAAATACAGGCCATTATTATACATACTTTTATAATATTTATTATAGTAAAATTATTAATTACTTTATTATTATTTTCATCATTTGTACCATTCAATTTTGACCGCTCTATTAAACTTAAGCATTTTTTTCATCATGAAGATTCATCATCATGAACTTTATTAATAATGATAAAAAGTCTTTTATTATTATTATTAAATTATAATTCATCTAGGATTAAATTCTGTAAATGAAAATAATTAATTAAATTTTTAATCATTTAATAATCGCAATTCTAGGACAGTAATTACCTAAGATTATTTAGTAACTCCTTATTATTTTTACAATTCTTTTCCAAATTATATATTTTTTAATATTAAAAAATGGTAATTTTGGTAAATTATTAATGATCTCGATTATTTTCTATTCTTAATTTAAAAATTAAATTTTATGTTTTCATTTTCAAAAATAAAAGCTTTTTATCGTAAAATAAAGTTGACAATATTTTTCAAATTTTTACTCATTTTAAAATCCTAATTTGACTTGGCACTTACGGGCGCCTAGTGTAAAAATACATAATAGACAAATTGATTGGTTCGTTTGCCTTGTACATATCTATTTTGGTAGAAGCTGACATATCATTTGTAACAATGACATTTTTGAATCCTTTTCACAATTCTCTAATCAACCTGCTTATTTATTTATACTTTTGTAAAAAAGATATATTCTGAAAAATGCTTTTGAAATCACCTGTATTTACTGTGAAAAAGAATCTTAATATATTTTTAACAGTTTCGAGAAATTGCCGGTTTATTGTAACTGCTTGAAAACTGTTAGCATCAAACAATTTCGCCTGAATGATCACTTTTGTCACGACAAAAAAATACGACTCACTGACCTACTGTCACTCAATAAAAACACTCAAATAATTTAAATTTTGATATTTTTTAAAATTTTACATTTATTTACATTATTTTCTTTATTTTTATGTACATACATAGTTTTATATGAACACAATTTTTAAATAATAATTTTGTTAGTTATTTATTAAATTAATTAAATTTAAATGAACGATGAGTGGTTTTTTTTTCTTCCTTTCATATATAAAACATACAAATATGAAACACGGATGTAATGACTTGAATCACTTTTCTTTAACGGATTTGTTTTTGAACAAAGAAGTGTTTTTTTCATTAAAAAAATGAAGTGGACGGATTAATCTACTTGTACTCTGTTTTTTATGCACATTCAGGGGAATGTGAATTTTTTTTAGCAAGTAATTGACCGGTTTTTTCAACAATTGAACCGGATAGTACACTTGATTCATTTGGATTAATGTCTTGGGCACTCTGTGATAAACGTTTTGTACGTGGTGGTGGCACTGGTGGTGTTATTATTGATATTGGTACAGTGTATTCTTTACTTGTTGGCGATGCTGTTGTGCTTGTTGTCGTTTGCGATGTTGCACCATCCTTTTCGCGTCTCCATCGTAAAAGTTGTTTTACTCGTTGACCGTGATAATGATAAAGATAGGTGGAGGCCAATGCACACAAAACAATAAATAAGGTAATAATAGAAATAATAAGACCAATATAATCGGAATGTAGATCTTCAGAGAGTTCATCATTGTTTTCAGATTCAGTAATAGACGTTGTCTCTGTTGTTGCAATAGTAGGACGTGATGGTAATTTTGTACCAGGACGAACTGGTCGCAATGGTGGTGATGCACCGGCTTCACCAATTGCTATATCAGCACAGGCTCGGAATTCTTCTTGGGCACCACAGCCGACCGCACCACTTCCATCCGGGCATGTTCCCCAATTATTACCAGCTATATAACGCCATTGTAAAACACACTGACTACACTTTAAATCTTTAAAAAAAGGATCAATCGTTAATTTATCTTATAAACAAAGAAAATTATGTTTACTATACCATCTGGCAATTTTCCACGAATTTCATAAATTCTGCTGCCATTTCTAGGGTAAAATCTTGTCTCCAAATCATTTGGTTGTGGCATACTCGGTGTACCGCTCATTAATTTCAATAAATGTTTATCTAAACACGATTGTGGTGCAGCGATATTTTCACAAATTCGAAATTCAAAATATCTGCAAATAAAATTTAATTAATTATTTTATTTAAAAAAAAAGAAGAAATTTGTAAAAATCTTACCCCATATGACTAGCGGTTAATTCAACCCGTAATATTATATCATCACCTGGATTATAACGTCTAACAATAACACCTTGACCCCATTTGCCGCCAAACTCGTGTGGCCTTGGCTCTGGAACATCCCAGGGATCACCACATTCACCACATTTACCTTGATTTTTATTCCATTGTCTTGTAAAACCACCACAATATAATTCATGATCATTGTAATTTGGTGGCGTTTGAAAACCGTACCGCCATGCCGATGCTCGACTTGGTGGCTCAATCAGTCGTCCATGTCCATTACAATCATTTATATTTTCTGTGATTATCAATAAAATTACAAACAATAAAACTTCTTTTGATTTTATGAACTTCAACATTTTAACTGTGTTACACTTTTGCTTCGGTTCTATTCCAAGATTATCTGAAGTGAGTAAACAAAATTAAATTAAAATTAGAATAAATGTGTGCTTCACGTACAAATTGTCAATGATAAATGACAATTTTATTAATAATTTCTATCTATATCTACTAATAAGTATTAAAAATTCTTTTTTTTTCTTGAGCTCATCAACTCCCCACTCATTCTAGCCATACAAGAACATTTTTCCTTAGTTTTACATTTATATGTTGGAGAAACAAAAAGAAATAAAATTTTATGATAAAACGAAGAAAACGCAATTGTTTTAATATTTTCCATGTTCGCAATTCGCAATTGTTATTGAACGTACCATTCATTATAATATATCTGTGTTAGTTATTATTATTATTATTAAAAACAGCAAAACATATAAAACATTTTTTAAGCATCTTTTCCTATAATGATTAATATTTTTTTTATAAAAAAGTTTTATTATTATCGTGCCAAAAACATTGTTGCAAATTTTTTTGAAAAAATAATTTACGCTTTATGCTTTTAATAATTATATATGTAGAAATCTGTCTTTGATTAATTAATTTTATATTTATATTAAGTAATGACACATTACTGATTTAACTAAGTAAATATTTTATGATTTTATAACATGGATTGAGTATTTGTGGTTCAGAAAATATATCTCTTTTATGGGAAATCTGTTTATCATGTGACGTTGATTGTAAATATTTATTATGACAAGATATACTATGTAATGCAATATTCATAAGAAATGATTTGCTTAATATTAACAGGTAAAAGTCTTACAACCTTAAAAAAGTGTTCCTTAAAAAATGCGCATCTCTTAAGACGTTACAACTGCACATTGTCTTAAAAATAAGTCGTGTTATAGTAAACAACAGAACCGTTAACAGCAAGTTAATCGATATATAGTAATTTTCAGGATATTATCAGTTACATTTTATTATAGTTGGAAATTTTGGTTTTATATTATTGGAAAGTGTTGTTAAGGAATAATATTCGATTGCCTACATGAGCTAGTTTTATAATTCAGAGTATTTAACCAATAAATAATTAAATTTTTATTATTACTAAGCTTTGTTCGTCTGAATCTGTTCCACATAAATTTCATTTGCTTCTAAATTACTTAATGTTTTAATTAGTTTTTATTAATTTAAAAAATTAAAAATACTTAATTTTAACAGAAAACAATAATCTAAATTACCTATATAGGCACCGTTAATTAAATTATTATTTTTACAAAGTGATAAACAATAAATATGTTTATCATTATTAACAACAAAATTTAAATAAATAAAAAATCAAAATTTCTCACATGCACATGGAAAAAAAATGGTTAACAGTATAAATAACAATTGTTATGAGTTATGAATGAAAAAAATTTTATGCAAAAGAAATTATTTTCCTATAATAAATAGAAGAGAAATAAAAAGAAAAGACAAAAGAAATGAAAAACAAGAAAGAAAAACACACATAAAGAAAAGGGAAATTAAAACATTGTATTTCCCTTTTGCTTATTTTTTTTTTTAATTATATTTTGTTAAAAATAAAAA
Source organism: Ptychoptera contaminata (assembly GCA_963942525.1). Lineage (NCBI taxonomy): Eukaryota > Metazoa > Arthropoda > Insecta > Diptera > Ptychopteridae > Ptychoptera > Ptychoptera contaminata. The sequence goes on along the minus strand of OZ012639.1, from coordinate 16,308,350 downwards.
TTATCACACAATACACAGTACAATATTAACATTACTTGTAATAAATAATTATTATAATTATAATACTTTTACTTGACCTTTGAATACATTATTGTTATTGTGTTTTGTGTTTTTAGAAAGAAAATTATCACTAAGCACTATACTTAGCTATGGTGTTGGTGTTTATAATTGAGCACATATGCGTGTTGCTATTTAATTCTAAATAATTTTTATCAAATTATTGTTAAAAGTAAAAGACTTTCTCGGAAATAACGTGGCTTTTTTTATTAATAAAATTATGGTTTTTGTTTTTGTGTAATAAAGTCTTTTGGGTATTGTAAACCTTTTTCTTTCTTTTCGTTTAGTTTATTTAATTTCTTAGTAGTAGATCGCACTAAACATTGTGCATTTTAAAGATAGTTTTGAATGTCCGCAGCCGTTTTTTAAAGGACAACAGTGCTTATGAATCGTTATTTTGCAATTTCGTGAGTGAAAAATTTTGTTATAAAAAACTAATCCCTTCCCTAAGCCCAGCATAGATAATGAAATAGCTGATGAGTCAGTAAACTTGTTTATTTTTTTATTTTAGTTAAGTAAATTAATTAAAATAATTGATATTAATCATTTACGATTTAAAACAACTTAGTCATCATTGTATATCATGAACGGGACACTAAAAATTAATCTACTTCTGATCACTAGGCTATAATCAAAAAAAAAAATTGTAAAATAAAACTTAAGTAGATTATTTATAGCGAATACAATGGTTATTTGTTAATTTGTAAAGTTTAGTAATTGGGCAACTACTGATAAACATTAACGGCTTAGCATGACTTTCATCACATTAATCAACAATAAATTAAATATATAAATTAGTTAGCTAAGTTTGACTATGTGCAATCGTTGTTATTGTCTATAAATTAATTCTTAAATTCAAAATGCTAAAGTTTAATCACCAATTTTCAGAAGAAATTTTATAAAAAAATTAATAAATTTTATAGTTTACCTTATAAACACTATCTAAATCTTGTTTGTTTTTTATTAACATTTAGTTAAATTAAGTGATGTCATTTAGTGACTGAAAAGTTTTATTTTTGTTTTTTAATTCTTAAGTCAAATATTAATGCGTAAATTGTGCTAAACAAATAAACGTAAAGGAAACATTAATTAATTTGAAAATTAAAAGAAACAATATATCTATACACAATTGTTACAAATGTGGTCTAATCTCATTCTAATTCCGTTCATAAAAAAACAAAGGAAATGGTTTTATAAAACCCAAAAATAAATAATTCCAGAAAATTGCATAAAATTAATCGTTATAAAAATGACTAATTCGTTATTTATATTAAAATGAACAACAGATTTTATTGTAAACTATTTTTCTGTTAAATAAATCAACACGTTATAATAGTGAAAAAATGTTAAAAACTGGTTTTATACATTTTATTTATAAAATAATAATAATTATTATTATTATGGTTGTAATACTCTGCATTTATATATGGCGCAGCATCGTAACCGTTAATCAGTTAAGCAAGATTGCTGCGTGATTTTTTTTGATTAATTTCGTTGCCGAATATTACATTAATTTTAATCGTAAAGTTATCAAATCATAGTTTTATTTGGAAAAAAAATGTTTAAAAACATAAAAGAGTGAGAACGTAATAAAAAAACGATTAAAAAATGTAATTTTCTCCTACTAAAACCACTTCCGTTTTATTAATTAAAAGCGAATTTGTTTTTTCATTTCTTTTCTTTCTTTCTTTAATTAATTAATTTGTTTTTTATTTAAAAATTCAAAAAAAAAAAAATATTTTAAAGCAAAAAAATAATTTAAATAATTTTTTAATTAAAAAACAATAAAAAAAATGATTTTAATATTATTATTCAATAATTTTCTGTTATTTTGTTCATAATTTTCTTATTTATTTAATTACCGTACTTTTATTTATTTATTTAATAATATAATTAAATTATTATTATTTTTCAGAAAATACTAATCGTAGTATAAATAGTTAATTTAATAGAATTAATTAATTATTTTTATAATAATTAAAGTTTCCATGACGCATCCATATCTGATAATATCTTTATTATGAAAATAATTTTCATAATAAACATTTTATTTATTTAATCTCTTATTTATATACTTAAGTAATAATTTTCTATTCTAATTTAATGTACAGTTATGATAACCTCAATTTACAACCTATATATTGCTACACTATTTACCTTTATGGTAATTCTTAATTCTTTTTTAAACATGGTTTAACAGTGACAGCCTTTTCATTATTTTCAATAATAAATAAGTTAAAAATTATTTAATCAAATTTGAATTTAATCAATTTATCACAAAAGCAAATTAAAAGCAAAACAATTTAAATTATTTAAGATAAATATTCTTTCTAGAGAAAATAATGACCAGAGGTGTAAATACAATACATTGATAACTTTAAGTACGTTAATTACTTTGGATCGTTCAACACCAGAATATAATCTAATGCTTGTATCACTGGCATAATGATTACATCTACTGTATTCTATAAGTATTTGACTATTTTTACCACTGATATTAAGTATTTAGTACACAAAGGTAATCTTTAAAAAAGTAACTACAAACTTTTCGGTTTCGCTGAAATTTAATTAATTAATAAATTCAATAATTATTTCGGTTGTTATGTTTTAAAGCAGAGAAACATGGACTTGTTCTGTCATAAAAAAGGTTAAAGCAAGAATAATCTCATGATAACGAGCCTAAACGATTTTTCTTTCTTACGCTGTCATATCTACATAGAAACGTCTATCAGAAATCTTACTTCTTACAAAGAAATTACTCAGCACTTTGTACCAATTTTTTAAAACATGCAAAGTATTAATCTGCTAATATTATCTTTTTCGTTTTCTCTTTCGCGGGTGGATTAATAATATGGTCAGGAAAAAAATAAATAAAAGAAAAAAACAATTATTTTACATGAAACGATGGGAACAGGGTCATATTAAACACAGAAATAATTATTTTATTCCATTGGAGCAATAGTTAAAACAATGTAAAATGAATTGTTGGGAATTTTTTTATAATTTTAACTTTTTTTTTTTTTTTTAAACGCTCTTTTAAGCCGATAAATAAATTTTAATTACCTGCGGATAGAGTTTTTTTTTATTTGTTTTTTTTTCAGTAAATTAATGTTGATTTTGTTGATAATACTGATAATAATTCTTTTATTATTATTGAAATTATGGTAATTTGTGAATTTTTATTTTTTATTTTTGCATTAATATATGTTTAGTTTATTTTTTTATATAATTCAGTGAAAGTTTATTATTTTATCATTTTATTTTATTTTTTTTTTTACATTTTTAAATGTATCTTTATAATGAACAAAAAAACAAAAAAATTAAAATAAAATAAATTAATAATAATAAAGAAAAGAAATTGAAACTTTTAAGACATGACAAAAAAATTTAATCAGATGAAAGCGCCGTGGTGAAATGTGTTTTTATAGAAATAAAAAGAAAGAAAAAAATTAAAATTAAAATTTATTTTCACTAGACATTGCAAGGTGTTTTGTTTCGTTTTATTTAATTCTTTTATTTTTATTTATTATTTTTATTATTATTATTATGAAGTACATAAAACAACAAGTCAATCAAGTTTTAACATAAATAAATATTGAATTATATAACGAGGATTAGATTAATGTCAAAAGATTTATTGATTTTTTTTTATTTTTCAAAAGGAAATTACACTTCAAAACGTTGACAGAGTATCGAGAGAAATTAGTAAAATTTAACTAATTATTAATTAATTTACTTTCAATAATTGTTTTCTTTTGAATTAGAAAAAACCTAAATCAAATCAAATCAAATTCTCAATTAAATTAATAATAATTTCCGGTTAAATGAGTAATTTTTTTTTTACTTTCAAATAATTTTTTTGTTTTTTTTTTTAAATATAAATTATTAATAATTATTGAACGAATTTATAATTATTATATATTTATACCATAAACAATGAATAAAATTAAAGTAATTAATGTTTTAAAACAAAGACTAGATGACTGTTTGGCTGAGTAACCAAGCCACAATAATAACACCTAGAGTCGAAAATAAGCGAGTATAACAGGTGCAGCAACTAAACACAGAAAACAACAAATTAAATTAATTAAGTAAATGTTCTTATTAAATTCATTTTTATTTTGCATTTCGCAGCATTGGTGTTGTAGATTAGAGCAGGTGTTCTTAACCATTTTCTACTTTAGAGCACATTATAAAATACCCTCCGAGAAGCAGACGCAATCTGTTTTTTCAAAGATAACTTTAGCTGGTTATAGGTAAGAGTACTATAGGTACTCACATCTCTAGGCGTTTCTAAGTGAAATTTTGTGAAGTTTTCTATATGTGCTGACTATTAATGGATTGATGCGAACAATTTCTGGATGATCGAATTTCTGAGTTTAATTTATCCATTCTTGCTTGTTTATTTAATGCGTCACGTAAATACGTTTACGAGCAGTATGGTGCCCACGGGCATACGGTTGAGAATCATTGGATTAGAGATAAGACATTAATACAGAATTTTAATGATTTTTACTTGCTTTTTAAACGAACTATATTTTCAGATGCAAGATGCAGGTGCAGATTCTTTTGTAAGCAGATACACGCTTATGGACCACAAACCTAGTGGTTTTGTTTTCTTTTTTTTTAATTATGAAGCTTACTTAACAGCCACTTTATACAATTTGCTATAATTTTAAAACAAAGCGATAATAACAGGTTAAAGTTCCATCGCGTTCAGACCTAAGCGAGATTCATGACATTACATATATTGATTTGATCGGAGATCGCGATCAACGCAGATAGCAATCTTGACGAAAGTTCTGATTTTTAATAATAATAAAAAAGATTAAAAGCGTTATTTTTAATTATAAATTTAAAGCATTTACTCTAAAACTGTCACTTTTACTGATACTCTTTGAGTAATGTAGGTGCATGGCATTAACGTGATTAAGCCTTACCCTAATATTTGCGCTAGTCTTTGATTATTTCTTACTCAACCTGTTTTTACATTAGCAAGTGAAAGACTAATTGCAATTATAAAATTAGAATGCAAAAACTAGTTACAGTACTGCCTACTATCTGCTTTAAACAGTTATTTAATTAAACAGCTATTTAAATTAACATAAAATAAAAAATTAACCTTCACTTTAATTTAGGAATAAATCACAAATTAAATGCACAATGAAAATGTTTCGGTAATTTTATGAAATTCATTTTATTGTTTTGTTTTAATTATCAAATTAAATCAATAACAAATTATTTTATTAAATTAAAATCACTGTGACATTCCGGATGATTAAAAAATAATTTAGGCAAGAAAAAAAAAGGGAAAATTTATTTGATATAAAAATAAAACCAAAAACAATACGCAACACTCTTATTGTTTTTCATTAGAAATAATTAATTTATGTAATATCAGTTTTTTACAATCAAATTTCATAATGAATATTATTATTCCGCTTTTTTTAACAAAATGATATTTATTTAATACAAAAAGAACAAAAAAAAAAATGCAATTTTAACACTTAATTTTGAATTAAATGAGAACAATAATAACGCAATTATATTATTGTATCATTATAATGGCAAAAATAGCACAGGATATAAATTTTTTTTTGTAAATATTACACAAAGTGTTATCTATACTGAGGAACAAAAAAAAAAAACTATCGGAAATTTATTCATAATTAGCAAATATTTGAATGAAATTATAAAAAATAAATTTTAAAACACTTGTTTAAAGGTAAAATAATGACATCATTTGTGTTATTGTCTTAATAGCTTATCGAAGTACCATTATAGTTGATGTCAGGCTAGTTTGATAGGCGGAAGTAGTTTTTTCTCGTGTTCTTTAAATGTGAAGAGAAAACTTTACGACTTTAATGCTTTATATATATTTTTTTTTATTTGAACTCATTAAAGATAATTTCATAAACCAGTATTATTGCATATGCCAAAAATATATGCAAAATAGAAAGTATAAAATATTTTTAAAATGTTTATTTAACCATCCTCTAGTGACATTATGGTTTTGGATAACTTGAATTGATTAAAATATACTAAGTCAATATCAATATGTTTATATTTCAATACCCCTTACAGTTTATCATGGCACTCAAGGAAGATGGTTCCTTACACCTTTATCGATTTTAAAATTTAAACACAAAATGTATATTTAATGTTGTTACCTAAGAATAGTACGCATTAAGCAAGTTGTCTATGTGATTCAAGAGTTTTTTGTTGACGATGCTTGTGGCTATGAAAAATCTCTCTCAATGCAAAATTTTGAATTTTGAACAAAGCTGTAAATAAAGTTCTAAAATTACTAAATTAAAAAGTTCTGATAAATTAATTAACAATTCCAATGCCATTACACCGCTAATAATATATTCCGTTTGTCAAATACAGTCCATAACATCTACTAAATTTATATTTTAAGTAATTTTGTACTTTTAAAGCAACAATTTAAGCAGTCTATTTGATCTTAAATTAATTAATTAAAAATAAATTAAACAAATATTTCTATATAAAAATTTTTCCCCGTTGCAAATACACTCAGTATTTATCTCGCGACACAAAATTCTATGTGTTCTATATATGTTCTAAATTACATCAAACCGTATCGATATTTTTCAGTTTATTTTATTGATTTATTTTATCGCTTCTACAGTTATTACCATTTTACGGAAATTAAAGAGATTAGACGGAATTTATTATTAAAAGTAAAACAGAAAAAAAAAACCTTCTTATTACTTTACGTTAAGAGAGATACATCTGTGCATTGTTTTCTTAAACATTTATTTATTTATTAATATTTCTTATTAAATCAACAAACCATATATGTTAAAATATGATTAAACTTGACTGTATATTAATAAATAAATATTTCCTATATACATTAAAGTAAAGAAAATATTGAATCGATGACCGAAGATCTACCAAAGAGATGCAAAAAACAATAACAACCGGCTAAACAGTTTTCAAGGTAAAATAAATAATAATAATAACTGGTATTACTGCGATTTCATATATATATATATTTAAATTTTTAATTAATATTTCTATTTGAATATCTATATATATTTTATTTTATATAAAAGTTGTAGAAACGATACGATACGATGACACAGATTACAAGTTAAAAAAAAATCGGAAATTAAATAAAACAAATTGTTTTCTTTCTTTTTATTACTCCACATTTTTATATATATATAAAATTTATTTATTAGTTATGTATAAATATTATGTGAATAATGATGATTCATCATTTGAATATTTTAACATAATTTTTTTATTTATTTAAATTAATTCATTTAAAACAAAACAAAAACCGAAAAAAACTATGTATATGTTGAGGTCAAGTATAATCAGTGCGTGTAATTTAAGTAATTATTAATTTAATCATTATTATTATTATTTTTAATTACTTGTTTTTAATGTTTTATTTTGCATTGATGCCATACATTTATTTTAAATATATATAAATTTGCATATAAAAGACATTTATACATGTAAGCGAGTAGGTAGCTAGGCAAAATAAAAATGTTGGCGTAAGGTCCACTTGAATGTAGTAATAAAAGACAAAATAATAATTATTTAAGTATACTTCCTTAAGGAAGAAAAGGAAAAATAATGTTAAATTTTTAAATAATCATTGACAAAAAAAAAATTACCATTTTTAGCGGATTACGATGCATCTAAAATAACAAAACTGGATTTTATTGCATAAAAACAATTTCCAAAAAATAAAATTAATAAACTTTTTCTTTAATTAATTTTAATTTTTTTAAATAACATTTTGATTTAAAATTCTTGATAAACAATGAAACACAATATGTGTGTCATAACACAATCATGCATAAAGTTAATTTTTATTTTTATTTGTTTTAATATCTGGCTATTCTGTGCAGAAAATTACGTAAGTTTTTCTGTTTTTCTGATAAACTTTAATATGTTTTTTTTTACTTAATTAAAAAATAATATTTATATATAATATAAAATAAAAATTAATTAAATTACAAAATCAGGAAGTAGTTATTTTAATATTTTGAAAGAAGGAAAAATGTTAAATAAGAATTATCATTGATAAATCTTCAAAAATTATAATTTTTTGTCATCATCAAATATGACGGCAATACACAGTGTATATGGTTGCTAATTAGAATGGTAAATTTTTGTCCAATAACTTTCATATTAAAATAAAATGATAAAAAATATTTTTATTGTAGTTTTGACACCATAAAACATAGCAACTATTTTGTGTGTTTTTTTGCTAGGAAAAGAGACTTCTCTTTAATAATTTCTTTGTTAAATTATTATTCTTAAGTGTTGCCTCGACTATCTAATAATTAAATTGCATAACAATGATGTATGGATTTAAATTATTTCTACATATTAAGCAGTGTTTTCTGAATACAAAATCATTGGTACTTCGGAACGTTATGATTTTTAAATAAAAAACTCTACTCTATAGCAGCTTCAATGTTTCTTAAAGACCAGCTTCAAGATTCTATAACTAAATGTACGAAACTTAATGAAACTTTATTTTAGGCTGTTTTACGTTTTCAAAGGTTTTACTATTGAACCTAAATTTAGACATTTGTCTATTTCAGTGGTGGCTAACCTTTTACACCCGGAGTGTCAAAATTCATATGAAAGCTCGTGTCATATCTCGAAATATTCATCATGTTTTAATATTTTGACGATTAATTAAAAAAAAATGAATTTAATTATTTATTATAAAAGCAAAAACAACAAATTCATTCCATTTGTGACTTTTTAGTTACTGGATTTGATTTGCTTAAACTGAATTGAAGGTAAAGAGTTGCGATAAAAGGATTTTAACGGGTTGATGCAAAATCAACATAATAACCGGTCATAAGTTAGCTATCACTGGTCTATTTACTTAGTTGAAACTGTAGCGGAGTTTTTGCAGATTAATGATTTTTTTAAAATTGAAACCTTTTACAAGACTTTCAGTTATTTCAGCAACTTTTTTGTAACCATATTAACTATATATAATTATAGATGATATTTGATTACAATTTCTGCAATATTTCTACCAGAATTAATACTACTCAGTTTATTAGGTCATAAGAGATAAATTAATTCTGATTGTACTAAGATAGTTTCCTTAATTTACCTAATTCTATATACCTATATAAATGTAACATTTAGTTTGAATGGTAACAAAAGTCTTAACATAATTATATATAAAATATATGTGATGTCGATTAAGACTTTCAATAAATATAATTTTGTAACCATAAATTATATTAAATTAATTATATATATATTTCATTAAATTCATTAATTTTATTTTAATTTAAATTTCAATTTTTCAACGACAATTAAACATGACTCAATCTAGTATTATAATTATTATCATTATTTATAGATTTTATAGTTGAATGAATTGTATTGTTACTTTCAATTTATGTTGTAAAAACTTTGTACTGTGTGGCACAGAGACGTAGTGCAGTAATTTTGGCAGTTGGTAAATGATTACTTAACTGGTACATCGCACGTGAACATTGAAATATGGTTAATTTAATTAATTTATGCAGGCGTTAAGTATGAAATTGTTGAAGAATGTGTTTAGTTACATTAACAATCACTTGCATGGCTAATAAAACGATTTTATTAATTATTACCTGTAGCCGCCTATTGAACTATCGAATCGGCTCTGTCTGCATGCATAAATTGTAATTTTGTTGTTTTTTCTATTGACCTTCTTTCATTTTTTTTAATGCTTTTAATATAAAATTTTACATAAATGGTACTAGACATTGAATTATTTTTCTCTTTTAATATTTTCAATAATTTTTTTTTTTTTTGAATAATAAAAAGTTAGTAAAAAGTTTTTAATAACTTTAATATTATTGAAAGTTTTATTAAATTTGTATTTTTTAGTAATTTTAATATTTAAGTCATAAGTAAAGGAATAAAGGATCCATCTTAAGATTAAATTTTTTAATATGCAGATTGCATTGTATTGAATGGTTGTGTATCGCGGAAACCGGAATAAAATATGAGTATTAGACAAAAATTTATTTTTATTAAAATCATTTTGTAAGCACTGGCCATAACTACTTCTACAAAGAATAATAACGATAACAATTCAAGCTTATCAGTAATTTCTGAATAACATATTTGTCAAACAACACGTGTACACGTCTATGTAAACTATTCAATATATATTTTAAAAAGCTCTTCTCTGTTGTGCTTTATACATGGCAATACAGTTTTCTTCAAGTCGTATAAATAGTGAAAAATTAAAGAAAATGTCATTTCCGATGGTACTTTACTTGACCAACCAATATAAAATCACAATTATGGCAACATTTACGTTAACATGAGAAAAATGCATTAAAAATGCATTAAAAACAAGGTTATATGTGTCCAGTAAGCGAATAATACTTGCTCCTGAACTCATCATACTAAATAAATATACCAAAAATCGTTTCACACAAAAAAAAGCTAAAGTAATTTTGTGTCATAATAACGTGGAAATTTCCTATACAAAATAGTTAAATAAAACTTGTCAAGAAGTGCAGCTTGTCTTTTATGCTTAAGGAACATTGTGCACAGACTACTTTTAAAAAAAAATTTATTTCCATACACTAGCTAATTACCACAAATAGAATTAAAATGTAAATAACATATCAAAGAACTAGTTAAAGCTATAAATAAAATAAATTTATTTATACAAAAGTAGTAGCAGCTACCTACTATCAAGTGAAATTATCATTGAAACTCGTTTCTTGTTTACTTGTTGTTTAGAGCAGAAACACTACCTGAATCACTTTATTATAAAAAATAATAAATACTTTTTAAATAAATTTACCATTTGATTGACATAATCATTACATTTAATCGTTATTAAACTTTCATCTTTCTAAATGTTGTATTTTTCTTTTCATCTTTGCTAATGTAAAGTAAATTTATTGTTGATTTTAGCATTAATAATCACTGTTTTCAATTTATTTATTTACTTAACATGACATTATTTATCTTATATTCTATCTTATTTAGTTAAAATAAAACTCTATAACGGTATGTATTATTATTTATTTCTTTGAAAGTGCAAACAAAAAAAAAAGAATAATAAAATAATGAAAAAGATCAATGGCCAACGGCCTAATTTTATTTTATTAAACTAATGTATGTAGGTGTTATACAATTGTTATAAATTTTAAGGTTTTTTTTTTTAGCTAAAATAACAAAAAAAAGTAATTACAGTTCGTCTTCTATTTACGGCATCGTTTAGGAAGTTTAAACATACGTCAAAGTTTAATGAACTTTTTTTGAAAAAGAAAATAAAAACATTTTACATTAAATTTCATTAAATAATTACATAATTTTAATATTTAAAAAATAACAACAATTTACAGTAGAAATAACAACAGTTTAAATTAATTCCTAGTGACATTATGATAATTTTTACAGCCCTGTTTACAGCAAGTGTTTTAAGCCAATGATTTCCCTAAAACAATGTGAATTTAATTTTTAACGTTATATTTTTTTTTTATTTTTTTTCTACATTTCTATGTAAATTTTTTTGAATGATTTTTACTATAATTATTTTATTAAATTAATATAGTAATTGAAACGGTATTTTTTATTATTGTTTTTTCTTGGTAGAAACATATGGCTATTTTTTCTTCTCTTATTTTTAAACTATTTGACTGTCTATTGTAAACAATTACGTTTTCTATGTGAATTTTTATTGATAAGTAATAGTAAAATAATTTACATAATAGACAATATAATTTACATATAAATAAATATTATTTGTCAACAATAACGATTTTAACTTATTAAAAAAGAAAGAAGAACGAACGAAAAAAAAACAGTCATTATTGCAGAATACACACGAAAATAGTGACTTAAAAAATAACGCTTAAAATTAGATCATTTACATTTTAAAAATAGAATTAAGTTATGTTTAAAATGATATTGTTTCTTGTCAATAAATTTTCTAATTAACCGATAAATAAGGGCCGTTAACACGACACGCGTGTTTTTTACATTCTTAAGCAAAGCAGAAAATATTGATTTAAATATTGTTTTATTAGAGAATTTAGTTCAAAGTCATCAAAGTTAATTAGTTTAGAGACTGATTTTAGTCTATTCTAGTTTTAATGCGCTGTAACAAACTTTATTAATTAATTTTATGTAAATGCATGATGCGGTTCAATCATTAACCTAAAGCGCTCGAAATATATAAGTCTTAGCACCTGTACAGACTAAATAGTTCAAAAACTCATATTTAAATGATCATTGAAGATTTCTGTGACATTTGATTTAAATTAGATAATAGTTTGAAAAACTTCTCTAAAATTTTCTACCGACGTGTGTTGATAATCTTTTGAATTACAACTAAAATCATTTGATCTATTCTATATATTCCAAACCTTAAAATTGTTGGAAACCACTGTACAAGTCAACAACATTGCAAATATTGGCAAGGAAAATTAAATTAAAAAAAAAAACTTATGGAATCTAAATTAAATTAAAAATTATTTCGATATCGCTTACTTTATATGCAATGCAATAAAAACTTCAAAATTGCACGCCTACTTTTACTTTTATTTAAAAAAGAAACAAAATATAATGCAATGCCAAGTAAAATATCGCAAAAAACCTTTAAGGCGTTCATTTTATTTGCAAAAAAAAAAAAACAAAAAAAAAAACAAAAAATTAACAATAAACGAAAAAAAACAAACAAAACTTAAATTTTGCGTTTTATCAATTTCGCAAATTAAATTAACACTTATTTAATAATTTTTTTTTCTCCTATTTATTATTTGATGTTGATTAACACGTTCTATTTAGCCTTAATATTTAAATATAAAATAGACACAATTAAGTAAAATGAAAATTTATGTTAATTCAAAGCATCAAATTTTTCATTTTTTTAAAAAAAAAATATTAATATTTAGTTGACTTTGAAAAGTAATTTATTTAATTTAATTGAAAATTAGTAAACTGCTATTGTGCGGTTATTTTTTTATATATATATTTATTAACATTTTAAATCAAAAAAAAATTGGGCCAATATTCTTAAAATGTAACAAAGTGTTTTGCTTCTAATAACATCATTTTAGCATGTTTACTTCACAGAAATTTATTAAACAGAATTTAATTAGCAGAAACAGGGTAGACTATAAATTTAATTTTATTTATTATTTAAATACCAAAAAGTCTTCTCTTTTGGAGGTTTAATGTTTATGTTATCTTGTCACAGTTGAAAAATTAAAATTTTCCAAAAAATGCGTGCAACTAAGTTCTAGAAGAATCAAACAGTTTTTATATATAGAGCAAATAGTGCCATTGCGTATAACCGAAACGTTTTTTAAATATATATGCAGTTTCGCAAATTATTAGCGAACTATAAGAAAAAGAATATTTTTTTAATAAATACAATTTAATACTATTTAACAGGACTTTTTCGATGTCTTGTGCATAAATTAATGTGTGCTTGAGTATACAATATTGTATATAAGCATAAAATGAGCACAGAAAAAATTACTGGATATAGTCTACTGAATATTAGTTACCTATGTATACCAGTCTATGCTACCTCAACCATATAAAACATCTGCATAATGTTTTGTTTTTTCTTTGTATATAAATACTAAGTTCTTTAAAATTTCATAGACTTGCCATTAAGCAAGTGAACATAACACAAAAACATAAATAATTACATAATAATATAAATATATATTTCATTTTGTCTGAACTTATTGTTTTATTATTTATGCAATATTTATATTTATTTAAATTTTATTTTAATTTAATCGGTCATTTGACTTTATATAGAGAAAATTATTATTAATTTCTTAAGTATGTTTATTGTTTTTAAAATACGTGGTTTTTTGTTATTGTAAATTTTAATCTAAATATGTGTCTAATAACTTTTAATTTTTTTTACTTGTATGTGGTGTAATTGTACGTTTATATTAGAGATTCGTGCTATGATTAATTTATGTTGTATTAAAAATAATAATAAATAAACAATAAACTTTCTTCTATCAATTATTCTATTAAGACTTTATTGATTTATTGGTAATAAAATTATTAACATAATGGTTTACTTTTTGTTTTTGCCTTTAATTTTAATTAATTTTAATAAACAACATAAGATTGCTTATGTGTAATAATTATTTATCACTTTTAAGCATTTATTATCGGAGTATTTTAAAATATTTTACTTTTGTATTAATTTTTATTATTCATAATATCTGTTGTCTTGTAATATTCTTAAAGAATTATGAAATACTTAACGAGATTTATTCTTTATTTTTAAGAAAAGTTACTTAATTTGACAAATAATAAATGTAAAATAAAGAATTAAAGTAAAAAAACATAAATTAAACCGGACAAACATGTGACCGCGCACAACACACTATATTTTTTGTTTTCTTCAGTTTTCTTTTATTTCGTTGCAAAAATGACATAAAAACTGAATTGCATGACCTACTACTAATTAAACAATGTAATTTCAAAACAATTTCGTATACCAGTTATGTATACAGAACAAAAAATAAATACATTTTATCAGCCAGTCAAGTTAATAATTTTTACCTTTCTTGTGGAAAGTATTAAATAAACACGTTAGACAAGTTTTTTTTTTTTTTTTAATTTGTCTTTCGTTGTTTTGCTTGCTTAGTAAGTTATTCTAATATCCACCCAGAAGTGAAATTGTGTATTTAAGTATTTTTTTTTTTTTATGTTAAAAATATAAGCAAACTAAGTTATTGATCTCAATTTTTATTTTATTTACCTTTTTAGATTCTGTTTTTTAATCATTCAACAACAAAAACATAAAATTTTCACTTATTTTATTTATTTTTATATTTTATTACTACTTTATTGGCAGACACAACACATTTATTTTATTTTAATTTTTTTATTCAAACACATTCACCTACTTTTTATTGGTTTTTTGATTATTTAAAACTGACCGAATAATTAGAATTATTTATTTATCAATTTTCAAAGTAATTATTACTTAAGTAAATATTCTTTTCCTTTGTTTATTGTTTCATTATTTATTTAGTTAAATAATAAATGTCGTGACTCAATTTACACTTAAATCAGTTGTTTTTTATTTTGTAAATGGTAAAACAGTTCGATGACGCTTTTCTTTCGAATTATTTAATAATAAAAAAGCATTGTGGTTGCCTTTAATTTACTTAATTAATATGCTTATGTTGGATAGTTCCACATCAGACAACGGTCAAAATGTTACTGCGCGTTTCTTGTTCACAGTTGTTTTCATTTCCAGCAAACAATTTGTTTATGTTTCAGTTTGATGGCTTGAGTAATATGAATTGAATTTAACTGATCAACCGGATTCACTAAAATATTAACTTTCTTGTGATTATTTTTTTCATTTAAAATATTTTTCTATATATTTTCTTGTGAAGATTTTTGTATTTTGTTTTTTTTTTTCTGTTTCTACTACATAAATATGTAGTTTTAATTATAGTTAATGGTAAAATTGGAAAGGCAACAATGTCTTACACTCTAATTCTTTATCACCTTTTGATTGTGAGTTGTTTTTTTTTCCAAGTTAAAGTTAAATTTATATTATTTTATGCTTCGCTAACTTTTTGTGTATGTTTTCATTTAATACACAGAAATAATCTGTTTGGCAATATTAATTTTGCATAAATTAAGATTTTATTTTTAAATAGAAAAATTCTCAAGTCTTTTGTTATTAAAATTAGTATTACATTGATGCTTTAAATCCATTGTTTAATGCTTTTGTATTATATTTTATTTATCGAAGCGATTTATTTAGAGTACAGTAAATACTCTTTAAATAGAAAAAAGTATTTAATATTTTATAATTAATTGCGACAATTAAACTGTTTTAAATTCAAAGAGATTCTACTGTAAGGGATTCAATATTTTTGCTTTAACATAATTGTAGGTGCAATTCTTTACTAAATGTGTCCTTGTTATTTGCGTTAAAAAATAGATGTCTCTTATTACATTATTATTTTATGTACCTAACTTCATGCAATTACTATAGAAATGTCATTTTTTTATTATCATACAAACGTAAACAAAGACTTGTTATCACCTAAATATATATGATTTAATTAAATAAAAAAAAAAAAAACACCTTTTTATTAATAAAAATTTATTATTAATTTTTATTATCGATTAACTAATGTAATGAGTGAAAATTATTTAAATCAAATTATGGCTGATCGTTTAACACAATTACAAGATACAATTAATCAGGTGCGTTCATAACCTAAGTTTTTTTTAAATTAAATATAATTAAGTATTTTTGCATACAATTTTAGCAAGCTGAGCATTTTTGTAATAGCATTGGTATAATACAACAATTTTCAGTACCTAGTAAATTTCCGGGATTTGATCGTACCGGTTCACAAACGCCACAACAAACACAGCAAGAGGATTATGCGCAATTATTTTCGACATTAATCGCTCGGTAAATTCATTTTTTTACCCCAATTAATAACTTTTGATAAATTATTTACTTTTATGTAATTAGATGTGCAAAGGATATAGATGTGCTAATTGAATCATTACCGAATGAGGACAGTTCAACCGAATTACAAGTGCAAAGTTTAAAAAAATTAGAAACAGAAAATCAAAATGCTGCTGAACGCTTAGAGGAAATCGTAAGAAAGGGCGAATTATTATTAGATAAGATACAAGCAGCGTTAAGTGATATTGGACAGGCACAATTGGATATGCAACATTCATCAAGAAAATAGTTTTTCATTTTATTTTAAATATTTCTATGTAATTTTAATTTATTTGTTTTACGATAGTTAATTACTATTATTATTATATTTTGTATTTGTTTTCCTGCTTATGGGGTAATAAAATAAAATAAGCCAAATAAGAATTTGATTTATTACAATGAAAAACACATTAATTATGTTAACAAAATAATTGATGAATTTATTATTTTAAAAGATCCTCTATTATTGTGTTTCGGAATTCTTGTTTCTCCTTTGATAGTTTTATTATAACCCTTTTTTTACATATTCAATTTTACTGTATAAGTTTTCCAAAGCTTTTTCCATCTCTATTAGATGGCGTTGTCACATGTTATGTTTTTGATGAAAAATAAGACAATGACCTTGTGTACACCAAACACTCAGACCTGTGGTCGATTCACACGAGAACTAAGAAGCTTTTAGATTTCAACATTAAATTGTAACTACAGACTTACCTAATATTAAACACTTTAAGTAAACGATTTCTGGTCAGTGTACTATATCGAAATAATTTTATTCCAAAATGTGGTAAATATGCATGGGAAACAACATAAATATGGAATTAGTTGTAATTCTCTTTTCCTATAAAGAACTACTGTCGTTTTTCAAATATAATATTTAAATGTTAAAGCAGTGGAATTTCATTTTTAATAAATTATTCTTTAACCTTTTGTAAAATAATTAATTAAACAACAAGAACGCATCGAAACAATGCATATTTCGTTTCTTATATATAAACAACTCTTCTATACATATATAGTCGTAAATATAAACACCATTCAGTAATATAAATAAATAAATGTAAACATATCAAAAATTTTTGATAAATAATTGAGAAAATCTTTATCAATTTTTTTTTTTAATAACTATTTTTATTGAATTTATTTATTATACCTTAAAATTACGTTTTTTTACTTCTAATTTATTTTTAATTATTTATTTAAAGTTTTTGTTTTCCTTTCTTTTATTAAAAATCTAAGATTCATTTAAACTTTTACAAAAAATATACATTTTCATTATATTAATTTTTTTACTAATTTCATTTTTTTTCCTCCTGTTTTCTTCTTTTTTTTTAATAAAATAATTTTTGTCAAAAACAAATCAGAAGATCAACAAATTCCAACACAAAATCATAAGTATTATAATTATAATAATAAACTATTTACATGAAAAGTTGTATCAATTTTAAAAAGGGAATATAGTTAAAAAAAAAAAAAGAGAAAGTACAATAGACACGGGGCACTAGACTAGTGCAAAGTTGTAAAACAAAGAGTACAAAAAAGAAAAACTATTTTTTAAGAATTAAAATTAAATTAAAAAAAAATATATAATTAATGAAATGAAAAAATTTAATAAAACTATAAATTGCTTAAACATTTTTTTGTTTTGTTTTTTAATTTATTTAATTAAGTGTACCACGGCAACCTTGTGCACCACATAAACACGGTATTTTCTCATCTTCCAATGGAAATTTATAATCATATGTAATCTCCTCATTGATACCAATCGGTTGCTTTGAATAGATAACAATTTTCTTTTCCGATTCAATTGTTATCACTTTTGCATAACAATTTGGCTATAATTACAGAGAGAGAGGGAGATAAATTGATTAATTTTTCTATATATATATATATTAAACCATTGATTAAAAACTTATTTCTACTTACATTACAACTATGATTAATGAAACGTGCTAAATTGCCACATTTAGTTGCATCGATAATTGTTTCCATATCAATACGAAACAAATATGAACTGCCAATGCCAATTTTCTCATATTTATTTTCACGTAGATCAGCAACAACAGGTCGCACCATTTGTCCAACGTATTCAATAACCATTTCATCAGCAGCAATTGGTTCCATTGCGAATAGACCCCAGTCATGAATTGGTGATTTTGCGAATTTAAGCTGCTTTTTACGAAACTTCAATTGATTGAATTTTAATAATTCAGATTCGTTGCTTGTGCCAAACGCCGTTAATAATCTTCGTTGATTTGAACGCGCCTCTCGTGAAATAACTTGCATTTTCGATACGATTGCTTTGCCAGCTGCTGTTACTTCAGCTAATGTTTCACCACCATCCGGGCCATCAATCTTCAAATGATGATGTTTATGTTTTGCCTTTTCTTTTACATCAACCTTATAAAAGCCTTCAGTACGTGCTGATCCCGTAACATGACGCTTTGTATCGTCCAATAAGTGATCTTTTTTTCGTTTCTTTGATGATGATATTGGCACTATAACACTGCGATCTGTTATACAATGATCCACCCAATGCGTTGCATTTAACCAATAACTGTTCACATCATCTTGCAATAAAAGTTCATAGCTACGACGTAAATATTCTATATCTTCCGTGTCGATACCTCGTGTCAAGAATTCATATAACAAACCCATTTCAGCACGCATATCACGTTCAGGATAACAATCAATTGGTACAAACGGTGTACTTAATTGTTCTTCTTTCTTTTGCTGCAACAATGCAGCTAATGCCGAAGCCTTTTTAGTTTGACTATGATTACTTAGATAACGTTCTTTATCTAATCTTGGGCGACCTACTGGTAGTTTCGCTGATGAATCTTTTCGTGGTCGCCCAACTGGTCTTGTAGCAGTCGGAATTACTGCTGTTAATGGCAGGTCATTTACGCTGGTTGTCGTTGATGTGTAGGCAGTTGTTGTTGTTGGTGTTATTACATCAGTTGCTGTGGCTGCCGAAACGACAGAGGTATAACCATGATCGTGAGCCAAATAAGCAGCCGAGGATACAGTTCCAACTTCTGAAGAAGGTTTATTTACTGTAATTGTTGTAGCTCCTACAGCTGGAGATGGAGACGACATTGGTGACGCCGAAGGTGGCAAAGAATAACAATGTTCCAATGCCACTTGACTAGCCTGACTAGTTTGACTTGTACTACCATCTGATGAAGATGTTGGTGATAGTTTCGTCGGGCGAACTTGCCTTTGATTATTTAAGTTCTTACCAGTCATAGGTGATAGTAAATTATTACCATTTAAGTTATTAATTGATGTTTGATCTGCATCTGATAATTCAGAACGATCAGTCCTCGACTTAACTGTTGACACATTGGTCATTGTTGAATCCGCTGTTTTACTTGTAACATATGACAATGATGTAGATGATGTTGTTGGCGGTGTTTGGGACATTTTCGCTATTTTACTTTCCATATATTTAGTTAATGGATCAACATTAGAAGTTGATGAGCTAGATGTAGGTGATGATGCGAGTGTACTTGTTGGTGTTGCTATCGATAATGCAAACATATTTCCTAATTTTCCACCTGGTGTTGGTGGAGGTTTTGATGTTATCGGTGTTAAAGGATCGCCAGGGCTATCTGGTAATTTGTCATTCATTGTGATTGTTGATGTAAAAGTCATAGGTAATAAGTCATCTTTCTTTTTATAACTAGCACCAACACTTTTCGTAGAAGTGGTTGTCTGTAAGGCCGCCGTTGACATAGAAGACGTCGTTATTGCTGTAGATACTTCCATTTCCTCTTTCTTCATTTTCATCATCATTTGCTCTTCTTTAAATTCGCGTTCTATTTGTTCCATATATTCAGTGTTTCGACGACGTTTTTCTTGATACTCACGCTCCTCCTCTGAATCCGAATAAATTCTGTCAACTAAATCATATATTGTGGATTTTTTCTTCTGCTTCGAATCAACAGTTTTTATTTCTTGTTTGTCGTTCGGTTGCATTTCTGTGCTACCAGGCGTTAATGACAGTTTAGGTGATGCTGAATCATCAGTCATTGTAAGCTGTGTTTTAGAATACCTTTTACGCTTTCTCAGATTATTACTGTCATCAATATTATTGTCATCAGAATCCGAAGAATATATACCAATTTTGGATTTTGTTGCTACCGGCAATGATGTTTTAATTACGGACGATGGAGGTCTTAAGTCATCACTATCACTGTCAGAATAAATTCTTTTATCACGTTTTATTCCAGCCGCTGTTAATAATGAACGACGTTTAAATTCTATTTCGTCATCTGAAAATGATGAACTATCTGAGCTAATATCAGATTCGCCGCTTATTGAAGAATCATCATCTTCTTCTTCATCTTCATCTTCGCCACTTGACTCAGATGATGTCGTAAAGAACGATGAAGTGCTTCCCTTACGCTTACGTGATAAATCGTCAATGTCTTGTTGGTTTGTGCCTGATGGACGACTATAAGTAGTTTTAGCACGTTGTTGTGCATCGGCGGTCTCCTTTTCAGAGTCTGACCCTTGTACCATTTCTTCTTGATCACTTAAATGTTTTCGCGAGTCATCGTCGTCATCCCCATGTCTAACTGGACTTGGTTTTTTTCGTATTCTTCTAAAGCTTGGCATTTTTGGTATTGTAGCACGTAAACCAACTAATCCTAATCCTAAGCCATATCCTCCACTATTATTAATGTCAAAGTTTTCACGATTACTATTCAACAATTGATTGATATCAGGAATCGCAGATGGTTGTTTTAATGGTACAATATCAACATTAAGAGCATTTGTTAATCCAGAACGATTAACATTACTATTTGATGTTGTTGTACTTAAAGCATTTGGATTTTTATCCTTCGAATTTTTATTTCTCTCTTGATCATCCCACCATGATTCGAATATTTTAAATGCAGTACTTTCAATCATTTTTCGATTAAAATCTTTCTTCAATATTTGTTTTAATTCAGCTGTTACTCGCTCAATTACCGTTGTAATAGAAGAAGCATATTCTTCGCCTTTTTGTTTAGGTGTCATTTGCTGATTATTTGTTCCATACTGATGATGAGAACCATAATTAGGATTATGATAATGTGTTTGATTATAAGCACTCTGTGATTGTCCTTTATTTGATAGTGGTCCAGCAACGCCAAATGATTTACTATTTTGATATTGCGCTGCTGGATCATATGCTCCAGATACTGGATTCATAAGTTGATTAAATCCTGGTACAAATGGTTGCATATAACCTGGAGCTGAAGGTGAATGAGACATATAGTTAGGATGATGATAAGGATGATAATCGGTAGTAGAAGTTCCAGGAGGGTAATAATATGGCTGCGTACCAGGAGGAGCTGGTGGATATAAATAAGCAGATGCACTTGGTGGCAATGCTGGTGGTAATGAGGGTGGTGGGGGTAATGGAGGTTGTTTAACTGTTTTATCCTTATCACTTTTCGTTTCTGTTGAAGATAAACTAGATAATGACATTTGATCGTCATCGATAGCTGTGGTTCCGTCCACGCTAACTGACCGACCATTTGTAGAACGAGGCAATATAGGACTATATGTGCCTTTTGCAAGAAGTACGGAATCATCACTTGATGAAATATCACTAGCACCATCGTCAATAATTATTTTTTCTTTAGTAGAATCCTTCAGTTTTCTTGTTTTAGAACGACGTCGAGATTCTCTGAATGTTTCTAATGATATATATGGACTAGGAGGTAAAGATTGTGTAGGTGATAATGATATTTCTTCTTTTTTAATTTCATTTGCATTTAAATTATTTTCATTTTTAATCGTTCCGTTCTCATTTTCTGAACCTTCTACATCCATTAATTCTCCATCCTCAGTTTCACGCTTTACTTCCAATTTGGTACTATTTTCTGTTTTTTCGGGAATTTCGCCTTCTTCATATTTCTCCTTCGTTTCCTGATCTGATTCACTACTACTATCCATCTGGAGAAATGGTGGCGCATCACCAAATACTTTTTCTTTGAACATCATCGCGATTCTGGTGTCTAAATCAATTTTACTAGAATCCAATTCATCTTTATTACTTTTCTTTTCTTTACTATTAGCTGTAATACTTTTTTCTACACTAGCACTATTTATTTTCTCTTTTTTTAATGCTGATTTTGTTAACGTGTCGTTTTCCCATGATGCTAAATCTGAAGTACGGTTAGCAGACCATTCACTTCCGGGTGGTGGAGGAACTGGAGGTGCTGGAGGGGTAGATGGTAAGGATGGCGCAAGCCAATGATTTTTTGAATGCCACATAGCATGACTCATGCCACCATATGGGGGATATTGGGATGTTGGTAAAGGAGGAGCAGTTGATGAATAACTTGAATACCCGTATGGTGGAGGTTCATATCCAGCAGGCGTAGTTGCACTACTATAACCACTAGTATAACTTAATTCGCTACCAGTTGGTGCATAAGAATTTGATTCAGATGGTGTTGAATATTCACGTTCAGATCTCACTGAACTATATGCACTACTGCGACTATATCTTGAACTGGATTCTTTACTATCCTTACGATCACGATCTCTTTCTCTATCACGTCGATCACGATCCCTATCTCGGTCCCTATCACTTTTGTGATGATAATGCTTTTTATCCTTCTCCCATCGTCTATCTTTTTTATCATAATAACGATCATTGACTCGTTCAGCACGCTCGCTAATTCTAACATCATCTATTCTATCGCGCGAATGAGAGGATGATGTGTAATGGTCCCACTCACGACTATCTTTACCAACGTAATGATTTAAATGATTATCAGTTACTGTCAACCGAAATTTGTCTATTGTCGTCTCTTCTTTTATAAACGTATTTGTCATTATTGTCGTTGTTGAATTCATTTGAACAGTTGATGTTGTGGCTATGGTAATTGCGGGCGGCGGTTTCTTTTCTGTCGTACTAAAATCTAATACTCGTTTGCATTCTTCACCAAATGGATCAAAAAAAACTCGTAAAATCTAAAAAAAAAAATGCAATTAAAATTGGCACAGCTTTATAATAGATGGCAGTAATATTTGATAATGCTAATTTTGATTATTTGACATTTCAAAAATGACGAAAAAATTTTTGACAAGTAAAATAATCAAAAATAAACAAAATTTTCTTATTTCATTTGCATATCTACCACTTAATTTTCGATTATCTTAAATAACTAACCTTTCCCATAACAGAAGTACCATTAAATTTGTCAATGCAAGCTTTTGCTGATTTAACATTTTCAAATACAATTCTTCCAAGTCCTAAATGTTTATTTGTAACAGGATGATAATAAATATATAATTCATCAAATGGCCCGCATTTATGTAACATATCAGTTAAAAATGTCTTATCAATATTATCATTTAAATTTGTTATTGTTATTTCAACAGCTGGCGGTTCTCCAACATAGTTTTGATCAATTTTAAATCTGAAAATAATTAAAAACGTATTTGATTGATATATTAAATTACTATTAATTAACTTACCTGGGAACGGGAATATCATGAGGTTCTAATCTTGATTTAAGCCTTGCTAAAGGATTTCTTGGATCTCGAGGTATGACGGGAGGTTGTAATGGATCACCTGGTATTATTCCCTCGAAACGAAAAACTTTAACACTGCTCTTTACCAAGAATGGATCAACTAATAATTTATAATTTCGAATTAATTTTTGTCCTGGCACACCGCGGCCATCAACTGATCCATTCATCTATAATTCATAAATTATATTTGTATCAGTGTTTTGTTTGCTTGATTATGATTAACATAACCTTATTTATATTTGATATAAAACCAATTAAAACATACCTTTGATAAATATTTGGTTTATTTATTTGATCAAACGGACAATATTGTATACATTGGAAATGTGCAAAAAAATAATAAGGTTTTTAATTGATTAAATTTCATAAAATATACAAGTTATGCTTGATTATTCTACGAAATTTTTCTTTAAATAAAATTTTTGACACAAATGGTTTCCCGTCAAATCCATAGCAGCGAAGAGTACATTTATTATAAATTATGATTAAATTAAAGTTAATACCAAATAGTATAAATTTTATAAAGAATTAGAATTCATTTATAATTTGCACAAATATATTTCTATTTTATGTTTAAGCTAAATAGTATTTTTATTTAATTATTAAATAAATTTATGTATCTCTAATATCGACAAAATAAACTATGTAAGAAAAAAAAGCAATATAAATTGCATTACTAAAATACTCGGTTGTAAATTATTTCGTAAGATTCCCACTATATACAAAAGTGATGTCGCTAGTATAACATAAATATAAATTTATTTGTTTCTCCATCAAATGTAGCGCGCACAAATTTGATTATACAAAACTTGTGTATGTCTGATCTTCTTTTTATTATTTTTGTGACGTCACATAGTACTTATTTTGCAAGTGGAGGGAGAGTTTAATGAAGAATAAAAAAACTAACCTCCATCGAATACAAATTTTTGTTTTAAAATTTTATAATTATCACAATTATATTTATGTTTGATAATCATTGAAATAATTGCAAATGACATTCTTTTAAATACTCTTATTTGATAAATGATCTTCAATTTTTTTTTATTTTTAATTACCCAGAAATTTTATATTTATCATTTATTATCTTTCGCCATTCTTTTTTCTTAATATTTTTTTTTTTTTTTAGTATGACCATATCAAAATTTATATTTTTTTAATTTATGGAATACAAATGTGGAACCTAGTTTAAATTTGCACTAGATCTACACTAACTTCATTGCGTTAAATTATACTAAAAAGAAAATTTTTTAAAATTTTTGACATTACATCACCACTCTAATACTTTGTCTTTATATTTGATATATAAATTAATACAAGGTAAATAAATGGATTTAATTTTTTAATAGTTTAAAAAATATAATAATTAATTATTATTGATAAATTTAACTAATAACAACATGATAATCAATAAATAAAACTTTTTTTGCATATAAAAGGAAAATGAGCAAAGTCCCTGTAGTCAAGGCTCAAGAAGCCGAAGAGGAAGCAGAATTAGTTGATCCACAACAAGAATTAAGAGTAATAATACACCTTATCAATATTGTTTTTTAATTTATAAATTCATTCATTTTCATTATTGAGGTTAACCTGCCAATTATTTGTATTTATTGTTATCTTTTTAGGATAAATGCAATAAGGATCATCATACTGAAGCACTTTTTTCAAAGTATCAAGAATGTAATGATCGTGTCAATAGCAGGAGCAAAACTACAGAAACATGTACTGAAGAATTATTTGATTATTTACATGAATTAGATCATTGTGTTTCAAAAACATTGTTCTCCAAACTAAAGTAAAAGCCTATTTTCATGTAAAAATTAGAAAAATTAAGAAAAAAAAAATTAAAAGAAAAACAGATTAATAAAAAATGGTTAACTAGTTAAATAAAATAAAATAATACCAAAATTTACTTATTTATAATTATTTAACCTTAAACTGTTAAAATGATATAGGTCTGTCAAAAATAAACTAAGTTTATGTATGCATATTTAAAACAATCAAATATAATTCTTCATTAATATATATTATTTTAATTTTTCTTTACAAAATAATTTTATTAAAAAAAGATTTATAAAAAAACATTTTTAACCACTTCCAACTTGTAAAACTTCGAAACATACATAACATACACGAACAGGCTTATTGATTCCGAATTTTAATATTGGAACATCATTGCTGGAGCATCGACTGCATAAATTACGGCCGCAATGACGACTAAAAGTTGAAAAAAAAAAAACAAAATTAAAACATAAATACAAATATTACAATATCTTACCAATGGTGTTTTCTCATTGTTATTGTAAACTTAGTTCCACATTCTTGACATAATTCTGATGTTGCCCATGGCGATTCTTGTGGCAACTGATCCAACAATTTATGCAATAATTGATTTGTCGCTAATTTATAATTGAATATTGTTACACCGTCTTTATTTTCAGCACCAAGGCACGCACCATTCTTTACTAAAACTTTACATATTGGTGCCTGTCCACGCATAAACGCTAATAATAATGGCGTGTTACCATGTAAGTCTGGTTGATTAATTGGATATTTTGGCATACATTCTAAAAATAGTTCGCAAATTGTAGCACCAGTATTGTCTTTCCCAGAGCGACATAATTCATGCATTGGATTACGGCCCTTTAAGTTAACTGCTTCCGCATTTATACCAGATTCCGTTAATAGTTCTCTTACAACACCTAAATGCCCTTCACGCACAGCTATATGCAATGGATTGTTCCCATCATTATCTTCTGCATCAAAATCGGCGCCATTCTGAAGTAAAGCTGATACCGCAGCTACACGACCTCTTTCAGCCGCAACATGTAACGCAGATTTCTGAGTTGCATCTCGATCATTCACTCTAGCACCAGCTAAGATTAAATTTCTTATTAGCATTTCATTTTCTGATGCTGCAGCTAAATGTAGTGGCGGTGTTTGATTAACATCATAAACTCGTGAATTAACATCCACTTGTATTGCGAGCAAAAAAAGTACTGATTCTAAATCATCTTTCATTATTGCTATATGCAAGAAGTTTCTACCACGATTGTCCATTTGTTCAGCGGCATTTGGCATACGTTCGAGTATACTTTGAGCAGCCTTGTGATTACGTACGGTTAAAGCAGTGGCAAACGTTGTATTACCTACTTTATCTCTTAATTTTAAATCAATATTCGGATGGCATAAAATAATTCCAATTATTTCGTCTTGTTGATTTTCAATGGCCACGTGCAGAGGTGTTTTCAAATCACAATCTAATGCATTTACATTAGCTCCGTGATCGATGAGTGTCTGTAAAACACGTGTCAATCCCCACTGACTGCATAAATGCAATGGAGAAGCTTTATCTTTGGCTTCATCACCACCTTGACCATCCACACCTGGATGACGCGATGAATCTAAATCGCATCCACTTTTAATAAGAAAAATGGCTGGTGATTCTTTATTTTCATCAATAGCACGATGCAATAAAGTTTGTTGACAACCATCTGGCCCTGCACTCCAACAATCTGTATCAACACCGTGCCTTACCAGAACAGCAGCAATATCGTCTTGATCAGAATCAAGGGCTGACCATAATGGACAATCACCTTTTTGATCAGGCGCACTCAATGATACCCCTCGTGTGCACAAAGCATCAACGACAATTGGCAACCGACAATGAATGGCCAACTGAAGTGGTGTCTCCTGTTCACCAGTCAACGCATTCATATCAGCACCTTGACTTAATAAGAATACCGCTGTATCAGAGTCTCTTTTCAAAATTGCCTGGTGCAATAATGTCATATCTTGTCCATTGCGAGCATTAACATCAGCACCTCCTTTTATAAGCAAAGGTACTAAATCATTATGACCGATACTCAGTGCCATACTTAATAAAGCATCACCTTTTGAATTTTTCAAATTAAAATCTGGTTTCTCTAAACTATTATTGATACTATTGCGATAATCAACAAACTCTTGTATAACATTAAATCTATTTGCTTCGACAGCAAAGTGAAGTGGTGACTTTAATTCAGTAATACCTGATTGTATATTTGATGATGCACCTTCTTCTAATAATGCCTTAACTAAATTCGATAAACCCTTTTCACATGCTATATGCAATATAGTTAAACCATTATGATTTATATGATTTAAATTGGTCGTTTCTTCTTGTTTTGTTAAAAATATTGCAGCATCCTCTAAACACTGTCTAGCTAATATATGTAATAATGTGTCACCACTCTCTTTATTTATTGCATTGGTACGAGCGCCTTTTTCAATTAAACGTTTTGCCAATTTAAACGGTGGCCCATCAGTTTGTGGTGGAGTTAATGCAAATAATAAGGCACATTTATCATCTAAAGTATATACATTTGTATCTAGTTCAGTATTATTATAGTTAATCAATAACAAATCAATTATTTCTGTATTACAAGATATTATTGCAATATGCAATGGCGTACTTAAAGAAAAATAAAAAAAAGATTGACGTTATTATAAAAATAAGATTAATTTTTAATACAAATAAATACTTACTATCCTTTAATATTTTGTATATTTGGATCGGAACCTTTTTCAATTAGTTTTTTTGCTACATTTAACATATCCTTATACGTATCTGGATCGGTATCATTTTCAGAGTATGTACACACTAAATGAAGTGCTGTATCTGATGTATTTCTATAATAATATAAAAAAAATTAAATATATTTTTATAATATATTATTATTATATTATTATATTTATTTTTATAAAATATATATAATTATATATTAATTTATTGTAATTTGATTTACCTTGATTGTAAATTTATATTACAATTTTTATCTAATAAAAATTGTGCTGAAAAACCGTCACCACGTTTAACAGCATCGATTAACAAAGTACATCCCTAACCAAAGTATAAAATAAAAATCAATTTTAATATTAAATAAAGGAAATGTAATAATTAAAAAAAAAAATAAAAACATATTTTTATCTTACTTCCGCATTAAATGCATTAACATCAGCGCCACCATTTTGGACAAGTGTCTGTGCAATTGCGGAACTACGGCCCATTAACGCAAGACCAAGTGGTAAATATCCCTGTGGTGATAAACTGTTGACAATTTCCGAGAGCTGCATAATAAAAAGTAATAAAGTGGATTACATTAAACTTGAATTAACATTTTTTTATTTTTAATAACCTTGTAATTAGTGAATTTAATAATACTTTTACATGGATTAAGGATTTATATAATTAACATGAACATTTTTATAACTTTTGTATGTATATTTATAACAATCATTTTAGTTATAATTGTGGCCAAAATAGTTGATATTCTTGATCTGATATCAATGAAATTGCAATAAATATAATATTAAAATAAATTTCTTATATTTAATTAATTAATAAAACGTAATCATATCATTAAAGGTTTTAAAACAAACATATTACAGTTTTTATCTGTAAATAAATTATAAAATTTGTATGATTCACAAAACATGAAAAATCCACAACTGTATTAAGAATTGCTTTTAAACTATTAGGAAATGGTTATCCTTATAATGACCTGATTTACATAGCATTATTTTTAGTTATATAGACTAGGATATTTTAAAATATTAATTATAATTAGAATATGATTAATAAAGTTTAATTGAAGATAATGATTTAATTAAAAAATGTTTCATACATCCACCCACAAATTTATTTGCAATTATTATCTGTACATGGAATATAAACTTATCTCCTTCAATGCGACCGATAAGGTTCTTTAAAAGTAACATAAGCAAATTCTATTATAAAAAAAAGCAAAAAAATATTTCTCAAAAGCACATTGTAGCGAAAATTGTAGCAGTATTGAGTAATAAAAGGTCAATCTGTATTCTCATATTTATGTATTTCAATAAACTAAATAACAAGTAAAAAGGAAAATAATACAAAAAAATTAATTTAAATTAATGAAATTTAATACAGTAAAAATCTAATCAAAAGAAAGAGGAAATAGAAAACGATAATAAAGTATAAAACACAGAAACGATTAACTTTCACGTTTCATTTAGCTTCTTCTCTCCAATTTTGTTTTTTTTTTAAATTATTTTTAATGACTAATTTTTTTATAAGTGGAAAATAACCAACCGAAAAACGTGATGTTTTTATTTAATTACATTACATTACATTACATTGCATATCAATAATGACAAAGTTACAGTACAATGACCACCACTACGAATCGAAAAATATAAAAAGAAACAAAAAAAATAATCATCTAAATGACTGTAAGTCAATATGGAAAAGTTGTCCATCATTGTTAAAGCAGTTGGTAAAGAACGGTCTTGAACTAAGTGACGGTTTAGTTATTATTGTTATTATTTTCAAGGAAACCAGCCACGGAATAAACGGTTAAACAAATGCTATTTTTTATATTTCCGAATACTTCGTGTTATTTCAACATACTTTTACTTTAATGCATAACTGATTAACCACATTTAACACTTTAGACTTAATAGGTTTTATTTTTACATATTTTATTTGGCACTTTATAAGCCACAAGTAAAAAATTTCATTAGAATAAAAATCATTTTTCTTTGCAACCAATGCAAAGTTGACATGTTTAGCAGTTAAGACACCTGTAATGTGTTTAACCAATGTTTTAAAAGTATTTATAGACAAATATCAACGGAAATTGTTGCTTGTTGGTTGCCAGTCTTTTGCGGTTTAATAAAAGAAAATACAATTTGCGGTACGATGCGATGATTGTATTTACGTTGCACGATAATTATTTAACTAATTTAATTAAAATAAGCACCGCAAAACCTATATAAAATGAGTATTTTCTTCTATAGAATATTTTAAAGACACACTTTTAAATGATTTTACTTGGGAATATTTTATAACTAAACAAATAACAGCATAATATTCTAATTAACAAACAATAAAACAAACAAGTTGTTATTCTATTTCAATTATTGAAATAAAATAAAATTAATTAAAACTAGAAATTTATATATATATTTTACTTTGCATAATTTAATAAAACAGAAAAATAGATTGTATTTATTAAAAACATTTAAAAGTAGCGAAAATTAATTAAAAAAAAATCATCTACTCAATAATTCATACATATAATGCTGCAGCGACTAATAATTAATTACTAATATTAAAAATATAAACACTTGATATGATCTTTATTAGAGAATTTAAGCAGAAACACTAAAAATTAGTTTTATATACTTCACACAGATTATCTATTAAAAAAAATAATAATTTATTGATTTTCTATTGGAAAACAAATCAAGAGAGAATACATTCAATATTCAATTCGTTATTTAATTAATTGAAAAAATTGATAACGTAAATTTATAAACATAAACAATTAAGCGCATGTATGTTAAGAGATACATCTATGTATTACTCACAAAATTCTACTTTATTTAATGTGGAGCATGTGGTGCTTTTTTCGTATGAAGAAGTAGTATAAAAAAAAACGACAACGTATAATCAGTTGGTGTAATGCTATAGTTACATGTTGCAGCAACAATTATATTTTAGATGACCTTAATTTAAAACATAATAATGTTGTTGATTGGAACGTTCTGTATACGTATACAGAATTGTTTTCTTTTTTCAAATTACCAAACGAATAATTAATTAATTAATGCACGTATAATTTAAAATAAAACTTAATTGTAATTATTTACTATAGATATATTAAATCATTTGCCAAATAAACTAATACAGACAGTTTGCAGTTTCG
Source organism: Ptychoptera contaminata (assembly GCA_963942525.1). Lineage (NCBI taxonomy): Eukaryota > Metazoa > Arthropoda > Insecta > Diptera > Ptychopteridae > Ptychoptera > Ptychoptera contaminata. The sequence continues at coordinate 16,276,529 of OZ012639.1, read as the reverse complement.
AAAAGTTATTGCATCTTTCGTGATAACACATATTATTTATTAACTAATTTAATACAAGTTTCAAGTGCTATTAATTGCATAGTACACTATAAAATTTTTCGCAAAAAGTTAAGCAAAAAATGTTGATAACACAAATTTTTTACTGAGAGATATTATTAGTATAATTTGTCATAGTGGGTAAAATATTAAGCTGCACAGATTCAGCTCTAAACACAGTTTTTGTGTTGTTGCTGCCGCTCTCACAATCATTGTCTTTAGTGACCACTGAAATAGATTATAAGATTATACATTGTGTGTAAAAAATATGTGATTGTAGTAAAATCAATTGAGGTTACTTAACTCACAATAAATTTCTATCGTGTATATACCCGCTTAAAATGTTGTTTTTGAGTAAAAAATTAAGCGAATAAAATTATATATCCAACACAACAAAAACCATAGCGAACGTTATTTTATAATAAAAAAATATATTTTTATTTTCTCTTCATTTTTATTTTGTTGTTTTGCTTCAACAAAACACTAAATAACAAAATAAAATATTTTCAAGCTTTTAGTTTAAAATCAGTAAACAGTTAAGTAAGCAGCAAGCAACAGCATTTATATATACTATGTATAAGGCTGTTTTAATTTTTTTATTAATTTCGTATACAAAATAAATATTTAATTAATTCAATAAAAATAATAATAATAATATTAATATTTTATTTTTCCTATTTTAATGAGGAATTTATTATAATTAAAGTGATAATAACCAAAAATAACAAGAACAACATTTTTTTTTAAATTAATTAATTCATTATTTTTGTTCCTAATTTGTGTTTTATTTCGTTAAGGTTTTAGTGAATAATATTGTATGAATCATCATTCCCATTTATAAACAAAAATAAAAAAATATAATTCTATAAGGAGTATTAAAAAAAAGAAAAGAAAGAAGAATTTATTATTTTTAATGATGATAAACTTTTTTTTTAAATAAAAATAATTAGTGACAAAAAGAAATAAAGAACAAAAAAAAAATAATTATCTACAATAAAAAAAAGAGCAACACAAGCACCAAGAAAACTAAAAAGCAAAAAATAATTGTATGCAAAAAATAACATAAGGATAACAGATGATAAAATAATTAACAAAAAAAAAATTATAAAATTAAAGTGCAAAGCGTGATAATTTTAAAAATAAACCGCAAATAATAATAATAATATTAAAATTGTGATAAAGTTAACGAACAAAAAATAAATAAATAAATAAAAAATCCAATTAAAAACCGATTTCCGTTTAAATAAATAAATAAAGAAAAAAACACACACACACACAAATTAATAATTTTAAGGTGAAATTATTGTTAATGGTTAGTTAGCGGTGTTTGAAAAAAAAAACATAAAATAAAACTTTATTTAATCAGAAAAAAAATAATAATAATAGAAACAATGGATAAATTTGCAACAACAACGACCACCACAAATATGTTTATAATTTTAATTATATTTTTAACAATTTTAGGTAAATTAATTAATTAATATTCGTTGAAAAGTTATTTAATTAAATTTAATTAATATTGATTATTGTTTAATCCATACATGGTGTGTGTTCATTTTTGTGCGTTAGTGTAGTTATTTAGTTTATCTACCTGTGCTAAAGTAGATATCATTAAAATACAGAAACATCTTCATAATCTATTCTTATAAATAACAGCAGGAAATATGTTTAAAATTATGAAAATACCCACTTACTGTTTGAGGTTTAATTTTATTTCGGATTTTTTTTTAACATAAGTAAATAAAAGCTTTACTTTTACGGACAAACCATAAAACGTTATACAAATTTTTATTTTTATTAAAAAAAAAATAAAAAGGTTTTATTAAATTAATAATGATTAAAGTAATAAAAAATAAATTCAGTTGACATTCAATAATAAATATCTATAATTTAAATTCGATATTTATTAATTTTTTTGTGATAAAATGACGTAAAGGACGAACAACAACGATAAAAAAATCAATTTATGTTTAAAAACATAAACGTTGACATCATTTGCACATAATTTACTTTTAGAAATTTAACGATACAGAAAAAAAAAAGAAAAATAAAACTAAAACCACCCTCTTTTATTATATTGATAAATAAAATTTAATAAATAAAAAAATATTCGTGTTAATTAGTACATATAAATTCACAATAAACCTTGAACTCTTCAAAAATTATGTGAATTTTAATGTAAATGTGCAAAGAAGAAATAAGCACAACTTAATAAAAGAGAATGTTAATGTTTTAATTTTTCAAATAAATAAATAAAATAACTATGCTGAATTAAATTAATCTACTTTTAGTATACTTTCACGTTTTATATATTTATTTATTTTATTTGCTATTAATATTATTAAATTAATTAAAACAATTAATATACTTAATCAGTTGTAACAAACACAATTTATCACGATAATTTATATAAGGTTCTATCAACACGTAAAACATTATTATTTTCGTTTAAAAAATAAAAAAAAAAACATAAATTTCCACGCATGAGTATTTTACTTAAACAAAACAAAACAAAACAAATGAAAGCACAAAAACTGACAAACAATGACAATGCATTTGAAAACAAATAAAAAATTAATTTGCAAATTTTTGTTTTTATTTCGTTTATAATTAAAAATTCTTGTAAAAATGAATGACTTTTAATATCAACAAAGAAAAGAAAATAAAAATAAATAAATAAATAATAATTTTAATGCCTATGCGCGTTCATAAAAGTGAAATTTTAATTAAAAAAAAAAAAAAAGAAACAAAAAAATAATAATTTAACAAAAGAAAAACGTTCCACTAACACGTTTCGTAAAAAAGACATTTTTTCTTATTTTCTGTTTTGCTATTTTTTTTTTTCTTAAATAAAACAATTTCTGATTTTATCTTTTTTGTTTTACTTAAAAATTCTTTTCATTTTGTCATCAACAGACACACACGTTTTACATACTTATTTTACCAAAAAATGCCAATTAACATAAAAAAAAAAACAAGAAGAGAAATGAGAAGAAAATTACAATATACGTCCATTATACCGGTCATACACGTTATATTAAGCTTTTCACTGATCTTTGACTTTGGCATTTAAACATTCGTGAGTATTTATCATATAAGTCTTACAGTGACACGATACAATTATTCATTTCGGTTTGTTTTGCGTCTTTTCAGTGTTATAATTCGCAAAAAATACACAAAAAAAAAAACAATTAATTTTCATAGAAAGTAGCTAATATATCTACGTTTTGCATACATAAAATAATTTATAATGTTTAAAAACATCAAATCTAGTGATTAATTTTCAACTTATTCAGCCAAACATATTATACAAAAGTTGGCCAAACAAGACATGTAACACCGGATAGTTATTTTTTTTTTTACTTTTGTATAACTGCGCATGTTTGATCAACTTAAATAAAAACCGTTTTACAGTTTTAATTAACATCCGAGTAATTAAATGTTAATTTCTTACATTATTTTCAAATTTTTAACTGACATTTATTTAGTTAAAGAACTTGTCTAACAATCAATCCTATACCATTTTTGTATCGATTTTTTAGTATTTTGAAATTATATTTTAAGCCTGATAAACTTATTCGAAAGATTAAATTTATTGATAAATACATATTACACATGTACTCTCTATTTGTTTTTCTTTTTATACAGAAATATTTTACGTTAAAAAGTAGCGCAATAACAAACAACTGAACAAGAATAATTTTTGTTTTTCATATAAATTTTAATCTATTTTAATTTTAGTTTTTTTAAAGAAAAACATACATATGTATAGATTACAATTATTACGATAATAAAGATACGAAAATTTATTATTTATATTTAAATCTATCTAAAACGTATCTTATTTATTATTTATTCATTTAGAGGAATAACTGATGACTAGAAAGTATGTATTTAGAAAAAATGTTCAAACTAATTTATTTTTGTCTTGAATAAATTAAAAAAATTAAATTTTAAAAGGATGTCTTAAAGAATAAGAAAATATTATCAATAAGCAAATTTATTTATTTAATATTTCTTTGCAGTTAAAAATTAAAATAGTGTTTATATAACGTTTGATTGTACGATTTTAAGGACTTACACAGCTACTTTCATACAAGCTTAATAGAAAATAATAAAATGCGTTTTGTGATTTTATTTAATTAAAAACCGAGTGTAAAATTTAGTTTTATTTATTTTTAATAATAAATATTTATATAATTTCTTCCTTTTTTAGTTGTTGCTGAAATTTAACAAAAGGAAATTAAAACATCAATGGAAAGAGCTCAAAGAACTCTATCATATGATGAGACATAGTGTGCAAATAAAATCGTCTTTTTATACTTTGACTCTATGACACATCATTTCAAGAAAAGACAAAAAATCAATTCAGTTTATGTAGTTTTGTATTAGTCAGAGAGACGACTGACGTCTTCACTTCAGATTTTTAAGGATTAAAAATTTATATCCAAACCAAATTCAAAAAACAAACAAATACACTTAGAACATAGAACAAGATGAACGACTAAATTATTTAATTACTTTATTTTTCTAACATTAATAACAGTTTTTAATTTATTTATTTTTTCTTATTTAAGTAACAAAACGGTAAATCAATTTTATACAGCACAAATGAATAGAGAGAAAAAAAAGCATAAATAAAAAAAAAATTCTAACTAATCTTATGATAGAATATAGAAAGAATTAAATTTTATTTCACGTGTTATTTTCGTTTCTTTTTCAATTTTATGTAACGATAAATCATATTCAATTAAATTAAATTAATTGAAATAAATATATATATATGTTAATGTAATAATGTAATATGTAAAAAAGCCAACAAGGAAATGACTCAAACTTATAATAATAATAATAATACTATGAGAGAATATTCATAAAAATAATAAATTTATTGTAATGAAATTGATAAAGAAATTGTAGACAATTTAATGTTAATACTGGTCACTTGTTTTAGAAAAAGTAATAAAACATTTTATTTATGCTTTTTCTTATTTATTATGTAAAAACCATATGATATTTCAATAACAGTTATGAAAACATATGATAAATTCTATAATAAAATAATTACTTTATTATTAAAAATTATTTGCGATTTGGCTTTATTTTCTTAAAACGAATGATCTACATAAAATATATATATATATATTTTTGAGATAAGAAGAGTAAGATCAGTGTTTTCTTAACTATGCTAAACGCATCATATAGCATGTCGCAATACAAAAAAAAACCAACATTATTTCGTTACAAATCCTACATGGATCTATATTACAAGGGATTGAACTATTTTCTGATTAAAGAAAACCCTTAGTGCAAATTTGATTCAGAATTTGAATTAATTTAAAAAAACGACACAAAACCTATTTATTCTTAAAAAATCGTTAAAATAAGATGATAGAAACAAAGGATTATTACAGACCATTTTCTCTTGAAAGTAACAGTAACTGCACTTCTTCAGCAAATAAAAAGGATTTGAATCCTCCTATTTTCATAGCATGTAAATACTCATGATATGATTGAATATAACAAACCTGTTTTAAAAAATATAACAAAACACAGCTTAAAGATCACTGAGCTAGAAGTCGTATACAATTGTCGTGATAAGTGTTAGTAAAAGCGTACTACAAGTCAGTACAATTATTCTCAATAAAATCATACACATTACAATCAAAATATTAAATTATCAATATGATTTTTATTCGCAATTAATTATTAAAATGGATTAATTAAAAAAATAAAAAAAAACAACTAGAAAATCAATTAAAATGTTCACGTTATACATTATAATACACGTGCCTAATCAATTTATTTATTTAAAGCAATAAAACAATACCCTTAACCTTTAAAATGATTATTGTTATTATTATTATTATTCATTCTTCTATTGTGCAGGGTATAGGTATTTTTTATTTATAATTTCGGCGTATTTTATCCACACACAAAAATAAATAATTTAAATAAATAATATTGATTAAAATATCGCATAACAAATAAAAATTAATGAGTAAATAAGTATAATAAAATAAAATAAATTAGCATTTGTATTAAAATAACACAAAAGACGTCAAATTATTGTTTTTTTTTTATATTGATTTCATTCATTAATTTTTTATTGAAATAAAAAAGAAAAGAATTAAAATTAAAAATTCTTAATTGTTACGACAAAAGAGTAATTAAATAATTATATTTTATTGTTCCTTAAAAACAATATCATAATGACGTGTCACAAATGATAATAATAAAATCATAGCGAATAAAAGAAAACAAAAATAGCAAAACATTGATTAGAAAGGAAAAAAATAAGCAATTATCCGGTTGCGATAAATAATAAATAAAAAAAGAATATTTATCGTAGTCTAACGGTTATCAAGAGAGAGAAAAATTTATAATTATATTAGCAAAAATACATTTTAATTATGTTTATAATATTGTAAAATGTTATTCTCGCATTCACATTGAATTCTTTTGTTAATATCATTTTTAAGCAAACAAATAATAAGAAACAATAAATGATTTAAGTCATAAAGAAAGAAATACACATTGTTAAAGAAAAAAAAAACGCAACGAGTAAAAAGTTTGACTTTACGGCCTACTTGGTCTCGTCTTATTTAATTATCAATAAAAATTAAAAAAAAAAGAAGAAGAGAAACAAGTAAATAAAATTGCATAGCAATGAGAATACCAATAAACCGGTCTGAAATACTTACAGAAAAAGAAAAGAAAATAAATTAAAGAAAAATCAAATGCGCTGCCCTGATGAGCTTAATTAAATATTCAGCTACTTAAAGCAATTGTTAATCGTGCATTTACTTTTTTTAAGTAAAGCAAATATTATAGAACAACTAAAAACCTTTAAGAAAAACGGATTGTATACGTTAACTGTCCAAAGAATATTTCTTTACGAAAAATGTCTTAGTTAAACCAAGGTTTTTCGATCAAGCAAGGTTCGATCCGCAAAATTTAAAAATTAATTTATTTAGCTCAATTGTAAGGAAATGAAATTCTTTTGTATTTTTGAAATTTCCCAGTGGTTCCTCAGTAATTTCACAGTTTTTCTAAGAAAAGATCTAAAAGCGGTTGATTTTTATTTATGACAGGCGACGATACTACATTGCTTAAATGCTAAACATCCGTAAATCTTGAGTAACTATGTCAACACACAAACGTATTTATAAAAAAACAAAAACAATCGACTCTAATGAGTAATGAATGGTTATTTCATTGAATCCTTACATTTTCACTTCCACAACATACAAAAAACTTAATTTTAAAAGAGTACAGCAATCAAGTCTTTATGTAAAGTTCAAGAATTCTCAAGGTAAATTTCTTAATCACAAGCTCTACACCTAATGAAAAATATAACATTTTAAAATGACTTAATTTATTGAAAGAAAAATAAATCAAAAGTCAAAACTTAATAATAAAACTGATAATAAATTAATATTGGAGGTGACAGTCAATTTATATTTGCAATATTACTTTGCATAAACCATAGCTTACGCTTATTTAAATAAGTCATTTCGTTACAAATACAAATATATTTAAGCAACAAATTTGTAAAATTATATTTTTGCAACATAATTATGATGTTGACTTAAGTCACATTAATAAATAATCTTTCCTTCTAAATATAGTACCAGACGTTTTTATTTGTTGCTTGGGTTTTTTTTTATTATTATTATATACATATATAAACTATAACTTAATTATATTAGATAATATATATTAAAAATAAAAATTATGAGGTCAAATAGCGATGTATGATTATTAAAGAAAAAAGAAAACCCAAAAAATTGTCTCAAGTATTCTTCCATCTGGTCACTTAATTAAAAACGAAAACAAACATTACATTCGTATTATTTAATTTTCAATACTTTATTCATAAACATTCCGGAAAAGGGTTTATATTACAAAATTAATACAGCAAGATTGGCAAAAAAAAAAAAGTAATAATATAAATTTGCAAAAAGAAAAAAATGAAGAAAAAATAATTATAAGAAAATATTCAAAATTAAAAAGAGAAATTTATATTTTGATTAAACAAAAAATATATTTGATAAAGAAAGGAAAAAAAAAATTAACCAACAACGGAAACAGTGGTCTAATATTTTTATTATTATTAATTGTTTTTTTTTTTTTTGCATAATTTTTACAAGATAAAAACGGTTAAAAATAAATTTCCGAAAAAGAGAAATTTCAAAGAAACACTTTTCAAGTGGCATCGATTTTTTGTAAGATTTTTTTCTTCTAATTATAAACTAAACATTCATTAAATATCTTTTACCTGTAAACACTAAAACAAATAATAATAATAATTATATTATTATTATAAAAACTAAACCACAGCAAATAATAATCTAAATATTTTTACTCAAACAAAATAAAGAAAAAAATGGCATTAAGCCAATAAGAAAAAGTAAAGTAAAGTTTAAGAAAATTAAATAAACATAAATTACAAGTAACTTCTAAATTACATATATACCAAAAACTGTGTAGGAAGTTCTTTAATAACATATTCTAATAAGAATAATTTAAATAATTTTTTTTTAGCGCCAATTCAATATTATCTCTCTGTTTATATACATTTTTATTAAAGAAATAAATAAATTTATATAAAGAAAAAAAGTAATAATAATAATAACACATTTAAAGAGTGATAAAAAAAAATATTTCAAATTTCTCATGTCTCAAGTGTAAAAAATACAAATAAATACAAAAAAAAAAAAAATATTTCGATGACACAACAAATTCTTAGTTAAACCAAACAACCAAATCTCTTAAGTTTTTCATCATTTGCTTATTTATAAATAATTATTAAACGCAATAGAAAATAGTTCTAAAAATATTTTCCACTCGTCAGTGTTACATTCATTCATTAATAAATTTTAGCTGGATAAGTAGAGAAAAATAAAGCTTACAATCAACTAAATTTATACAGAAAAACAAAATAATTTTTTTAAAAATATAAACGTGATAAAATGTTTCAAAATCAATTAATAAAGCAACAAATAATCAATATTTTCAACGCAAATAGTGTTAAAATAGCAGATAATAGTATATAAAACTGATAAAACAAATAATAAAACGATTTTTTGCGATAAACTGTAGCCAAATGAATGCGTACAAAGTATACAATTCTATTATGAATTACATTTTCTTATTGGAATCATCTTAAAAAACTCCGAATGAGTCATATGTACACTTCATGGACATTAAACCAACATAAATATGTAAAAATAAAAAGTTATTACTTATGATAATTCATTGTTCATAATTCGCTTATTTTATGATTTAATAAATATTTTTTAGTAACAAAACAAAATGTAAAGTATTTATATGTATAACTAGAACGCAATTATAGTAGGAAAAAGAGAAAAATAAAAAAACACTTAAATTAATAACACACCACACCACGCCTTAATAAACTAATTTTAATTATTAAATAAAAAAGAAAAAAAATAATAGAGATTATATTATCGCTATTTGTCACACAATCATATTTTATTTTATTATATTTTTCTATTTTAAAATAACAAAACAGCAAAACGCATTACATATGATAATATTTAATAAAATTTAACCAAATTTATTTCCCTTTTGAAACATAGATCAAACATTATCAATTAAATGTTATCGTTGTGCTGTTTCAATTAGTGGACGTAATGCAAATAAAACAAATCAAATATGCACAAAATTTGAGAAAACCGATTATTTTGTAGAAAATTGTCCATATTCAACAATGTGCATGAAGAAAGTATTAAAATATACATTAAATGATGGTAAAGAAATTGAAACAATAACACGAGATTGTGCACAGCAAAAAAAAATTGAACAGGTATTATTATTATTATTGTTAGAGAATTATTTCGAATCGTAATAAATTCTTATTTATAGGTATATAAAGAAGGTGGTTGGCATCGGGAAAATTCAATTGAAGAAGCATATGAAGAAGGTTGTCAACGTTTAGAAGAATTAACTGGTGCAGTAACAATTTATTGTCATTGTCGCGGTCCAATGTGTAATTCAGCACCAAAGACTGATACATCTAGTTATCATACAGATGCAATGGCTGTTATATTTGTATTTAATGTTATGAAACACTTACGAAGTATGGATTATTAAATAATTACAATATCATCACTACCATTTAAATACTATCTATATATTATATTATAGCAATTTTATATTTAATGTAAATAAATAAATTTATTCTGTTATTAATTTAATTTAAATAAAACAATTATACAACTTACCGAGTCATTATTCTCAACAAGACATAAAAACACAACATCTTCTCTTAATAAACGTACAGCTACGTGTAGTGGATGTTTTGTTTTACTTTTAAGCATTTTATAGAGTAAAGGACCAGACATATGCTCAAAATCTTGTGGCGTTAAATCATCCCAATGTGTTGATATTAAACCAGAACAATATTCTAGTAAACTAGATGCACCCACTTCTTCAGCAACACAATAAAATCGAACGCATGAACGAACGCCAACTGATGCAACTAAAGCACGTTCGCATATACCAAGTAAACCAGGTAATTTGTATTTATGTGCAGATTTTAATAAGTCAAGAGCTAATGTATCATGTTGTAAGTCAACTATATCTGTATATATCCATCTTAATAGAGCGTATCCTACATCCGAATTCATATATGACCAATCTAAAATGATTCATAAAATACAAAATGAAAATTATTATGAATTTATTTCCATTTTTATGAATTTACCTAATTCATTTATGTCAGCTAAAACATCTTCACCCCATTCTTCGGATCGTGCATTCAATACAAACTTATGTGCCGGCATTATTTTATCAATGAATTTTATATTTATATCCGAATAAGTTTTTCTACCATATAATGTTGCCACTGTCATTACTAATCGCGATACAAAACTACTAAATTCACCTGATAAATCATTTGAATCATTTGTTACAACGGCTTTACTATATTTACGCTCTAATTCAGCATAAGACTTTTGTAATTTTGTATATTCTTCTTTTAATAGTTTTAAATGTTTTTCAAGTTTCTCAACAGAATCCGACGATGAATCTAAAATGAAATAAGAATTTTTTTTTTTGCATTAATAACTTTTAACACATTCTAATAGATGGAGTATCGATAACAAAAAAAAAAAAGAATTTATTTAATTAAATAATTTTGTAGTAATTTAAATTTTATTATTTAAATAAAACTTATCATTTATAAAGCAAAAGAAGAAAACAACCGAAGTTATTTAGTTTTTACTTTAAAATAATAATAACACAAGAATTTATTAATAAATCAACGCAATCATTATGTATCCCGGATAAATTGTAGTATAATTAAATAATATATTATTATATGGAACGCCCCTCATAATTGACCAAGTATATATATTTATGAATACAATAATTTAAGAAAACTTTTAAGCTAAATGATAAAAACAAACAACTGCTAAATTTATGTTTACTTGAAAAACAAGGATTTACTTACTCATGATTAACAATCTTTATTTTTCTATTGTAACACACTTAAATTAAATAATATAATTAATTGATACTTATTTCGATTATTTTTTTTTCTTATTAAACTCTTGTGATCATAATTACTTGACTTATTGCCTGTTTTTAATTCAATTTACTTTTATTGTTATTATTATTTTCACTGACAGTTCAAACACAACACAGGAAAAACTGTCATCACCACAAAAATATATTTCTACAGGTTTACACAAACAATTTACAATGCTGCCTTTTTTCACCGAAATGATAATTATATCTTGCTATTGTAGCGACATCTTGTATGTTTTTATTTTATTCTATGACCACACATATCTTGACTGTAATTCATAATCATTCGACGCGTTAAATAAAATTAATTGAAAGATCCGTTTGTGATATATATATATATTTAACTTATATTTTGTCTATCAACATTGTTTATATCTCTTTATTGCGTATCATTTTGGAAATGGATGTATCAGGAAAAAAATGCAGCAAGTTGTGTTATCATAAATTAATTTTATTCAATTTAAGTTGTACATAATACATGGAGTAAGTGGAATTAGTGAAAGTAAGAATAAATGGATGCAACAAAATTATAAGTATTGAGTGCTGTAAGTTTTTTTTAATTTTTATTAAAATATCATTATTCAATTATACATAATTAACAAGGTAATAAGTTGATCAGGAAAATGTTTGCATTTTTAAAGTTTACATCAAATCTGCCACATTGTACACTTCGCAAATATTTGAATTCATTTTAAATGTTGGATTCTCGTCCTATGATAGTATTGCATTTGAATAGGTCTTCCACTAAAAATAAATGGCACAAATGGACAAACAGCGCTGGATTAGGATGCAATTTATGGCACAGAGTACAAGATAACAAAAATAATTAATAAATTGAATTATTTTATCTGCAATTTAAATTAACAATTTAAAAAAAAAGTTACTCACGTTCAAGAGAATATATCAATAAAATCCTAAATCCCGTTGTAATGACCGTCCGTTAAGACATAATGCATTTTTATATCTAGATAAGAGCCGCTATTCTGATATATCTTTTTTGGATTTAAGATATTGCGTTATTTAATCCTTCAATAGCTTTTATTATTTTACATTATTACTTTAGCATTCTCATAGGACGAGATAATAAGTGTTACTATTATCAAGGTCTTACGAGAAAAGGGACCAGACGACGTCCATGGGACAAAAAAGGTCGTAATTACAAAATAAAAAGCAAAGTTTTGTCAATATATGATTTATTTTTTTATAACTTATGTGTTTAAGCTAAGTACACGCGAGTAAAGAAGTACAAGACACTGATATTAATCATAATATTTTGTGTATCGCCTCTGTTTTACATGAGACAGGAAAACAACATGTAGCACCCTATTTACATATACCAAATTTTACAAATATTCAATATAAGGGTATTATCTCATTCTAATTTTGTATAGAGCATCTTATATTCTTCTTAGAATCTATTGTAACTTTTTTATAGTTTTTAAAATTAGAATCTTCTTATTAAAATCGCAATCATAGCGATTTATTTAAATAAAAAATCTAAACATAGTATTTATCTAGAAAATTGATCTTAAACCCCTATGTTATGTCGTATATATCTAAACGATTTTATAAAAATTCCAAGAGAAAACACGTTGAAAGTAAATAAAACCCTTTACCATCGTTATTACACATATTATTAATGTTAATAATTTTTGTATGCATTGTTTTGTATTTTCTTTTACTTTTAAGAATTTAATTGTTTGTTATTTGTACTGAACCGGTTTAATTCTGTTTTTTTTTTTTTTTGCATTTTCCATCGCAAACCAAGCAATGCATTTGTTTTAAATAAATAAAAAATGAAAAAAAAAGTGAGTAAATTATTTTTTTATATAAAAATCAGTGGAAAAAATATGTAAGAATATAAAGACGCAAAGAATAAAACGAAAAAAAGTGGTTTTAGTTACTTTGCACTACATAGACTCACTTACTAACGCAGCATCCTTTTACATTTTCATTATTTTATTCTGTTTCAATTTTTCTTGTTCTTGTTCTTTTCGTAGTTTTTTTCTTTTTTTTTTTGATTTTCCATATTAAAATCCGCCATTTCTCGCTTAAATAAAAAATTAAACATTTATTTTTATTTATTTATTCACTTATAATCTTGGAATTTTATTTTTCTACGTGAATTCTTTCTTTTGTTTGATATTCGTTAAAAATGTTAGAATGCATAGGTGCGTTGTTCCAAACTGGACAATGGAGATTACATTTACGCATGGGGCAGTTATTTTTTTTTTTATGTATTTGCAAAACAGCAATTAACCACACAACGTAGGTTCAAATCAAACTTGAAACGTTGCTTCGCCAGTTGGAGACCTTCTCAAAACCGCTATCGCGGCCATATTAGAATTGTTATAATAACGAAAATTTAAAAAAAAAAAAAAAAAAATACAAAGCCGAATTAATTAAAAAGCAGAAAACCTTAATGCATAAAACTCTTGCATAATAATTTTATGTTTAAAACCAAAAAAAAAAATTATTCTTTTGCCGTTTTTCTTTTAAGTAAATATTGCTTTTTCTTCTACAATATTAACCTCCATCTTTGCGAAAACGTGTTTTTTTGTAATTTCGAAAATAAAAACTGTAATTATTCATACAAAACAAAAAATTGTTTTTAATTCAAAAGTTAAGCAAAATACAGAAAGGAATCAAAAAAAGACATAAAAAAATAACAGCGAAGAAAAATAATTATAAAGTAAGAAAAACCTGATTGTTGTATTTATTTTATGTTTCTTATATTTCTTATTATTTTTATTTTCTGCTCTTTTTAAAAATCCTGAAAGAAAAATTCTTGAAAAGCAAAACAAAAATTATAACAATTTAAAACTAAAACTAAAAAAAAGTAAAAACAGAAAAACAATAATTGTTGGTTAAAACGTTCGGCACGCGGAAACTCCAACTCCCATTGGCTGTCAATTATCGCCAACGGTGGTGGAGTTACCAAGCTCCGTAAACGTGCTTTTAATAAAAAAAATAATATTTTTAACGATTTTTTGTGTAATAATTCATATTTAAGAGGTTCGTTTATGTGTTAATAACAATAATTTTTTCCTCTTTTTTTCACAAGTATGTAATCTAAACAAACTAGAGTTTTTTTTTAAGTTAAGTCACTTTATATTTATTTAACACATTTTTTGGTTATTTTTCATTAATATATATTTTTTTTAATGTAAACATGATGCACATAGAAACACGCGGGTTTAGTATAATTTAGAAAAGAAAACAAAACTTTTCTCTGTTGCTGCTGCTCTTGTTGTTGCTTTAATTGCTCGTGTGACTTAATTGTCATCGGTAGCCAGATCATAAACAACTTTTCTTTTGGTAACATTTTTATAACAGACAAAATTTGTTAAAAAAATATCATCCTTTCCCCACCATGGTTTTTTTTTTGGTTTCTTTTCTGTTTTCATTTTCTTTTCATTTTTTAACTTTTGCTTTCTTAGTTTAATTTTTTTATGTTGCTCCACCGTTGCTGCATTACAAAAATAAAAAAATAAATTCCCTTTTAACCGTACAGATTTTCAATGTGTTTATAAAAGCAGCAATATTTCTATTTGCAATTAAATAAAAGCATAAAATAAAAATTACATGTTTGTGCATAATTTAAATAGGAGACCAAAGAACAAGTAGTGTTAAAATAAAAAGAGAAATGAAAAATAAATAAATAAATAATAAAACATGTTAGACGATGATGTATGTAACAAGTGTTTAAAATGTCCGGAATTTTTATTTCCATTTGTAATTTTAATGAACTTAAAATCAAAAATACAAGCTTAGATTTAATTATCTCTTTTGGTGATAATATTACTATTACTGGAAAAGCGTTAGTGTTTTTGATTATTAAAAAAATTCCATAAAAATTATTGAAAACAATGCGAGTGAGATCGAAAAATCAATTGAATTCCCACTTAACAATGCAAGTGCTTTGTGATTTAAAATTATTGAATGATTTGTAGACCTCATGATTTGCAATAACTGAATTTCATCACTTAAATTTTCTCACATATAATTATGTATAATTAAACATACATAGATTGTGTGTTTGTATGTTTATTCTTATTTAATTTTTCCTTTTCTTCTTTTTATGATTCGTTTTATGTACGTTTTTATATAAGCAACCGCAGAAAATGCTGTTTCTTCATTCTGTAGTTTTTTTTTTGTTTTCAATTTAATTTCTTTTGCATTTTTTCCAGTTAAAGGCAAAAATGAGAAGAAAAAAAAAACATTTTTTTTTTTGTACATCATAATAAAACAGAATAAAATATATAATAATCGTGTTTGTTGCATGCAAGACGCACACACAGTATATAAGAAAACAAAGAAAGAAGGATGCAAAAATGAAAAAATAAATAAATAAAATTATATATAATAAAAATACGAAACGAGACTAAAAGTGGCCTTGACTCCACACCAGCCGACTCACGCTACTATACTCCATCAGACCAATAAGAAAAATAACAGAAAAAAAAATAAATAATAAAATTATGCATGTATAAAAAAAAAATATTAATAATAAATTGACAATAAATGCATTTGGGATCATTAGGTAGCCAAAAACATTTATTGAAACAAAACAAAAAAAAAATAAATAAATAATTTTTTATTAGCTTTTTGGGTTATTAATTTCTTTGGTTTTTTTATTTCGTTTTTAATAATCACTAGGCTTAAATATTAATTTAATTAATTTTAATGACTTATTTTTTAGAATTTTGTTTTTTGACTCATAATCTAGTGTGCTAAGGTTTTTTTTTTTTTGTTAATTTGTTGGTTAGTTTGAAAAACATTTGAAAAACTCATTTTTTATCGAATTTAAATTATAGAAAGAAAAAAAAATGGCGTCTAATGACAGTTAGAGCAAAAATTTGCTATTTAGAAAGTAAAAAAGATATCCTTACCAAATCGTGTTATATTATAAAAAAAAACAAATTTTTTTGATTAAATTTTATCAAAATTGATATTCACTTAATCTAAATTCACCACAAAGAAAAAAAAATTCACAATATTAATCACAAATAATTAACAAAAAAAAAAATTAATTAAAATAAATAAACTTAATGATTTCTAGCTATTTTGAGATCAAACAAAAGTATCAAAATGATTTTCTTTTTTGCGATCTTGATCCTCGTAAATCCTTTGATCAACTGATCATTTATATAAAATAAATTTTCTGTTTTTCCATTAAAAAATATCTTCGATGTGATTTTTCGCCAACGATATATGTTTTCAGTTTATTAAATAAGTGGTTGATTGTTGTTGCTGTCGTTGCAATTGCACTTCAATAATAATAATAATAATAAAAAAACTAACTAACTAACTAACTACTGAGGAGTGTCACTATTGTGGTGGAACCGATTGCTGCTGGCCCAATACTTGTTTCTGTTCTTTATGAAGGCTTAATAAAATTAACGAAAAAAAAAAAAACTTATTAAATTTTTTATCCTCTACACCTTCTTCTCCTTCTTTATCCCCCTTCTCTACATTATTTTTAAATATATAATTTTTTTTATAGTTTTTACTTCTTTTAACATCTTATGATAATATTCCACTTGTATTTATTTTTATTATTATTATTATTTTTCTTCTTCATAGTGTTCTTCTCTAAAACTTTAAATTAATTTCTCCTTTAAAAAAAAAAATTATAATATCATCTTGTCATTCGTTCTCCCTTACTACAGATTGTATAAAATTTAAGACTAATATTCGATCTTACTCACTCGTTAATATAAATATATATATTTATATTTATTTATTTATATTTTTCTTCCTAATTTATAATATTCATACTAACAAACATACACAAAGATACGCACAAAGCATGCACTTAAAAGGGATCCAACCGCGCATTTTTCTGTTTGATATTATTTAATTTTATAAAAGATTTATTTATATTTTTCTACCATAATAATTCTCCATGTATTAACATTATTATACATATATGTATGGATGGCTATTTGCTTAAATATAAAAATAAAGGGTTTAGTATTTATTAATATTAATATTATTATTATAATGTTTAGTAAATATAATAATAATAATAATAATAATGAAGAGGAAAAAAAATGAAAAGAAGTTTGACCAAACTGAATGACATTGGCGTGCACTTTTATTTAAAGTAATTATTTTTTTTTTTGTTTGAATAAAATTTACATAATAATGAAAGTTATGCTGATTTGCCACAAATACATTAACTTTAGACAGGCACAATATAAAGGTAACAATGATACAACGTGTTGGATGTTTGAAATGCGGTATAGAAGATGCGAAAAAGGGTTCTCACTATTCTATTTAAGGAACATATCTGTCCTGTCATAGGGGCTACCTGTAAATATAAGTTAATTGTGAAGATTTTAATCATTTATTAAAATAACATCTGGAAAAAGGATTTTAATTTATGTTGAAAGTATTTAGAAAATTCTCTATAGGAGATTATTTTCATTCATTGTAAGAAGTTTTGCAGAAATAATTTTTAACCGTTTTGGACAAGTGACGTTATATCAGTCACTGGTGAGGTTACCAACATTAAATATCAATATTATCAAGGATTTGTTGGTATTGATATTAGTAGAAAATTAGGAATTGTAAATGCTTCCAAATGCAAGGGATTTTTTAAGAATTGGGGGTCATTTCTCACTATTTTATAAACTTCGTTCAATATTATTGTTTATTTCGTTTCAAAAAATAAGTATTTTATATTATATGAAGTGTGATCAATTAATTATTGAGCAATTAACATTCTTTATTAAAAACATTTATGCGGTTTCTTCGTTTGTTAAGCTTAGCTCCTTAGACAATTTATTTTTTATAAATCACAACTCTTCAAGCATATTTACCTAACAAAATGCTGGAACATTAAACTGTTAATTTTGGAATCATATTTCCATAATAAAAAAAAATTAATTTAAGACAATTTATCCACTATGTTAGGCGTCAAGAACTGTCGCATATAATTCGATGGAAAAATATATAGAATGATTTTCTCTAGCGTCATTGACTTCATTATAAATGTGGTAATTTTTCCTTTTTTAATTAAAATTACGAGTGCAGATAATGATAATGATTTTGATAATGATTTTTAGATAAATTAAAAACAAAACAAGTAAAAAATATTCATAATAATTAACTTAAACGCGTTTAAATAGCTAGAGACACTGCGATTTTGCTGTTTTCTTTTGTGTTTTTTTCTCCTTATTTTTATATCATCAGGTTTTTATTGTTGCATTAATAATAATTTAATAATATAGAAAATAATTAATTTACTTGAACTTATTTTTAATTATATATTATACTTATTATAGGGTGACAATTTAAATATAGAATAATCATTTAATTACTGTTAAAAGGTAAGGTTATGTTAATGTAGAGAGAAAAAAAACGAGCGAAACAGCAAAAAACATTTTAATTCCTTTTATAATCAATTAACCACCACCCAGTGAATAATGATTAAGGAAGAAAAAAAAGAAAATATAAAGAAGCAAAATTATAGACGAAGGTAAAATAATAATAAAAATGTCGGATTTGTTTTTCGTTTAAAAAATTGTTTTGGTTTTTTTTTTTTTTTTTAATAAATAAACGTTAAATTACTGTGAGAATTAAGTAAAGTTTTTTTTTTATTATTATTATTATTATGCGTTATAAAGCAAGTTTATCTTACTGCGTGCTGGTAAATAATGAATGTTTGTTCTGTTGTTGTTTTTTTTTTCTACTTGTAATATTAAATAGTTGACTTAAATTATGGATGACCGGTACTCCTGGTGTTAAGCCATAGAATATTGCTGTTTAATAAATAATTATGTATATTAATGAATTGATTAAAAATTAAATGCATCACAAAATGATACGATATATAGATATAGTTACAAGTAGTTTATCTTGTAGTCTGTTTCAATCTTATTTTATTATCGTTTTGCTTAGTTTAGTTTTTAACGACAGCAAAAAAAAAAAATAATAATTTAAGGCAAAAGTCACACACAATCAAACACCTGACCTTCAAATAAAAATATTATTCTTTATACAAAAATTTATATATATATGAAAGGAGGTAAAACCTATTAAAGGCTCTTGCTAAGACTAGACTTCAGGTTACGCACTTCCACTTGAAAATGTTGTTTTTTTTTGTTTTTTGGATATTTTGCTGTTGTGGAATTATTGTTGCATTATTTTTTTTTTTATGTACTATTATATTATTTTATGTTTTATAGTATGAGTAGTGAGGTGCCGAAGGGGGTAAGGCCCTTTTCAACTTGTGCGTTTTCTACTGCTTTATATACCGATATTTATTTTCGCTTTTCGCTTTCAAAACATTAACTCATTGTTCCATTCTCCATTGTTGTTTTTCTGCTTTTTTTTCATTTGATTTGGATTTTTATTTTTTTTTTGTTTTCTTTTAAGCGTTCAACTTTGGTTATAATTTTCTTCGTTTAGTGCATTTTATGATTTTTATTTATTATAAAGAAATATAAGTAATTTTTTTTTTTTTTATTTTTTTTTTTGAGGAGATTGTTTGGCTGCATATAGTAAATTGTGATATGCAACATTAGCATGTAAATGTATGTAATCTGACTTTCCTATATAAGGTTTTGTCAAGGGCTTCATACATTCAATTTTTATTCTTATTATTATTCACCTTTTCTTCATCTTTTTCTTCTTCTTCTTGTTACATTGTTTGGTCTTACATAGCAACATGGTATTAACTCTCTTTTCTGGAGTTTTTTTTGTTTTGTTTTACTTCATCTTCTTCTGCTTCATTCCATTTTAATTGTTGTTGTTCTTTTATTTTTGCACAAACAATTTTGAATTACACAAAACGCAGACATAAGAATTAAAATTATTATTATTTTATTTTTGTCTACTCTTTACCACATTAAGGTTAAATTTGTCAAAAATATTTATCGGCCATAGTATGACATTGATCATTTTGCTTTAAGTTAATTAAATTAAATTATTTATTCATTAACTGCAATTTAGAGATGTATTTAAAGTAATTAGTTTGAATACATTGCAGCATAGAACTTTGCATAAAAACAGATGATCATATACATTGCTTATAGCTTTTATTGTAATTCTTGGTATTTTTGCATAATAATTTAAAATTTGTTCCACTGAAGACATAATTCTTTCTTAATTCCGAACTTCTTTTCTTATATTTAACTGTAAGTTTAAGATGGTGTTATATCAATCTTTGGGTAAGATCATCAACTAATCAAACTAGTCGATCATACACATAATTTTATAGTAGTTTCAGTGTAGTGTTATCCAGATTAAAATACTAAAAATATAATTACAAATAGAAGCTCATAAAAAACAGTAAAAATAAACGTTCAGACAGGAGATCTTGAAAATCTGCACAATCCTGTCTAAGAGAAATAATAATTGTACCTCATAAAACTTTAAATGGCTAAAAGTAATAAATTTATTTTATAACAATAACAACAAGCATTTTAAGAACGAAAAGAATTTTTTAATATTTCCAGACGATTTAAAGAGTTAAGTTTTTTTCAAAGTTTTTAAATGCAGACAAAAAAACTTCATTCTCTTTAAAATCATAAATATATATAGTATTTTACTATAGTTAAACGATTTTTTGTTTAGAAAACAGTAGTATTCTATAAACTGTTACAGAATCATCGGCTTAAATAGTAAAATAAGTTTTATTAATGGTATAAATTGGTTTTTAATTTAATTTATTTTAAATACTGTATTCAGGCAATGAATATACTGAATGTAAAGCAAATATTTCCAGATTTTGTACTTAATCCTACATAATAAAATGCCAATAAAATAGTAACATAAGCATTTGTAAAATGATTCATTCACGTGTGTACACTGTATGATCACAGAATATATCAAATGTTACAAAAAAGAATTAATTTTAATAAATAAATAAAAATTGATTAAAGTAATTGGATGTCTTGAGAACAATTCATTTACTTCTGTTTGTAAAGAACTTCTCAGAGTGATTTATGATCAAAACCACATAATAGCATATTATGTAAATCTTTTATGTAAATCTTAAATCATTAGTGTGTAATTTTTCTTACCAAATTGTATCTGTAGCTTATTAAAAATCTTTATCACAGTGTTGTATTATCCTTTATTGCGTCAATTTTTCATAATTTCTGAAAATAATTTCATCTAGAAACTATTTTGTTTTTAAATCCATAAGAAATAAATAAATCAATTAAATATTAATTATAAATATAAAAATTATATTGATTCAAAATATTTCTGATAGCAAATTAATCTTTAATCATTAATAAAGAAAAATATATATATATGTTCTTCCGAAGATACAGCAGAAGCAACAGATAAGAAAAATAATATTGAGAAAAGTTGATCAAACCAAAAGAATAAATAAATCGAAATGATCAACAAGTAGTTTAATTTCTTGTTTAAGTAGAAATAAATAAAATATTTATAAATTATAAACAGGTTGTTTTAACTTAAACATATATATAAAGTTAAGTTAGTTAGTAATGTAGAAAAGACAAAAATAAAAATAAATAAATTTGTATTAAATTCTTATTCTGCTGCTGCTGGTTTTTACTTGTTTTTTTTTTTTTCCTTTTTAATTCCTTTACTTCGTATTTTATCCTATTTTCAGTATTTTCATTAAATACTTAATGTAATTTAATTTTTATTAATTAAACAACAAAAAATTGTCCTGAAAATTTAGTTTTTATGTTAAGAAAATTGAAATTTAAAAGTTCCAAATATAAGCATAACACACTGTGGTTAACTGCTTTTCAAATTCTATTTCAATCATCAGCAAATAAACTGAGTAGCGCATAATAAACTGAAGCAAATTATTTCTTAATAACAAGGCAAACATATATTAAGAAAAAACGAGGCGACCGACTATGTTTGTTATGCCCATTTTTTTCTTGTATTTTCATGTTTTTCTTATTTTCATTATTAAACCATAAATAGCATAAATGCTACAAAAATGACGATTAATAAAAAATATTTATATAAAAAAACCTTCTAGGCAAAATGATCAACAAACTATATCATCTGCATCAAAATAGCAAAAAAGAAATATAAATAAAACCAGCTAAAGATAAAACATAAGAAAAACTCGTCAACTCTTCAAGTCAGTTAATATGTTTTTTGATAAATAAAAATAAAGAAAAGAATTTTAAACCATCCATACTCTTTCATGGTTATGCACACTTGTTTGTCTGTCTGACTTATTAAAATACTTGATTTTTCATTAGTTAGCCAATGTTTCAGAGTATTTTTTTTTTAAAAGGAAAACACGTCAACTGCTATTCAATCAATGTCGTTGACTAGTTTTTAATTGAAACTATTGAGAGGAAAAGAGGGATGATTATGTTTTTTTTTTTTTTTTGCAAATTTTAACTGGTTAACACTGTTAAAAATAATAAATTTTTTGTAAAATTATATTATTATCATAGAAATAATTAATTAATTAATAATTTTTCACATGGCAAAATAAGGACCTTAAAAATTTTCCGACTTATTTCACGAATTTATAAAAAAATAAAACTAACAAAACAAATGCACACATAACGGCTACACAAATGTTTAGGAAAAATCTTATAACAACTAACTGCCATCTATGAACAAATAAAATAGCTTTTGTTGAAAGCTTAGTACAGTCGATATATGTAACTTTTATCGTTTTATTCTATCGAAAATAATGTGACTTTACTAAATCGAATTAAAGTGCAAATAAAAGAACTTTAAATCATAAATTATGTTTAAATTTTAATGTTATCACATTTGTGAATTAAATTATATTACATTATGGTTTGCTTTTAACGATTATTTTAGTTTATAAAGTTAAGGTTAATGGTTTTTGTTTTTATTTATTTACTTTGATTGCTTAAATTGTTTCGTTTATTTATTTTCATCATTAAAAAGTATAGTTTTATAGCAAATCCTTTCATATAGAGAAAAAAAAATATTATTAGTTTTTATTTTATGTTATTATGTTTGCTTTGCACAGGAATTCGAACAAAGCTTTTACATTTATATATTTGTTCAAAGTTATAGTTTTCCACAAACGATGTAATTTCAGCACATAAATTGATAAGGAAAACAAAGAAACATTTATGTTTAACTATACAGTTATAGTCGCATAGAATTATTCTCTTGCTCAATTTTATTTATTTATTTTTTGTTATAGCATTAATAAAGCTGTTTTTTCATTATTTTGTGGCCCCAAACATCAAATATTATCAAATATCGATATTAAAAAATATCACATAAAGATTTTTATTATTGTCTTTTAACCATAAAGATAAATGATGGTAAATTAAAAGCTAACCAAAATATTGAGAGATTATATTTGTTAGCAAGCACGTAATGGGGTCTCTCGCGCATAGAGCGGTATTCTAACAAAAGAATTATTCTCTTATCTGGACTATAATAGGAAATGCAATTGATTTCATAGAAATGCTAGCGTATCAGTGCCATAATAAGGAAATTTAATTAAATTATTTTTAATTGAAAGCAACAATTGTGCCGTTTTTATTTTCCTTTCATTTTTTTCAATAAATCTGGTATTGTTTAATGAATCCTATATGTAAACAGAGTCTAACCGAGCTTACTTAAAATTAAATTAAAATGCTGTCACCGTTATTACAAAAAAATATTTTTTTTTTGCTGTCTCAAAATTCATCAGCTAAAATTCTGATCAAGGTAGTCTAGTGCTGGATTTTTAAAAACAAAAACAAAATATATATTTTATTTTGTTTTTTTCAAAAAAAAAAAAATAAAAAAAAATGGAATTAAGAAAAAATAAATTTATATTTGCTGATGGTGTTGGATTAAATGGTGGGGCGACTGTCAGCACCAGCAACAAGAAAGCAATTCAATAAAAACAAAATATTATCGACAGCAAGATGGTAAAAGCAAAAATAGATATATATTTTTTTAAACTTATTTTTGGAACACAAGTGGAGAATGATGAATGGTAATGTCATAATGTAGAAAATTATTATTTGAGAGTTTAAGAGAGAGCGACAATATTCGACAATTTAATATATAATTTTGTATTTTTTATTTTTGTTATTATAGGAAAATGTGGGAGAAACGTGAAAGAGCACGTTTAAAAAATCATAAAAAAACAGCAACAAACGAATTTAACTTTAATAAAATAAAATGCGCAGTAAACTCAACCAAAAAATGAAAGAACAAAAATAAATTTAATTTTATTACATTACAATGTGTAGCTAAAATGTTTAATTCTCCAATTCCCCACCAATTTAAATAAATTTTATATCTCAAAATCTTCCTATAGCCACTACAGCTACCAAGTATAGGAAAAGCAACAGAATTTCATAAAAATTGCCATTGGAGTAAATATGTGTATATGGTATGTTGTTATTATTGTTATTGTTGGTGCTGCTCTTCGATGTGTTGTTGTTTTTTACATTGATGAACGAATTTTAACGTTTAGTTGTCAGAGTCACTAGCATAAGAGTGTATCGTTAATTTTTATATAATAAAAATAATAAATAAATATTAATAATAATAATAAAAGGAAAAAAAAGAACAAAACATATACAAATGGTTTAAACAAAATAAAATAATTAAAAATTATTATTGTTATTATTATTATTTTTTTCATAAAACGAGTTTAATTGTTGTTGAGTTTTTCTTTTTTTGTTTTTGTTTTATTATCCGTGCTTTGTTGTATTTATTTACTTATTTCATTCAATTATTTTTATTATAATTATTATTCTTTAAGTGATAAAGTTTTATTGTTAAGCAAGAAAATGTTGAGGTTTTACAAATAAATAATTAATAAAAAATAACGAAAAAAAAAATAATGTGTCATTCTTATTTTTAAGATTTAAAAAGAAAAGTTAATTAATGATAAAAAATAAACAAAAGTGTTGTGGATAAAATGTGTGCATATTTCTGTTAACTGGATTTAAAAACATAAGAAAAAAAATTAGCGAGACACAACCAAAACGAAAATAAAAATTTTATTTATTATTTTCTCACATAAGGAGACTTAAATTAAATAATAATAAAATAATCTGGAGAAGGTGTGTACATGTACATATCAACATGTTCATATTATTATTATTTAGCAATTATTTTAATATAATTATAAATTTTTTAGTAAATATCAAATGAAAAAGAAAAAAAACCTTAAATCTACACGCCTTTTTTTATTTATTTAAGTAATTTGAAAGTAGCCACAAAAGAAACGAAAAATTATTTTAAAGTGCAAAAATATTATTAATTTTTATTTAATTAAATATTCCGAAAAGGGTTATTATAAAGTTTTTGTTTATAATTCGTAACAACATTTTGATGTTGTGAAGAAAAATGATAAAAAAAAAACCAAAATAAACCACCCTGATAGTTACAATCTGATATAGCAAAATAATTTATATATACGGGGTTACATACGGGGTAATTAAATTGTGGTCAGACTAAACCAGATTGTGAATTTAAATTGATTAGAAAATAAACATGGAAAACCAATGCTTTTAATTATTTATTAATATTAAAAAAGAAAAGGGCATCCATTCATTGAAAATAATTAATTAAAGTTTTTCTTTCGAAAATTTTGTATATTGAATTTTGGCGGTGTTATTCTGTTTCCGTGTTAATCAGTGTATTTTTATATTTTATTGATTTTGTAAATTATCTTACTTTATACATCTTGTAATTAAAATAACCTGTTTCGTCTTAATTATTATTATTATTTTTTCATTTTGGAAATGAAATATAAATATTATTAAAAACAATCTACGACGGACGACTAAACAAAAATTAAAATTAAATTATTTATTTTGTTGATTAATTAAACTAACTTGTAAATGTTTGAATAACAATAAGATTTTTGTTAGACGTTTATTTAAATAAATTAATTTATGTATAAGCATTTTACACATATTAGGTGGTTTTGTATATTGTCGTCTTGTATTAAGAGAACATTCCCTTGGGTTTGTGACATAAAATCCATTTCTTATTGTTTTTATTGTAAACAAAAAAAAAATGTTGACGAATTTATATAAATATAAATGTTTACCTTATACTTATACAGATAAATTGATGAATAAATGTTTAAGAAATTTCTTGTAATAATAATAAAACACATAACAATCACTAATAAACACCAGACATGATTATAAATCATATCAGGAATAATTTTTTAATAAGAAATCAATGTTAAGATGATAAATGAAAATAATATTGTTACAAATGACAGCTACCATATATATATATTATTTAAGGGTAAAAAAGCACGTTTACATATAATAAAGGTTATATTTAATGTCTAGTCGACAGTATAAGAATGAATAAGAAAAGTGAAAAATATGTGCTTTCAACAAATACGGGTTGCTATTATGTTAATTTACAATAGAAAAAAAAAGGAATTACATTCCTTACAGTACAGTAGAGTTTTTATTTCGTTGTTTTTACTATGCTTAAGATATATATATATATATGTATTTCATTATCATAATCGCTTAAATCCTGAATATATAATAAAAATACATTCTTAATTAATTTAACTAAGCTTAATAGTAATTCTTTAAGTAAAAAATAAACAAATAAAATTAAAATGAATCTGTAACTGTCGTCAATAAACAAGATTTAGTTAAATTATATACAAGAAATAATAAGAAACACAATTTTTATCATTAGCTTTATTATTATTATTATTATTATTATTAACACTTTATTTAAAGCTTGAAGCTCTAGGAGATTAAATGCGGATAAATTTTGTTTTTTATGACTGTACGATTTTATATTTTAATCACAAATATAAAAATTATTTTGGGTAAAATGTTATAAAAGAACCAACAAGTATCAAAAGGTAGTTTTTAATGGGGTAGTAGCGGTAGTAGCAGTAGTTCGTGGTATTATTTTTATGCAACAATAAATATATTTATATATGTGTTGAAAAACTACCCTAATTTAGTTTATTAGAATATTTAAATGAAAATACAGAAAACTCATCCAACAGTTGTTTAGTTTGATTGAATGTT
Organism: Ptychoptera contaminata; assembly: GCA_963942525.1. Lineage (NCBI taxonomy): Eukaryota > Metazoa > Arthropoda > Insecta > Diptera > Ptychopteridae > Ptychoptera > Ptychoptera contaminata. The sequence goes on along the minus strand of OZ012639.1, from coordinate 16,248,963 downwards.
TTTTCGCTTTTTCTTTAGTTTTAAATGTAAACTTTATTAGTGGTTTTCCCAGTTATTTCGTTTCTCTATTCTTGTTGTTTATTATTATTATTATTATTTGTTTACAACAAAATAAATTCATCTTTGTATCCTTTTGTTACTTTATTTATTTATTTTTTTACAACAAGTGATAATGAAAAGTCTTTTTAAGTCCTTTTTAAACATCCCTAAATTACAAAATATAAAACTACAATTACGGAAATAAAACATAAAAAATAAATAGGTTTTTTTGTTTTATTTTTGGTAATCTGTCAAAACTTCAACAGAGAATAATGGCCAAATTTAGGCAATTTATAAATAAATAAAAAAAGACGAAAAACAAAAAACTTTTTTATACTTCTCTAGAATATCCATTTTCTTCTTCTTCTACTTCTTCTACCATTTGGTGTTTAAGTAAATAAGAAATAAATAAAGTTAAACAAAATAAAAAAAGGATATTGTAATCAGTGTTGTGCGACGCAGACTACATAATGTTGAGAACACGCAAATTTTTTGGGTTTTTGTTTGGCTTTTCAATATCAACGACAAGGCACGCAAAGTTCAGTGTTGACGAACAGACGGTACAGAGTTCAGGCACGACAAACTTTATTTTACATTTTCGTTATATTTTCTCGCTAATAGTATGCAGTCAAATGGAAATTAGTTTGATGAGTCGCTGAAAAATTGTGTCAACTTTATGAAAACTTGGAAAATTTTTGCTGTTTTTCTTGTTAGAAGTTGTTTAATGTAGACTTTCTTATTTTTTTCGGAAGAAACTTTAATCTTTTTTCTCAGTAATTTCGAGTGAATTGTTAAGTTTAACAAAAATAGACAATGCTGACAAAATTGTGTTTTATGTTGTCAGTTATTCTGTTTCTCTAAAAATTACCAATTCGTTTGAAATTACGGATACTTCTGGAAATTTGCAGAGAAAGTTCTTAGTTTAAAATGTTTTATTAAGAATTAAATTTTTTCAAACAAAATAGGGTTCTTTAAGTGTCTTAAAAGAAAACGGTAGTAGTCAAAACAATCAAATTAGGTACTTATTCTGAATCACTGAATCACTTTCTGAGAATCACTGCTCTACGCATAATTTATAACAAAGCATCGATTAAATTTAATTAAAACACCGATTTCAATGGTCACTGTAATTGATAAATGTCACGATTTTTTTTTTCTTTTGTATTTTATAAAATTATTTCAACATTTTATCAAATATTTTTAATCGAAATTTCACGGTTTAATAAATATCAGAAATATTTCATCAAAAAAAAAAAGAATTTTTTAATTGTGAAAATTGCTGAAATTTATCCTAAATAAGATAAAAAAAAATTTATGTAATTAATAAAAATTAATTTTTTTTCGCAAATAGACTGACCGTTGAGAGAGATAAAAGAGATTAATTTAGCCTCGCCCTAGTTTTTTTTTTTTTTTTTTAATTTTCTACAACTAAGTAGACAAAACTTTATGCAATTTTATTATCCTTTTATTTTTGCCAATTGAAGAGAAAAGACTGATATAATTTTCTTTCGTATTTATACTTTTCGTTTAATTTAATTAAATTATTGTAAAGAAAGGAAAAACTTTTCAAAACTTAACTCATAATAATAAAGATCTTTATTAAATCATCGTTGCATTAGAAATTGAAAATAAAAAGAAAACACTTTAACTTATCGTATATACATAAATGTGTTCTTCGTTGTATATTGTCGCTATTCGTAACTTTTATTTTAAATTGTTGATAAAAGTGTAACAGAAATAGAAGACATAGAAAAAAATAAAAGCACACGAATAATAACAAACAAAATAAAAAAAAAGTAAAATCACAGAAGTTTGATTATTAGACCAAATAACAAAGGACAATAAAGAAAGAACAAAAAAAAAACTGTTTAGCTTCGTTTAATGGAAACGAGTGACGATGATGAAGAAAAAAATCAAAAGCTTGCAAACAAAAAAAAAGGAAAAAAGCTTTATTACAAAATAAAAACAAATGAAAAATAATTGAATGGTGGTGGTGGTGGTGCTGGGTTGTTTAGTTGTGAAATAATATAACTAAAAAAAAAAAAAAAATAAAAATAGAAAAGTACAAAGAAACAAATGAATTAAAATAAAAAATATAAAAAAAAAATAAAAAAACGGAAAACAAAACAAAAACAATTTTAATTTCAAAGCTTTTCCACCATTTTTTAAAATTTTAAATTTATTTTTTTTTTTTTTTTTTTTTCTGTATTATATTATTTTTCATCTCCTACATCTTTTTTAATTCTTTCCCTTTCTCTCATTCTCTCGCCCATTCTGCAATTAAATTTTGTTAAGCATTTTTCTATATTATATATATATATGTTTGTATATATAATAATATCTTTGTTGTTTAGAAATTGCAAATAGAACAAACACAACAAATATTCTCGAACGTCAGAATAATTTTTCGTTTTATCTCAATAATAACAGAAAAAAGAAAAACATTTAAAATTTATGCTTTAGTGAAAATTTTATCTGTAAAATATTTTATTTATTTAATTTTTTTTTCTTTTCGTTCTCTTTAAGTGCTAAACAACAAGACATGTGAAAATGTCTGACAAAAGTTCTAAAAAAAATAATAAAAACATTAATTAAATTAAATAATAATGATATCTCAGTTTCGTAAATTATTCAGGTGAGATTATTTTTTGTTTTTACTTAGGTTTAATGCTGTGATACAGGTGATAGTGAATTGTTTTCAATTAATTTTACTACGAGGTGGTGAATGTTTCTTTTTATATCACATATGGTTCCTGCAAATAAGATTGGAAAAGTGTGCTTAAAAACAAAAGTAAAAATCTTATTACATTGTTTATTCGATTTTTTGAGTTTTTTGTTATTTATAATGCGTTCAAAGAATAAACATCACTGAATAAACTAATGGAATTTATACGTTGGATAGATAAAACTGTAACACAATACCAAATAGGATTTAAAGTTTGCAGTCATTACTGTTTAGTAATAAGTTCTTTGAGATTTAGTAAAAAACATTGACAAACATCAAATGGTTATATTGTTAGTCGGTTATATTGACTTAAATTGTGATTTCAATAAAATTCACTAATTTGCTATTTATTGAATTTACTCTCAAGTTTTACGCAAAATTATAAAATTTTATGCATCTTAGTTGTTGTATTATTACAATATGGTTTTGTTAAAATTAATTACGAAATAAAAATCATTTCAATTTTCTTTTGATATTTTAGTTTTATTTTCGAATACACTTAGGATGGCTTATAAACTATGTTGCTAGAAGAAGTAATTCTGATTATGTTTCCATTTTTAATAGTTTATTTTTTATATTGTGTATTATTCTTTCCGGATTTTTTTCCTTATTTTCCTGATTATACAGTAGAATTCTGGTTGTATAGTAGATTCTTGATTGTACAGTAGAATTCTGATGTTTCTGGAACAAAACTTTATTTTCATGGACTTGTTTTCCGCAGAAAAAACCGTTCGTTTTTGCAACTCGGGCTTACTACTTCTTTAAATTATTTATCATAAAATAAGCAGTAAAATTCCTGAAGTTTTATTACATTTTCGACAAAAAATAAAATTCTTGCATCGCTTGCAAGCGACAATACAAATGTACCAATGTACTGCTTAATAATTTTTAAATAAATAACTCTAAATTTACATAAATATTTACAATCGATTAAAAATTTAAACAAACAAATTAATTACGTTTTACGTGTAAATAAGTCTGTAAGACAATACTAGTCTAGTCTACAAGTATGTTATATGCTCACGTACTTTATATACCGCACAGAGGTGGTTTTAATACGACATCAGAAACGTAAAAAGTTTTATTTTTTTAAATATGAATAGAAAGCAGGATAATAATAACTTGTGTTTACTGTAATATTGGACATTATTAAAAAAAAAGTCTCATTTTAAATGCAAGCAGAGAAAAAAATTATTATTTTTTCATTTTTTATTATTATTATTATTATTAAGGGTTACTTAATTTGTGAACATTTTGCACAATATTAATTAAAAAGAAATGGAAAACAGAAGGAAGTGTTTTTAGTGTTTTGTTTGCAGAATTTTAGAGACGATAACAAGAGCGGCAAAGCAAAACAATTTTTTTGGTCTCGTTGCTTAATTTGTTTGTTATTTATTTAAATAAACAAATAAAAAATTTCCTTTTCATTCAACTGTTCTATCCTCTATGCTAATTTTTTGTTTGTTTTAATATTATAATTATTATTGTTGTTAATACTTTGCATATACAATTAATAAAAGAAAACCGGGAAAAATATTGTTCTGTTGTTTTAACTTTTCCTTTTCTTTAATATTTAAGAATTAAAAAAAAAAAAATATTATTTAAGAAAATTTGTATAAAGTAAAATAAAGGAAAAACAAAATTTATATTATTTTGTTTATGTTAAATAAGAATTTTAAGTCATTTTCTTTTTCACACATTTTTTATGAGGTAAATAGAAAAAGAAAAAAAAATGCTTAATGTTTTTGCAAAACACATATTGCAGTTTTTTTTTGTCTTTCATTTTCTACTATTTTTTAATTTAAATACATAACTTTAATCGTTTTTTTCTTCTGTTTTGTTGTTATTATAATTATGTTTATGTAAATTACATCATAAGACAGTAGAGCAAATAGAGAAAAAAAAAATGGCTATGTAATAATTAAAATAATAATAAAAATAAAAATAATAATGAAATGAAGAAAATAAGAGCAACATGTGTGAATTTTGTTTTGGCTTTTTTTTTTCTTCGTCTTCTTACTTTTTTACTAGTTACTTTTATTTCTGTCATAATTTTCAATTGTTTCTCACTTTCACAGTCTTTTGTTTCTTTATCGATTATGTTTTTATCTAGTTTCTCTCTTACTCTGTGTTTCTGTTAATTATATGTTTATAAAGTAGGTTAATTAAATGCATTTTGAACAATTTAAATGATTTTTATCTTAGACAAGTTTTTCTTCATTTTTATTCAGACTTTTTATATTATATTTATTTTTATTTTGTTACTCCATACGGTTTCCTTCTTGTTTTGTTTCTAGACAGTAGTAAACAGTGTTGTGTTATGTAATTTTGACTTAATAATTTCCCATATTCAGATAAGTTTATATTGAAACTAATTTATATTATAAGTTTTTTATGTTGTCTGCATATAGACAAGCTAAAGATTAAGAATCATATATAAATATTATTAATTAATAATATCTTATTAATTCAATATGTTCAAATTGCTCAGAATCGATCTGTGAGTCATATTTTTTTTATTTTAAAACATAAATTTTGTCATCTTTATAATCTATGTCTAATGCTATGCGATCTGTTACGTTCTTTTTTGAAGGCTATACCTGTTGTTAGTTAGAATTGTTATAGATTGAAATCATTACATTAGAAATTTTGGTACAAAATCGTCATTACATTTTTTTCTTTAAATATAATTCGTCATATGTCACATTCTTTAGTTATGAAACTACAAAAGCTTATTCATTTTTGTTTAAGGGTTAGTAATAACAATATTTTTTAATCAATTTATTAATAGTGACACGTTATTTGTACACCAAAATATCTGATAAACAAGTGACGTTCTGAATTCAAGATTATTTACGTAATATAAATGTTTTATTTTTTAAATAAATAAATCAATAAATCATTAAAATTCAAAACAGTGATTTTCCATGCAAAATGCAATTATATACATGCCCCAGTGTAGAGAAACAACACTGCCATTAAAATTTTATATTCCATTACACATACGTTCTTCTATGAAGCAAATCATACTTGTTGGTTTAAAATAAAAATAAAAAATAAATATAAATACATTATTAACAGGATATGATCAATTCCTTTTTGTAATATTATTTTTAAAATATTATTATTATTATTATTATTTTTTGCATTTTATTAAATAATCTAAAGTACATTATATGCAATCATATATGTATTTGTTAACTTGTATGTTTTCTATATTAAATAATAAATAAGCAAAAAAAAATTATAATTATGTATTTGTAGTAAATGTTTTCTATATTCTTTATTTATTTAAAATAATTTAAATATTATTTATTTTTTCATAAAATGTTGTATATATGGGCAAACGCTATAAAGTGACATCATGACAGGCAAAACAACTGAAAATAGCAAAAATTACTTAATAACAGTGGCGTCGTTAATTTTAATTTTAATTTCATTTTTTTTTATTATAATTATGTTTTTAATTACTTTTCCGCAATAAAACTACGATAAAGAATACATACATACGCACAAACATTAATGAAATAATATTAATTTTTTTTTCTATTTTATTACTGTGCGTTATTTACCCATTTCTATTAACACTTTTTCATATTTTGAATTATAGTATGTAATGTAATTATTATTTTAATTATTATTATTATTATTTTTATTTATTTACTATAATTTTATAACAATAATAATAATAAAAATAATATTAATGATTCAATAAACAAAAGAATAAAAACGAAGAATTAAATAAACGTGACGACAATGAAACGTTCGCGATACAGGAATACACATAATCATTAATAAATATATATATATCTATACTACACACGCCCTCATATTATGCTCATATTTATAAAGAAAGAAAGAAAAAAAAATTAAACTTAGGCTTAAAGCCCATAAATCTATAAATTCAGGTTTAACACACATTATATATACGGATAAATTCTTTCGTAATTTCTATTTATCTAATCACTAATTGTTATTGTTATTGTTTTTTTTCTCGCGATAACTAGTTTCCTACTAAACTATCATTTTAATATAATTATAAAGTCACTAATGATGGAAATTTAATCTTTCAACGATTTAAAAGAAAAACGCAAAAAAAAAAATAAATAAATTAGTATTTTTTTATATCATTAGTAGGATGAAGATATAGTTTTTGCGGTTTGTTGTTTATGATTCTCTGTCATTGTTTTATTACTTTTTTAAAATTATTATTATTGCCTAACGTGTTTATTGTGAAATGTTTTTATAAGCTTAAATATTGCAAAAGTGTGATATAAATAGAGTTTTTTTATTTTTGTGGTTTTAGGATCGAATTTTCAGAAAATTCATGTAAATTATTCTAATTGCATTTAGTTATACTTAGTTTAGCAGTTTATATAAGTCTAATCTTTGGATATAATTTTGTATAATAAATCCTTTAATCTTTAAACATTTATTTTAGTGATTTTTTTATCATCAAATGTGGTCTAAATTTAAGCAAAAATACCTAAAAAATAGTAATTTTAGCTTTCGTTTTTATTTAATTTCTTTTGAATACCTTTATTAAAACGGATATGAAACTATTAAAAGCTTTTCACATGCAATCAATGGTAAATACAAAAACAATATTGCATAAAAATAAAGTTACCTGTAATGTAGGTATTTGATACTCTGAATATCATCGATTATCTTTTAGCTAGAAAATACTTTTACTATTTAAATCGCTTTTATTTATATTATTGAAATAAACACAAATAATTTTACCAATTGAAAAACAACAAAAATAAGTGTTAAAACAATTTTATTTTATTATTATCTGTGTTTATCTTCTCATGTTACTACTTTATGGAGCCGCATAAGATAATAAATAATATTTAATAAATGTCATAGATCTATCAGTGATACCTACATAGACGAAAAGAGGCATGTATAAATTGTTGTCAACATCTGATTTATTAAATAATCCATGATATTCATGGTATATAAATACAAATAATGTTAACATTGTATATGTTTTATGTTTAGATTTTTTTCTTATTTATTTTTGGCTGACATTTTTTCTCGCAAATACACCAGCAGCACACGAGAGATAATATATATTTTTAACATAAAATTATGTTCACTTCTCTTTATTTTTATTTTTTTTAACTATATATTGTATATATATACAATATATATATATATATATATATATATATATGTTTATGCTTATACATAGTATTAGAATAAGTATAAATTTATTTATGTTTTACTGGTTTGAGTTTTTGTTAAAGGTTTTTCACGTTTATATATTATATTTTTTTTTATAAATTTGTTAGCTTTTATATTTTCTTCCTTTTTTTACCACCGTTATGATGATGATGTGTATTTTATTATTATTATTATTATTTTTATTATATATATAGTAGGTGTGAGGGATTATTTAGGGATGTTTTTTATTTACTTTTTTTTTTGTACATATTTGGTTTAAATTTTATAAATAAATAAAAAAAAACCATGCAAAGAAAATAATAATAAAGTAAAAGAAAATAAAAATATAGAAATAAAGTGGTGAAATTTCTTTTTGCTTTGACTGGCTGTCATTTATTTATTAACAAATAACATATATTAACCCTGAAATACTCACAGTAGTTTTTGTTTTTTTTTTTTTTTTGTTAAGAAAATGACAGAAGTACTTGTTTCTTTTGTATTTTTTGAAAACTTTAATTAAACTTTTTTTTATGATTAATATATGTATATGAGAAAAAAATCAATTAAATTTTGTAATATTGACAGACAGATAGACAAAAATAATAAAATGAAGAAAAGATTTTGAAATAAACAATTTTGCGTTTTAGCACTGTTGAAAAGTGATTTGTGTTTAAGCAAAACGACAATAATTATTTAAATGATTTTTGTTAAGCTTAATTATAATAAAAGTTCGCGGTTTACATCGTACCGTATGCTTTTCTTTAATAAATTTTTTTTAAACAAATACCAATGTAAAATGTCGCGACATTAAAATTAAAAATAAAACGCGATATCATTAAGCGTGCAACAGCGGCTGATTTCAAATAAAAATCCAACATAAAAAACATAATTTATAATAGTGTGTGCGTGTGTGTGTGTTTATCATATAAAAATAGAAAAATAAAACATAAAAAGCATATGTTTTGTAGTATTTTTTTTTATTATTGGATTTCTTCTTTAAAACAAGCGGAGGGAGTTAGGAAGCCCCCCATTTACAATGCATACATATATTTATTTTTTGCGTATAACTGTACATTTTATTGTTCGATTTTTTTATTTATTTATACCTCATTCAATTTACCTTCTACTTTTTTAGTTTATTTATTTTAACAAAAATTGTACACCTTTGTTAAAATAAGTAAAAAGAAAAAAAAATAAACGCGACGATGACAAACATTATAGAGAAATAGAGGAAATATATGTATTCATTAACGTGCAAACGACAGTCCTGCATACAAAATTTTTATTTTATTTTTATAAAATTTAATCACATAAAATGATTATAGAAGAAAAAAGAAAATAATAATAATAATAATACTATAGAGACAAGAATTAAAACAAATACATAATGAAATTGGTGGGCATTCTTGATGAATAATAATAGTAACAGAAATGAATAGACAATGAAATGGAAAATTAATTGAATACAAAATTTATTTTATTTAAAAAATTTCTTTTTCATCAATATGCATACCTTAACTTACTTTATGCTATTATTATGTTAAATGGTGTACCATCCTTATGGCTTGATGTGTATTTATTTGAATGAGTATATTTTCCTTGAAAGACACAAATATATCGAGCGTATAGTAATGTGTCGATTGTAGATTTTATTTACTTTAAAGCGAAGTTTGCATAAGTTTAAACTGTGTGGGTGTTAAACCTGCCGAGGCTTTCTTTTGATTACAAGTAAACGCACTGATACAATCGTTTCTAGTAGATTCATTAGTTGCGTATTACCTTCAATAAGAATTTTTCAGTGACTTAATGTCAATTTCCAGTTGGAACCTAAAGTTTTATTTAATTAACTCGTTATTTTTTAACGTCCGTGGATGATATCTAATACAATAAAACTGTTTATGGGCACAGATGCAATAGTAATAAAATCTTTCAGGTACAAATTGGTACAAAAAAATTTTATTTCAACATAAAATGATCCAGTGAACTCGTAGAAAATTTGTAAAATTGATTTTTCACTGCAATTTGCTTTAAATGTTTAACATAAAAGTGCAACGATGTGACGAAAACCATTATAAAAAATCATAAAACTATATGTTTACATTTGTAGTCCTATTTCTAGTATTTTATCTCACTCAACTATATTTCATTATTTATTTTTTCCTGGAAGTACTCTGTAATTTTATTGCAAAAAAAAACAAACAACGAAATATTTATTTAAAAAGTATAGAAGCGTTTTTAATTTATGCTTTAATAGACAAAACTTTTATAAAATTAAAAAAACAGATAATAAAGGAACGATTTTCAATCAATGTTGAAGGATCAAACTGCTTTCATTACGGATTAAACAGTAAAACAAAATAAAAATTAATATTTTTTTTTTTTTTTGTGTATTTGTACCGGGTTACATCACAGCATGAGGAGAAAGGATGTTTTTTCTATGTATTTTGTAGATATTACTGATTGCTCGTCATATTTTTAAATATATATATATATATATATTTTTTATTTGATGATGAAAGAAAGATAATTATTATTATGAAATATTAAACGATTTTCTGCTATGACCGCGTTTTTAATAGTAATTTTTTCGCTTTTCCCTTTAAAAAAAAACAAAGACCGTTTTTTAATAGCAAAAATTATTTAAACAAAATTTTTAATTAAAATTATTATTTTCATTAAATCTTTTCTGTTTTTTTATTTTTTATTTTTCGCTGTTTTATTTACCTTATTTGAGACTTATTTAGTCTGTAAATATTAACATAAGCAAACCAAAAAATATAATATTTATTTCAATTAAATATTTATGTATATACATATATTTGTAATAATCGCCTTTTGGCTAGTTTTATTTTACGTAATTTATCGTAATTATTACTTGTTTTGACATATCAAAGATATGAAAAACCTTGTTTCAAATAATTTTTGTACGTTTGTTTTTTTATTTAATTTTATTGCAAATTTTAATAAGGTTAAATCAGGTTTAATTGTGTTTTCGTTTTTAAATTTTTCTTTAATGTAATAAATTTATTTAAAAAAAGAGATTTCATATATGTTTTTTATATATTTATATAAAGGCAAAAATAATAAGACGATTACATAATAAGAAAATGTATTTTATTTTTATTCTTATTTTGGTATTGCGTGTTGCTAAATGATTTTCTTAAATACAAGACCGAGAAACTTTATATTTATTTAACGAAAAATAAGCAAAATAATTCATTTCCATTTATATACATTGTATGTAGCGTGTAGCGTGAGTATGTAGAGATTATTATTATTATTATTATTTATTATAATAACAATTAGGGATGAATAAGGAATCAAACATATGTATGTGAGTGTTTGCCATTTTATTAAAAATTCATAAAATTTTCTATATGATAAACGATCGTATATAAGCCGCTTTATTAGTTATTTAGATTTTATTTTTAATATTTACAATCCTAAAGTGTCTCGTCTCTATACAAGCAGTATGTAAACTTATGTAATAAAAAAAGTTTTTTTTTATACCCATTATTAGAAAATTTCTACAAAAATATTTCTTAAAATTTTGTAAAGTAATTTTTAAAAACAATTCAACAAAGTTCGACCTTTAAGGTCGTCACAGTGACAATGTGGGACGAACGACGACAATTTAAAACTTTAAATTGTATTAATTAAATTTTTAGGCAAATTTTTGTTAAAAAAATATTTAATAACAATTTATAAAGTTTGGCTAATTCATTTAATTTAATTTGTAGAAACCAAAGTAATCATGAAAAATTTTATCTTGAAATTAATGCCGTCACCTCATGATGAAAAGTTATTTTTTTTTGTTCTGAATAAATTCTAATTTGATTAATACTTTAATTACCTTTAATTGAATTTTAAAGAATAGAATGTTCTAGAATAGCTATAAAGGTCCAGTGTAAATCCATTATAAAGCAATTAAGCTTTTGAGAGTGATTTTATTATGATTTTCCTATAGGTATTTCATTCAATTCTCTGAAACATTAATGCAAACTGCAAACTGAGTAAATAGTCAAATTTGATGGTTTTTTTATATAAATCTTTTTTCTTTATGTTTCGTCTGTTAGTACGCACTTGGGGCGTCCTAAAAATATTATTTACTGTACAAAAAGTATTATTGCGCAATCACAAAACACTTTGGAGAATTGTGGAACTAAATGAGTGTTCTTTTTTTAATAGGATTTAACGAAGTGTTGCGTATTTATAAGGCAATAAATGACCTGAGATAATGTCCAAAGAATCTAGATTATTATTTTTCTATATACTTGTTCTGTTAGTTACTTTATCGATTATTCTTAACAGAAAAAAAACCCCATTAATCTCTTTAAAATTATTTATTTTTGAAAATTTTTAAATGAATTTGTCACGGTTCCAAGTTAGACACACTTTATCAAACAACAAGCATATATGCCTTTGGTTTATGTTTATTTAAGAAAACAAACAGAATAATTTATTTTGTTTTGAAAAACAAGAATAAATAAATGTGCAAAATTCTCGTCTATCAGATAATTCACTAACATAACTTAATTAAGTTTATTATTAATGGGAGGCTTGTTTTTGTTTCTTTTACTTCTTTATTTATTTATTTATTTACTTGTTTCTTTCAAACAGATTTAATTAGCGGTCACAGAACAAATTACTTTTCTAGTATTATTTCATGTTTTTCATTGGTTATTTATTTGGTTACCTGATATATCTTTATTATATACCTCAAAGAGGCAAAAAAAAAAAATATAGTAAAACATCTTATGCGATGATACTTTAACTTTTGAACCTAAACCACAATACGATACTTTCGTGAAATTTATTTCATATTAATGTGGTAATGGAAGTAACAAACATTTCTCGCAAAAAATAATCAAATTTACTATTTATTCGCAAATACTTTAAAGTTTTTACTAATAAAAAAAAAAGACATTTGTTATAAATTAATTAAGTTGAGAATTTAATGAAATAATAATAATTATAATATCTGTCTATAGTATTTATTTTTAATGCCATCCTAATACCGAAATAATAATGTACATTTATTTATAAAAATAAGACAAAACAAAGAATATTTTAAATGTTTTTTTGTTTATTACCAAAGTCGTAGAGACAGTTTTAAGTACAATTAGTAAATCAATCTAAAGTAGTGAGGTATTTTTTCAGTATTAATAAAGTATGATCATGACGCCTCAAATGTATCCTGTCCGGTGCTGTTTATTAATATATAAATAGAATATAATATTGTTATTGATGTAATGAAATAAAGTTACCTGATATGTGTAATTACATTTTGTATGTTAATGTTAATACAAAGTTTATAAGCGCACCGTAATTAGGGAAGTTTTTCATTCATTCTAGTACAAACACACGTAAAAAAAAATAAACACACAATACTTCCTTCCACAAATAAAACGAAAAAAACTCAAACAGGAAGTTAACCATTTAAATTCAAAAAAAGATAAAAACTTTTCGTTTTTTTTTTCTAAAGAAAATAAAAAGTTGATGAAATTTTGGCATTATTTTTTATGTTATTAGGGGAGAGACTGTGTTATGTTTTTTTGTGTTATTAAGTGAATTTCGAAAACAATTTAATTTTTTCTTTTAAACTTCCTGAAGTTACATATTTAAATTTTTTCATTTTTCTTCTCTTTGCAACATGAAATATGTTAATACTTACTGCGTATAATTGCTTCGGTTTTTCTACATAAATATTATTTGGGTGTACATCGAAACGTTTAGTTAATTTCTGTCTTTATTAAAATCCTATAAGTTTGTTATGCTGTCGCTTCCAATCAAAAAAGTTTTGAAGGAGATATTATAGCGACATTGTATACATGTCAAGAAAGTATAAAGTGTGTTTCTAGGACATGGCAATAGTTTTCTGTGTCTACTTTATATCCAGACGCAGGTCTTTATTTTTTTATAATCAAATATGTAAATGCTTGAAAATTTCAATGCTTACATATTGATTTAAGGCATATGTTTTAAGGTGTTTTTAAAGGCGTTTTACAAATATAAGTTTATGTTATTGATAAGGGATAAAAAATGTTGACGAAATCGTGTGCCTTTTTTGAAATGTATACAGGCTAACATAAACTTTCAATTGGGCTTTTGTATACTGTGCTAATTTTTCACGAAAAACAACTATTTTGGAAATATTCCTATATCCAGTCGCATCAATGTTTCAGTAGTTTCACACCAATAATTAGAGTAAAGTTAAATAATTGACAGCTTTTTTATAAATACGGGAATTATTTTTGTCTTATTTTAGGATTATCTTTCGCAAATAGTTTGTTTCTCTCAGTTAATGTCAATTTTTAAACGCAAACTGTAAAAAACCAACGCTTATAAGCTGCTGATAATTTTTCCAGACCAAAGTGCACTCTTGTATATTCTTTTGAATAATTATATTTTTCGATTGTGCAGTTGATTAGACTACAGCAATCTAGTTTAATAGGGTGTATATTTTTTGTAGACTCAATTGGTGGTAGCGGAATTCGAACATACGACTGCCGTGCATACTTTGACAGATGCTATCGTCTCTATTCATTCGTCCACTTCCATCCCCATTTAACATTTACAACGCAATAAGTTTATATTACAAACATCAATGAAATTGAAGGATTTGTTTCATCACCTCAAAACATGTTATTTACTGTATTTATGATATATTTTTCTAAAGAGAAAAATAAAATGTAAAAAAGTAACGTCTACGCAAATATAATTCATTGTTGCGCATTTATTGTATCTGTTATATTCTCTATAAGAATCAATAATATAAAAAATAAAAATACCATACATCTATACACAATTTTCGTGTAGAAATCATAATATGTTAACGATTACAAAAAAACAAATTAAAATAATGTTAGACAGAATGAAAAAAAAAACATGTTTGCTATTTGACTAAATTAAACTTTCAACTCTTACATTTATTTCAAGTTAAAAATAACTTTCAACAACAACATTAACGTATTTACATCCTCTTTTAACTTGAAATAAAAAAAAAATTATTATTTAGTCCTTTGTCAAATTGAAATTCAAGAGCATCACCCTGTTCAACGTTCTTTTTTATTTTATTTTTTCGTTCATTTTCTTATTTATTTATCGAATAAAATGAAATTCAAATTATATTTAAATGTTTAAATCTTTACCATAAATATATATATAAGTGAAAAGAAATAAGAAAGAAATTTATTATATCTAGAAGGAGAAAAATGTGGTTCTTTTTTTTGCCAAAACGACCTTGTTTATTTGACCTTTTTATTGTTTACAAAATAATCGCATACATACCGAAATAAAAAAGTCTTTAAATTTACTATAAACAAAACAAAAAAAAAAAAAAATAACCGCGCATTATCACAATTCGCGGTTTATTATTAATTTGATAATCAAAAAAATAAAAATATTCTAAATTGAATTTAATTGTAAAATGAAAATATTTACGAAATTTAAACTAATTGAAAAATCCTTGAAGATAAATAAAACTTTTTATAATTTCGTGTCTTGTGATGTTGATAAATTACTTATATACGATAAAATGAGAACATTTTATTATTCTTAACACACATTTCTATATTAATTTAGCATTTCTTATTATATATGTATATATGTAATAAACTTTTAATTTATTAATAAGAATATATATTATTTCTTCATCCTTTTATAAAATTAGATATCCGTAGGTAAATAACAAGGAATAATCACGTAAAGTTCTTGAAAATTTGATAGAAAAATTTATGTAAAACGTTTTAAATGCCATTCTTATTTGAATATCATTATTATTATTATTATTATTATTATAATTAATTATTATTTAATTACTTTGCTGTTTTCAATTTATTTGAAAAAACAAATAAAAAAATAAATAAATATTCCTAAATAAACGAAACACTTGAAAACAAATAATGCCTATATATCCAAAACAATAAGCGATTATATTTACATAAAAACTCATAAAATATGTACGTAGTATATGTATATAAGAAATTTAAATATCATAAAATTAATATGAAGCATCTTTATTATAATATTACAGACATTTAAAACCTAAACTAATGCGTGCTGTAAATACTGAATACATTTAGGGTTTATTGAATTTTTTAAAGGATACTTAAATATTATTAATTTTTTATCAGCATTGGTATTGTTTAGTTAAACATAAATATCATGATGAGTTTATTATTTATATTATTTTATTATAATTATTTATCACTAACCTATTATTATAATAATAATTTAATAATCAAAATCGTAATAAATTATTTAAAAATAAGTAATTATTCTATAGTCAAATTGCTTAATTTAACAAATTGCTAAGTAACAGTTTCAATTTCAATTAGCAATTAAGCTAATAGTTTTGTGAATAGAGTTTTAAAATGTTATTAATTTTATTAGCAAGTAATGGTATAATATGAGTAACCTTGTATTAAATGAGATAATACTGTTTGTAATTGACTAATTATCCTTTACAATCTAATTTTAATTATAATTTTGATTCCTGTGTCCGGTAGCAAGATACCTAAAATATCTGAATGGCTTTTATAAAATGAGATTAAAATGAGATTTGTAGATTATTCCCATAGACAACCATACAACACAAGTTATACAAACCCTGCAGCTGGCTTTAATGTAACCAAATTAGAACAAAGAACATATGAAATACTTTAATTGAATTTAGATTCCACTTAAAACTAATCAGTAGCTATAAGTGGACACGAATCATTTCAAAGAGTATTCATCCATTTTAATTGTTAATTATTTTTTTATTATTATTATTAAATTATTCAAATTTAAATTATTCTAAATACAAACAGCAGTAACAAAAGTAATTAATTTGTAATGCAATTATTATTATAGTACATATATGCATGCGTTTTTATAATCATTTCTTTTAATATACATTATCCAGTTGATATATAAATTAAAAAAATATTTTAGTAAATAAGAATCTTAGTTAGTCTCGCTTACAATACATACAGTTTTAAGTTACAACATTCAGATTGTTTTTAAATAAAATGCAATCAAATGGTGAATTAAGAGAGCAGAAACGATCAGTAACTCTTTTTTAAGGTGAAAAAAATTGTACAAATAACTATTGATTATATATTATCACCACAATTTAAAATTTCAATCTATCTAAAATCAAAAACCCATATCAATAAACGCCATTCCGAATATTGGTTTTTGCAACATTCACAGCCATTAACAGATCTCTATCTGTCAATTTTAATAAAATTATATTCAATAAACCACAAACAATAGATAGCTGTAGAATATCAGTTTCAATAATATTAATAATTATAATTAATTTAATTAAATTATATCTATTATTATTATTATTATTATTATTATTATTATTATTATTATTATTATTATTATTATTATTATTATTATTATTATTATTATTATTATTATTATTATTATTATTATTATTATTATTATTATTATTATTATTATTATTATTATTATTATTATTATTATTATTATTATTATTATTATTATTATTATTATTATTATTATTATTATTATTATTATTATTATTATTATTGGTATATTTTTCATAACCAAGAAAACGTGACTTTAATTTAAAAAACAAAAATACATCAATTATTTTCTTATAATTAGCATAACCAACATAAATGACATTTCATAAGTTTTTAATTTAATTTAATTTGAAAATATCAAATAGGAAGCCACTTGTACTGAGGATAGATATTTCCGTGTTGAGTGGGGGTTTACAAGTTAAGCTTTTCTAAGACTTAAAATCGTTGCATTACTTTGCGTTGTCATATTATTTTACGGTTATTTTTTTTTTGTAAAACCATTTATTATGTTAAAATTATTAAGTCAACATCTTAACTGTCAAACTGAAAGAGCTTCCTGCTTAATATTACTTTATAAATTATTTATTTATTGTGTAAGTTTAATTCAAAAAGCGTTTTATTTATTTTTTTTTTATGATTTTCATTTAATTTTCTATGGATTTTCATTTGTATTTATAATTTTTATGATGACAGACAATACAAAACATTTGTCATTAATTTAAGCTATGTGAAAATTATGATTTGTATTATAATTTATGTAGTGTAGAAATACACTTTAAGTTACATTAATAATTGATGAAGAACTTGCGTATTTATATCTTGTAATAATGATTTTAAAGTAATGAAACTTTGATGGTAATTTCAACATTTATGTACTAAATTTACTGCAAAATAGTAGAAAGTTTTTTTTATTATTATTTATTTCACCTTACTATATTTTATTATAAGGAATGTATGTATGCATAAATAAACTGAAATAACTCCACAAACATTTACCGCGAATGCAATTAAATCCAAAATTGACCTTCTCACGTTCACTGATTCAAGTATTTCTGATATTATGTTTGTATTACTAAGTAGTCAACAACTAGAACAATAAATTTATGATAATATTCGGATGAATTTAGAAAATTATAAAAGCCCCTATTTTTATTTAGCATACAATTTACTCGCACGCACTGATGCAAATCCTATCTCCAGAATCTACCTACAAAACACTTAGTTTAATACCAGAATTCAGAATAAAATTAGTACATTTATAACACAAATATTTCACTTGAGTTTTTTTTTTCAATATAAAATATTAAACATTTCTCTAGTGTCTATAGTCTCCAGGCTTGTGCACTGTCAATCCTTTATGAGATGACAATGTTTTCGTCCATGTTTCATGATAAAACTCCAGCACTAGCATAAAAACAAAAACCAAACAAGCATTATCTGAGTACTTTTCATACTGCTTTGTAACATTTGCAACGTTAAGTTGTTATGTGCTTACTGGAGTTGATGATATGCTGACTGGAGGAAAACAATTTTATTATTTTTCTTCTTTTTTTTTTTGCAGCAATATGTAACTATAGTACATGTGTTTTACTCTTAAACCAAAAAAAAAAAAATTATCACATAAGTACCATAAGAATAGAAACAAAAAGCATTTTTTCTTTCTTTTATTTTTTTGTTTAATAAAATAATTAAAAATTCTCACATAATTTTATATATAAAAAAAAAATTATTTTGTAATTTCTCTTTCAGTGCTGTGAACAAATTGAATGAGAAAGCATAATTAATTAAAAGAAAAAATAAAAATAAAAATATATTTTTATTTTATTTCATAAAAATGTGAAAAACAAAAACAAAATGAATAAACAGAAAAACAAAAGACAATATTTAAGATGGAGAGATTTAAGCGCGCAACGAAAACAGACATCATGTGACGCAATTATTTAAATTTATTTATTTATTTTTATGTTTTTTGTTTTTTTCGCATTGTGTTATTCCAACTCATTAAAAATTATAAAATTCAATTGTATTATTATTATTATTTTATTTTTTTTAAATTTTTAATTAAACCCAAAGTTTTATATAGAAAAATGACGATTTTATGTGCTTTTTGTATTTATTTATTTTTGGTATTATTAAAATTGTTATTGTTAATTAATTAATTAATTAATTAATTATATATTTGTTTATTTATTGTATTAAATTGGTTTGTTTGCTTCGTTTTTTTATTTTTGTTTTTAAATTTTACTAATTATGTATAATTGCGAAAATTGTTCATTACACAAATTCACTTTGTTTTCTTTTTGGTAATTCATATTAAATGTAATTAAAGAATTTTATTATGAAATGTTATTATTATTATTATTTTATTTTGATAATTAATTTTAAGTACATTAATTGTAAATTTATTTTTTATGGGAATTTTTTCTTAATTATCCAATTGTTTCTACATGACAATTCTATTGTATTTCGTTCTTTTATCTATTTCATAATTGAGACAAAGTTTGGTTAGTTTTTTTCTATGGTTATTTTTATTATGTTATCTAGGTCGTTGGGGAAACATTTAATTGTATAGAAGTCTTCTGTAATACCTGGATTAAATGCGACTGGTAACGCAGAAAAATAGTGTTTTTGTAACATAAAAATCTTTCTCTTTAGTTTATTCTTGTACAGTGAATTGATATGATAATGTCATTTGGGGTAAGCACAAAATCTGCGATAAGAAATATTCTTTGTCTTATTTTCTTTAAATTAAAGCTTTAAATATTTCACTTAGTGAGACATTTCTGTTATTAAAGGTAACTAAATCTTGTTGGATTTCCAATAAGATAGAAGATAGTTTTTGATAAGATTTTTTTCTTTAAATACAGAACCACAAATGTACTTAGATGATGACATTACATTCCGTTCATTTTGATAATTTCTTCCAAGAGCAGACAGCAGTTTTTTCTTTCGTCTAGTGAATTTTTACATTAAATCCTGTTTTTGAGTCTAGAATTTATTGTAATTTATTTTGTTTTTCTTTATTATTAAATATTTCAAAAAAATAAAAAATAATATAAATTCCCATAATTGAAATTCGGCTGGGGAACACATAAAAAAATGAAAAAAAAAAAAAACCGCATTAATTCACGTAGAAAAATATATTATACAGAAGAAGAAAGAAAGAAGAGAACAAAAAAAAAATTGAATAAAATTCCATAAACATGTTTCACCCATAAAAAAAAATCTTATGCTTATCGTACATGATTTTGTATTGAATTTTCTTCTTTTTTTTACTTTTTTATATAATTTTCGATTAAAATCTAGACAAATTGTTTATTTTAATTTTAAATTACTTTGTTGGTGCGATTGTTGTTCTTAATGTTTTCGATAGAGTTAGTGACACGTGCAATGACTAAAATTAGCTTTGACATAATTTTCTTTTGCTTTCTTCTTTAAAATTCTATTAAACTCTGCTTCTTTCTTATATATAAATATATATATATATATATATATATATTTTAATTTTGTATTTTATCCACCATATAAAAATTGAATAAAAATAAAATAAGAGGAAACATATAAACATTATCAAACAGAAAAAAAATAAATAAATATATAAATAAATAAATAGTAATGGGATGAGGATTTGATTTGAAAATATTTGAGGAGAAAAAAGAAAAAAACCGAAGAGAAATAAAAAAATATGAAAATAAAGTCAAAATGGACGATATGACAAATAATAAAAAATAAAAATAAAAATAATAAATAAAAATAAACAAACCAAATACAAAACTGAGAGATATAAAAGTAAAAATTTTATTAAGTTTTTAGGCGAAAAAAATAAATATATATATGTATGTAGTACGTATATATATATATAAATTTTCCAATAGCGAGACCCTCCCGTACGTTATTATTATATTTATAGGAAATAAAATAAATAAATATTTCAAAATGTTAAGAAAAGAAAAGCAAAAAAAAAAAAAAGAAATTTAAAAAGGAAAATCAAATAACCACAGAAAAAAATGTAAAACCGAGTTCACATTATATAAGAATATGGTAACCTGGTGACATGATATATGCATACTTTCAAAGTTACTTTAGGTCAGTGATGGTTTCAGAAAGTCTAGTATATATGTATGTAAACTGCGTGTAGCTTTGGCATATGACAAACTTTTGAAATCATTTTTACAAAGTAAAGTTAATTGTTTTTAAGGTTTCTTCTAATTATGTCATTATTCGACAGCATTTAGTTGATTCTTGATTTATGATTCCCTTGCTATATCGCTTTATATCTTTTAAGCTGCAAAAAGGAGAATAATTATAATTTAAATTTATTTTGTGAAAGTTCTAAAAGCAGTGAGAATCTTTGCAAATATTCTGATAAAGGCGATTAGTCTTTAAGCTATATTGTGTGTTTTAATGAATTCTCTAGCAATGACTGTTTACTATTTTAAGCCTATTACGAAAATATTCTGAGTCTAATCCAAAACTATTCCGAGACTGTTTACTATTATTTACTCAAGTCGCAACAGAAATATACAATGTAATTGAAATTGTAGGCTTAAAACTCGAATCCATGTCTTTTAAAAATTCATTTTTTTTTTATTAAAATTAAATCCAATATAAAATTGACAAAAAACGATGATTTTTTATATTTTTTGTCACAGCATGTCCTAGTTACAAATCAAAATTCACCATAAATAAATTCATCGATTCTAAACCAATAAAGTTTCATTCGTTTGCAAATTTATCTATTATTAGACAAAATTTTCTAAGAAAACCAAAAAAAAATAAATAAATAAGGGTTCTCTGAAGAAGACATTCTATTGTGTAACCACTTCTAAAGTTTTTGTAAGATTCCATGAAAACTTATATTAACTTTTGTGTAATAAAATTCTCTTAAAATTTCAATGAAAATATATAAATTTTTCCTAAAAATTTTCAAGATTAGCTATTAAATAAACAAAAATTCCATAACAAAATGGTAATTTTCTTGTTAAAATAGAAATTTTTAATTGTTTCATAATTGAATTATTAACATTTAAGTCAAATAATTGATAAATAAAAACAAATGAAAAAATAAATATTAGCATTCTTGTTGTAAATAAAACAACAGAAAAACAAAAATAAAATTTAAATTCACTTAAATTTAAATTTGATTAAGAACACTTGAGTTTTTTTTGGTTTTATGTTTTTTTTTTGATGTTATTCAGAAGAATATGACCATTTCTTATCTTGGTCACTTGAATGATTTATTTATTATTGTTCTATTTGGTAAATAATAATTGAATACATATGAATATTATTCAGAAAATAGAATGATAAATTTTAAGTAATACGTAAGAAGCAGAAAATCAAAAAGGTACAAAGAATAATTTTTATTTTTGTTTTGTATTAATAATTCCACTTATGTGAACCAAGGTTGGTTAAATCCGAAAAGATCTTTAGAATAAATATAAATAAATAAAGAAAAGAAGATAGACGAAAGAAAAAAATAAACGAATTTATCCAAGCATAGAAATTCCTTGTGTGTGCGTTTTGTTTTTTTTTTCTTTTTCTTTAATTTTATTTTGTTATTTTAGAGGGTCCATAAATATTGTTTTTATACAAGAAGATCACCACCTCCTCCGTCACCTAATCATTGCCAGGAAAATTTTTTACAAAATCCAAAGACAAAAAAAAAAATGAATAAATTCCATAAGTAAAAATTATAAGATTTTGACACCCGACATTTGTTTTGTTTTTGTTTTGTTTTTTGGTTTTAAGTGTTTTTTCTGCTTCGTTTTTGTTTTTTTTTTTTTTAATTCGATATTTTGTTTCTTCTATATTCTATGTTGTGCGCTTAATTTGTTATTTTAAGCTTAAAATAGTTTTCTTTTATTTATGTTTTTATTGGGGAAAAATACGATCATTTATTTACTAATATTTAGCGACTAATTGTTTGTAGAATTTAAACATTAATACAAATTTTCTTTTTTTTTTTAAAAATCATATAAAATCCTAATCGAATTAACTCACAATTTTTATTTAGTTTTTTTTTTCTGATTTTATAGCGATTTTCCATGACGTGTCTAAATCTTTTTATTTCCTTTTATTCTTTATTCCTTTATTCTATTTTTATATCCTTATATATTCCCTACAATAGAAACCAATAACTAGAATTATATTTATGGGAAAATCCAGACGTTTGTATTATGTGCGTTTAAATATTCATAGGAATAAATTTTCTTTTTCTTTTAGCAGGTATATTTGACAGGTTTTTAGCTTTTCTACTAGATTTTTTTACAAATCAAATTTCATTTGCTTTGCAAGAATGATAGAAATTATGTCAACACTATAATAAAGTATTATTTTGGGGCTGATTATTATCGCCCAATTCTCTTTCTACGTAAAATTTTTATCACGCTTTGCGTGATATTGTTTAGTATGCTACAGACTTTCTGGAATTTCTATGTAACGAAATAGACATAAAGTAACAAAGTATTGTCAATATAAATGACTTGCTATATATGTGAACTTCAAAAGAAAAGATACATGAAAAATTGTTCTGCATGGTACCAAGTCATAATATTTATCGATTATGTACTATTAATATGCTCTGCTCTTATACAAAATGCTATGTTAGAGGAAAGTAACAGATAGTTTGTAGTGATTTAAGTTATTCCGCAAACGCTGATGTTTAAAAGTGCAGATGTTGATATTTCACTAAATTATAATAGTTTTTTTTTAGAATGCATCTAGAATAAATGAACAACACTCAGAATATCAAAATAAAAAAATGCTAGATCAGTACAATATAATGTAGCTAATACCTTCAGCTTTTATTTATGTTACTTTACGATTTATGTAGTATGTAAATGTCATGACAAAAAATAAATACAAAATGAGAAACTGATTACATAATAATAATAATAACAAAAACAAACTTCCGGTATCTAATGTTAAAATGTTTATTTATTATATTAATTTTTATTATTTTAATTAACATATTTTCTCTCCATATAATTATATATTTTTTTCTCCTAAATTAATTTTTTACTTTGTTAAGTAAATAATTATACAATGTGTAACGGTGTTTTAACAGCGCATAGTTTATATAGTGTCGAGGTGCAATCACATGACAAAGTGTTATTTAAGGCAATTTACTATTATTATTTTATTTACATTAGCGTGATTATTATTAATTTCATCTAAATATATACATATGAATATAAAAGCATTATTGTCAATAAATTACTATATATTGTAAAATATGGAGACAATTCTAGAATGATTGGTAACTCTATGCTTTGTGTATGCAAAAAATATTTAATAACATAATAAATATGTACAAAACATGACACTATTAAGCATTGTGTATGTCCTAACATGAATGAATAAAAAAATAATAACAAATATCATATTATTGTGAAAATACGATAGAATGTCGATAATGTTTTTATTTTTTTTTTGTATTTTCACTGAAATTTATACATTTGTCTGTAAAAATAAATAAATAAAAAATAATAATAATATTACCGCATTGACGACCGAAAGTTTGTCTATTTTAATTTAATTATTACAAATAGGAAGTTCCAAAATTGACTTAACTTAAAACTCTAACACTTTGATTACATTGTATATAAATAAAAATAAATTTTATAACCGCGAAACAACAGCCCGACATATGTATTTATGTCTGTATGTATATATAATCAAAAAGTGAGAAAATTACTTTTATCTTTTTCGTTACGAAATGTGACAAAATAAGAAACGAAAAAGAAGAATAAAAAGAAAATACAAATTAAAAATTTAATTTCTTTGATACAGTAGATGCACAATTTAATGAACTAGTACCATATGAAGAGGTGTTATATTTTTTAACCACATGAAGTGAACAGATGATTTGTTTAGCGAATTTATCAGTATGCTTTAAGTAAAACTTTAGAAAAAAAGAAATTCGATTCAACAAGGCTAAGTTGAATTTAGAAAAATTAATAATGTTATTTGTTTAACAAATGAAATAGTGTATTATATGCTTTTTTGCATACGGTTCTAAGTCAAATGGAGCCTAAATCGTGTAAATAAGTTATATTTAACGCAAAAATATTAGTTTAATAAAATTAAATAACAATTCATCGCGTCATATTACATTTAATTGAAATCAATTATAAATCATGTAACATTTTTACAAAAACATTTTTAATTTGCAAAATATTGATTTAAACATTAGTTTATATATTTTAAGTCAAAACTGAAAGTAATAGTAAAATAATAATGCTAACAATCACCCAGTGTTTCTAATATATTAAAATCACACGGCTGCTGTACAAATAAATAAATAAATAAATAATAAAACTTGATGAAATATTATTTTTATTTATTTTTGTTATTATATATATATGTATTTTAATGCGCGCGCGTGAATCGCTTATTATTATTATTATTATTATTATTATTATTATTATTATTATTATTATTAGTATTATTATTAATATTATTAATATTAATAATAATTTAAAATATATAAATATTTTTATATATAACTTAAATAATTTTCTCTTATATTTCAACATTATGGGTGGTAAATTAATATTTGTCTAATAAAATACAATAAATAAATGGCAGAGATACTTGTATTTACTAATAATAACAATAAAAAATAAAAATTGATTTTCTTTCTTTTTTATTTTTTTATACAAATAATCTAATAAATTGTGTCACGCTGTGTGTGAGTTTTTGTTTTTGTTTTTTTATTCACTTTATGTGTCTCTTTAATTAATTTTTATGTGAAAAACATTTAAAATAAAAATGTAATGACAACTGGTGTAAAAGCTACAATTAAATGAATTAAAATACTGCCACAAATGTTAATCAAAAATAAAATAACTATTCGCAAACTGTTTTTTATATTTGCAATTTAATTTAATTTATTTTATTTTATTTTTTTTTCGTCTTGTTGTCCGCCATTGATATTTTGTTTGATGATAAATTTCTTAACAGGAAATAAACCGATCATTTTAACTTATATGTTGGATTGTTTTATACACATATTGTATGTTCGCTTTGTTTAATAATTTACATTTTAAATAATAATTAAAATAAATTGTGATTACAACTTATGTTGTGTTTTTGTTACTTCGTCTTCTTTTATTTTGTTTTTCATTAAAAAACTTAATTAATCATTAAAAAAAAAAAATTTAAAAAAGCACACAGCCACCAAAACGAATTTCGCTTACAAAAAAAAAAAAACAAATTTCACCAAAATATATATTTTTCTTCTTTTTTTTTTTTGTTTTTTGCTTTTGACAATTATGTATTTAAATAAATTTTACCAAAATAAAAAGAAGTTTACTGTTGTTTATGTGACTATTTTTACTTTCATTTCAAAGCGGCCATTGACCAAAGCAATATTAATAATAATAATAAAATTAACGAATAAAAAGAAACCAATCGACATGATTATCGTGGTAATAAAAACACCATCAAACACAAGCAAAATAAATATTATTATTATTATTTTAAAATTTATCACTTTATAATTATAACTTGCAAAGTATAAATGGAGTAAGAGATTTTTAAATAAAAAATAAAATAAATGAAAATCAATTAGAAAGAGAGAAATAAAAGTCTTTCACGCAGTCGCATTTATAATCATTAAAACTAAAACTAAAAGTAGATATACATATAGCGACTTTCACTTTTATATTATTATTATTTAATTAAACTTTTTCACGTATATTTTGTGTGTTTTTTCAGTTTATTCTGTTATATATCCGATATATTTATATTATTTATCTAAAATATATATATATTTTTTCTCGTAACCTTAAATTAATTATATAATTGATAAATAAATACATTTTTTTTTTTTTTTGGATTTTATTACTTCTTTTGTATAAAATATTACGCGTATCCAACAACACACACAACAAAAAATGTAATTAGTATTAAAATATCATTTATTGAAGTAAGATAAAACATTAATATATATAAATATATTTATGTTAAATATAGATTAATATTTATAAAGAGAAACAAAAAAAATAAAACAAATAATACATAAAAATTGAGATAATGTTTAGATCAATCTTTTATAAATGTATTATTAGTGATGCTTTAGAAATAAGTACCATTTTGAATATGTCTAGATAGAAAATTGTGCTTTTTGAAAATGAGAACAAAAATAATGCGATTTAAGACGTGTCAGATTATATAAGAAAATTATTATTTAATATATAATGAGATATAATAAATTATAATAAGGCGACGTTTCTTGTATTTTCTGATAACTAATCATCGTTTTTTTTATATAAAAATGAATTGTATTTTTTTTTTAAGTAATTTGATTTTTTCATTAATTTTAAGAACGTTTTTACTGCTTTAATTATGGCATTATTTTTTTTTTTTGTGTAGATAATTAAACAATAATAACTGACTAACAATTATTTATTAATAAAGGATTTTGCAGATTAACCAAAAAAAACTGCAAAATATCACCATGCACCGGTGAATAGTTTATCGGAAAGAACTTTAAACCGTGTAAATCCTGTTGTTAAATCATTCTGGTTGACTGCATATAAAGCAATGGTAAAAAAAAAGCTTTAATGACATTATAAAGGTAATTTAAGTGGTGAAAACACGAGAAACGGTTTATAGTATTATCGATGGAAAATATTTATTAAGCCAGATAAAAAACGTACAAATAATGTTTGAGAATAACTTTTTATTATTATTTTTATAAAATTGTAAATGATTCAACATTGAGCTAAGCCTTTTTCCATTTTATTATTATTATTATGAATTTTATTTCTCCTGAGCTTTTATAAATAAATTTTAAATCTTTTTTAATTTCGTGTATTTTGTATATTTTTTATTACTTTTATAAGATTTTTAATTTTTTTTTTCTCTCTCTACTTTCAGATAATTTTTTTTTTCCAATTTAGAGTGTAATCAGCTTTTTGGATTTTTTATTACATTTTAAAAGAATTGTTTATTTCTACGAAAAGAAAGACAACGGGAAGGGTTAAATTAAATTGAAAATAGAAATGCTTCTACAATCTAGTAACGCAAATATAATAGCATCAACGACAACCACAACAGTAACACCATCCTCGGTAATAGCAGCTGGTGCACAATCATCTTCAACAATACCAACCTTATCAACAGTCAATACAATTGCAGAACCATATCATATGACTATTGGAAATTTACCAGCAAATTCTGAATATTATTCACCATCGCCACCGACATCTTTACAATCAAATGATGAGACAAATTATTTAGACTCGATACAAGATATTCTTAAAGAAGGTTGGACAGTGCATGCGAATAATGATGGGCGGCTATATTATTGCAAGTAAGTTATTATTACAAGAATATTTTTAGTGTTTTTAATAAGTCAGCATCGATAAAGTACGTTTTAATTCAAGTTGAAAAATGTATTGAACATGTAAAAAGCAGCGAAATTACTCATTCCAGGGTTGCATCTCGAAAAATACTATCGCCTAGAATGGGAAATTTCTATAAGTGAAAAGATTTTTATTTACCGCAACATAACTTTGTTATTCGTTAAATATTGGAACTCCGTAACTAGCGTTTAAGATAAGCAGCAGTTGTTTGCCGTCGTTGAATTATGATTATTATTATTTATATTAATACTTTAGTTTGCATTAAAGATTACACTTAATTAGTTTAAATAAATTGATTAATTAATTATAATTTAAAGCAGAAAGAGGCTAGTCTTAAATTTTATAATCATATTTTATAAGAATAAATTATTAATAATATTATGGGGATAGCAGCATTATGCTATTATTAAAACTGTCAATGCACGTATTTATTTATTTATAAATAAATACAAAAAGACAAATTAGAAAGTCTTACATTTAGCCCTTTCCACATTAAAAAGTTAAATAAATAACAAAAACTAATTTCAAATCAATAAAAACAATCAACAGTCACTAAACTAATAAATTTAATCGATTAATATTCTTAACTCGTTTTGTCTGTTTATTATTTTTGTCATAACAATTTTCTTTTATAATAAATATAAATATATATATGTATATATCCGCATTTTATAGGGTATTTCATAAGTATAAATTATTTAATTAATTCACATTTATATTTGGACACTTACTTTACACTATTTATATTTATATTTAGGAATTAAAAGCTTATATCGTTATTATAGTAATAATTGGTGGTAATAAAGGTGGCAACAACACAGACACAATTTCCAAATTGATAAAGAGAAATAAATGCTTAAAATAATCATAATAATTATAATAATAACTTTTTAATACTAAGCTAATCACTTAAGAGCCTTAACTATCAATTAAATGTAAAGCTACTTAAGTATATTCTGGTTACTATATATACTGGAAAAAATTTCCCTAGTGAGAATTGTTTTTAGTTATTTTTTTTTTCACAAAATTAAATTAAATGTTTGAATAGGTTCTGTGGTTAGAGGATAGTTCTTAGGTAGACTATGTCATAGTTAAATGTATATCTAGAATATCTATGGAATGCACATATGCAATATCATTTATAAAAGAATTCTCTAAATAGTTTTTAAATTTAAATTTTGATGACAGAAAATAGCATTAGAATATTCTGTTTGTTGTTATTGAAATTGAGGTTAATTAGAAAAATGATTTTACTCCTATTTCTATGCCTACATATAAAACAGACAGAAACATATAATGTTAAATATTATTATAATTATTTCAACACCACCCATCCAAAATATGTATGTTTTCCATTTTATTTACACGTATCCCTCGATTTACGTGAGATATTCCATTTAAACAAGAATAATAAATCTCTATTAAGACCTTTATGGCCTTTTATTAAATTATTTTGAATTAATAATAATTTGAAATTTGATTAGTTATTAATAAACTGTATAATTATTATATTAACTAAATTTTATTAGTGAGAAAAGACACCGATTATTAATTATTGAAATACTTTTATAGGTTTATTAAAATTAAAATCAATATTCAATGTTATTTTGTAAACAAAAGTAAGATTATTGAGAGAAAATCATTATAATCTCGACTAACCTCACTCAATTGATTCGTCTTTAGATTAATAGATATTTTATTAACCTGTAGCTTTATACCCATTGTCATGGAATAATCAATCAAAAATCACCTTGTTTACCTTATGTTATCAAATTTCTTTTTCTTATTTTAATTTTAAACTAATAGATATATTGAGATGTATTAGCTTTTTGTAATTTCTGTTTTAACATAACGTGAATTTTTATATTGGAGAATAAATATTTACCGGCTGCCTACAACTTGTTTCTAATTGAGTTATAAATATTTTAGCTAAGGCGTTTTTAAAATAAGAACAAAATAATTCAAATGTATAAAAAGTAGATTAAATATAAAATCCTGTCTCTTATTATTTACATTTTAGTCACTTACGTTTTAGAACCTCCTATAATAAGGATTAATAGTTTTTTACTTTGTCTGCTTATTTTAGCATTCAGCATTCATAATAGAAATCGTTTATTGTGTGGGAAATTGATTGAAAAAGAAAATACCTAAAGGTTTGTAGAAGTAATAAATTATAATAAATCAAATAAAGCATTAGTAATTGTCACTATTGGCATTCTTAAAACACGCTTTTGACTTAACAGTGACTACGCATTTATTACTTCACTTAGTGAGATTGCTTTCTTATAAGTCTTTCTTTGTCAAACATCAACAACTTGGAACCAATTACCAATGAATGCGAATGTCCATTATAAATGGTTGTTATAATAATTGAATAAGGTTAACATATGATTTGTTATATTCTAAGGAGCTCGACAATTCTTTGATTGTCAAGGAGCATCTTAACTTATGGCGAAAATATCTGTTTTAGCGTATCATCAATGACACTTTGGGGTTTGCGTTGCTATGAACCTTTATGATACTTTGTTTTGTTTAGGCAGAGACAGAAAGTTTCTATATATTTTATTAGTTCGTTCATTTGAGACAAAGTAATAATTATGTACAAAAACTGTCGAAGACGACAAATCGTTATTACGGTTACACTACTAATCAATAAATCGCCTAAATCGAGGGCTACTTGTATTTAGGTTTGTCTCATCCATGTCATGTAAAATTTAAAACAAAAACAGAAAAAATAAATAATAAAAATCTAATTTGTTCTGCATCAATAAATTATTTATTTAAACAATTTTTGCGTTGAAAAAAAAAACAAATTTTATTTATTTTCTTTTTTAAATAACCAAAATACGCATTGGAATTTATTTAATTTTTTATTTATGTTTAAAAAATTATTTTCAATTGTTTTGTTATTATTTATTTTTATTAGCATGAATATTGTTTATTTAATAAATAGAAATTACATTTAAAAAAAATACTGGCAAAGTGACATAAAAAACACTTAATGATTAAAATTGTTAAAATGTTGTGTTGCTTTGGTGCAAACAAACCGCGTTAAATTGATTTTTTTTTTTTTTTTTTTTGATTAATGAAATTATTAAAAATAACCACTTACGGTATTAATTTAGGCTATTTTGATTGAAATTAATTTATTAAATTAAAATGAATTTACTTTAATTACATATAACTTCTTGATTGTTAATAATTTTTACACTGATCACTTGAACAATTTGTTATAATTTTAATTGAATAATATTATGTAAAAGAAATATTTATATATTTAATTTAATTGTTTATGCAATAATATTTGCTTTATTTTTTTGTAATGTTAATAAATTGATTATTGTTAAATCAAGTACATCGTTGTGACGACTACAGTAAGTGCTAGGTCATTTTATGAAAGTTTTTCTTTTAATTCTTTTTCTAATATATAATTCCTTTTCAGTTGAAAAAAAAAACAAAAACAAAACAAGCATAAATTATAAATTCAGTTCAATGACATCTTTTTTATTTTTGTTTTGCAATTTAAAAATATAAACAAAATACATACGAAACACCAATAATAAGTATTTATTTTTCATTAAAAATTAACTATTTCCTACTCATCACACTGACATGATTTGTTGTTTTAGATATATTTTACTACCAGCAACATTAAATTAAAACGCACGTTTTGCTATTACCTTTAATCACTCTTTATTTTTTTCTTTTGTTATTTTCTATATTGTGCAGTATAGGCGGTGTTGTTTCTTTACACTGACAGCTATTATCGTCTACAGTTGTTATGTTAAAATTATAATATGCGGGACTTTGTTACTCTTTGGCACACGAATCTATAAAGATGGATAAACTTTTTATTAACGATTTTCCTTTCATTTAATCTTCTAAATTTCATTAAATGAATTTTTCGTTTGATATCAATAATTATTTTAATTTAATATTACTAATAATTTGACCTAAAATATAGCAAACCGTAAAAAATAGCCAGGCTTTATGAAAAAAAAGACTCAAAACTAATCACAAAGTGATAAAATAATCTATAATGTAATCTATAAGATAATGTTAATATTTTGCACAAAAAAAAAATATTGAAGCTTCCGTCTACCATTGCGAAATTTAACAAAATACTAACATAAAAATTGATAAAACACTGTAATTTCGTAAAACTACGTTAATTTTCGCAGTCTAACACTTTTCCGCTCAAATTATTAATTCAAACAATACATAACTGATTGTATTTTATAATTTTTTTTAACACATTTTAGACACAAATCAACGAATAAATGTGGCGAAGTTAAATTCAGTGCTTTTATCTATAGAGAATAGAAATTTGTGTCTAATTAGTACCTTGTTATAGTTTTTAGTTAAGTAATTTTACCCTACGAACTAAGCTTTTTATAATACATAAATAATCTGCTTGTAAATAATAATAATACCATCAAAACCACCTGCTTTACGTTACAAAGAAGATAACATATTTAAGTCAAACATACATTACTATATGTGTCATATAACACTGAAATTTATAAATAAACATTTTATAAAATTGATTGCGTGCTACACGGCTTAAACTATTACATAAAATTAACAATATGATTATTTATATCGTGGTCAATGATAAACATAATAATATTAATTAGCAATAGTAATGTAAATAGCTGTAAATAAATTTTTTTTTCATTTTCAATGTTTATATTTCTCAAGCGATATTTTTGTATTGACTGCCCTCTTTCTCTCTGTAAATGATTATAACGCCAACACCAAAGTATTAAAAATACATACATTAACGAAAAACATAAATGAAAAAATGATCGCTATATATTTTATAAACTAAATTGATAACAAAAAATAAAAATTAATTTGATTAAAATTAATTATATACATATATGATCAAAGTAAAACCTGTATGTATAGAAGATACGTTTAGTAATTAATTTATTAATTAGATTCTGTTTTGTCTAGTAAAAAATGTTAAGCAAAATGACAAATTTAATTATTACTTATTATGTGTAATAATTTATAATTTATGTATAATACAGTGTATAATGTATATTAAAAAAAATATTATAATAAGATATAATAAGAAAATGAACTGTTTAATAAATAATTGGCGTAAGAAATTCATTTAAAATTATCAGAGGAATTATTAAAAGAAAAAATTAAATTAAATTTCATTTTATAATTTATATTAGTGAAGAAAACAAAACAATATCGCCTACATGTATGCAACATGTAATAACAGAAAATTCTATTTATTTATTATGTTTTTTAATTTTTAGTTACAAAACACAAGTGAAAGCCAGCTATATTCGCATATAAGAATAAATAAAATTTTTGTTTGGCAATCATCAGTTCGGTTATAAACTGACAAATGAAGCCAAGTGATGAATATTGAATATGAATTACGATTGTGATTTAAAATTCATTCATTAGCGTAGCTCTGTCGCAAGAGCTTGTTGATGATTATCTGATGGTTTTCCTAAATAACTTCTAAATTTTTGTTTACTTAAAATATTATTATTATTTTGTATATAAATTAGTTACAGGAGCTATTTTCTTGAGAAGTAACTTTGAAATTAATAATTTGAAATCGTACTCTTCCTTTGTTTTAATGCAGCTTTGCTTAAAATTAATTTTCTATTGTTTTTTTATACTTTATTATAAGGGTAGGTCAGTATAAGTCACTTTTTATTATGCGTCTCACAAGCAAATATGGATCATACAGACTTTCAGTGGAGTTCAATTTTGGATATAGCCAGTGCCGCCCCAACTCTTAATCTAACGTGAACTAATTTTAAAGCCATATTTGTCTATACATACAATTATGTGAATTGCATTTCTCTCTTTATTTTATATATTTAACAGAAATTTACTCGCATTATCCCAGCTGAATTGAAATGTAAAATTCCATTTTATAATATTTGTATGCAGATGATGATGATGATGACAATGGTTACGAGTTAAAAAGCGATCATAATGTGGTTTAGATATCAGTTTATCGAAAACAAAAGAATTTCGATTCACCAAATAATAATCATTTTTTTATTTATAAAACGATTTACTAAATTTGTTATCAGTATGAGAGCAGCCAGTAACTTATTTATTTGCTTCTGTGATAACTTCATTCGCTTATTATTACATAGAATAGAGTCTGTGCAAACAAATAAAGGAGGAAAAAATTGACTATTGGGGTTTTCTATATTATCCTTGGGTTATTTAGTTTTTTTTTTGTGTTTCGTCAACAGTAAAAATCTTTTTCTTAATTTATTTCCTATTTGGGATTAATAAAAATAATATTTGAATTGAAAAATTCTATGGTTGTGCCTTGTAACGGATGATTGGAGCACGTGTTCGTTGTGTGGGGTACACACATCTAGGGAACAATTTTCATTTATTTTTCATAATAAATGTGTATTGGCGGATACATTGGTCTTTAGATTATTTTCCTTTTAAATCAATTTCACTTGTCCTGTCAATGGAGAAAATTGATTTTTTTTTTCATTACTTTGCTTTGCCCGCCCGCCTACTGTGGTACACTATTTTAAATATGACATAATAATTAACTGTGACTGTGTACGTGTATCCCATTAAAATTTAATGTAATTCTGTCAAACCTTCGTTAAGTTAAAATTAATAAAAAATAAATTTAATGTTTGATGTTACTATAGAGGTAAAACGTCAGGGTCTAGGTGATTAGTGACGCTAAAAATGAAATAATAAAAAAATTAAAATACTACTAATGGTGATTCAAAGTGATGTGGATTGCAGTATGCAACCAAAACAATTAAATTTAAAAAAAAAATTCTAAACACTTCTTAGACGCCATTAGAACCATTAACCGCGTTAAGCGGTTTAATTATTTTCCATATGGATTATGTCATTTTTCAATTAATTTCAAGTGAAAGGAAGCTTTCTACTCAGCCAATTAATATATATGTAATAAGCGAAGCTTTTTACTTTAAATTTGTACTAATTAAATGTCTCTATTTGTTGCTAAAACTGTGTTTTTATTGAATGCAGTTTCTCAGATGCCCTAGAAAATTATTGCTTCCTGTTTCTTTATTTTAACCAGTTAATGCATTAATTTTAGGTTCGATTAATTTAAGCTGAACTAACAGTTCTACTCGAGCATATATTTGGTTAAACAAAAATTTGAAATCGAGACTGGGTGGTCCTGAATAAATAGTAAATAGTCATTGTGACTTATATGTATATACAGTTATATCTCGTTAAACACTCAGGTGGCGTAATTGATAATAGAGCGTTACATAAACAACGTTGTAAGAGATACAATTTGGGGGTGGTTTTAATGTCTTTTAAATTAATATAATAAATAATAATTAACACATA
Source organism: Ptychoptera contaminata (assembly GCA_963942525.1). NCBI lineage: Eukaryota > Metazoa > Arthropoda > Insecta > Diptera > Ptychopteridae > Ptychoptera > Ptychoptera contaminata. Next base: position 16,212,985 of record OZ012639.1, on the reverse strand, counting down.
AAAGAATTTCTCTACTTTTTCTCTGTCACCCCTGTTTTGACTTCTAATTTGGCATTTTTCTTTTTCACTGGAATTAAAATTCCTTTTAATATTCGGAGGAGTATTGTTGTCGGGCGATCGCGATTTCGAGGATCCTTTATATCTTTGTAGATTTCATTCTATGGGAAATTTCTCACTTATTGCCTTATGTTAGTTTTCGTAATCATGTTTTAGTTTAGCGCTTAGTAGGTGTTTAGTCTACCGTAGTTGGTATAGAGAACCTTTCTCATATGACATTATAAAAATGAATTTAAAAATATTTTAAAGGAAAAATAAAGTTTTTTTTTTATAAAAAATAAACAGCGCTATTGCAAAAAAGTGCTTAATAAGGTAGCGTTAACGAAGGTATGCCATCAAATTTCGCTAAACATCTGAAATGATTTTAAGTATTTTCTTTATTTTAAAGTAGGTTTCGATGACTACAATTTTACTATAACGATGACTAGAGAAGGCAAACGATACTTGATTCTAAATCTATTTACAAAATTTTCCTCTTCCGATTTTGCAATATTTTTTCTAAGTTTTAAAACAGTACCGTTTTGTTAATAACTTAAAAATTTCGCTAAAAATATATATATATCAGTAGCGTGGCGTGACTTTTTGAATTAGGGAAGCTCTAGTTTTTTTTGTGGTGTAGTCATCAGATGTATGTATAATATAATATAACTATATCATCACTTGACTAATTTTTCTATCTGCACATCAAATACAGGATTATTAATATACATCAAAAAATAAAATTTATAAAAATAAATAAAATTGAATATCCTGTTAATATAAATAGTGTAAATATCCTGTAAAAATTAAAAATCCTTCTATCTTTTTTGGCAAACTCATTTATAATTGCATCATTTTTTCTATCTTTTATTCATAAATTTTTTAAAAGATTTTTTACAATTGAAATAATTGCAAAGCTACTTAATCTTTCTTCGCCAGTTGTATTTCTCAAATAAGTTTTGATGCGCTTTAATGGCGAAAAGCTTCTTTCAGCTGATGCACTTGTTATTGGCATCGTCATGACTAAATTTTGAGACTTTTTGCAATGCCTATCTGCAGCTTTATAAATGTTATTCAAGTCTGAAAATCCATCCTTGCACCAAACATTTTGTTCTACTGAAAACAGTAGGCATGGCCAGCAAAAATATTTGTTTAAAAATTCGCATCACGCTACCCAGTTGTTGGTTTTATATAATATATCAGTAAAATGCCTAGTACAAGACCTATGCTTAACTGTAAAGCCCATAATTGGTGTATGCCTTCCAATATCAATTATATGTTGCTTTTCAACAAAATTATGCATTGCAAATGACTTTTTCAACAGTTTTTCAATATAACAATTGCAATTATTTATTACTTTCATCTTGTTTTATTTGTTATTTCAAAATTTAACATAATACAATTTTAAGTAATATTTTAAAAAAATTATCAATTAAATATTTATCTTTCTTTTAATTAATTTTTTTATAATTAAATTGATATGCGTCAGCAATCAACAGAGCAATCTAGTCATGAGAAAAATAAAACAAGATAGATTCAATACTTTGAAACGTAGAATCATATCCAATCTGCATTAAGTTTCTTTCAATTTATTTGTGTTATATATATTAATTGCATGGTGAAGCAATATTTTTGTAGCATCCAAATGAGTAAAATTTAAGCCAAAAAATTTATTTAAATTGAGAGAAATGTATTTTTTTTATTTAATTTTCTATGTAAATCGCTAGTTCTACCACTACATATATATTTTATACAAATAATTTGGAAAAAGCTAGCTTTTTTTGAGAGACTTATTTTAACCATATTCTCTTTGTTTTAAAAATATACGACATTATTACTTTTTATTTTGCTTTGCCACTTCATTCGCATTTAAATCACAACAACAACAAAACGCATGAATTTTTCTTGTGAATATGAACTGAACTGAAATATTGTTGATATACATATATTGAGTTCATAATGAAATATGATTTCTTTGAAAATTTATGAATATTATTAGAAATTTTTGCGAATTAATAAAAAAAAATTATTTTTAATTTATCCTTATTTATGTCCAATTTTTAATTCTAAACATAGGGATGCTAAGCATCCATTCGCTAGTATGACGCAACGCCACTGATATATATATAAAAATCTTATTAAAATTTCAATTTAATATTTTTTTCATTCAATTCCCAATAAAATGGCCAAAAGCAATTTTATAGCAATTCCCCATGAAAATTAAATTTGAAATTGAAACAACGAAACAAAACAAAAACCGGAAAATCAATCAAAATAGTATATATTTGTCTAGCTATTGAAGTAACTAAAACTAGATAAAAATATTTTCTCGGTTAATTATTAATAATTTAGCGAAATTAAAATTTTGCCAAACTGATGGCAAATGTTTTTTCCGTTGTTGTTGTTGTTGTTTTTATTGCAAAAAGAAAAAAGGATTTAGAGTAGGAAATGGTAGAATAGCAAAAAAATTTGTGGTTGTAAACAGAAAAATGTAATAAATAAACGAATATTTTGTTGAAAGCATTTTTGTGTCGTATAAATTTGTATTATTCTCATCTGTTGGTGTTTTTTCTTCACACTTTATAAATGAGGGGTTGATACAGAGGATGTACATCATTTGTTCTTTTAGTTTTTCTTCTGTTTTTCTAAGAGCTTTTTTCCTTCTTCTTTATTTTATTCTTCTTTTGCGAAACAGTTTCTTATACTTGGCACAGATACACATATAAGCATGTTTAAAAAAATGTTTTAAAAATTTATCCGAAAACGAAATAGCGAAATTTTTCAAAATACACATTTAGAATACATTTTCATCATACAGTTAGTGATGACCCTTTTTTACGGTCTTTTTTATTTTTTTTTTTTATTTTTAAAGTTCAGTGTCGGGTTGATAATTTTTCGTCTATATATTTTGTATTTTCCCTTTATAATTTGAATAAGTTGTGAAAAGTTTTAAGCGATTAGTTGTTTTAGTTTCATTGAATGTTGTGTCGTTAAACAAAAAAAAAATAAATAAAAATTGTAAAATTCTATTTAAGCTTAACCCTACTTTACTTTATTACATGTTTTTAACCGTTTTGTTTATTTCATTTCAATTTTTCATTTAAAAACAAATAATAATAAAAATAAAATTCAACCCTGTTGAGCTCGTTACGTTTCTTCTGAGTCTCTTATACGACAATAAATATATATATATATAGTGACGACGAAAAAAAACGGACAAAAAAAAATAAATTAAACGTAATTTTCGGTATAAATTTCAATGTTCGCACGTTGTTACATTTCTTTATGTTTTTGAGAAAAATACACAGATGAAAACCATCCCAAATATTCTAGATTTTATCTATTTTTTCGTAGCGACAGGCCTTAATCTGTACAAGGAATAAGCGTTGTCTTCTTATGATGGTTTTTTCATGTACATCTCATTTTTGTTTCTGCAGTTTGGCAGGTCAATTAAAGTATCCACCAAAATGTTGATCCAGCTTCTTCACTATCCTTTTACCTACTGAATATCTCCTAAAATTAATTTTTTTTAGTTTCTCTTTCTGAATTTTGTTATTTTAACAAAAATCCAAATACTATAAATCGCAATGACACAATGAAAAACAAGCCTTTTATACTAATTGATAACGTTGGCATGTCTACTACTCAAATACTTTACAAAGATCTTTTTAACGTTAAGAAGAAGTATAGTTTTCATAGATCATAAAGTCCACTTCAAAGCATCTCATGCAGAATAACAACTAAATCATCATATGTGGATTAGATAACTTTTTTTTGCGCTTTCTGAACTAATCATGTATTTCTTTGATGTTTTTTTTTTCTTTTAGTTAAGAATTAGATGAGAGTTTTTGTTAGCAAAACTTATAAAAATCGCATAATCATAACGCGATATCATGTTAAAAGTTATCAGCAAAAGATAGTTTTTTCATTTTATTTTTACATTTTTTTTTTGTATAAGTAACTCAATAAGTGACTCCTGAACATTAAAAAAGTAAAATATAGAAGTAAAGAAAAACACAATATCAACGGCCTGCAGCACTGAATCCTATCTATAAAAAAAAACTTTATGTAACTAAATTACTTTTCTTCAACAGCACACACACAGTGTATACCAATAACTTAATTTTGATAATGCGATGAAATAGTTTATGTATATGTGGGACAGTGTATGCTGCTTGTTGAGTGTTTACATAGATTGTGAAACATTAAATGCTGACAATGATTATATGCTCATTTTTTTTTTTTTTGTGTAACCTAACCATCCACCGTACCTTTATGTAATGTTACGGATTACTAAAAAAAATGGGTTACCATCTGCCCCACTGTATGTATATAGCCTGCCTCATTCAATTCATTTTTTTTTTTATTTAATTTTATTTTATTTTTCCAACATTATTCTTCGGTTAAAAATTGTGTGTGTGTGTTTTTTTTTTTTTGCACTTTGCTTTGCTTTTTTATCATTTACCCTTAAACCATTTTGCAAGTTGAATTTTATCTCAAATTAAAATCTTATTCCATGTTCAGCAGTTGCTTTTTTCTATACTTTTTTTTTCCTATTTTTATTTTGGCCTTATCTTTTGTCTACGTCGTCTCGCCAATAATAAACATGAACGTCAATTTCACTTAACAGTCACGCTTTTCATTTAGAAAGAATAATTTCTATGACGGTTCGTTATTTCTTTTTTTTTTTCTTTATTCCTTTGGTTTAGGCATAAGTCAGGGCAAAACTTGTACAAATAATAATTTGTGGTGAATGGAAATTATGTAAAATAGTGTTTAATTGGCTTTTTATAATTGCAATAAATTAACGACAAGTGTTTAGGGTTTTTTTTTTACTTTTGAAGAAAAGTAAATGCAAAAAAAAAAAACGGAAAGAAAATCCTTGCAGGAAATTTATTCAATAATAACGTCAAGTAGTTTTTGTTCGTATTTAAATAATATTTTACCATGCAAAAATTTTAATTGCATTCATTTAAAATCGTTTTTACGACTTAACAAGTGTTTTTTGCATCTTTTTTCCTAAAAATATTGCAAAGTATTTGTTATTTTTGGTAAAATTGAGAATAATAAACGAAAAGTGAACAGAAGATAATATAAGTTTAATTGAGTGAAAATTGTTGATTGTCTTATACATTTTGAAAATAAAGTAGAAAAATGTTAATAAAATTTCAAAGTACTTTGTTTATTTATTGGTTTAACACTTTGACTGCCACGTTATCCGGGTTAATTCGGTTGAAATGACAACGATAAACTACGAAAGTTTCAAATAAATTGTCTCATTAATTGTATTGCTTAATCACGAATATTCGAAGCAAATTTTCAACGTATAATCAACAGAGTATAACAAGAATTGATTTAAAAGATTGTCTAGTTTTACGTTTTTTTAATACGAATTTAAAGTAGTTATTGAATCTTGTTAGGTATTCTTATTTCGGCAGTAATATGCCGATTATGTATTAAGTACGTTAAGATGTTTCTTCTTATAGCTTAAGAAAGTTTTTTTTTTACTGCATTTCGCTTGGCATCCAAAACAACATCGTTCCAGACAATTCCTCTAACTGCATTATTAATAATCCTAGAATAGTTATTAATGTAGATAACTTTGTCATAAAAAAAAACATTTATTGCATAAGACTATCCATTTTCCAAACAAAAAAAAAAACTATTTCTTTATTTGCATAAACCAGACGTGACCAGACATGCAGATTATAGATTGATAGAGTAGCTTGAAAAATAGAGCTCCCAATTTAAATTTTGTATTTACATTCTAAATCCTTATAAAAAACAAAGGTAAATAATTCTATTATTGTATTAAATTTGTACCTGAATTGTATAGGTATAAGGGATCATTCTTTACTATCCTTTCCAATTAAAATTGTCTGTGAAGAAACTATTCCTGTTAATACGATAGACATGTATTTACTGTCTTTATCGTTTTCTTAAATCGCAATTGAGGTGTTCCTGCCTAAAATATTCATATTCAAAAATCGTACTCGTAATTAAGACGGATAATCACATTAATAGAAGTAAACATAAACCTGGAAGGGATTAACTGCAAGCAATCATAGATATTATAATCGATTAAATATATCTTTGCTGCTCGGACATCATAAATGAATGATGACCGGAAGAGTATGTTATTGCCAGAAATGATTTTGCGTGCTGAAATATAATAAAGTCTGTAGTCAATTCAACAAATTGTAATAAAACTGTACATATCCTTTTTAGGGTCGAGTAAATATTGGCAAACCTTGTATTGTAGAAATGACTTTAGATTTATTTTGAAAAAGCTTTATTCAGTAAATCTACTTCAGTCAAAAATGTCGCCTTAATTACTTTGTAGTTCGTAAATGGTTTAGTCACTTTGCCAACATTTTTTTTTACTTAATTTTTAAGGAATTCAACCTATTTATTTAAGCTACACTGGCAATTTGTGAGATATAACTAGAAACTCTTGTTTGGTTATAAGCTTTTTACGTAAAAAGAGTAATTAATATTATTTTGATTCTTTGCCAATTTTGAAATATAATCGCTTATAAAAAAGTTTAAAGGTCACCTGCAAGCGTGATCCATTCATTGCTTAATTTTCATTTTACCATTCTGCATAGTAACAAATTCACCTGAATGCTTAAGATTCTGTTTTAAAATACCACCCGCGGCTAGACGTCATTCAGATATAACAGTGCATTTCGTGTTTAAATAATCCATTGTGTGCAGATGATACTTAAATACCAACGAAACGAATAAAGATTGTATCTAAGAAACTGTTGAGATATCACTATTTCATTACTTTTTGTTAAAAAATAAATGGAAGCTTATTGAAAATTACATCTAAGGTATATCCCTCGTTACGTGGACTCCCTTTAAACAGCATTTTTATCATAAAGATAGCGTAAAACGGAGAACTTTTGTAATAAAAAAAAAATACTTCTCACCTGATATTAGCATAAACTATGCCATAATTAAAATCATTTCAATTAAAAATGTATAGAAATATGTTTAAATACTACTTTGCTAAGGAATTCCTTACAAGAATATAATAGAATTTCGATTTTTTCCGATGAAATTAAATGAGTAGCAGCAGCAATATAAAAATATCAAATTAATATTCAATCAATATGATTAAATAAAATTAAAGAAATATGCAGAGAAAAAAATTATATAAAATCATAATCAAATTATAAAAAGAAGAAGAAGAAGAGAAATAAAAAAAATGCTGAATTTAAAAAGAAAAAAAAAAGGAAAAAATAAATTAAAACTAATTTAGAGAAAATATTGGGATAATTTTATCATGTTTAACGATGTTGTTACATTTTTTCTGTACGTTTCAACAGTATTTTTTTATTATTATTATAATTTTCTATGATTATCATTATTTCTATCTCTATGACTATGTAAGTGGGTGAATAAAATAGGTTTAAATAATAATAATAATAAAAATAATAATAACAAACACACATTTCATATATATAAAAAAATGTGATATAAAGGATCTTCCTTCGCTATTACGGAGCCGTAAGCTAAGCTTAACTGAAAGAAGTGGAAAATACAAGAATAATAAAAAAAAATACTCATCACCCAGCGTGCTGATGATGATGATGATGATGAGGAGAAGTAGAATGAAAAAATGCAAAACAACATCTCCAAAAAAGCTACACCAACCATTCAACTAATAAAATCAATAAAATTGACAACATATTTTATCTTTATTCTTCTCTTCTCTGCTTTTCTCCACTTTTATTTCCCTTATTACATTTCAATATGTACGGTATATCCTTTTTACAACATTAACAAATTTAATCTATTTTTCTTATTAATTTTACTTCCGTTTTTAATGTAAAATAAATAAATAAAGGATATTGGGCATTTGGATTTAGCTGTTTAGCTGTATTTGTTATGAGAACATTCATGTAAAACACATAATAAATATTTTGCGCACAATTACACTACGGATAAATCAGGAAATCTTGATTAATTTTATTTTTAAAATTTTTAATTTTATTTTATTGTCAGTCGAAAGTGATTTAATTTAATAACACGTGTTTACGGTTTATCGTAGTTAAGTCGATTGTTTATTTCAATTGATAATAAAGCTTTAGGTAATTCAATAAAAAAAATTTATCCCTAACTATCTGTGTCGTAGTTTAAAGTTCCAATTACATTTCCATCTAATTATTATTGGAAATTTTTCTAATTGAATTTTTAATAACTCAATTTAATCGATAAACGTGAAAATTATTTAGAATAAAAACCATATCGAAGTTCTGCCGATAAAACAATTCATTTACGACCAGCTTTACGATTTTTATGCAGAACATAATTATAATAAATCAGAGACAAGATAATAAAATTATATCCAAAGGTCTTAGTATGAAGTAAGAGTATTTTTCTTTATTTTTTCTGTTTACCTTGTTTTATTGCTTCGCGACAGTTGTGTTCAATTGATAAGCCGCGGGCTGCAAAGAATACTCAGCTAGTGCAATGATTACATAAAATAAGAATTTCAACAGTGAGTCGATTTTATCACCTAGATATTCTAACTAATCTGTGTCTGTTGTCTAAAGACAACCTAAACATTATTAAAGTTTAAAAAATATGCCAATCAAATTAAGCCGCTTAATAGAGCTTACAAATGGAACTTTTTTTTGGGGATGATAGAATTTTGAAATCTTTACCACACTTCTTATGTATCTTTCGGATTGTATCCTGTATGTATCGATTATGTTAAAAAAAAAAACTAAACTATGTAATCTATTAAGACCCAGATTAGAGTCTATCTTAAATTAAAAAAGTTTTTCAGATGAAATTTCAAACTGTTGCTTCTGCTTTAATTTAATAATTCAAGTGAATGATGCAAAGTGACGTTAACCACAAAGAGAGATGTTCTTTAAAAATCAGGGTAAAACTTCTCACCTGTGCGGCTTATACCCTGCAGAAGTGGCTGCACCTTTTTTGAGAATAATGAACTGCTTAAGAATATTTAACTTTTCGTAAAGCTCTTAGGAATTTCCACTTGGCACAGTATTCCTCAAAGTAAAAACGTCATCGTGGTATCAAAACACTGTACGGGTGACACCCAAGGTATAAAATGAGTTTGACATGTCGGCATTAAAAAAAAAAACCATAAAACGGTTACGTAAGCCTTAGGCAGTAAACAAAGCTAATAAAAATTTTTCTTACTGATTTTCTAGTAAATAAAAAAATAATTTTCTGGTAAAATTGATGACACACACACACACACACGCCGATAATAAGGGATGTTATTGTTTATAATTTTACATATTTTTTTTGTTCTTCACTGATATAACTACATGATCACATGTGTAATCAGCTTAAATGCTTAAATTTTAATTAAAATAATTATTTCAAGTACAAAAAAAAAAAAATGAGAAAAGTGTTAATCAGAATTTTTAAACGCCTCCATAGGGATCAGATAATGTAATGTGTGGGTGGTATGCCTACCAGTATATACAAAATTTTGAATAAAATAAAGTCACGTTTTATTAGCATTAAAATATTATTTTTTATTTCTGTGAAATCGTGGTGTTTGTGTTACCCTTTCGTTCGCTTTTTTTAAAACTGAAAAACTATTTTGATTTTTCTTGCAAAAACAAAACAAAAACAGTTTAGGTAGTCTGAAACACTTGCTGATCTTAACAAGAAAAAAACGGGTTTAAATTTTAACCGTTTATTCATTAACAGATACCAATTACCGGTGAGGTTCTACTGTATTAATAAAATAAAAGGGGGAAAAAAGTATAGAAGAAACAACTACTTGAAGGCTCATCAAGTTAATTTTTTTGCCCAATTGTTTTTTATTTGTTCATTTTATTCGGTGTTTTTTGCGTCCTTTTTTCACAGTTTCTATCTTTTATATCGTTTTAGCTTTATATAGTTACATGTCCATCCACCCACAACAACCACCTTTATTATTATTATTTTTTTTCTGTAGTCTTTCTTTCTTACTTTCTTATCTTTACATTTAGTACACTTCATCTATTTTCTTATCGTATTATTATCATCATCATCATCATCATCTTACGTTAAACAAACTATACGAAACTACTACTTGTTTTCCTTTATTAAATTCTATTTTTATTTTTTTCTTCGTTGTTCTTTTAATGTAATAAAGTTCTCAAATAAAAAAAAAATAGAAAGAAAATTACAGCAAAAAAAAATGACAATAAAGAAGCAGAAAAAGATCCAAAGAAAACATAGTTCAGAGATATTTTTTTTTATTTGTCTTTCGGTTACCACAACGTATATAAAGTCAATTATTTTTTTTTTTTGTTTTTTTCTTTTACATTATCCTTTTTATGGTAGAGAAAAGAAATGAAAAATATTATAAATAAATTGTTGTTTACAATAAGGAAAAAAAAATATTCTCTATAAGAAACTTGGGAAGATGCGACCGTAGTTACGCGAAATACGGCTACATATTGTCAATGTTTTCTGTCTTTCTTTTTGTACGTTTTTCCTCTTGCTTGTGGAAAATTAATAAAAAAAAGCAAAAAATAATAATAAATTCGACCCTGTTTTACAAAGACATTCCAGATTTAATCTTAGTTTTTATTTTAAATAGAATATCGTAAAGTGTAAAGTTAAGTAAAGTAAAAAAAGAAATTAAAACCGAACTAAAGATGTTATAAAGAGAAACTGGTGTACAAAGGACACATGGTAGGAAGAGAGAAAGAAAGAAAAAAAAATTAAATAATAGAAATTACAATAATTAATCATGACACGTCCCTTTGGTCCTATTGCCATCCCTTTGTTTCTATTTTGTTTATTTTTAAATAAATTTCTTTACTCATTAATCCAAATAACATCACACTTTATGTTTTATAAATTGATAATTTTAAGTGACAACAATTTGTCTTCGTTTTTTTTTTTGGGTTTTAATTTGTTTTGTACTTTTATGTTCTTTATACTCCCCTTTTAACGATGTTAATTCAATTTTAATATTTTATTTAAGAAAGTTTTTCTTCTTCTTTTTTTTTTGGATAAATTTTATTAACTTAAAGAAAAAAAGAGTTAAGACGATGACTTTTTTATTTTACTTAATAAAAATGTAGCTTTTTCTTTACAGTGATATGTAGATTTGTTTACTTTAATGATGTAATAACCACCCAACAGGTGGTAATATAAAATCACTTGACTTTTCTTTTTGTAAAACTACTGAACTGAGTGTTTTTCACGAGTGTCGAAAATACCGACTATCATACTTATTCCGACTAGAATGTGTCAACAAGAACAACCAGGATAAATTTCTAGCAAACATTGAATGTTTTCTCGTTTGATTTTTTCCGAAAGCATCGAAAAAATAAATAATAATAATAAAAAAAAATTCTTATTTATATTACTTTATATAGTCTTACATAGATTATTCTTGAGGCTATCGTATCATTGGAATTAAGTGAAACGCCTTTGGCGTCAAACAAAATCCTTTTCAGTAGTGATCACGCTTCATAAGCTACATAAAAAATATAAATCTGACAACTTTTTTATATAGTTTTATTGAGCTTTTTTCTTATTTTGTGATTCTTTTCTCTCTATTTTCTATATAGCATAAATATATATGATGCGAATCATTGAGGATATAAAAATAAAAGACACTCTAGTGGATTTTTATATGGTATATAACGAAGGTAGATTCTAATACATTTTTATGAGAAAAACACAGGGTAGAAGTAGTGTGCCGTTTGACCTACCTTAATAACTTTACTCGGGTTTTGCTAGTTTTTCTTTTTTCAGTACATTTACCTGCCTGATATAAACTTAAATAATTAAATTAACATCTTTTGTGTGAATTTTCTAAATAAAATGTCTCAAAAGTATTAGCAGAGTACAGCAATGTTTTCTACATAATAAATCTGGACAACATATATATCTAAAGAAATCAAGAAATATAAAAATCTTGCCTTTATTATTAATATTATGTGAAAAAATTATTGTAATGGAATTTCTATTGATTGTTAAAAAAATTCATCGTTGTTAGACTGATAATGATTTCTCTGTATACAACCGATAGACAGTCAGACAGAATCATCCCTTCAAGAGCTTATCTCTGACTTTTTTTTCAATCAAATGATCTGTACAAATCATGTCAATAGATAACTGATATATGAATGCTAAAAAGAAAATTTAATAAAAATATTATTGACAAATTATCGATAAAAATCGTATTTAAAAATTACCAATAAAAATCCTATCTGATAAGGAAGGAATTGTGTTTATAGTTTTTTACTCGTTGTTTGTAACAGCGATCTTTTTTTGTCTTAATTTATCAATGTTTTCGATTGCAGTCACGTAATAAATGTAAATTGAAGTAATTTTAGTGTTTTTGGTGAGACTATACGGTTACTAATGAAAAAGATTTTAATGCATTTACATATATTGCATGCATATATACTGTGCTGTATAGTAGCAATATGTAGATTAATATTTGTTTTCTAAATAAATATATTTCCTTAGCAGCACCGTAACCATGACTTGGAATAGCTAGAGCTCTAAAATTCTTTATAAACTGAGTATTAAATTAAGTATAGAATAGGACACTATTTTAGATATTTGTTAAAGGCGCCATAACTATTGTTACGGCTCTGATAATCAGTGATTGTATCGATGTAATATATTTCTTGTTTTATATTTTTAACTATAGAAGAGACAAAGTCGTTGCATTATATTAAGTTGATGAGTATGACATCCTTTATGACACTAATTTAAATGTATTATTAAGTATTTTGAAGAAATTAATAATTGATCATTTAATTATAATAAACAACGAATATTGTTTCATAGGATATTATTGAGGACATTTTACAGAATTTACTTTTCAGTTTTGCAACTTACGTTATTACACTTTCTGCGAATAAAACTGCAATTAACCACAGCTTTACTTCTAATTTACAAGTAGTAATGAGAAATATTAAAAGGTGTAGCGCTTAAATTGTCAGACGGGTAGTCAGTTAGATCATGTCCTGGTATTGTGCACAAAAATTAAAACTAAAAATGTTAATGAAGAATGCACTTATGTTTAATTTGCAGTGAGTTAAGCTCCTTTAATTAAGTTCGTTACAGCATTTAACAAAATATTCATCAAACAATTGTAAAATGAATAATTCCATTTTGATGACCAATAATTTGAACATTTAAGCAATTCTTCCAATAAACAGAAAAAAACAGTTTTTTCAAATGTTTATTTTCATGAAGCAGCCTTTAATGGTTAACGACAACCCCGTTTTTTCGGGATAGCAAAGATCACATCAGGAATATTCATAATTTTTACCTTTTTTGAACGCCGAAAAAGACAACGGTAATGGTGAAGCCAAAGACAAACTAACAGATCACAAGTTCGTTAAATCATCAGTTCAAAACATAAGAAATACTACCATAATGTACACTTTTAGAGTCTCAACTGCCTCCTAAACTATTTGCAACGACTCTGTGGTTTGTAAACAAACGTATGGAACGCATTCTTTTAGTTTTCTTTCATGTTGTTCATTCGCATCATGATTTTGGTATTTTTCTACGCTTTATAATGAAATTATTTTATAATTCGTCAATCAGTAAAATGTGTTCCGTTGATTTTTATTAAATTCTTTACTAAATATTTGTGTCTATCCATAAGCTTTACAATTTTACTTTATCAAATATGGAACACTACTCAGCATTTATTGTATTTATTGATTTGATAAGAATTCTAACCAAACAAATACTTTAAAGTTATATTACTGTTAAATCATTTATTGATGAATTTTGATTAATTAATATTTAATAATCAATTATGTGTGATCTTAAAAGTGATTTTATTGTAATAAATTTAGAAATTTCAATAAAATAACAATTTGTTTAGTAATTGAAAATTAAAAAAAAAAAAAAATTTAAGCATAAATATTGACTGGAGACTTTTCTGGGAATTTATTCTCTTAAGCGTTATTGTTGCTACAAAAAATTATCTTGACATTTCCATTCAATCTTTAAGAATCAACAAGACACAATTAATGAGAAAAAATATTATTTATTTAATAAATATTATATAATTATGAGATTTCTAGTGAATTATAAAGGAAAAATAAATTTTTATTAATGAATAAACAGAAAATCTTCTTTTTAAACAAAATTTTAATGAACAATTAATTAATTTTGTTATTGATTAATTAATTTATTAAACGAAACGCAACAAAACATTTAAATTTACATTGTGCCATTAATGTAATATTTGACACCTGGTTGGGTCAGATTATTATTGTTACCTTTAATAAGCTTTAATTATTTCACTTTATTTAAAATAATTTGTTTTTGAAAGCAATTATCCTATTATATGTTTTCTTCTTTCCTATAAATAATTAATTAATTTTCTTTTTTGTTCTGTTTTTTAATTTTAGTCATACAGCGCACACAGCCAGTTGGTTGCCGCCGGCTGAAGTTTGGGATCAACTTGAGGATTTACCATATGGTTGGGAGAAGGCATTAGATACCAAAGGACAACCCTATTACATTAAGTATGTAAATATGCTTATATATATGCAGATATTTTTTTTCTGTTTTTAATAATATTCACACACAGAGGCTGTGAATTTGCGTTTAAAAAAACAACAACAACAGCAACAAAAAATTACATAAAGCATCAATGTTTAGCCAACTGAATAAATAATTTAAATTAAAAACACTTGTTTAATCATTGTTTTATTTTTCTATCTTTCATTTTTCCTTTGTTTTTAGTCATTTAAATAAAACGACAACATTCGAAGCACCACATTATAATTGCAAAGAATCACCGCCTGAGCCAAGAGTAGTTGTATTACAAAGGTCACCGGCGATGGGTTTTGGCTTTGTCGCTGGCAGCGAACGACCAGTTATCGTACGTTTTGTTACGGAAGGTGGACCCAGTGTTGGCAAAGTAAATACATAAATAAATAAATATGTTTTCTTCGTAACTAAAAATGTAATTTCTTTTATTTATTTATTTTTTTTTTTTTGTAGTTAGAGCCAGGTGATCAAATATTACTTGTTAATGGGGAGGATGTAAAGGAAGCGCCCAGAGATCATGTTATACAATTAGTACGTTCGTGCGATACTACAGTGAAATTAATTGTTTGCCAGCCGATGACAAAAGGTAGTTGTACAGGACGTAAATCAACATTATTGAGTGCTGGTAAAAAGGCAAAATTAAAATCACGTCCGACACGTGTCCGTTTTGCTGAAAGCGTTTGTGTTAACGGTGCACCACTATTTCCGGTTAGTTATTTAATATTTAATTAGGTGAATCACGAATTAATAATAATTAAGTAAATGATTTTTTTTTTGTCCAGGCATCAGCATTTTCTTTGGGTGATCTATGTTTACCACCGATGGCAAACGTATTAAAAGTATTCTTAGAGAATGGACAAACAAAATCATTTAAATATGATGCGACAACCACTGTACATGATGTTGTTACATCATTACGTGATAAATTATGTTTAACAGCTGGTGAACACTTTAGTCTAGTGCTGGAACATGTAAAAAGTTTAAAACGTAATAAATTAACATTACTTGATCCACAAGAGACAATAGCTAGAGTAAAAATCTAAATATTTTTTTGATTTATCTGTTTTATCAATTAATTAATTAATAAATTTTCTTTTAAAAAATTAATATAGATAGCCGCACGTCCTGGTGCACATAAACTACGATGTTTATTTCGTGTCACCTTTGTACCGATAACTGCTTCGGGATTAGCACAAAAGGATTTAAATACATTAGATTATTTGTATATACAATGTTGTAATGATGTGACCCAAGAACGTTTTGCGCCCGAATTACAACCAGATGTGGCACTGCGTTTGGCCGCATTACATATGTACCAACATTCATTAACAAATAATATTGCCTCAAATAAATTAACAGTGAAAATAATTGAGTAAGTAATTATTAAATAATTAATTAATTTTAATTATAATATTTTTCCGTCACTATATATTTCTAGACGTGAATTTGGCTTAGAGAGATTTGTACCATTGTCATTGATTGAAGGTATGAAACGAAAAGAATTACGACGCCTAATTGGACACTTTCTGAAATTAAATACACAATTATCGGGACAAACAAATAAAGTGCTAACAATATTACAATCAAAAATCAATTATCTAGATATAATATCGAGTTTGCCTAGTTACGGTGCTAAATGCTTCAGTACAAATCAACGTGATGGCATTGATCGTGTTCTATTAATCAGTCCTCGTTTCGGCCTTAGCCAAATAACCGGCATCCGTAATTCAATACCACAACCGATTGCATCAATTGAGGAAATATTAAATATCGAGATCAAACGTGATGATGATTTAACAAATTATGTAATTATAAATATCGCCGAGAACCGACAAATACAATTTCTAATGGATGACTTAGACTCATTAGAATTTAAATTAGTTATATCTGGCTATTATAAAATATTAACAAATAAAGATTTATTAATTATAAATGATATAATTGACAATATAAATGCAATTGATGACATTGCACCATTATATTTATCCCAGCATAATGTTATACCGTGCAATTGGAATTATATACCGAAAAATAATAATTTAACAATTATACAGCAATTTGCGTTGCAACCACCATATCATTCGATAAATAATATTAATATAAAAAATTGTGATAATAATATGAATAATACGACATTGATAAATAAAAATCATACAAATTATGATCAAAAAGAATTATTAATCAATAATCATAATAACAATAATAATAATAATAATGATAATGATTTTGGTTTAAATATAATTAATAATAAAATAAAATATAATAATATAATTGAGGCGAAAAATGATGAGGTGCTAAAACGGGTAACGGAAATGCAAAAAATGGTCGAAAATTCACAAAATTATTTAAATGAGCATGGTGATCTAATGGACGAATATAATGATATGAATATAATTAATCAGCAACCACCGTGGTTTAATTTTGGACACCATCAACAACAACAACAGCATCATTATCAACCACCGCAACATACACAGTATGCACCAACGACAGCAACAATTGATTTACCGCAAATGAAACAAATGTTATCAGCGACTGACGCTACAACAATAACCGCATCGAAATTACTTGATGGTACAAAATCTGGTATCACTGTAGCACCAATACCAGTCAGTGTACTAACTGACATTGACAGTGATTGTGAAAGCATAAACAGTAGTCGCATATCATCATTAAACGATGATGGCTTAACAAATGGTATACTTAAGCACAGTGATTCACTTATATTACTGACGGAGGCAATAAATCAAGACCTAAATACAATACCAGGAATATCAAAGGTAGTGACTGAACCAAATAAGAAAACCGATTTGGGTGTTAAGCATAATCTTGGTAAACTGTTAAATGACTTGGAATTGTTAAATAATGATTTATCGCAAAGTGAAAGTGATTCAGAGTCAATACATACGCCAAACACTTCGCCAATCCATAGGCAACAAAGTCAAAAGACACATCAAATGAATAACAAGCAAATTCGCACCAGCTTTGGTCTGCACAGTCCTGACAATGGCTTATATTTGGGTTTGTACGATGCCAAAGAATCAAATTTAAATGAATATTTACGTCAATTACATGATATCAGTTTAATTAACAAGAATGATACAAAAACGAATAATTTATATAATTATACTGATAAAACAATAATTGAAACTGATCCGGATTTAATTGATTTAACAGTAATACCGCCACCACAAACACCCGACGAACTAGATGCTTTAACTGTTTTAAACACAGTGCCGCGTGGCTTCGATGATAAAACCAAAGATGAAAATAAATCAAATGATCCAAGCAATGGGACAGTAGACTTTGAAGAATTCTTAGCTAATGTTATTATAGCTCCGCCTGGACAAAAAATAACACCAGCCAAGGAATTAACACCGGAAGAAATTTTATCTTATATTATACCACCTCCGCCGACTGGGAAGCAGCAGCAACAACAACAAGAGGAAGAAAGGGAAGCCGAAGAAAACTTGTACAGTAATACATCAGCGATATCAAATAATAAAGAGGAAATAAAAGTGCTGGAGGCTAAACAATGTGGCGATTCAGTAGCAGCAAGTTCACACGTGATTGAGTATTCAACAATTGAGCGTAAGGGACCGTTCTCATGCTGCACAAAATTAAAGAAAAACGATTTAGAAGTTAAAGATAAGAATGTAGCTGCCAAAAACGAAATGAACATTATAAAATTACCACCAAAACGTAATGATGATGTGTTACCACCAAATAGGCCACCAAAAAATAACGATTTACACCTGAAGATAATGAATAGCAATCACAACAATAATAATATTAATAGTAGTAATATGATGATGAAGGAGCAACAATCACCCCAAATGACAACAATAAAAAATAAACGATTGAATGGATGTGTAGAGAGCTACTATGATACACCAGACTCTCCGCCTATGCTGCCGCCAAGACAACAAGACTTATCAGATACGTGGCGAGAAACCACATTACCATCACTGCAACCGCAGATAATGACATTACCACCAAAAAAACCACCATTACCGCCATTACCAACGAAAAGCAATTTTAATTTCTCTACCTTTAAAAATGGCACCAATGATAAGAAATCACCAATTGCCGTTATTGGTCCGTTTCCGCATTCCTTACGTTTGCACCATCCAATTATTAATAATAATAGTTCTAGTCCAAGTAGTTCCAGTCAGCAGTCAGCAATTTCTTCGTCTGCATTAAAACCGTCTACACCCACATTAATTCATCGTGAAATAATATCCAAAGATTTGATGCGCACAAACGGTCATTATCGATCGCACAGTGATTGTCCGCCAATACCGCATCCTGATGATCCGCCACCACATCTATCCTTATTACATTCACCACAATTGATACGTAAAAATAATTATGTACCGGGCAGTCCCAAGCTATTAAATAAGAATGGTTACATTATCAATGCGGAAAATCTACTAACAAAAACGGATGTCGCCATGGCAGGTTTATTAGTTAAATTAGATCAAGTGGCTGCTATGTGTTCGGCGGCGCAGACAGCCGGCGGTGGCATCAATATAAATGAGGGTAAATTTCAGGTGGCACGTGACGAATTAACAAATCAAACACTGCAATTGGTAACCGCATCGAAATTATTTGTCATATCAATGTCCGATCAATATTTAAATGCTTTGCCAGAGCATTTGACGAGCTGCTTAACCTCGTTACGACGGATCACAGAGTTAACACAAGATTTGACACGTTTTACATCTTCACCACTGCAAACACGTAATATTGTATTAAAAGTGCATGATGTTGCAGCCAGTTTTCGAGAATTAGCCGGTGTTAAAATTGGACTCTTGGGTGCTGGACAATTGGCCCTACAAGCGGAATGCCTAGCTAATGTTTTGGCAACATTACTGCGTAGCTTACGCGTTTTTTCACCATAAAACAAAGAAACATTCTAATTATGTTAACCAATTTCTTTGCTCTCTTTCTCAATCTGTCGTCTTTATCTCTTAATTGTTAACAATTTTTTTTTTAAATAAGAAAAAACTAATTGGAATTGATAACAAGAGTAGAAAAAATAAAATTATTAAATAATTATCATTTATCTATGCATCAGTAAGTGATTTAAATTCTTATTTCTCGCCTTAATTTAACCCCTAACCAATGGAAGTAAATACGGTGATTTTTTATTTTATTCTAAAGTTAACTCATTTTGTCACATTTTATATAAGAAACGACGAGCGTAGCAGCACTGTACTAGCATTTATTCTGTTTTATATAAATTTAATTAATTTAATTAATATTTAAAACAAAAACAAAAAAAAAAGAGAGAGAAAAAGAAATTTTATCTTTTGTTGTAAATAAATTAATTGACCAAAAATAAAATAATGATAATAATAATAATTAATATAATAATAAAGCAAATAATTTATAATAATAATAATAATGATATTGATTATCGATAAATACCTATACATATATAAATATATTTGTTGAAAAATTAATAAGAAATTAATTAAAAAATTGAAAAGAGATAATAATTAAAATTAGATAGATATTTATAACAATTGAAATTAATTTCAATTAATAATTTATATAATGTTGAAATGATAACAAAGTTTAGATTTTTCTTTTTGTAATTATAGCGATAAAAAAGGATATTTTTGTGCCATTTTATTAAATTAATTTTATTCTTTTCTGTTTATTAAATAAAAAATAAAATCAAATTATTAATTGTTAAATTTTGAGAAAGAGAAAACTTGTTGAAAGCATTAATTAAATTAAATTAAAAGAAAAGAAAAATAATATTTAATCAAAATTTATTAAAAATAATTTGATAAAGTTCGTTTGCTAAAACAATGATAAAAAATAAGTAAAGTAGTGAGGTTTCGACTGCGATAAAGCAATAATGGCTTAAGTAATAATTCATCACTGATTTAACACTTATTAATTAAAAATTAAATGAATATCATTTGGTCAATAACCTAAAATTTATCCACAATTACCCGATAAAATTTGATTAAACATCTGTTTTGGATACCGTAATAAAATTTCTGCGGTAGAAACTTTTCAAAAATTATTTGGACTCAATATGTACCAAAGTTCTAAGATTGCCTAAGAATTAAACTGGAACAAATTCAAGTATTTCAACCAAATAACCTAGAATCAGTAAGCTTTTTTAAGGGCAAAACACTTTATTTAAAAGCTCTGGTACACCTTAATCTCAAAATTTATTATATTCTTGGTTGAATACGTATATACGAGATTCAAAACTATCAGTATGTTTACAAAAACACATCAAATTAGCGGTACACCTTTTAAGAGTTTAGCAATACCGTAACAATGTAGTTGTGTTAGTTAAGGGCACCACATTAAGGCAATAAGTTGATAAGCTGTCACAACAATCCTGCTTTTACCATATACCGTGAAGAATTCAATATTTAAAGCAATATAGAAATGGTGTCGTTTTCGCGCTGATGTTGTAAACCAGAAGTTTCTGGTCTCCAATACAAGTAGCTACAAACCAAACGACAATAAAACATATGGTATGCAAAGTCAACATCTGTGATTATAAAAAGTAGTTACCAAATCTAACTGAAATAATCTGAAGTAATTCTGGAAAAATCACCATTAAGAAATCTAAACAATTTTATTTATGTCCCAAAAACCTTAAACATACAACAATAATCAATAAAAAAGCATCCCTATCTATCTAATTTGATAAAAGAAAAATTCACTCTAAATAAAATGTGTAACGACTCGTTGCACTTAAACTATAAATAAATAAAAACAAAAACTTCTTTAAGTCACATTTAATGTAGATTTTAGCAAACGTTCTTTACATTTTATTGCAATATATATATATATATATATAAATATATACAATTATTTTTATTATTTTTAATTATAATAAATTAGCTCAATAATAATACCACAATACAATTTTAGAGTTAGTTTAATTTATACAGGGCCTGGAATAACCAAATTTATATAATAAAAATAAATAAATTAAATACAAATTTACATATTCTTGTGTTTAAAAAAAAAAAAAACAAAAATAATGTTCTTAGTACAGTGAACATCCGTTATAAAAGGTTTTATACGATGCGTTAAAACAAAAATCACGATAAAAGCAACCACGTTTTAAGATTCTTTTTGTTTTTTTCATTCAATTTGAGCAACCCAAGGAGAAGCAACATCACAGTATCCATTTTATTTTATTTTTAAATTTTATTCTATTATTATATGTACTAATATAAAAAAATATTGATTTAATTACTGCAATCATGGATAATTAGAAAAAAAGTAATCATTATAATAAATATAAAAGAAAAAAGTAAATTCGTTTTAACACTAGAAGTATCGACAGTTTTCATAACATTTTTCGCCGCTTAAAATGACGGATAAGATGTTTAGCTGGCAAAATGTTTTAAAGTCGAAAAAAATTAAATTATAAATTCATATGATAAATTAGTATCTAGAAATATATTACAATTGAAAAAGTGTTGTGAAAAATTGTTGCAATCCGACATTTTGATCGTTGCGTAGTTCCAGTGTTTAAAAAACACGTTTTGAGAGAAGAGACGTTTTGCATCTTATTGTTGGCCCGTACAAAAGCCTCTTATATCGAATGTTCCCTGTATAAAATAAAGTAATAATAATAATAATATTTATAATAATTATAATAATAGTAATAAATACTAATACCTAATAATAAAGAAATAAACATAATCATTATTATATTATCAGCAAAATAAAATCAATTAAAGTTTTAAGATGGTTATTTAAATAAATTAAAAAGAAAATAATAATAATTAAAATTGTTCTTTATCTAAAAATCTAATTTATTCTTAAATTTAAATAAAAAAAAATAATAATAATAACGGAATTAATTAATAAATTAATTTCATAATTTAGAAAATGTTTAAAAAAAAAAAAATGTACATAATTTTAGTTATCGTTAATTTTCTTTTTTATTATTTTAATTTTAATTAATTAATTAATTTAGCCTAACCTAGTCACATTTTTTATGCGGTGTGAAAAAATATTTTTTTTTTTTTTTACTTATTTATTATAATTAATTAATTGTCTTTTTTATTGTTGCTTTATCTTGATTTTTCCCTTTTGTCTTTTCGTTTTTTTTTTACAAATTTATACCAAATGTAATTAAAAATTAATTTAATTTATAGATAAAAATAATTTAATTAAATTCTATATTTTAATTTTTTTTATTTAATAACAAAAGTACAATTATTATTAATTAATTAATTAATTAATTAATTAATTTTTTTTATCAATTCTTAAATATTCTAATGTATATATATATATATATAACTAATTAATTACTTAATTTATGGTAATTATTATTATTATTTTTTTAATTTCAAAAAAAACATAATAAAAAAAAAAATAAAACAGAAAATAAATTGTGCATATCTGGTTTGAAAAACTAATAAATTAATTAAATAAAAATTATACATATATATATTAATAAACTAGTTAACAGAAATATTTAATTTATTAATTCTTTTATTATAAATATTATTAAATAATTTATTTACGTAAAAATGTTAATTAAATACTGGACTCATTATACAGGGATTACAATTATGGAAACTATTGTTTTTAGAAGCGAAATCTTCTTCTAAAACGCAGATTATACTGAGCACGATAAGAAACAGTCCTTAGTTTATCCGCAAATGGCTTATAAATTTTATAATTTATAAGACAGATAATTATTTGACAAAAATTTCAAATAAATAATTTACGCTTATCAGCAGGGTAACATTGAGTTCTTAAATTAAAAAACAAACAATTTGAAGTAAGAATGATTAAAAATATTTAAATTTTATCGACAAACAGAACCAAAATGGGGTAATTCTGAGGAAGAAAATCATCGAAAATCACTTTTACTGATTCTGTGTAAATTCGCGGAAATTTGAGAACTTTTTAAATCTTTTACACTTTAAAATTATTGCCATAAGATTTTAAAGGAAAACCAATAAGGGTTTTCAAGTGTTTTTTCTGGTAATTTCTAATCATTAATAATATCGTTTCTATTAAAAAAAAAGTTCCATGGAAATTTTCGGTACAGTTTTTTAAATTACATTATTGTGATTCAAGATTTACAAAAATCTTATAAAGATTGATTAATGAAACTTTACCACATTCTTATCATAACAGAAAATCATATAAAAAGTAAAATATTTGCAGGTAAAGAGACTGTACAGTGAAAATAAATTGTGAATGTGGAACTATTATTCTAATCGTCTGATACCAAACTAGTTTAACATGTTAACTGCCAACTGCGAGATATCTCGTAGTTTGTTTACTTGCCCAGGACTCCTACTACAAGTTATCTCGTCCTTTTATTACTCGTCAAATTTTGCAGCTACGAGGAAACTCGTAATATACGAATAATGAATAGATGACCTCAGATTAAATAACGTTTGGCTTAAATGAGCAGAAAATACAATTATTCAAATTTTATTCAAAAAGGATAGGTTTATACAAGAAAATAATTGTTTATGTTTTGTGATAATTTTTAATCGTGAAAAATTCCGCGTGAAAATTTTCAGAAATAGAAATGATTGTACTGCATAAATTGTGTACTGTAAAGTTATTGATGCAAGCAAACAATATCTAAAAGCTACTGTAAAAAATCATAGAATTTAATAAAAACTAACCAAAAAAAACTTTATTCAAAAGTTATGAGCAAACTGACGAAAATTTTTAATTTATCAAAATTAAAATAAGTTAATTGATACCTTCGATACTATGGTCCATTTGACAAAAAGATAAAATATCTTACATATTTATGCAATGGTAAAGTTTGTTATTCACCATATTTTGCATACCAATAGATAAGCATTCAAGTCTTTTATATTTATTTTAAAATTAAACTATTTGCCATAATACCATCAGCATTATTTTTTAATCAGCTTTAATAAATACAAATGATGCTATTGCAGGAATTTGGAAAATTGATTAATGCTCTTCTGTCGCATAATGATATTTAACAAACGTTATAGCCGCTAATTCTTTACAAAATTCTTCTAATATAACTAATGATTCAAATAATTGTTCATCAACTTCATTTATACTTTCTGTTTCATCAACCGTATCAGCATCATCAACGACATCACTAAAAACATAACGCCAAACAAATAAAATACAAATAATAAATAAATTAATTAATTAATTGAATATAAAATTACCATAAATTATCATCAGGATTTAATGTTACTGAATTATTTAATAAACGTTTTGCCGTATTTTTTATCTTTAATTGATAATCATTTTTCCTTGGAATATCTGTTAATAATTTCTCTGATAATATTCTCATTGCTTTAAATAATGTTAATTGTTTTTTATGTACAAATAAATCCGGTATTAATAATAATTCATGTAAATATGGTTGCGGTAATAATGCTAATTTTGATATTATTGCAATTACCTGCAAAAAAAAATTATTTAAATAAATAAATAAAAAAAAATATATATATTAAAATTATATAAGTTTTACCGCTAAATTTAATTCATAAGGATATATGGACATATTTTTTATATGATTAAATAAATAATCTAATAATGGTCCTAAATAGTATTTTGATTTTTCATTTATCTCATCATAATCATCATCATCTTCATTAATTAAATTTATTCCGCTATCATCACATTTTATATCATAAATATTATTATTATTATTATTACTTTGCTGTTGTTGCTGCTGTTGATGTATAGGCTGTTGCTGTTGTGGTTGCTGATGCTGATTTACTTCAACATCATTATTAACATAATCCACATTTTCTATTGGAAAAACAGCATTACTGGGCCAATTAAATTCTTTTGTCTTTTCTATAGAAATCTAAAACAGATATAAAAATTAATTAATTAATTTAATTAATAACAATTTTTCTAAATTCACCTGATAATGACGACTTGCATCTTCAACATATTCTTCATAGCAGGTGCCAATATCTTCACACATTAATTTTCGTGGTATTAACAATAAAAAACTTTAAAACAAGAAAATTAATTAAAATTTCTAATTAAAAACTAACAATAATTATTTTTATTTACTTATTAATAACATTTAATATATTCATTGGTGCAAATGTAGATATTTTTCTTTTCGCAATTAAACTATTATTATCTCTTTCGATAATTTCCATATCATAATAATTTCTTTTATTTATATAATTAAATATTAATTTATTTAATAATAAATTTAATGGTTTATCAATTATTAATTCATATAATTGTAATTTAATTATGAAATTATTTATTGTTATTTTAAAATTAAATACTTTACGAAATTCATTTATATTTATCAACCATAAATCAATTAAATTTAATAAATTTTTTGTTTTTATATTATTTATTAATTTTAATAAAAATATTATATAGAAATTTTCATTATTATCATTTATTGAAATTAAATCATTATTAATTATATTAAAAAAATGTTCACGTAATAATATTTCATAATTGTAAAAATTAATTAACATGTCCTCATTGCATAAGCAATCAAAATAGTCTAACCATGTTAAAAACTTTATTAAATTATTACGAACTAATAAATCATTATTATTCTCTGTATTATCATTATCATCATCATCATCATTTGCATCATCATTGCGTGGTAATAAACCCCAATATATACCATTTATATCGATTATTTTATTTATATCATAGATATTTTTTGGTATATTATTATAATTGTTAATTAATTTATTTATTAAAATTTTTATGAATTTCTCATAAGAATTCTTTACCGATAAACAATTAATTTGCGCAATAGTTTTTATTGTTGTTAATAGAAAGGCAGACTCGCATGCACGTACAATTATTTTACTATCCTAAAAATATATAAATAAAACAAGACAAAAATTATGTAATGAATTAATTTTAAACATATTAATAATTATATTGTATATAAAATTACTTACAGGACTCTCAAAATATGTTAAAATTGAATCTAATAATAAAAATTGATCATTTAAATCACAATCGCATAGAATTTCATAATCTATTTGTTCTAATTTTGCTGAAATCTTTGGCGATGGTGATGCAGACGTTGATGCTGACACAGACGATCCAACTGATATCCTATCATCATCTTCAATTTTATTAAGCAATGTTATTTTATTTAAGGATTTATTTAAACTTTTTATTCTCTCATCAAATAAGGGATTATTTATCGGTGGCGTTGACTTTCTTAATCCAGATAAATCATAGGATTTTTTATAATTTTTTTTTATTAAAAAATTTAATAAATTATAATTATTTGATGTTTTTAATATTGTTGTTATTGTTTCTAAAAATAATATCTCTTCATATTCATACGGTGATAATATTTCACCATTACATTGTTGGATTAGTTTCTATTTAAAATGAATTAAAAATAAATTAGATAAATGCGATTAGATTAAATAGAATAGATTAAAAACAATTTTTATACATAAATTGGTTGTGATATATTTGCATTATTAAATGGTATATCCTCTACAGTTGTTAATAAACGTCTTAACCAATTTAATATTAATCCTTTAATACCTGGTGGTGTATCATTTATTGCAAAATCAATCAATATATCTACAGGCGTGAGAGAAATGTAGTGAAAAAAATGCATAAACAATTTCAATACAAAACTTAATTAATAAATTAATAATTATTTACCTAACAAATTATTTGCTATTATAAAATTCATACAATGTTGTCCCTTATTATAACTATTATTTAATAATTTCTTGTTTGATTCATCTGTATTCTCATTAATTATTAATTGTAGCATTTGCTCAAAATGTTTTGGTAAATTTGTTTTATTAATATTTTGTTGTTTATTATCAACATTTTGTTTTAAATAATAATTTTTTATTATTTTCCAATGATATTCAAAGTCTTGTAAATTTGTTGGTGGTGGTGCTAACTAAAAATAAATAAGTTAATAATATTAATATAATTAATTTAATATTTAAGAACTTATCACTTTATATTAATTTTTTACGTGTTGTTTATTCAATGATAATTATAAATATATCAACATAATTAAATTAATAAACTCATATTTACCACATCAGCTGCAGAATGTAAAACTTCACTAAATTTATTAAACATTGTCTTAAATATTAACGTTAATTATTATTTATAAAGATATTTATATTAGATCTTTACACATTTAATATTATTATAATAAGAATCGCCAATATTGCACAATATATAAATAATTACGAACAAAAAAAAGCATAAATTATTTCAATTAAAATGAATCAAAACAATACGCGTACTGTCAATGTCAAACAAAACGGCAATAAAATGTCAGAATATAAATAAACAAAAAGGGGAAATTTTCTGACCTGACACTATCATGCTTAAATTTTTTTATTTTTATTTTATTTCAGATAAGAAAAAACTATATGATTTTAGTGGAAATTTAATTTTTATTTATTTTAAAAAACATAGTAAATTATACAAAACTTATATTTTATTTTTTCTTTCTTTTATTATTTGATTGTAAATCTGCTTGTATATTTGATGTAGCATTATTGTGATTTTGTGATATTTTATTAATATAATATAGAGCGATACAGGAAAAGACAAAACTAAAATTATAAAAATACATTTAATAATAATTAATATTTTAAAATATTTATATATTACCATGTTGTAGCGCATACACGATGTATCATGCTACATGCAATTGTTGTGCCAAATAAGCAAAAGATTATTTCTGGGAATAATTTCGATTGAAAACCCTTTCCTAATGCCAGCGTCTCCAAATTAGATATTGCCTAAAAAAGAATATTTATAAATTGTATTAAATATATAGTTAATTATTATTAAAATAAACTACAAACATACAGTTAATAAAAGTATAAATAACCATGAACCAACGTAACCACTAAATAATATTGTTACTTGTGATGAGAGTAACCACGGCTTATAAATTTGCATTGCAGAAAAGATTATTATCAAAAATGTTGATGATAAAACAAACGATATTCCGCATGAAACAGCTAAAAAAATGTATATACATTATTATTATATTATAATATTACATTAATTTATATTTATACCCATAATTTAATGGTTTTATATCTTAATAACACCTTACAAAATATACAAGACGTGGACGTCCCACAAGTAAATATTTTTTTTTTGTACAATAAACGAAATGTCAAATATTAACCCGGTGTCGATAAGTTTATTGCTTGTATATTGGCAATAGCAACATAACATTATATTATTGTAGTTTCAAAATTAATTCTTAAATTTTTAATACATTTATTCGCTATAATAAATGCTAAAATATTATATTGTGTTTAACAAATATTTTTTTACAAAATATAATTAAAATAATTCATAAAGAATTATTCTATCTGCTGAATTGATTATAAGTTAATTATTCTAGTAGTTTTAGTGAATCTCTAAACCTTTTTCCATGTTCTGCTTTTAAAATAATTGGTTATAACGAATTTCTAACTAAATTCGTAAAGAATCGTTAAAGAATGATTTTAGGTCTTACTAGAATCCAATATATTCAAACTGGCAGCGATAAATTGTAATTTATGCTCCCTAAAAAAAAAATTTATAATTACTTTAATAGATATTCTATTAAAATGAATTTCAAATTAATTTCATTATACACCTGTAAATTGTACTTTAAAAAGTGGTTAAAATTAATTAATAATCTGGTTAACGTGAATAAATATATGAATGAGAAAAAACATATTAAAAAAACGACAGGAAATTAAATTCCCCTTTGCATATTTTTTTTTATTCAATTATTTAATCTTCTTAATTCAATTCATATCACACAAATATGATATACAAATAAAAATATAGTTTAACTGAGATATTATTGTTGATGTTTTTAGATTAGTTTAAAAAATAAATAAAAAAAGAGAAGAAAAATCAATAAACAAAAAAAAAAAATAATAATAAATAGAAAGCAAATAAAGAAAGTGAATTTTCTATTTAGTTTTCAAGCTGAAGGGCGGTCTATAAATAAAAGATGGGTGAAAGTAATACCCACATATGAGTCAACAAACTTAAAATGCATGCGACTCATGCCCAGGATATATGAGAAAATCTAACATCGCCAGGGTATATATGTATATTAAAATGCAGACAAGGCTAGACCAGACACTAAACCGGAAAACATGCGATTGCGTTTTTCATTATTTTTTGCGATAAAGAAGGAAAATCTTTCTCTCTTATTTATTTAATGATTAAATTCTCTCTCATTTATCTAATTTATCGATTATTTTTTATGTAATATATAGAGAGAAAAATGAATTTATTGTTTTTTTTACGCGCATGCTCAATCTAAAGAAAAATAAAATAATAAAATTGTATTTGCCAGTGATGCCAGTTGAATACTTATATTGTATAATAACAAAATACAGGTGAGTGAATTTATTTAACTTGTAACGGTCTAATGATTTTTTATTTATTTATTTAATATCTTTTTCTTTATTTTTTTTTTAGTAAAATAAAAAGAACAATTGTTTTTAACTTGTAGTATTATTATCATTCGTTTTAATTTTCATTTAATATAAACATTAAAATAATAATATTTTTAACTGTAAAAAAAAGAAAAAATTTACTGTTGTTAATTTAATAAAGTTTTTCAAAAAATTTTACGAAAAAGAAAAAGCAAGGGAAAATATAATTAATTAATTATTATTTAAAAAAAAAGAATACGAAGAAGAAAACTTTGGCAACAATGTAAACATACAGCGAAAATTTTGTTTCCGTTTAGTAAAATAGCAATAAAACAAAAAAAAAGAAGAAAAAAAAATACTATGACAGCAACTCAGCCAAATAGCAAGTAGCTGTTGAATTTTCATATTACGACGGCATTTATAATATTAATTTACTTCTTTTTTTCCCATATAGTAAGTAGAGTAAAGTTAAGTTAAATAAAAATATATATGTTCAGTTTGGCTCTTGTTCTTGTATTTATTGGATGTGTTTAGTTTTTTTTTTTTCAATTTTATATATACCGTGTCCAATTCTCAATAATTATATTATCTTAATCTTTGGGTAATAATTCATTAAGGAATAAATAAAAACGAAAACAAAAAGTAATAATAATAACAATTACTTATTAGATAAGTGAGTTGTTTTTTTTTTTATTAAAATTTCTATAATTTTTCAAAGTGATATTTACAGTGAAAAAAGGCGTTTAGTTTAGTTTTTCTTACACTTTTCATTTGTGAAGGCAAAAAAAAATTAAGGATAATCTGTGTGCGTTTATGTGATTTTCTTTGCATAAAACATTTAATTAAATCATTCACATCTAAAAAAAATTATTTAATTCTTTAATCACTCATCGATAGAATAAAATTTTCTTTTTTATAAACTCTTTTGCCTTATTTGTTTGTTTGTTTGATACTCCTCCCAACTAATCAAGTTAATAATTATGAGGAAAATTATTTAAAAATGAAAAATTTGTCTAAAAATAAATAAGAAAATAAAATCTAAAAATAGAGAATAATAATAATAAAAAAAAATGAAAATTTAGGGATAACAAAGTTAGATACAGCAACGACGACGAAATTAATCAAATTAATTATAATTATTAAATAGAGTAGTTTGTAATTTCTTGATAACGTTTTTATTTTTGTAATTTTTTTCACAAAATCAAATAAAATATTAATTACAATTTACAAGTGAAACAGGTCAATTACAATTAATATTACGAGTTTACAGCATTGTTGTATTTTTATTTTGCGAATGTTTAAGAAAAACTACTTTAACGTACGTTATACTCTGTATTTTAAATTCGTATATAACACAACCGCTGTTTAACGATTCGCATAGTGGTTTTAAATATTAAAATTAGATAATCAAAAATAGAGAGTTTTCGATGTTTATTTCAAAATTTAAAAAAAGACATTTTAAACACACATATACCAAATGCAATGATGAGAAAAAATATTTATAAAAGTCATAATTATATTACGTAAATTTATGAATATTAAGTATTATGTTATTTAATGAATTACGAAACTAATTAAGCGTTATTTAAAACACCATATTATAGGCAAAGCTATGCATTGATATATATAGTGATGATGATTGATTGCCATTGACATAGCTAGGCACACTAACGACAAACAGTTTATGCTCTTGTGGAAAACATAATTCTAGCGATAGATTTTATTCTTTAATTTTTTGATATTCAATCACAAAATTCTTAACGAAGACTTTTTTGAATAGTGTAGAATTTTATACTGCCAAATAGCACAAATATTACCTATAAACATTTCAAAAAAGTTTTGTTTTACATTATAGGCTCCCACTGAGTTTTTTTTATGTCACATATATGTTAATTTAAAAAAAAAATTAAAACCGATTGTCTGGAAAGTTATAAATAAGCATAGATATAAATATTATAGATGAAAGAAATAAACTATTCATTGTTGTTTGGTAGTGTTTTAGTAATTATTAAAATTAATAGCTATTATTCAACAGAATTTACGTTAATGAATAAATAGTAACTTTTTCCATAGCTTAGTATGAAAATAAAAAGTGCATTAATTTTTCTATAAAGAATAATCCACTAAAGTAAAAAATATTAAAATTTTCATTTCTGAAGTGCATATTTTGAATTTTAGCGTATTTTACTATACTCTACTTAGTATATCAATGTATAGTCAAGTTTTTATTTTAATTAAAACTCATACCAGACAATAGCATTATTTTTTCTTTATTTTATTTAAGTATCCTTACGATCCCTATGTACTTATTTATTATAGAAAGTCACTACAATTTTCTTTTTCTTTTTTTTATTAATTGAAAACGCCAGACAACATACAATTAAAATTTATATATTTACCCTAATTAAATATGTTGTGTCATTTTCATCAAATAATAATTAAATTTAATTTGTTCATCTTGTTGTTTAGTCAATTAATTTATCAATTATAATATGTTTTTGTGTTTTGTGTAAACTTTTCACATTAAAACTCTATTGTCGTGCTTTCTTTACTGGCTTATACTTCTAACTGTAATTTAATTCAATATTTTACCTGAACAAATTACTTATATTTAATAAACATAATAACAATATAGCAAAAATTGTTTACCGAAATATTTAACACATGTGAATAATCAAAGAAATATAAACATAAAATAGAAAGATAGCAAAGTAAAAAAAAACATATTTAACTTTGAGAAATATAGCATGACTTAAAGTTTTTTGTAAAAAAAAGAAAAAAATGAAGAAAAACAAAAAACATTTGTAAAAATCTTTATTAAACATGGTAGTTGGCGTGTTAAAATCAAATTTAATTAAGAATATAAACTAATTTATATAAAAATTATCTATCTAGTAGTAAAACATTGTACCAGTTGATAACAATATTTAGATATTCTTACTAAATAATATGTGTTTATGATATTACTACAAAGATTATTACAAACAATATGAATCAGTACCGTACTGGCATTCGGGCCCATATTTTTGATTCTTAAGAAAACAAACAACTAACAGAACAGTTTACCTCAAATTTTTAAGTTTCCAGTTTTATAAAATAAATTGAATACCTCAAATTGTGTTTTTTCAAATATGAAAAATAATTCTAAGGTTCAGACCACATCGAAATTAAACGAAATATGTACTCTAGTTCGGAAGAAAGTCAACTTTCTGATAAATGTATTGAAGAATCTAATTCATTCTACAATACCAAAAAATTAACTCAAAAGTTATGATATTTTATATACCTTACCACTTGTCAGTACTTTAATCAATACTATAACATAATTTGTATATGCTATATATGCGGTTCTATTCCTTACAAGGTTTTTACCTTTATTACATGATTAGTTTCTTACATATAGTATACCTTTCTAGACCGTATCAGTTATCTTGTCGTAGTAAATCATTATCTTTATGTAATCGGCTGTAAACCGAGTTACAAAAATTAAAAGTGCTATTTTTTCCCTTGATATGCATAATTCAGCTGTAAACTGTACGTCTTGTTTACAACGCATTAAATTAAAAAAAAAATCTAATTACATGATAAGATTAAAACATATTATGTTATGTCATTTAAAAATTGTTTTTATTGATATATAAAATAATTATGATAACGTTTATTTATTTATATTTAATTTCTTGTTTGTTTTTAATTATTTATTTTATTATTATAGTTTAGCAAACAAATCAAAAAGATAAATTAAGATTTAAAGAGAAGAAGAAGGCATAAAATAGAAACAAAATACACAAAAATCTAAAAAAAAAATTAATTAATTAATTAATAATAATATTAATAATAGTGAAATGTCGTCACCGCCAGCTGCTCCAGTAAAAAAGGTGCCCATTCATTTACAGGTAATATATGCTCTTTGATTTTAATTTTAAACCGTTGAGTAAATAGATTTTATATTATTTGTGTTTTTAATAAATACTCCTGATTATGTTAAATTTTTCAATATTTTTCCGAATCAGGCAGGGCTGTGACACTTAATAGCTTCCATCTTGCAATGATTTTCATCGTTATCGTATTTCATAGTTATTATTTTTTATAGTGGATCATTTAGGGTCAAAAATTTTCTGATAAAATGTTTTGTCAAATACTTGCTTCAGAATCATTGCTTAAATACTTATTTGAAAATAAATTTCTATAATTTTCACGACGTTTAAATATGGAGTTCTAGTTGGAAATTTAACACCTTGTCAAAGATAACTTTGTAGGAATTATTTGGTACTCTATAGTTATGTATTTTTATAGTTTCTCAAGAACAAAAATATCCGTAAAAAAGAATAATCAATGAAACATATAAAACTTAAAATCTTTAATCATTTCTACTGATAATTATGTTCGTTTTAAAATAAGTTATAACTAATACACAGTAACTTCTGAATATGTGATCAATCTCGTAAACGTGATTAAAAATATTTTAATTACTCGTAGTAAAGAATAATATCGTTTTTTTTTTTAAATTAAATAAAACAATTAATAAACTGAGTGATAAAAATAAAATAAATGTCAATGAATTGCAAGTAAAAACGTGATTAGTGTTTAATTTATTTTTGTTGTCACAAAACGTATTTAGAAACGAAATCTAAGACATAAATCTAACTAAAAATAACCTAACCGGATGTTACCAATAATTTCGTAATAATATAAAATAGACTTACTGAGGTACTTTTATTTTATATGCATAAAATTGACATTAGGTATCGGAAATCCTTTTTTGTATTAAACTATTCTTTATGTAAAAACTATTAAAAAAGTTGTTTATTTTCAAAATAAACATATTATTGCAAATATAATAAAAAAAAATTAATAATTGTTTTTTTTTATTTATTTAGAGTGCACAAAATCGTCTTTATATAAAACGTGGACAAGTGGTCAATCATAATAAGACATTTGCCGCTGATGTTTACATTGAAGATGGTGTTATCAAGTAAAATAACTTTACAGTACTTTTAGCCAAATGTAGCAATCTAAATATTGTTTTTTCTGTAATTTAAAGATATGTTGGACCAAGTGCCGACTTTGTTGTACCCGGTGGATGTCGTATAATTGATGCCTCTGGAAAATTGTTAATACCCGGTGGCATTGATCCTCATACGCATATGCAATTGCCATTTGGCGGCACTGTTGCTGTTGATGATTTTTATCAAGGCACTAAGGCAGCAGTTGCTGGTGGCACAACGACAATCAGTATGTTAATTTTTATTTTATTTTATTTAATTAATTAATTTTAATGTTTCATTATTTTTCTCTATCCACTCTTTAGTTGATTTTGTTTTGCCAAATAAAGGCGAATCATTATTAGAAGCATATGACCAATGGCGTATATGGGCAGACGCAAAAGTATGCTGTGATTATAGTTTGCACGTGGGCATTACTTGGTGGTCCAAATCTGTATCAAATGATATGAAAATCTTATGCAATGAACGTGGCATTAATTCATTTAAAGTGTTTATGGCATACAAAGACTTATATATGCTGAACGATTCAGAATTATATGAAGTATTTGAAAGATGTAAAGAATTGGGTGCTATTGCTCAGGTATAAAGCATAAAATACATTAATAAAAACATATATATTTTTAATACAATTATATCGCAGGTACATGCTGAAAATGGTGATATAATAGCGAAAAATGTTAAAAAATTATTAGATGCCGGTATAACTGGTCCAGAAGGACATGAATTGTCTCGAAATGAAGAAGTTGAAGCGGAAGCGGTTAATCGTGCATGTGTTATTGCCCATCAGGTGCGTTACCCTTACGATCATTATAATTTTAATTATCTTTGTAGACGAGATAAACCAAGATAAGCATGATTTTCTTAGATGCTGCTCTTATTATTAGTTCTTTGTCTATTCTTTTCATTTAGTAAATAATTTTTATTTTTTTTTCTATTCTAAAAAATCAATATATTAAAAAAAAATAGGCGTAAATATTGCGCCAAAAATCTCTCAAGTTAATTATAGCTTAATAAAAAATAAAAATTTATTTATGGAACTTCCTGATTTAGAACCAAAAAAAAAAAATTAATTAAAAGAATAATAAACGTGCCCGGAAAACATTAAATGTTTTCCTTTCTTCTTCATTTCTCTACAAACAAAATAAAAATTTTATTATTATAGAAATAATTAAATAAAACATGAAATATAATGATTATAAAATATTTACATATACAAAACCGTTAAAAAAACGCAAAAAAAAATAGGTAAAATGTCCATTGTATGTAGTGCATGTTATGAGTAAATCAGCTGGTATAGAGGTAGCACGGGCTCGTCAACGTTCAAATGGTGTCGGTATATATGGTGAGACATTGGCTGCGACATTAGGTACGGATGGCACTCATTATGGTAATAAATGTTGGCATCATGCTGCCGCACATGTATTAAGTCCACCATTAAGACCAGACCCAACAACACCAGAATTTTTAATGAAATTATTAGCAAAGTAAGTTTAATCAACACAAAAAAAAAGACAAAGCAAGAATTATGTTCTATGTGTAATGTGACATTGATTTTAACATTAAATATCCCTTTTTATTAACATATGCTGCTTTGAACATTGGTATATTAACACATAAAAATCATAATCATAAATGGTGTTTCGCTTCATGTTTTTTTTTTTTATAATTCATTAATTATTTATTTTGTAAAGAGAATTTAACAAACTAAAAGATAACAATTTACCACACATATATATATATATAATTAAACAATTAAATTAATCAATAATTAAATTATTATTGATGATCACAATATAATAAATAATATAAATGTTTTAATTTATGTAATTATAAACCATAGAAACTATTATTTTTATTCTTATTACTTGTTGCTTTTTTGTAGTTCTTTCTTTCATTTTAAATTAATAAATAATTTACTATTGATTAAATTTTTTAATTAAAAACTATAGAGAGGAAAAAATCAACAACACAAACAATTTTTTTAATTATAGGTTAAAGCTCCAATTTATATAACAAAAATAACAAATAAACTAACAGTGGATATGATTAAAAATTTAAAAAATAAATTTGGTATGATCGTTTATGGTGAAACATTAGCTAGTTCATTAGGAATAACAATAAATGAAAAAGTTAAAAAATTACCATCAGCATTAATTAATTATATAACAAGTCCTCCAATACGTAATGATCCTGATACACCAAGGCAATTAATGATACATTTAGCTTTGTAAGTTATAACACATGTGAACCTCTATCCCTCCTCATTGTATATTTTGCTATTTTATTAATTTTTATAGTTTTTAAGTTTTATTTGAGTATTGTTATCGTTTTTTTGGTTGATTGAATTAAATTTTAATTAATTAATACATTATTTTTTCTGTTTCATTAACTGGTCTATTAATATCTGTGCAGTTTTTATTATTTTTTACCCAATCTAATTAATTATATTAATCATTTTATTAATTAAATAAATTAAAAAATATTTCATTTTCATGAAAATAATCTAGAAATGATTTACAAACAACTGGAAGTGATAATTGTACTTTTAATAAGGCACAAAAAGAATTAGGTAAAAATGATTTTACAAAAATACCGAACGGTGTTAATGGTGTTGAGGATCGTATGTCTGTTGTATGGGAAAAGGGTGTACATACGGGAATTATAACACAACAACAGTTTGTCGCAATAACAAGTACAAATGCAGCGAAAATATTTAATTTATATCCGAAAAAGGGTATTATCGATGTGGGTAGTGATGCAGACATTGTTATTTGGGATCCAGTACAAACACGTACTATATCAGCAAAAACTCATCATCAAGCTTGCGACTTTAATATTTTTGAGGTATAATTTTATGCAATTAAATCTGAGTTTTCTATAATAAATATTTATTTTATCATTATTATTTTTTTTGCAGGGTATGACATGTCACGGAGTTCCCGAATATGTTGTCGTTAAGGGTAAAGTATGTGTAGACAATGGGCAAATAAGAGTTGCAGAAGGGCAAGGTCATTTCGTTGAAACACCCGTGTATCCACCATTTGTATATGATGCAGTCAACGGTGTTTCCACTAATAACGAGGACCATAAACAGCAACAAGACTTCCAAAATAAATTACAAATTGATATACCCGATGATCATATGAATTATAATAGAAATATGTTAAGTAATGATAATTTATTATTAACTGGTCCAGCATTAAGTTTACCGGGTGAGATGCAAACCAATATGATGTTGACACCATCTGGTCGAGCACCCAGACAAGAGGGACAACGCAATATGCAAGATTCTACCTTTTCTATAAGCGGTATAGTTTTGCATAAATGTTTAATTAATAAATTATAATTTTATGTTTATTACTTACAGAGGAAATAGATTCAGAAGCGCCACGTTCGTGTATCCGCGTACGAAATCCACCCGGTGGTAAATCATCAGGATTTTGGTAAATCATTTCGATTTATTGTTTAATTATAATTTTATAACAAAAAATAGCTATTTATTCTCCTGAAAAAAAATAAAAAATAAATATATTAAAAATTTTAAAAAATGCAGAATCAAAAAAAA
This sequence comes from Ptychoptera contaminata, assembly GCA_963942525.1. Lineage (NCBI taxonomy): Eukaryota > Metazoa > Arthropoda > Insecta > Diptera > Ptychopteridae > Ptychoptera > Ptychoptera contaminata. The sequence goes on along the minus strand of OZ012639.1, from coordinate 16,174,436 downwards.
AACAAATATTTTTTAATATAATTTAAAAAAAAAAACACATACACAAACTCACCCTCTGCTTATTATAATTTGTTATAAATTATTTTATTTATTTATAATTTTATTAAAATTATTAATAAATTCAATTCGTTTGTTTTTAACAGAATTATTTAATGAAAAATTATAAAATGCAAGAAAGTAACACGATTTCTTGCACAAAAAATTAAAAAAAATGTTTCACAAAATTATTAAGTTTAAATAAAAAAAAAAATAAACTATAAAACTATTAACAATAATAATGCTAATCGCTTAGTAATTATCCAAAGAGTATTTAAAACACTAAATTAAAAAAAAAACAATTTATTTCATTTATTTTAATAGTAAATTAATTTAATTAAGCAAAAAAAACTTATTTATTGTATTTCTTATGAAAAATGATTAAGAAATTTTATTTTTTAAATTAAATTATCTATATATGCATGCATATATATTATATATAAATAATATTAATTACTTAAAGTGTAAACTGAGTATGACTAAAATTTATGCTATAACCATGATGCTCCATTTTATGAAAATATAAATAAAATTTTTAATTAATATGAAAAAATAAAAGAAGAAATAAATAAATAAAAATTAAAACAAGTATTTTTTTTTTAATTATATAATAAATAGTTTTCTTTCTTATTTTTAGATCATTAATTTTTGTTTTATTTTAAATAATTAATAAATAAATTTTATTTTTCTACATCAATTATTTTCTAACAGAAAATGTAACAGGAACAAAAGAACAGATCAATGTTTATAACCGTAACACGATATAAGTATGCATTATTTATGTGTCTCTAGTATTGCCATTTTAAAATACTATATAAAATCTGATGAATTCTTTGACTGGATATAATTTCATCGTTTAATTTTTACAATTATAATTACGACAGCAATCAACGATCAATTACATATTCTACAAAATACCACAGTTCCTGAGTTTAATTGTTTATTTAGCATCATGTTTGATAAAACATCTAAAATAATACTTAAAAACAAAATCAAACAAGAATCCAAGTAAATAATCCTAAAGTAAAATATCAGACAATTTTATACCATCTTGCAACACTTATTGTACAATAATTAAAGCAAAAACTAAATCTAGCAATACGGCAAGACGAGAGCAGAACAAAATTACAAGGCAATAAGAAAACATTAAATATAGTTGCAATATAAGCCCGAAGAAAAATATATATCTTAAAAAAAATGATTTAAAATTGCATTTCTATAATTAATTAAAACCAAAAAAAAGTGAATATTAGCTATTAACGACGTGTTATTTTTTTTTTTAATTTATTTATTTAACTCTAAACACGGTACGACATTGTAATTTTGCCCTTTTTTTTGTTATTAGTTTGAAAAAAAAAAATATTTTTCTTTTGTAAGAGCGCCATTTTGCATTTAATTGTATAAAATTATTTTTTTGTTTTTGTTTAGGGAAGAAAAAAAAATATTTTTTTTTCTCCATTTAAAATTTGTTATATTAAATTCATAGAAATCAGTCAAGTAAAAATTAAACCAACATAATAATTTAAATGAAATGTCATAAGGCAGAGTTTTGTTTTATTATAAATAATTGTTTAAATTAATTAAATGCTAATTTGTTGTTTAAATTGATGTGAAATTCATTTTCATTTCATTATTTTCGTTGTTTTGTTTTGTTTTTTAAGGATTAAAACACCATCATCAATTTTATCTAATTGGAATCTTTTAAATGTAAGTTTTTTTTTTTTTTTTTTTTTTTTTTTTTTTTTAAATAGTTATTACACAAATTTAATGAATAAAAATGGTGGTGCTATTGTGTTTGCATTATAAGTTATTCTTTCTTTTTCCATTCTTATTTAGTTACAGTTTTTTTTTTGTTTAGTGCTTATTTATTTTGTTTTTGTTAATTAATTATTTAAATGAAAAAAAAATAAATATATTTATTTGAAAATCTATAATTTCAATGTCAAAATGCCTTTTTATTTTTCGTTCTCATTTTCGCCTTTTTCTGTTTCTTTAGTTTTTCTCATTTGAATTATTTATTGTAAAATGACACAATAATGCGCATGCCTTTAAAATACCGTGTTACATTATTGTTATTATTAAAGTTCAAAATCATTTAGTAGTTTTTAGTAGAACACAAATTGCAAATATTTTGCAATATTTTTTTTTCGTATAATAAATTATTCAATTTAAATACTTTTCTAATAAAATTCTTTTAAATTAATATTTTATTCATAAAATAAAAAAACATTTAAATCATGACTCAAATATGTCAAATTAAAACAATTAAATCATCATATACAGTAGACTTTTAGCCATAAGAATAATTGAGAGAGAAAGAGATTCAGATATTTATATTTTATAATAAAAAAATATAATAGTGAGTCATGATATTATTGATTTTATATTCCAGTTTGAATCCAATATAAGTAGTGTGGTTAGTAGTTAGCTCTGCTCTCAATATTCTCATTAAACTTTATTTGCAATTATCTCTTTGTTTTAAATAAATTTTCACTTTAATAGTTTTTTTTTTTTCATTTATTTTTTTTTTTTAATTAATTAATATTTTAACGTTTTATTTATTTTTTTTTTCTTTTCTTCTTTCTTTTTCCAATTAAAAAAAAATATATATATTTAAAAACTAGTTAAAAACTAATAATAAAATATAGAAGAAATGTTTTCAAAAGTTATTAACGATTATAGAGTGTAAGTTTTGTTTGTTGTTTAAATTATTATTTCTTTTCTTAATTATATATATATTATTTTTTTTTCATTATTTTGTCTTTAGCAAAACTAAATTTAATAATTTTATTTTATTGAGTTGTTTGTGAATTAACAATAAAATTATATGTATGTTTCTCATTCATATGTTTTTAGACGAAAAATTGAAACAATTGGCAAAATGACACACATGACACAAGAAGAAATATTAAGCAATACAAAAACGGTATTGCAGGGTTTGGAGGCGCTACGCGTAGAACATATGTCTATAATGGCTGGTCTACTAGAGAATCGACGTGATCCAGAAAAATCAGAATTGGTACAAAAGAATATTGACAACATTGAGTTAGGTGTTAGTGAAGCGCAGGTAAAATTAAATACATATTTTATCATTAATAATTTCAACTAAATAATAATTGTTAATTTTAGATGATAATGGCATTAGCTGCTCATTTACAAAATGTTGAAGCGGAAAAACAAAAATTGCGTACACAAGTACGCCGTTTATGTCAAGAAAATGCATGGTTACGTGATGAATTGGCAAATACTCAACAGAAGTTACAATCATCTGAGCAAAATGTAGCACAATTAGAGGAAGAGAAAAAGCATTTAGAGTTTATGTCAACCGTTAGAAAATATGATGATAATCAACAGGATAATATAAATGATCCTGATAATAATGATAATAAACGATCTGATCCGGTTGTTGAACTGTTCCCAGAAGATGAACAGGATGACCGTAATAATATGTCACCAACGCCACCAAATCAATTTGCCAATCAAGCAAATGCAGGATATGAAATACCAGCCAGACTAAGAACATTACATAATTTAGTTATACAGTATGCATCACAAGGACGCTATGAGGTTGCTGTACCATTATGTAAACAGGCATTGGAAGACCTTGAGAGATCAAGTGGTCATGATCATCCAGACGTTGCAACCATGTTAAATATATTGGCATTGGTTTATCGCGATCAAAACAAATATAAGGAAGCTGCAAATTTATTAAATGATGCATTGACAATACGTGAAAAAACATTAGGACAAAATCATCCAGCTGTAGCTGCCACATTGAATAATTTAGCCGTGTTATATGGTAAACGTGGCAAATATCGAGACGCTGAACCATTGTGCAAGCGCGCATTACAAATACGCGAAAAAGTATTAGGCGATGATCACCCAGACGTTGCTAAACAATTAAATAATTTAGCATTATTATGTCAAAATCAAGGAAAGTACGAGGAAGTGGAATTATATTATTTACGAGCATTAGAAATTTATGAACAAAAATTAGGACCAGACGATCCAAATGTTGCTAAAACTAAAAATAATTTAGCAAGTTGTTATTTAAAACAAGGCAAATACAAAGAGGCGGAAGTATTATATAAACAAGTGTTGACGCGAGCTCACGAAAGAGAATTCGGTTTAATTGACAATGATAATAAACCGATATGGCAAGTAGCTGAAGAACGAGAAGAAAATAAACATCGAAACCGTGAAAACACACCTTATGGTGAATATGGGGGTTGGCATAAAGCTGCCAAAGTTGATTCCCCGACAGTAACAACAACATTAAAGAATTTAGGTGCCCTGTATCGACGCCAAGGAAAATATGAGGCCGCTGAAACATTAGAAGATTGCGCATTGAGGAGTAAAAAAGAGGTAACCATTCATTAGTAACAAATCATATTCTTTAGTAATAATTTTAATTGCTTTTACTGTTGTTGATTGAAGGCACTTGACTTAGTTAAACAAACTAAAGTTGCACAAATATTGAATGATGACAAAAGACGTTCAAAACATATAAGAGGTCCGTCTGGTGATAATTCCTTTGAAAATTCTAATACGACAGCAACAACAGTCGGTGCAAATGACGTAATTTTATTTTGTGTGAATCAATGATGGTTTATCTTTCTACATTTACAATTTTTTTTTTGCAGGCAAATCGCAAAGTACAGTCTTAAATCGATGAGAAAGAAAGAAAATAAGCGCATCTTCTTTTATTTTAATTGATTAAAAAAAAACTAAACTACTATTCTGCACGCTATTTATTTTAATAATTTTGACATAGCAAGAGGAAATAATAATAAAATCACTAAACTTCTTAACTTAACTTAAAACAAACAAAAAAAGAAATAATTTTAAGATAATTTATATTAAAAAAAAAAAACAAGAATATTTTTGAGAAAAAGATTATGCTAAATATAATAACGATAATAACTAAGTGACACATATAAATATATATTTTTTCTGTAGGTTGGATAATAATGGAATACAAATTGAAAGAATTAAAATGTCAGCGCTTTAGTAATTCCGAAAGCATTTGAAAAGATTAAATGGAATTGTGAGGTTTTTTTTCCTATTTCTTAAAAAAGCCTTTGAAATGTTTTGTTTTCCATGCATAGCAATTTATTTTTACACTATTTCTCCTCAAATAGCATTTTCTGTTTAGTGTTTAAACATATTTAACACACTAATAATAGTTGATAAAACATTAAAAATAAAATTAAATATATAATAATTGTATTAAGACAAAACAGAAAGAAAAACCAACGTAATGGTTAAGCTCTGAAAAGCAGCAATAAAATCGCAAAAAAACAAAAAAAAGAAAGGAAAAAAAGTTCAGTTACCGGAATATTAATTCTTCAAACATAAATTATGAAGATAAAATTTACATTCCTTACATTAATTTATTATAAAAAAAAATATTTTCTATAACCTACAAAAAAGAAATTATATTAATTTAATTAAAAAAAAAAACAATACCAATTACCATTTTTTTTTTTTCGAAAAATATATACTAAAAGGCAAATATGTTAAAATGAATGTGTCGAGCTCTAGCTATTGTTGTGCTTTTTAAAAGATAAAACAAATAATAAAAATCAACTTAAATAAAATGAAGAATGTGTTTTAATATATATTTTATGGTTTCAGCTACTGTATCCATTACGTTGTCCATTAAGTACTATATTTTGTGAAGTAATTAGACTATGATTTTGTCGTTGATTAAGTATTCCTTTTGATTTAATGTTTAATGGAATTAACGGCTCAGAACACATGGAAATGGAAGCCTAATTTTATTATTCATAATATGTATATATGTGCTGTAAATACATTAATCCCATTTTGTTTAATTATAATTCTAATATTTATTTAATAAATTTCGTCTTATAAATATCACATCAAATAGCATAAAAATTGCATTTTCTTTTGCATCGAAAGCATTTTAATTGGAAACCATTTTGTCACAATTGCAGCGAAAATTATTTTTTGGTGCCTTTATTTGTATTATCCTAGTGGTTTGTTTCTCGGATAAGGATAATATTTATATATAAGTCGTAAGAACACTCATCAGCTTCTGATATTTTTTTTATTACCTATGAGAAGTATAAGTATTTACAAAATGTGTCCAGATCAAAGAACACTTTTGCATTCTTTGAATTATTATTTATTTTGATTAATTTGATATATAATTTTATATAGAATAGAAACTGAATCAAAAATATTAACAATATATGTTGCCAGATGTACACAAATGTATGTATATACAGTATACCAGTTATACCAGTTCAAAATTGGCTAAGAAAAAACAAATAAAAATAAAGCAAAAATTCTATAAAACAGAGATAAATTCAGTTTTATTATAAATAACTTTATTATCATTTTTATATTAATTTACCAATGTAACTGACAATTTGTTACTCGTATATAATGTCTAATACTCATAAAACAAAATCAAAATCGTACATACAGTATTTTTTTTTTTACTTTATTATTCCAATTTGAAATATTGTTCCTTCCATAAATAAATAATTAATTATCTGTATTATATTCATTTATAATTAAAAAGTTATATTTTTCTATAATATTGTATACAGAGTGTAGTTTTTTCTTTTGAAATAAAATTTAATATAAAAAAAAAATTATTTATTACAAAAAAAAAATTGTATATTCGTAATGCCGTAAATATGTTTCTCTTTCGTACTTGCATACCATTCTAAAATTGTACACTGTAAAATTTCATAACACGATTAAAATAAAAAGTTAATTCTCCAACCGGCAGCCATAAATGTGAAAAAAAGCACAAATTATGTTACTTTTTATCGTAAATGCTTTTCTGTGTCAGCTTTTTGCTTTACTTAAAAGCTTTCAATAACGAAAAAAGGTCATAACTCACCTACGCACGTTACTAACAAAAAAAAAAAAAACTTTTTCATTTTATATTGTATAAAAATTTGCAATTAAACATCCACCTACCTCTTCTCTCAACAAAATTTAATTAATGCAATGTATGTTGTATCAAAATAATTAAATTAAATGCCATTCAGTTTTTTTTTTACATTTACAAGTTTCTACTTTTTATTTTATTAATTTTTTTTTTTCATTTTTTGTAATTTTTTTTTTTAATATCCACCATTTTTCATTCTTTATTTTTCATATTTCAGCTTTTTTTTTTAGTTAATATTAAATTTATTATTATTATTATTATTATAATTAATATTTATTAAATAACTATAATTAATTTTATTTATTTTTAATTTAATTGTATATCATAGTGTTTTTTTTTACAATTTATTTTGTCTATTTTAATCTTTATAATTTTTTTTTAATTATTTTTATATAACCACAAGTCACACAACCACCAAATGATGGTGATTGATTGTTCACTTTTGTCACACACATGTATGAGTGTGTGTGTGTGTGTCTTATTCGGTTAATTTTTAAATTTTTATTGCAGCAGAAATAAACAAAAAACAAGAACATGCTGTTTCCTTTTGGTAAACAACAAGCAAACACAAAAGACAAACAAAATTTTTAAGGGGAAAATACTAGGAGAAAACAATTTTATTTTTGCGTACGTAGAAAAACAATAGAAAATCCTACTATAAATTATATAATTTTTTTTTTGACATTATTCTAAATTTTAAAATTAATTTATTTAATTATTAATTTAAAAAAAACACCTTTCTTCTTAATATATTTAATTAATTATTAATATTTATATATAATAATAATAATAATAAAGTTGTGTATTTATTTATTATTTTATTTTAATTAATTTTTTCTTTTACTTTTTTATTTCTATATCACTTTTTATTGTATAATTTTTAATATTAATTTAAATAATTATTTATTTTAATTAATTAATTATGTGTAATTAGTTTTCTGTTATTTTTTTTTTTTTTTTGTTTTTCTTTCTTTTACTTACGAAGATATTACAACAATTATTATTAAAAATTAATTAATTATTTTGTATTAATTTTTAGTGTTTTAATAATTATTTATTCATTTATTATTATAATTAATTAAATTATTTGTTTAATTTTCTAAAATCGAGGAGAAAAAAAAATTTGTTTTTTTTTTCTTAAATAAAAAACCAAAAAATAATAAATAAATAAATTAAATAAAAAAAAAAAAACAATTACTGGTCTTGTTTCGATTATTTGTTTTGTTTCATTAATTAGTTTATATTTTTCTACATTTGCATAGTTTTAATTAAATTAAATTTGCTGTCCCCCACTACGTGCTTACATATATAAATAGAGTACAGGTGGTAGCTGGTTGATTGATTCACGATGAAAAATTATTTTCTTAATTTTTAAAACAAATTTTTTATATTTTTATGTTATGGTTTAATGGAAAATTTTACAAATTGCTGCAAAAACAGGAATATAATATTTTAGACTTCACATAATTTGTCTGCGTTTGCTTTAGCTTAATATTAAAATTAAATTAACTTAAAGAAAGAATATTAAACAAATAATAGAACTAGAGACGAACAGTAAATGCTGCTGTTGGGCGCTGTGCTCCACGATACACAATCAATAAATGCACAGCCACCACGACCACCACCACCAGCAACCACACAAAACAATTTTAAAAATCACCTTTTTTTATCAGCAACGGGTGGGTGGATGGATGTGTACAAAAAAAAAAAATAAACATTATATATCCAAAAACAGAGTAGTGCACTTACGATGCAAAAATAATAATAAATAAAAAGAAAAATGAAGAAAAAAGGAAAATAAATAAATAAAGAAAAAAAAATACACTTGTTGATTCATTTCTAAAAATTCCTTAATTTAATTAAATTTATTTAATTTTCTTTTTTTTTTTTTGTTGTTTCTTGTAATTTTATTTATATTCTATGTCAAAGATTTGTTTATTTTATTATTTTTAATTTAATTTATTTATAATATTATTTCTTTTTATCTCTTATTTAAAAGAAAATTACTTTTGTAACTTAATATAGAAAAAAAAAATTGATTTTCTTTTTAATTAATTTATTATTATTTCCTTAAAATATACGCTAAATGTTTCTGTGTCTCATATTTACTCTATATATATCATCATCATCATATTTCTAGATTTATAATTATATATAATATTATTATTATTTTAATTATTATTATTATAATTATTATTATTTTTACTTTTTTGCTCATTATTTTTTTTGTTTCTTTTATATAATTAATTTATTTTTTTTACTTCAATTTAATTAATTTTCTTCTTAATCTTATAATTTTATTTATTATTATTTTTTTTTTTAAATTATATATCTTATTAATAAATTGTTCCTTATATGCTATATATATTATAGTTTTAAATTAAATAATAGTTAATAAAGAATTAACAAAATAAAATACTAAAGAAAAAAAAAAAAAGAAAATTGAAGAGAAAAAAAAATATTTATAAACGTAAGAAAAAAAAAAAATAATAAAATAAAAAAAAAAAAACAAGCATTGCCTCTCTTATTTTTATTAAAAATATTTACAAGTCTTTTTCTTGTTTTTAATTTAATTTAATTTACTTTTTATTATTACTTTTAATTACCATTTATTATTATTATTATTATTAAAAAATTCTATTAATTTATATTAATATACTTTTCTTCTTCTTTTTCTTTCTTCTGTCTGTCTGTCAAACACACACACCTTTGTTAAATGGTTCATTTTATCTTTATATTTTTTAAAAGTCAGATCTAATTTGTATTAAGTTTTAATTTAATATTTAATAATAATTAATTAATAAAAAAAAAAACTAAACTATATAAACATAAAATAATTAAACAAATTCATGTGAGTACATATAATATATATACGATATTAGTAACACCTTGTACTTATAATTTATACATAAAAAAAAATTAAATTAATTATTTTACACAATTATTTCTTTATCTTGTTGTCTCACGCACACACACCACCATTAAATTAAATTAAAAAAAAAATCATTCACAATGTCGATGGCAGAGCGCACATGTTTCCGCATAATAAACAAAATTCGCGCACATTAAATTTACTTTAATAAATGGGGGGCGTCTATATTGATTATTATTATCATTTTTCTTTTTAAATAAATATACAGGGATATCTCTCGTGCGCTCTCCATTTTTTTTTCACATTATGTTATTATTCTTATTAAACTTAAAAAAACTTTCTCTTTCTTCTTTTGCTACGTTTTTTTAGACACTACGATGAAACAACAGCGGTTGATTGGGGCTGCGGTGTAATTATTGGTTGGGCAAAAGATGCTGTTGATGATGACGTTGTGTTATTATTAATACTATTGGCTCCGTTACTACTATTACTATTGCTGCTATTGCTACTATTGCTATTACTATTATTACTGTTTATAGTACTATTAACACTATTACTTAAGATTGTGTTATTATTACTTCCCGTATTACTACTGCTAATAGGCTCTGTACCAATTTGTTGTATACTACTTGGTATGCTTGTAGATGTTGTTAATGTTGTAGTTGATGTTGCAGTTGATGAAATGGTGGCAGTTACGGCAATTGCATTAGTAGCTAGTGTAGGAGTCGCAATTACAGTAGGAGCTATTGAAACACTAACGCCGGCTAAATTTGTATTCGCTATTGATAAATTATTTATATTACTATGATTATTTGTTATTTTCTGATTAATAACACAATTATTATTGATAGTTATGTTATGTTTTAATTCACTTGATGTTATAGGCCCGGTTCCGCGTGATACTTGATAAAGAACACGTGATATAATTAAAGCAACCTGTTGATCTAATATGTGGCTCATAACGAGACCCAGTAAACGCTGTTCCTGTTGCATAAATAATGGTCGGTTATCTGGATGCCGCGCTAAATGTAATAAAGTTCCGGCAGCTCGTCGTAACATATCTAAACTAGTTCCCATAGAATCTGGATTTTCTCTTAAAAAATTTATACCGTGTTGATTAGCGACACCGAGTGCCGTTTGTTCTGCTTGTTCTATAAATGCAACTAAATATGATATACAGGGACTTTGCAATGCTACCGTTCTAGCAATAGCACTATCAGCAGCGGCTAAATAATGTAATAAATTAACGGAGAATTCCCGTAATACTTGATCCTCAGTTCGACACAAGTGCCGTGTTAATACACTGCATAGTTTTTCTAAACGTGAAAATGGTGGCGTTGCAATTACTAAATCAACATTTGCATTTGTTACACATAATTTACATAAGGCTTCTAATGCTAAACGTTGTGGTGATAATACTGTATTCACGCCACATGTTGGAAATGGATCTTGTCCATGTGCCGAAGGGCATACGGCCCAATGCAGTAAACCATCTAATAATGGTCGGGCAATTATTTCATCGTATCGAGATAATTCCATGTGTCCAGATATATTTGCTGATATAACCAACATATTTTCACGTATTTGTATTAAATAATCCCACCACCATTCATTTTCACCCTGTAATGAACTACACGAATCAGAAAAATCAGCATCTTCTTCACGATCATAATTTCTTGTCTTTTGTGTTCGTTTCGTATGCTCATGATATAACAATAATAATTTACCTAATATTGATAAAAATATTTTTGATTTAGCAAATTCAATTTCGTTTCCAGGAATAAATGTCAAATTTCTTAAAATATTTGATAAGCAAACACAACGCCTAGCTAATGAGTCTTGACTCTCAGTAACTAAATACAAACTTGCTTCATCTCTTGTATAGCATTCATCTTCATAATCATTTATACGTCGTCGTTTCAACGTTAACGATGGGTCTCGTATTGTTTCATTAATATTAAATTTCTTTATCTTTAATATATGAAATTTTTCAGTTTTACTATCATATTCATCTATTGTTTTATTTGGCGATGATGTATTCCTTGAATTTTTACTAGAATAATCATCGTTTTGAATTTTTGCATCGTCTATATGTGTTAAATCATTACCAGCAAATGTGTCTAAACCGTTAACACTCGTTAAATCCTTACTAATTGTTTCGTTACTATTACTACTAATACTAGTTTTACTTATTAAAGCATCTTCACTTTTAATAGTATCATTTATTTCATGTGACTCATTTTGTTGTCCTACAATTGGGCCATTTGGTAAACTTCTTTCTAAATCCATATCTACTTGACGACAATCACTGTCAACTTGTTCATTTTTAATGACTAAAGTTGGTTGCTGTTGTGCTGGTGGCATTTGAATATTACGATTTAAATTATTAAAATGACTTGGCTGCAATTTTACATTATGTAAATGATCATCAGAATTATTACCATTTTCACAATTATTAATTACACTATTATCATTACTTTTTGCATTACTATTAATTAAATTGTCTTTCAATTTTATTCGATTTTTATTTACTAATAATTTATTATCATCATCATTATCATCAATAACCATCATATTTTTAATGTCATTATTGTCGACAACAATATCATTTTTTAATTTTATATTTTTAATGTTGTTTTTGCTATTATTAATGTAACGTGCATATGGAATATTAACAATTTCTGCTTTAAAACAATCCATTATATATGTATGAGGTAATAACTGTGTATGCCCATAAGTCCATGGATCATTACCAATTGTAGTCAACATTTGTTTATACTTGTCCGAATCTGTATCCCATTTTCTAATATTATCCAATATGAAAATGTCTTCTTCTGTTTGATTTATTTTGACAGGGATACCTTTACGTGTTGTTAAAGTATAATTTGTAGCTGATGAAAATACAACAACGTGTTCTGTTGGATTTGGTATATCAACTACGGAACCAAGATCAACTTTATCTTCAGTTAAAACATTATTTGAAGTTCCATTAGTCATATCTTCCTGCGTTAAACAATTATTTGATGTAGTTGTCGTCGTTATATTTATCGAACGCCAACCATATCCTTCGTTACAGCTATGACTGTCTGGATCAAACATATCAGCTAAACTTTTTTGGAAATGATCTAATAAGAGATTCAATAAACCAGGTAAATGTGATAATCCAAAGTATTGAACAGCCGTATCATCAAATAATAAAATATTAAGTACATCTAATGCCCATGTACTTTCTCCTAATAAACCAGATCTTAATGACATAAATATACGCCAAGGATCTATAGGCCCTATATCACTTTTACACAATCTTTTTCTTCTATATAAAACTGGTGTTGTTGATTCTATGCTATCTGATGGAAAAATAATTTCTCTTTTTTGTGGTAACGCTGGGGGAAATTGCGGTGCAATCTGTTTGGAACCTGGTGGAGGTGCCATGCTGTAAGGTTTTCCGCCTCTTTGTGGTGGACGTAGCGGTGATGTTTGGCCAACTGCTGATGGTGGCATATTTGGCCATTGTTGTCCCTAAAAATATTTTTTTAATTAGAAATAATTATTCTAATATATTATTTTGAAGTAATGTTTATTATTCCATTTATATATATGAATACTTACTGGTTGAGGTGGTTGTTGATAGTTTTGCGGTTGATTTGGCGGAGCTGGATATCGATGAGAAGGATCCCATTGATTTGGTGGTTGTCCAGGAACACCGGGTGGTCCACTTGGCCTTTGGCCAGGTGGTGTATTCCACGGTTGCGGTCCTCCTTGCGGAGGATATTGACCTCGATACTGATTATTATTTGTTGGCCATCCACCTTTATTAATTAAATTATGTTTCATATTAGTATGTTGAAAATTACATATATATATTAATATTCGTTACAATTTACATACCATACATTTGCGGTCTCTGTGAATATGGTGAATAAGGTTGTGGTTCTTTAGCAAAATCTGGATGACGTCTTGGTTGATTCTATAATGTATTTTTATTTATATGAAAAAATTAATAAAATTAATAAAAGCAGTTTAAAACTACATCTAATATTTAAACTAAAAGAAAAAAGATCCCAAATTTCACCATTTTGAAAAAAATAAACCTACATTATTGTTGTACTGATAATTTGGGGACTTTTTAACAGGAGACAATGGTGCTACAAGCTGTCGCGCTAGTTGCGAATTCATGTTTATCATGTTGTTTGTAGTTGAACTAATATTTTGCATAATCTATACAATATATAATTTTTTTAAAAACAATTTTCTTTCTTTTTAAGTAAAAAAAAACTTATTTTTTAAGTATAATAATACAAATTCTTTTTTAAAAAATTAAACAATATTATTGCAAATGTTATTTGAGAAAAGAAAGATTAAGATAAAAGACGAACAAAGCCACCTTCTAACAAAAAAAGAACCAAATAAAACAAAAAAAAAATCATGGCCAAATGGTCAAATATTTTAAAACTACAATAAAAAGAATATAATAAATTAAAAACTGCAAGAAAATTGACAGAATAAAGTAATTAATCTCATTTAGTATGTCGTATTTGAGTAAAAATACAAAAAAAAATCTAAAAATATGTATTAAAAAGAATTAAAAACGATTGAAATATAAAATATATTGTATTAACAAAATTAAATTAATTGCATATTAACTGTTCGGAATAAATAATACTACTAAGAAAAATTGGCTCTAATATCTGTAGTAAAAAGTACAGTTATATTGCTCAGAAATTATATTTATTCGAAAACTATTTATGTTTAAATTTGCAAAATATTAAAATCTTTGCTTGATATTTTCTTAAACATAATTTTTTTAAATGCATTGCTTGAAATCTACGATTGAGATGAATGTAATAAAATAACAACGATTATTTAATGGAAAAAGTAAGAAAAAATAAACCTTTTCAAATTTTAGAAAGCGCAATCAACTTACAGGTTCCTGTTGCCGATAATAGTCTTGTTGCGGAGGTGGCCCAGGAGGATATGGTCCAACAGACACAACTCCCGGATTATTTGGTGGAGCTGGCGATGGTGATTGACTTGCGTTTGATGCAGTCTGTTGCTGCGACTGTTGTTGTTGAGTGTATGGTGGCCTTTGTGATGGTGGCAATTGCTGTTGCTGTTGTTGCTGCTGCTGTTGTTGTTGCTGTTGTTGCTGCTGCTGCTGCTGAGGTGGTTGCTGTGATTGTGGAAGTGGTGGATAAGGTCCTGGCGGTGGAGGGCCACTTACTCCACCACCACTTCCCCCAACATAATTACGATACGGATCCCCAGTTGCAGTTGGTGGTCCACCACTTGTAGGAGGTGAACTAAAATATTAAAACATTTTAATTTATAAAATTAAAAAATAAAACAGCATTAAAGCATTACCCTTCTCCAACATCAGGCGGAGGTCCATATGGTGGATACATTGTTCTATTACCACCCGGCGGAAATTGTCCTTGGCTTGGTGGTGGATATTGATTAGGTGGACCTGGTGGTCCATATTGTTCTGGATTGGTGTACTGACTATATGGTGGTTGTCCTTGATAGGGTGGACCTTAAGATTATTATAGATAAAAAAAAAACGGTAAACAAGAACAAAACATAATTATTTGTTAATACCATAAGGATAAACATATATACGAAACAGAAATACAACATTTGTATTTATAATAATAATAATTAATTGATTAATATAATTATAGAAAAATTAAAAAAAAGAAAAACACGCACACACAAAAAGCATGCAAATTTGGTAGAAAAAAAAAATTTTAACATAGAAAACATAAAAATAAAAAACAAACACAATTTTCATTTAATTATTTATACATTATTTTTTTGTGTTTTTAACATATATATAAAAGTAGTTAATGGTATATAAAAACAAATATTAATATAATTCTCCTTATCGAATAAAAGTCTGCCATGCAATTTAAATGCCAATTATTTTTCTTCATTGATAAAAAAAAAAAAGTTAAATAATTAACCAAATAACAAAAAAAAAAAATAATAGAAAATTTATATAGATGAGATACTAGATAATACATATTTAAAAATTAAAATTAAATTAATAAACGATTAAATTACAATTTAAAAAAAATATATTATATATATATAAATTGGAAATTTTAATATTTAATTTTTTATTTATTTTTTTTTTTCAGGTATTTTGGTTATAAAGGGTAACTTGTTTTGAGAAAATAGTGGAAGAAATAAATTTTTGGGGGAAAAAAGATTTAAAACAAAATGATGAAGAGAAATGTACCTTGTGATCGCGAAACAGGGGGATATGGAGTACCACCTTGTTGGTATGCGAGAACACGCGGTGGTGGTCCAACTGGATCATCGAAAGGATTGCTCACACTAATATTATCTCCACTGGCTGGAGGTGCACTACCTATTTTATTTTATTTTATGTTTTTTTTTTTTTTTTTCTTTTTTGTATTTGACTAATTTTTATATTTTACTTAATTAAATTTAATTTTTTTGTTATTTTACTTTTTTTTTACTTTTTAATTTCATATCTTAATTCATTAATAGATGCAAACATAAAAAATTATTTCTCTCATTTTTTTACAGCAAACAAAATTAAATTAAAATGTTTTAATTAATAAAAACAAAATTACTTTAATTTTTCTAACGAGTGTAAAAATTTTTCTTAAATCATTTAACTAAATAAAAAATGTTTAAAAGAAAAAAACATTCTTTCAAACTATTTTAATAACAAAAAATTAATTAATTAAATAAATAATAAAAAAATTAAAAAGAAAATTCTAGTGTGTGTTTTTAGTGAAAAACAATTAATTTTGTTTAATGGCATTTTCGATTTGAAACCACCTTATCAATAATCTCTGCTTCATATTTATATATAATATGCGATACAATAATTATAACAAAACATAGCGTAATTTATGAACATTAAAAAAAAAAATATTTTTTACTCTGTATAGGGGTTATGTATGGTGAAGTTAAAAATTTCTATTCAAATCAAAAACACCATTCTTCACTCTCTCGCTCTCTCTCACACTCTCTCCATCTTTTGTCTTTCATTAAACATTAAAGATGATTTTTCATTTATATTATTACTTAATTAATTAAACCGATATTGTTATATTAATAATCTTAAACAACAAAGAAAGCAAATAGATCAACAATATTTTTTGGTGCATAAAATATACATAATACATATTATAGTAGCCAAAATGATTTTTTTTTCTTCATTTTTTTATTTATTTTATAAATCATTTCATTTGGCGTGAGAACACTAATTAATTAAGAAAAATAAAATATAAATAAATAAATAAACATAGTTACAAAATATGTACAGTTATAGGATAATAAAAATGAAAAATTTCACCTTTAAAAAGAAACGAAAGATAAAAAAAAACTAAAACTAATATTAAAATGTAAAAGCTAACAGAAAAATTATCTCACTTTTCCACAAGTTTTTATTAATTTTTTGTTAATTAATTAGTTGAAAATAAAGTGTTAGAAAAAATAATAATAATTAAACTATTTATAAAATAAGAATTAAAAAATAAACCCAAAAAAGCAATAAATAAAAATTAAATCATTAAAAAAAACCGAATTCTCAATGATTTTTCTAATCTTTTTTTTTATAAATTTTTCTTAAAATAAATTTGGAGTATATAAACATACCTGGATGAGATGATTGTGTATTTGTCTGTGATGGAGGCCGTTGCATTGGTTGTTGATTATATTCAGATGTAGCACCGGTTGGTGGATAAACACTTCCCGGATAACCGCCATAGCCATCCATAGATGCCCCACTGGATCCCGGTGGTGGAAACGAATCTTGAGAATTTGAAGATCCTAAAATTGTAATTTATATAAATTCATTATGTAAACACCAAGAATTCAACCATTTTCAATAATTAAATAAAAATAACAAACCAGGTGATGGTACAGAAGCTGCTTTATTAGATTTCTTTTTTGATCCAGCTTCAACTTGTTGAATTATCGGCAGTGGATCAATACCACCACGATCGAAATGACATTCAAATGCCAATAAATTTTTTGTATAATGTTTTCTTAAAGTATATGCAGCACTACTACTAGCGCCTATACCTAAAAGACCTGCGATATCTTTCCATGTTTTACTTTTGGTAACCTAAAATAAAAAATTATTTTTATTAACTTTAAATACAGAAATTCCAAATTTAAAAAACTATATTACCTTGCAAACTTCCACAAAACCTCCACGTTCCTTTACTAACATGTAAAGTCTATATAAATCTAAAGGTTGTTTACTTATTGTGGGACATGCTGTTATGGGTGTTCTCCTTTCTTCCATAAATCCAAGCAACTTATCGAGCCAACCGCGGCGATCTGGATTATCATCCATATCGAATAATTTCGCTAAACTATCAGATTTCTAAAATGAGATGAAAAACAAATTAATTAATATAGAATCCTTTTCAAAAAACTTAAACTAACTTTTACTTTAGACGATCTATACGTTTCCTGTGGTACATGGCTGTTAAATACAGGACTAGCTGGTGTTCTAGACCATGTTGGTGACGCTATCTCAAAATCATCATGCGGTGTGTGAGAGCCAGGCGATGCAGTTGGAGGCGCTAAATGACTACCAATACTACTATTTCCGCCACTTCCTGATTGATTATATGAATCTGTTTTTCGATTCTTTGGGGTACTACATTGTGGATGATCCTCTCCAGACGCAGCTGATGCATTCGATAGCGTACTCTGTTGACTGGCTTCATCCAATGGCGTACCATCCGGACCGGTAGTTATAAGAGATGTTACAGGATGCACATTGCCACTATTTATACCACCCATAATAGATGATGGGCCACCAATTGCAGATGAGCTTACGCCGTTATCTTGAGAAATTTCTGAATGTTGTGACATATTTATATCGAGATGACTTATTTGCCCAGAAGAATTTTGAGGAGCACTGGATGGAGGTCCCATATTTGTTGGCCCCAGTGGAGGCCCCATGTGATGTGGTGGACCCATTGGCGGATGCATACCAGGTCCATTACCATAGCCTTGTGGTGGTGTGGGACTTTGAGCGCCACTGTATCCCCCCTTATGTTGTAAATGTTGTTTCAAATAATTAAGAGGACGTGGCGAGCTGCCAGGTGGAGGAGGTGGACCTCCTTTACCTTGTACATGATTGTTCATTAGATTAGTTTGTGGTGATGGTGGTCCCCAATTTGGTGGATAAGGAGGAAATTGTGAATGAGGGCCCACATGATTTTGCAATGGACGTCCTTGATATACTGGTCCACCAGGCGGTAAATTATTAGCCCCACTTGGTAATGGTCCAGACGGTGGTCCGTAATTACCAGGATATTGTGATCGTGGTGAATAATTTCCTTGAGAATACTGTGCTGGTAGTGGATATGGTGGCATTCCGTGACCACCAGACACAGACCCAGGACCTGGCCCTGGATTTGGTCCTAATTTATAACCATGCATATGTGGTAATGGAGGCGGAGCTGATTGATAAGATCCTTGAGTTGTGATACCACCAACATTTGGGGATGTTATACTAGATGAGGTCGATGTTTGTTGTCCACCTGGAATACCACCAATACCGGTAATACCACCAGGACGACCTGGTGATGAATCTAGTAACGATGGCTGATTTTGCTGCTGATGTTGTTGCTGCTGCTGTTGTTGTTGTTGCTGCTGCTGCTGTTGATGTTGTTGCTGCAACTGTTGCTGTGCAGTTACTTGTGGAGCCTGTTGATTTTGTGGTAATTGCACCGTATTATTTGGCATTGTTATTTGTTGTTGATGACTGTTGGTTTGATTATTTGGTGTTTGGTTAGGTGCTTGGGAATGATTACTTAATGGACGGGGTGGCATTTGGACACTTTGTTGATTGCCTAAAACAAATATTATTTAATTAATAAACTATATATTATAACAACAAATAAAATTACCAATTGCCGGCGACATTGAACGTGAACCAGATGATGAACCTGTAGGAGATGGAGTTGGTCTCATTGCTTGTGAATTTGGTGTCCCTGGAGTTGTTACAGTGCCACCATTTCCACCGCCGTTTGAGCTATCATTACTATTTTGTCCAATTGAATCCTATTTATTTATTTAAAGAGAAAATTAAAATTTAATTACATTTCAAACCACCAACCACCCATTTTCAATCATTATAATTAATCACAAACCAATACAAACGCATGCTTAAACACTTTTTTACTTTTAATCTCTAAAATAAATTCTCAATTATATGGTTATATTCTCTCAACATCTCTCAATTAATTTATAAATCAATAAAACGTTCCAACAATATATATAAATAAAAATTAAATATGAAAAATATAATTAAAAATCTAATCAAATAAATAAATAAAACATAAACTAATTATAAAATGTTTAAATAAATTACCCGCCAAAAAATTATAAATAAGATATAATAATTACACAAAGTACAAATTTTTTAAAATTTTAAAGAAAATATATGAGAATCCCAATATAAAAACATGACAAAACTATATTCCTATTTAAATATAATATAATAAATATAAAAAAACAACACCAATTCAAAAATATTAAATGTTTTTCATAAATATAAAAAATTTGTTCTGCAAATTAAATAAAAAATAAATGTATATAAATTTTTATCGGCATTGTATTTGTGAGTTTTGAAATTTGAAGTAGAGGAGCTTAATCAGCACAAAGTATATATAAATTTATATATATATAATAATAATAGCAGTTGTAGCAGCGGCAGCATGAATATGACTTTTGCTATGTCAGCGCAGCAAGTTAAGCGTCAATACAAAAGCAATCATACAACATGGTGCTTGCACATCGTTGACTTTAATTCAATGTACAAATAAATATATCTATATATCGTTGTTATATTGTTTAAAATAATAAAAAAAAATCTAACCTCATTCTCTTCATAGCAGAATAAAATTAAAACAAAATATGAATGACAGCATTAAATTGTGATACACGAACACACCAATACAACCAAATTAATAACAATAATAATACTAATAAAAAGCTCTTAATTATTTTTAACAATTCGAGCAATTTTGTTTTTCTTTTTTTTTTTATAAAATTTACAATATATATTCTTCTCATTTCAACTTATATAACACATTATAAACGTCAACATTATTAAAGAAATTTTTTCATTTTTTTTGTAAATATAAATGATAAAATGGTTTTAGTATACACTAAAAATTCAACAACTTTCATATATAGAAATAGCAAAGTTACGTTACAAAAATATTAAAAAAAAATACTGTATATATAATTTGTACATAAATTTCTGTATGTACGATGACTGCTGTCATACACTGCTGCAAGCTAGTATATCTTCCACACATATTTTTTATACATACAAAATACATAGCTTTTTGCTGTGCCATTGCTACTATTGTTATTGGATTCTGATGAATTTAAGCATAATAGTTATATTGAATAAAATTCTACAGTTCGTCGTACGTATAACAAAATTTATATAATATTAAAACTACATTGGTACCCCCCTGTATAGCATAGTAAATGGACTTGCCCATCAATTTTATATACACGACTTGCCTAACCTCACATCAAAATGGTATACAAGAGGCTATGAAATTTTCAGACCAAAAATTTTATTTTTACAAAACAAAATTTTTTCGTTTTTCTTGCTGTTGTTTTTTATTCTATAGCACAATGTTACTTCAGCTTAAAATTATTATCATTTCATCAGCAAAAGAAATACGTATAATAATCAGATATACGTACGTAACATTTATATATATTTATATATGAAACAACAACGAAAAGAAAATCTATTTAAAAGCAAACAGCGAAAATTCTAAAGCGGAATTTTACTCGGCGCTATATATGTATGCATGTATTTTGTTATGACATTTGTTGTTGTTTTATTAATTTATCAACATAAAAAATAAAAGAAAAGATTACCAACTAAACGAAAAAAAAAAAATTTATATACTGACAGTCTGTTGTATTTTTGTTTAAATAAATATAAAAAAAAATTGCTCAATAATTTTCATTGGATTGGTGGTGGTAGAAAAGTAACACACAAATTATATAT
Organism: Ptychoptera contaminata; assembly: GCA_963942525.1. NCBI lineage: Eukaryota > Metazoa > Arthropoda > Insecta > Diptera > Ptychopteridae > Ptychoptera > Ptychoptera contaminata. Next base: position 16,152,557 of record OZ012639.1, on the reverse strand, counting down.
AAAAAAAAAACGTTACCCGCTTAACAAAACAAGAGATTAATAAGCAAATATAAAAAATAAACTAACTTATATAGAAAACTTTGTTTTTTAAAATACATATTTTATTTTCATTGTACAAAATTAAAATATGTATAAAAATACACATGCTTTTCAAAATATATAAAAACATAAAAAAGTCTGACAATAAAAAATAAATTAATGAAAAATAAAATGACAATCAATAAATTATTTTACAAAGAGAGGGACACAGAGATGATAAAACAGAAAAACAAAAAAATTAGCAAATTTAAATATATATTTAAATAAATTTAATTAAAATTTGATTGATTGAATAAAGGATAATGAATGACAATAAGAAAATTCCAGCTTAAAAAAAAAATGTAAATAAAAAGAAAACAGAGAATGAGAGAGCATAAAATTAATCATTGTGTGGTTGCGCGCCAAAGTTATATCAAATTTTACCTAAAATATCACATGTGGCAGTTGTTGGATGACGAAGAAAACAATAAAAGATCAAAGATCGTTACATAAAATAAAAATTCCATAAAGACAAAAAATAAACAATTCAATTGTATGTTTAATGCAGATTTGTAGATTTAAAGGGACACACATATTGTGTGTATTGCTGTTAGTATGACATTACACATAAATTAATAAAAAAAAAAAACAAATTTTTAATGCAATTGTAAAAACCCAGTCGGAAAAACATGACTGAAAAGTTTTAATTCTTTCTTTTTAATCTTAATAAAAGAATATTTATCCAAAGTCCAAATGACAATTAATCAAGAGGCAAGTAAATAACAGTTACAATAATTTCTAAATACAAAGAAAGTAAACAAACATGAAAAAATAATCATTAAAAATCAATCGAGAATTATTGAAAATATAAAAATACACAAACGCACACAACTAAATGATAAAGCAGCAGCTACATATACAGAAAAACAATAAAAATTTATTTAATCATAATAATAAAATTATAAAAAAAAAAACAGGGTGGCTCAAAATAATAATTATATATATATATAATGTGTCTAAAGTAGATAGTTATATTATTTTGAACTGTTGTGCGCAAAAGATAACAATAGTACTCATTAAAGTAAAAACAAAAATAAAAAAATTAATTCTGCTAAGCAAACTTTTTACAATTTAATCCTGCCAGTCAACCATCCGCCGTTCTACCCAACCAACAACAATCATATAAAAAAGTATACACAAAGTAAGAAGCAGCTTCTCGCTTAAAAAAGAAAAAAAAATCATAGAAATAAAAAGAAAAAAATATCACTGCTGTGTACGTACATTAAAATCTATATACTAGGCTATGGCTATAGTATTTTTACGTAGATAACTTTCGTATATAAATTCATTATAAATATTACTGTAACAGTAAAATGCTATTGCTTTGCCTCTGCTAACTCGCTATCTCTCACAAATAATGTTAGGCAAGCAGCAAGCAAACCAACCAATGTATAACAACAATATTCATTACACAAAAAAGTTATTATACAAGGCAAAATAACAAAGCTATAGCTGCAGAGAAGCATAAGCACAAGGGAACGGCGTAAATAGTTACTATAGCATAGTGATATACCAGAGGCTACTATATTTTGCGACTGAATTATATATTAATTTGTTTTTTCTTTTCGTTTTTTTTTCTCTTAATAAAAATAATATAAAAAATTAACAATAATAAAAAAATAAAGAGTAAAAATGAAATTACATTAATTTTTTTTTTCATTTTATTTATATAGAAAAATTTCGGAAATGGTTCATATCTGTGATGAATATATGCATATAAATATTTTCTTCTTCTGACTTTATATTCAAATATAATTTAATTTTGTTTATTATTTTTTATATGTTGAATAATAAAAATTTCTCTTTCAAAATTTAATTGTTAAACATATACGAATATGTATGTAGTATATATTTGAAAATAAATTCGTAGAAGACTTAACTTAAGAAGCAACATTAGTTTTTTGCAATTATAATCATCTTTCGTTTTTGCATTTAGTACAATTTATTAGCAACCATAAGGATTAGTTATTATAAAATATAATTAAGTTATATATTCGAAACCATATATTATATTATATATTCTAAGATAAATTTCTTTTGCTTCGTTATATTATTTCAGGGGTATAATAATAAGAGATTTATATATATTTAAATGAAAATCATTTTACTCTACACAAAAGACAAATGTCAGACAAAACAAAAAATGTCAAAAAACAAAAAAAAAAACACAATTCTATACTAAAAAGAAGAAAACAAAAATTTCAAATCAAAACAAAATAACGCGCGCAAAACTACAAGGTACATTGTAATGTCAAAAAAAAACAATATATTTATATACAAAACTCACCGAATCATTGTCATTATTATTGTAACGCCAAAGCACATTATTCCCACCAGATTTTCGAACATTTGTACTCACCTATTTATGAGATAAGAAATGTTGAAAAAGCAAAATAAAAATAAAATAATAAAACCGATTGTGTGTGATAATTTTACAATTCTTCTCTAACTACATGTTTTTTGTTTAATCATATAAATTATTTTTAAAGAAAAAACAAATAAGTCTACCAATACACAACTACAAATGTATATAAACACTTTATTTGTAATTAAAATTAAATTACTCAAAATAATAATAAATAAACACAACAAGATGACCTAACATCGCAGCAAATTATTAGGTATACGTAAACGTAACAAAGTATGCATACACATCTGTTATATAGCTTTATAAATTTTATATATAAATAAATAAATATTTTTAGATTAAGTTAAACAAAAAGAAACAGCTGATTTCGTAAAAACATGTAATTATACATATAGCGGTACTATAAAGGATTTGGTGGTTTATTTTTTTTAAATCAAAATAAATAAATGAAAAGAGAATTTAAAAAAAAAAAAAACAATAAGAAATAAATTAATTCAAAGCAATACACAATAAATTATTTTAAATTGTTAATTTTTTTGTTTGTTGTTGTTCACGTGAGACGTATTTTAGTTATGTCAAGTCAAATAGGTGATTTTTGGAATTTTTGCATAAGTAAATAATTTTTTTAGCAGTCGATATAAAGCTAAAACTGCTCTATATATACATATTTATATATATATATATGTGTGAAAATGAATAATTTTGCATCTACAATTATTATTCATTTGATCAAAAGATTGATATTAAACTTCGTACATGTGGTTTACGATACTTTATTATAGAGCGCCTTTGCATTAAATTCAACCAACCAATCCACATTAAATTTCCACAACCCTTTTTTTTTCAGCTGATTTTTCCCTATAAGATGAAAAAAAATCTTTTCTTTTCTTTTCTTTCATGATTTTTTTGTTTCTTCAGAATACTTTCTTTTGTACCAGCAGTGTATGTTTTTGTTTTGAGTATTGGTTTGTTTTGACTAGGAAAACAAAAACATATTATATATAGAAACATTTAAATAATAGAGCACTTAAATTGTTTAAAAAAGAAGAAAAATAAAAAATGTATGCATGCATATTGTGTGACAAAATTCGTGGTTTTCGTAAAACAAGGAAAAAATACAAAATAAAACAAAAGCACTATCATCCAGCTAAATATTATTGTTAATAAAAGTCAGTCAGAGTTATTTGTCTCGTGTATCTATTGCATGATGGAAATTAAAAAGGATTTTATCGTAAAACCGTTTGTATATTTATATATATGCAATAGTATTAGTTAAAAAGACAGCCAAAAGTGGCAAAATTTTTGTCAACATTTTCCATTCATTATTATTCTACTTCCTTCATTCCATTTTAATGTGAACTACATTACCGTTGTTGTATTGTTGCGTTTTTGTTGTAAGCCCCCCGTAAACTCATCCTTTTATAACAAATAAAAATACCGGCAATCAACTAACTATATACCAACAGCAACAACAATAATAATAATAATAATAACCAAACATAAAGAACAATATATATATATATATATATAAATATATATAGAAATAAATACATTCACAAACAGCACACCACATAAAATGGGTCAGTGCCAAGGTCGTTTATATTGGACGATTTATTATTATTATTATTTTATACATCAAATGACAGCCAAACAATAAATAGTGATACGAGAAAGATGTGTGCCTCATGATGGTAACAATACGGAGCGCGAGGATATTATTTGAACACAACCAACATACAACACAATTGTATTTATCGTCGTTAAACAATTATGCAATGCAGCAAAATTCAACAATTTTAAAATTCAATCAAGTCAAACAAAACAAAACCAAATAATAAAACAAAACAATTACCTGATGTGGAGATTGTGCCGATTGTGGCGGTTGAGGCGACGGACTTGGTCCATGGCCAGGACTTTGTGGTGGTCCGCCACCTAATTGTATTGATGCTTGCTGTAAATGTGGTGATTGCGGCGGATGTGGATGCCCTGGCCCAGGTCCTGGACTCGCTACTGGTGATGGCCCACCCGGCTGCCATGATCTAACTGGATCATACTATTCACAAAAAAAAATTACATTGGGTTTTCACATTAAAATAAATCTATAAATTTTGTCTCAGTTCGAAATTAAATATTACCTGATGCTGTGAATAAGGTGATCTTAAATTACCAGGTGGTCCTGGCGGTAATGACCCTGGTGGTGTTGGATACCGTTGTGGATACGGTGAATACTGATTAGGTCCTGGTGATGGCCCTTGATTACTTGCAGACGCAGATTGTGGCGGTAATGAACCACCAGGACCTTGTGGTGGTGGCGGTGTTTGCTGTTGTTGTTGCTGCTGCTGTTGTTGTTGTTGCTGCTGCTGCTGCTGCATATTTGGTGGTGGATACGATGCAGGATTTTGTCCTGGTTGTGGATATGGACTTTGACCACGTGTTACATTTGACTAAAATAAAATAAAGAATGAAAAAAAAAAAAAGAAACTCAACAATTGAACCAAAACACAAAATTACAACATAACAAAAAAAAAAAAAATAATAAATAAATAAAAATAAGGTTATTAAACCCAAAAGCAAGACAAAAAAAAATTTATGAATTATTTTCTTCTTCGTTTTTTTTTTTTTTTTTTATTCTACAAATATACGATTTTTGTTGCTTTTTTTTTTTTTAAATTGTAAACAAATCAATTTAACGCAAAAAATAATAATAAAACAAGTAGAACAAGAAACAACAGTAGAAATTTATTTATGCATGTTTGTATCAAAAATATAATAAATATATAAATAAAACAAATTATATAATAAATATTGAAATGCATGAATGAATGAAAATTTTTGAAATATCACCAATAACATTGCTGTTGTTGTTTAAGCGATTATAATTAAAACAATTAATTGATTTATAATAATAATTATACATATATGAATGTGCAACGAGAGTCACATTTAAACTAATACACATAAAATTTGATTTTACAACAACACAAAAAAAAATTCAATAAATTTATTTATTTACTCAAAATTTCATGTTAAAGAATTTCAATAATTAAATAATAGCACGAGTAACAAATACAAGGTACAAGAGAATCTATGTTACATAATTTTTGGTATAATTTTGGCTAATAAATAAATAAATATCTAAAATTCATATAATTGAGAGAAATATAATTGATAAATAATTTATCTTTTCTCTTCATTTAATTTATAACCAACAGCAATGACAGCTGATAAATAGAAAGTTTACACATTTCTAGAGTTAAAGGATTGACATTACTTTACACTACATTCTACATCATTAAAAGGCAAGCGGCGGCAAATACGCATTTTAATAAATTGTATTAATTTAATAAACATTTATTATTGGTTTTACTGTGGCGACAGACATTTATGTTTTTTAATTATATAATTATTAATTAGAAATAGAAATCGCACACAACACTGATTAATTAAGGCAAAATTTCAGTAACAATGTATCACAAAATTCTAGATATCCTTTTTTAATAATGTAAACAATGCGGAGATAGAATCACATTAGATAAAAATAAATTCATATGTATAGTAAATATCACATGCAACATATGTTTAATAATAGATAATAGTAGTTATGTAATTAATAGTGACTCGTAGGGCAAACACACCTAAAACAATACAATATTTTTTCCATGAAAAGTAATAAAAATATCGAATAATTGTATTATTTTTTTCTTCTATATATAGTGTAATAGATACATCTTAGACAAAACAAGTTAGATAATAATAATAATATTAAAAAGTATTATACATTTGACATAGTGTTGAAAATAATAATAAATAATTGAGTGTCTAAAGCCTAAACATAAAAAAAAATTTTATCTTCTATATATAAATGTCTTAGGTCAGTGTGTAGTGTATACAATAAAAAGATAAAATATCAGAGGCATATGAATACACAACAACTAAACCATATGGATGATTTTACTTCTTTTTTATTTATTACATTCTAATAATAATAATAACAATATCAATGAAATGGGTTTAATACAAAGAGGGGTAACAGAAGAAGGCCAAATAGGCAGCAGGGCAGACATACAGACAGGAAGGCAAGTGCAATTATATATTATCCATCAAAGAATTTCTACATGAACATAAAGCGGAATTTTCTAAAGGATTATATAATATATGCTATATACTGCTGCTTCTGCTGCTACTACTAAACTATATTACTTGTATTATATTATTACTATTTGTTATTTGATTTGTTTTGTTTTGTTTATATTTAATATATATATTTAAACATGTGGTTATTTATTTTAAATTTATTCTAGTATGCATGGTATGTGTGGCTGTCTTGTTATGTTATGTAAATAAAAGAAAAGTAAAAAGAATTTCTTAAAAAATTTAATTACAATTTAATTAAAACAATTTAGACTATGTAGTAGTATCGTTATACCATCATACAACACGGTATGCAATATAGTGTGTCGAATGTCATTAATCTATTTTTATATTTATGTATTAATTTTTTATTTGTAAAAAGAACAAAAAAGATAAAAATAAAGAAAATCATATTAGAAATTTTATTTTATAAAAAAATTATTATTTATGTTAATATTATAGAAAATTCCCATGTGATTAGTAGAAAAAAATGCTAAAATGTTACTAAAATAGTTTTTTTTTTTGTTAATTTAACATTTATGGAAAATGTAAGAGAAGCTCATTCATATAACCAACTAAAATTGTTGTTTGCAAAATTGTAAATCAAAGTATTTAGCATTTAATGTAACTAAATAAACACTCAAACATGTCATAATTTCTTACTAACGTATAGTAATAAACATTTAAATTTAGCTTATCTAACTGAACTGAGTACATTACAAGGGATACACAATATAGTAATCAAATAGAGCAACATAAATTACTAAAGAATATTTTCATATAATTTAAAACGAACACAATTTAATTCCATTACAAATTTAATTTAATAAAGAATTTTTCACATTTTTGTTAGACATAATAATAATAATAAAAAAGAAAGAAAAAGAAATCAATAAACAAAAAATAATAAATAAAAGAAAGAAAGAAGAAAATAAATTAAAATTAAATTAACCGAAATGTCATGCGCACATGTTTCTTTTAAATATCGTATACACAAGTAGTATAACTACTACAAACAAAAAGGCAACAAAAAAAAAATAAAATAAATTTATAAAAAATGTGCGCCAATTATGTGTGACAGTAATAATAATAATAAAAAAAAAATGACTTAAAAATAATATTATTTAACAATTCCTCTCTTGTCACCTCTTGATTGTTATTATATTTTTATTAACAATAAAAAAAAAGAAAACGAAGATTAAATGTTTGATATTTAACTGTATTTATTTATTTATTATTATTTTCTGTTGATTTAATAAAAAAAAAAAATTATTTTAATTTTGTATCAAAAAAAAGAAAAAAAAATTGTCTAAGGTTAGTTAACTATATTATCATCTGTCAAAATAACAATAATAATAATAATATAAATAAATAAATAAAGAAAAATTAGAATTTTTAATTTCATGTTAAACACAAACAATAAAATTTATTCAAATGACAATTATATTCTTCTTTTACTTAAAATGTAAATACTATACAACAATACCACAAAATAGACGCGTGCTTTCATTTGATTAAAATTAAATAATTGTTTTGAATTACTTTTCTTGAAGAAAAATCATCGAGAGAAAATTTAAGACTAATTGATTTAAATACCTTTAAATTTATTTACGATGCCAAGTACACATTTCGAATTCTCACTTATATTTATTATTTATCTTGCAATAAGTTATTTAATGGTAAACAATTTTAAGCAACAAAACAAATTGTATTTTGTATATACCGGTTCATTAATAAACACACAAAACTGATAAAGAAGAAAGTTAACATACCGGTGGTGGAGTCCTATATGATTGTGCTGGTCCCATTTGTGGACTGTATGGTCTAGGTGGTGGCACCCAGGGTTGTTGTGCACCATATGGTTGATTTGGTTGTCCCGGTTGTTGTTGTGATACATTTTGTTCATTGTAGTTATTTGGATAACGATGTGGTGGCTGTTGTTGCTGAGGTGGCGGTTGATGTGATTGTAATAATGAATTTAATGTAGGTGTTTGGCCTTGTTGCTGCTGCTGTGGTCCAGATTGACCAATCATACTCTGTCCACTTGTCATATAGCGTAGTGGTGGTCGCTGTGGTGGAATCATACCTGGTTTTCCACCTACAATATTTGATCGATAATGTGCATAAGGATCCTGCATATTAGGATCATATCGTCCGAATGGCGGTTGTTGTGGCTGCATACCAGGATGCTGTTGATGCAACTGATGTTGTTGCCCATACATATCATCTTTTAAGGCAGTCGGACCACCAGAATCCATTATCACATGTGATGAAGGTAACTGATGGTGCTGATTTTGTATATCATAAGGATTCATGTTGGCGACATTTGACTCAGCAGAAGATTGCTGTTGCTGCTGTTGTTGTTGCCCAGCATTACTACCATTATTATTTCCACCGGCTCCAACACCCGGTGGTGACTTTACTTTTTGTTCACTCATGCTGCCACCACCTGAATTTCTATTATTATTTGTTGTTGTTGTTTGACTTTTACTTGTTCCTGTTTGTTGTGTCCCTTGATCATTCGAATTATTACCATTTTGTAAATTTTTTTGATTTTCTATATTTATATCATTATTACTAGTTAAATCACTGACACTTTCAGTTTGTTGCTGCGCCATATTTTTTCGAAAACAAATAGAAAAAAAAATTAGTTTTTTTTACACAAAGTAAAAAAAAAAAATAAAAAAACTACACGCACACAAAACCATGAAAAAATATATATTTAAAAAAATAAAAAAATTAAAACTCAACCAACCAACAGTCAAACGCGTTTTTGTATTATTCTTCTATTCTTTTATATATATATATTAAATATACAACAAAATGAAAAATTATTTATTAATCTCTTAGCTTCTTTACTTTTTTTCATGAAAAAAAATTTTTTTTTCGAGTGTTTAACTTATGAAAAATTAATTTTTTTCTTTAATTTTCGTTTTACACAATTTTTAAATTAAAAAATTAATTAAATAAAAAACCACACCCTGTAATTTTCTTTTCTTTTTTTTTTTTATAAAAAAAAAAACTTTTATTTTACGCTCTCACATAAACATAAATTAAATTTACTCTCTCTCCCTTTTTTTTTTGAACAAAACAAAAATTATTTTTTAAAAATAAATTAAAACCACACAGGGTTGAAATTATTTGATTTTAATTTATTTTTTTTTTTTTGTTTTCTTCTAGTTAATTAATTTACACCAATAAAACATTTTTTTCTTTTTAATACTCTTCATTTTTTAAAACTCTTATATTATATACTTGAATTAAGTTTTTATGTTACATCAAATAACACAAAAAAAATAATTATTTTTTTAAAAACTTCCATCACATTTCTTTTAAATAAGAAAACATTTAACGTTATTACAATATTTTTTTATTTGTTGGCCTTTAATTGATTAATTTGTTTTTAATAAACAATTATTGCACCAGGCTTTGTCAGAAATATTTTTATTGTTGTTATAAAGGTGGTGTGTTCTGGAGAGACAAAATTAACAAAAAAAAAAAAAATTATAAAAAAAAAAAATAAATAAAATAAAAATTCTTGGCTGCCAATGCAATAATCAAGCAAACAACCAACACCCGTTCTAAAAGAATATATAAATATATATTTGCTTATAATAATTAGACAATAATTATCATTTACGTTATATCCACATTAGTTTTTTTCCTTTTAAAAACACTTTGTATACTTTCCATATTGTTTTTTCTCTTTATAAATTTCCATTAAAATCAAGATAATAGATAATAATGTGTAATCAAAGCAATTATATTCTATATTATTTCTACTAATAAGAGATACTATTTTAATACGGAATTGTATAATATATATATTTTTAATTAATTAATTATTTATTATAGATTTTTAATTATTAATTAGGATTAAATTGTGTAAAAATAAAAAAGTAAATTAAAAAATGGTGCCTATTTCGGCATCAGACACAACTACATTGTTAAATACAATATTTTTTTGTTGCTTTTTATTTGATTGTATTTACACTCACACAATGTTAATTCTAAATATATATATATAATATATTTTTTACGAAAATGTATAAAAAAAACTATGGAAGTGTTTTATACAATTTTTTTTTTCGAATGAATATTCCCATCAATAAAATCACACTCACACAATAACAGAAACTTATATACAAAAATTAAATAAAATTGAATTACAGTGGTGTGCAATAAGAATGATATTTTTTTTAATATTCCAGTTAGCTCCTTTAACCGTTTCTGTCTATTACTTGATTAAATAAAAAAAAATGGAAAACCTTTTTTGCAATTTTTTTTGAAATTATAATAACGAATTGCAACGAGGTTAATACAAAAGGTTAAAATTAAATTTAACTTAAAAAAGATGAGAGAAAAAAATGACTACTAACGCGCATTTTTTTCTTGGCTTTTTCTTTTTTTTTTTACACTTTTTAAGTAGATATATAAATTACATAGTAAATTAATTAAATCATATATTTAAAAGGAACACAGTATTTAAAAATTATATTTTTTAACTTATATAACACTTTATTTTAATTATATATTAACATATAATATTTTTGTTACTTTTTAATTAAGTTCTTTTCTTTTTTTATTAATTTAAATAATTTTTTTCTTAATGTATTTGTCAGCGGAAGAGAATGGCTTTTTCTTCAGAGCGGTGACGCGACCAATATGGCCGCTTAATATTGACGAAGACGTTCAGTTAATTGTAGTACTAGAATTTTGTACAAAAACTGTAATAGTTCTATTACTTTGCCTTTTATAAAATTTTATATATATATTTTTAATAAATAATAAATAAATAGATAATTTATGAAAGATAATAATAAAAATATAACCATTAAAACATTGCAATAATTATATAAAATTAATAAAAGCAAAACAAATAATATTTATTTTAAACTACAACAAAATTCTACTATAAAAGTTAACTTCAAGAAAGTAAAATGAAAATCATTTTAATTGTTCAAATCGATTTACGGTTTTTATTAAAAAAATTTTTTTTTTTTAGTTTATATTAAAATAATTAAAGTGTTATAAAAATAAACAAATTGATATGTTAGTAAAAAGTTACAAAATTTTAATATTTTTGTTTTTGTTTTTATAAATTTAGTAAAATGACAATTGTTATTGCACAATAATTAAATACAAAAAATAACGAAAAAGAAATAATATAACACGAGAAAAAAATAATAATCCTAATAATCAAAAGAAAAAAAAAGCAATTAAAATGAATCATGAAGATCCAAACTCTTTCATCCATTGTTCGTATTTTTCTAAGTCTTGTTTCGATACACTTTTATTACATTTATTAATGGCATCTAAAAAATCTTGCGTTGATACTGGTAAATCCACTTCTTCTTTATTTAATTGACGTATTTGTTCTGGCTTTAAACCAGCTATTTTTCGTCGCATCTTCATCATACTTGCATCTCTAAAAAAAATTTTTTTTATATATAATTTTCGATTGTAAAATATCAGATAAAAATTATTTATAATACCTGCAAACGTTTGTAATATCTGCGCCAGAATAGCCTTCTAAACGTTTTGAAATTGTTTTCAAATCAACCGATTCATCAATTGTCACTTCTCTAAGATTGATTTTTAATAATGCTTCTCTGCCTTCATCATTGGGCAAAGGAATATAAATTCGTTTCTCTAGACGTCTTCTTAATGCTTCATCTATATCCCAGGGGAAATTTGTTGCTGCCAAAACCATAACAATTTTTGATGCTTCATCACTTCCCACACCATCCATTTGTACTAATAATTCAGATTTAACACGACGCGATGCTTCATGCTCTGTATCTGATCCGCGACGTGAACACAATGAATCAATTTCATCGATAAAAATTGTACTTGGTGCATAAAAACGTCCCATCTCAAATAATAATCGAACTAATTTTTCGGATTCACCACGATACTTTGATGTTAACGTGGAAGATGAAACATTAAAAAATGTTGTACCACACTCTGTTGCAACTGCCTTTGCTAACATAGTTTTACCTGTACCAGGTGGCCCTACCATTAACACTCCACGCCAGGGTCTACGAATACCCTAAAATAGATTTTATAATTATAATAAAATATATCGATTTTAATTTCATAGAATTTACTTTAAAATAGTCTGGCATGTACATGGGAAGAACAACCGCCTCCTCAAGTAAACGTTTAGCTTCATGCAAATCAGCAATATCATCCCAATGAATATTGGGGTTTTTTTGTAATATATCACGTTCTATAAACAGAAATTTATAGAAACCGACAGTAAAGAAATTAATACAAGAAAAAAAGAAAACCAATTACCCAACATATCGACAAGATCAACGTCAGCATGACTAGATGCCTCAAATTTTTTCTCAACTTCATTATCACATGCATTATCATCTTCTTTATTCTCCTCTTCCTCAGAAATTTTATTATTTACTAAATCAATTGATCCTTTTTTATCTTTTCCTAAATTACCAGCAGCTGTCACATTTTTACTGTTCGCACTGGTACGATTCTTAATATCATTTTTTTTATTAGCCACACCTGTTTGTTGCGATGTTTTTGGTATAATACTTTTTCGTAGCTCTGCAGGAGTTTTACGTTGATTCTGGACTCGTGTCAAACGTGACTGAGTTGGAGCCGCAGCTGTTGATCTAAATGAAATCATAATTATTTTTATATTTTTTCTTCCCAGTTTTTATGTTTACTAAAACAATGGAAGTTTCAAAATGTCTTTAGATTTGTAGAAAATTATAAAACAAATAAAAAAATCCAAGTAGGTTTGAAAAAGAATTGTTTAAGAAATTGTTCAATGGTAAAAAATAAGGGGTACTATTTCACAGCTGGTATAAAAATAAATAAAAAACTATTTACTTTTGTTCGAGAGGCGGCGGTCCCCATACATCAGGATCATTTCTATTCATATTTGGCATCCATATATCAGGATCCGGACGAAACCAAGCAGCCGGATCATTAACATCGTTTAATTTATTATTTATTATTCTTGTTTGAATTGGCGCATTTTGTATTTCCATTGTAACTTCTGTTATCGTTTTTTGTATTTGCTTCATTTCGTTATACTCTTTTGATATTTGTTGTTGAATCTTTTTTAAAAAAATTAGGTTAAATAACTAAGGAGGTAATAAACAAAAAATTATAATAATAAAAATATTTGCATACCATCATCCACTTTCCTTTTCGCATTGGTTCATTTATATTATTAATTAAACGTTGTAGCATTTGTAAAACACCTTCAAAATAAACTCCTGCTGAATCATAATTTCCCATTAATGTAGTCTCTCTGGCCAATTTTGCATTTTCACATAAATCTGTTATTGATACTGTTGCCATAACGGTCATTACTATGCCGGGACTTTATTTATTTTATAATAATTTAAACCACTTATAAATATTTGTTTTATCTTTTTTATTTAATTACTACTAATAAATTATAACAACAACAACAATGAAATAAAATATCAAGAACAATAAGAAGAAGAAATTACTATAATTACTAAATGGCCTTCAGGTTAATTTATATTTCTTTAGAAAATTGGTTTTATCAAAAATCCACATTTATTTGAAATTAAATAATTATAATTAGTAAAACAAAAATCAACAAGCAGTACAGTATTTATGTATTAAAAATGTAACTTTTTAAAATTAATTTAATTATTATAAGGCAAGAATACTCCCACAAATGTAATTTTTTAAAAGGTAAGGTAAATTTTTTTTTGACAATCTTGTCAATTACACAAAACTAAAATAAATCCTCAACAAAAAATAAAATAAAAAATATTCATATGTGTGTAACAGACTTAAGAACGAATTGTAATAGATTTTTGTCTTATTTGAATATACCTGGTGTTTAATTTTTATAGTAAACTAAATAGCTATGAACGCACTCATTTGCTAAAAAGTATGGTTTATTTTGAAATTTAAAAATAAATAAATTAATGTATTTATTTTGGAACGTACATTAGTAATTACATATTATTAGTATTTATGAAATTTTATAAACTGATTTAATTAAAAAAAAATAAGTAAAAACTATAATAAAATAAATGAAAATTTTGCAAAAAAAAAAGACAAATGAAAAAAAAATAAATGAGCATGCGCGTACAAAATAATAATAAAAACAAAGAAAAAAGAAAATACCGCATTAATACAAAAAGTATATAGTAGTTCAAAATATTATTAAAATTCTACTCAATTTGTTAATATTTATGTTAATAAATTATTAATTTAATCAAAACTAATAATAACAATAATTTAATCATAAAGCAAAATAATATAATTAAATCTAATTGAATTATATTATTATTATTATAGTTTCATTTATTGTGTTAATTTTTTGTATTTTATTTTATATATGTATATCTTTTATGTGGTAATAAAGTGAGATAGAAGATATCATATGTTTTATTTATGCTCTCTCAATTTATAATATATATATAATTTTTGCATAACATTTTATCTCTCTGATTTTCTCTTTTTTTTTGTATAGTCTTTACATTTTTTATTCATATAAATGTTTTTTTTTCTTTTTATAACTAAATTTTCAATTTTCTAATATTTATTTTTTATTAATTTATCATACTTATTTGTTTTTTCTTTTCTACATGAAAATGTTATTTAACATAAAGTATTTATATTAAGCTTATAGCGAGAATATAATGACATCAATGTGACCAATTTTAAAACAAACGAAAAAACAAAATTATTGAGTAAGGTGAAAAAAACCTTTTCTCTCTGAAAAATTATATGCATATACATATATATATTTATTATTCATTTTAGTAGTTACTGTTTATTGTTCACAAGAAAATAATAATTTGTCTGTGTAATTTTTTGACAAAACAATAGCGAAAATATTAATTAAAAAGAAAGAAAGAAAGATAAAAAAAAAAGAAACATATTTTTTTAATTAAATTAATAGTAAATTTGCAATATTCTAAAAATTAATTATTGTTCTGTTTAAAGTGAAAAAATAAATAAATAGTAAGTAAATTACTACTGTGCTCAACAAAAGAAATAAATAATCGAAAAAGTGTTTAATTAAAAAATTGTTTAACTCGTTTTAAGTGTTTTAAAAAAAATTCAATTAAATTAAATAACCAAAGATTAATGTCTTGCATACGAGAAAAATTAGTAAACTTTCCTGAAAATTATATTTGGTGAGTTTTTATTGTTGTTGGTTGTTTTCCATTTCTTCTATTTTATTTTTTTTTTTTTGCATTAAATCATAGAAAATAATACAAAATGTCAAAATGAAAAATATTTATATCTAAGTGAATTATAATAATAATCAAGTAAATAAGCGTATGTATTTGACGTAGAAAAAGGATTTCGTGATAGAAAAAAAAAGAAAAAATCAACAAAAACAGGCTATAAGCCAATAAAAAAAAAATTTTATTTTTGTTTTGTTGCAAAAAAAAAAAAATTTATATATAAAAATAGATGAAAAATAAACATATGTATAAATAAATAATATATGTTATTATTTACACCAAAAGTATTTTCTTCTTAATTTTTTTTTGTTTTGCATTGTATAATAATATCCTTGCCAAAAAGGACAATTTTTGACACTTTGTTTATTTCGTGACAAAACGCTGCTGTTGCTAGGTTTTAAAAAATACTATTAAAATTGCATTTACTAGGAGTTGACTTTGACAAGCTTTTTTGTCCCAAAAATGACATTAGAAGTAGCAAAAAAAAAAAAAAAAAAACAAAAACCCTTCAATGCTCTTTACATATATTTATTGTGCAATAGAATTTCGTTGTTGTCTTTTTTCTTCTTTTTCTTTTTTATACGTAAAATAAAATAATTAAAAAAAAAATAAATAAAAATAAACTAAACAAAAATTGTAAAAGTATAAAATTCGACCTTGATTATCATTTTTGTTTTATTTTATTTTTCTACAATGTTAGATAACAAAATCCAAATTAAAATCCTAAGCAGCACTAGTAATAGCAACAGCAGCAGTAGTAGCAGCAGCAGCGATACACCAAGTGTTATTGAATTATTTTATTTATTTAATTTTTTTGTTTTTATCACAATGGAAATTTATTTAATTAAAAAAAAAACAAAAAATAACATCAAGAAGTTGAATGACTTAATTATATTTAATTCATTTTATGATAAATTAAGCAAGGAAATATATTTTTGTTGGCTATTTTTATTATATACTTTTCGTTAAAATCGAAGGCCATTAATAATTAATTAAACTTTTTTTTTTAAGATTTTTGTTTGTTAATTTTTTACTAGGTCAAAAGTTCATAGTTTTGTTGTTGCTGTTGCAAAATTAATAAATCATATGTGATAAAAATGAATACCATTATCTGAATTCGTTGTTTCGATTATTTTATAGGATTTTGATCTATTTTTGTATTGGTGTCTGTGTGATTTATGTTTGAAGATTTCTTGGTTACCACGTTTACTGTTCAACAATCCATCTTAAAGACGCTCGACATAAAAATCTATATCAATAAGCGTACTTTTATTAGCAATCAATTATATGTCATATTGGATGCTAGATTAAAGACTTTGTTGATTTTCTTATTGTCATAATTCATTTGTATTTGATTTAATAAACCTATGAATACTAATTTAAGTCTGTTGTTTTCAAATAATCTATAGAACGCTATCACCAACGTCCTCAGAGTTTCTGTAATAAACTAAACCTACATAGCTAGCTTAAGAACATTAAAATTTTGGGTTTTGGTTTACATTAATTTCTTATTTTCCAACTTCTGTCAAATCAAATAACATAAATCATCGAATGACATTTATTTTATCTTTTACCTATTTTCAATTTGTATTTTAAAGAAATTTTCTGCTTGTGGTTTAACTGAAGTATCTTTAAGTAAACAACAGAAATTTCACAGAAGCAAACGTGGCTTTGTTAGTAAAAAATATTGATTTTCCAAAATATCACAGAACGAAAGCTCAGCAAAGTTATCTCTTTATATGAACAATCTATATTATGGTAATATTTAACTGTACTTATTACGTGTGACTTAAATGGTAAAGACATGCCGCACTCAGGTCCTTTTAAACGTCCATGCTGAATTAAATTTCTTAAATTATATATTTATTTTAATATTTTTCTACCATTTGATAATGATAAGAAATAAAATTTCTTTTATTTAATGATTCTAAATTAAAAATTTTATTCACAGTTATTTTCATTTATATAAATAAAATAAATATAATTATTTAATTAACGCACAATTTTGTACGCATAAACGTTAATACAAAATGTGTAAACGTGTCAAATTGAAATATCAAAAGGAAAAAAAATTATGAATATAATCAAAATGTTTAAACAAATATTTGTATAAAAAATTGAGCAAAACACAAATTTATTATTGATTATATTTTTCTTATAGAGCGTGTGTTTAGCATCCATTTTTCTATTATGATAATAAAATTTGCTAATTAAGTCATTTAATAAATTTATAACTTATTTATATGTTGCTTATTCATATTTTCGATTTTGTTGATATTTTGATTAAGATTTTGTGTTTCGTATTTTTGCGAAATATTGAAAAATTCTGTGTTATGTTTTTGACACAATTCTGTAAAAAAAAAATGCGTGCATATGCGGATGGTCCAAAGTAAACAGTTTAAATTTTGAAAAGTTATTTTGAACTTAGTGATTTTTAATAAATAAAATATTTTTGCTTAAAAAAAGGTTTTTTCTTTGTTGTTGCTTGCTTACATAGAGATAGAAAACCGACAATCCATAAATTATATTATTTATGTAGCCTTAGGTAGTATGTAGTTTAGAATAATAATTAATTTTAATTAATTTAATTATTTATTATTGCTTTACATGTGCGACACTACACTGCACATGTTATAGGTATTTTCATAAAAACTGTGCTCGAAACTATAGTCGATATCGAGTGAGTTGAATTGGTGAGTTTCAGTCTGATAAACTAGGTCTTTTTCCTAGTAATAATCGTTCAGTTTCTAGGAGTTATAATCTCTAAAGTAAAAATTATTTTAGTAATTTTTCGTTTTTAATGTTTTAAACTTCAAATTAAAAAAGTTTTACTCGAGTAAAATCCTGAAAGCTTTCACGTTGTAGAACTTAATTAAAACTTTAGTAAATTTCATTTTAAAAAGAATATCTGTTGCCAAAAATCAATTTCTTATGCTAGTAGTCACTTGGGTAATTCTGTATTTTTACATTACGTTGCCTTGCACTGTCACCCTGTGCAGTCCGCATCTGTTCTACACACGCCACTGTATATATATCGATAGAAATAAAAAAAAAAAAATTATCACATGATGTGCTCAAAACACAACATTATGTTATTCCAATACTTTGTCATAATTTGCGTAGTCAATGTTGCTTTGTGAATTTATTTTTAAATTAATTAATAATAATGTAATGGATTTAGCTAACCAAAAACTTATAATAATTAAAAAACATTCGTTTAGTAAATAAATTAATTAAAATTTTTTAATTTAATCGTCTATTAATAACCTATAAATATTTGTTGTTATTTACCAATTTTTTTATATATATATAATTTTACTTTAATTAACTTTTATTATTAAAATAAATTGAATAATTACATCATTTAATTTAATTATTTAATTAAAATGTCGTTTATCTATTTTTTAAAATTAAAACTTAGTTGATTAATTGAGTGTACTTAACGGAAATATAATGTTCCGCAAAATGAAATTGTTGCCTCTTAAACTTTTGAGAGAAAAATAATTTGTATCAGATGATAATGCGTAATGATATCCGAAAGATAAGAAAAGTAACATGTAAGCAGTTTGCAATTTGTTGATTTTCGCTTTAAGGAAGTTATTTAAGAATTCTAAAGGTTTTTTGTTGGTTAAAAGTTGTATAAACTTGGATGTTTCTAGAAGAAGTATCTAGTGTTATGTGTAACAAACTGTGTAAGAGGATTACAAATGGAATTAAAAAGATTTTCATTAACTAAGACATTTTAAAAGAACGCATCATACTACTTAAACGTCGACAAATATAGGTATTATCTTTAAGAATTCAAGACTCACCAAGATTCAAAACAACTCTAAATAATCTAATCAATAACTATTGGCACACGTAGAAAATCCTCAGCATACTCATCTTTTTTTTTGTCATGGTTGTCCCGAATAATCTAAATCAAGGTCCTATTCAGACGCATTATATTTTTACGTCTTTAATGAAACGATTATTATTTTTCTTTCTTTGTTATTAAAATTTTAATCTTATTATTCTAGAAGCTATTTTTCTTCTATCAAAAGCGTTAAAACTCTCCATTGTCTTGTGACAGTTTTTTTTTCACGTTCACTGCCTACGAAGCTTTAAAATACTTATGACCTATAGATATCCGACTGTATAAGTCCTATGTGCTTCATATGAGAATGGAACGTGTTAATATTCATTTCTAGTTCGTAATTT
Source organism: Ptychoptera contaminata (assembly GCA_963942525.1). Lineage (NCBI taxonomy): Eukaryota > Metazoa > Arthropoda > Insecta > Diptera > Ptychopteridae > Ptychoptera > Ptychoptera contaminata. The sequence continues at coordinate 16,132,565 of OZ012639.1, read as the reverse complement.
AATTGGTTTCAATTAAATTGCAAAGTGTTTTTTTTTTCTATTAATTATTTAAACTAAAGAAATAATTATCTTCCCATTTATTTTTAAACATATGTACATGCATATGGATAATGTTTAAAAGTTTCTTTTTGTAATTTTTCTTAATTAGTTATTATTATTATTATTATCATTTATTATATTTATATAATTATTTATATATTTAAAAAATGATTGTAAATGTAATTTATTTAATGATAAAACATATTTTTATTATTTATTAATGATAATATTTTATTAATTATTTGTTTTGTATCTGTTTTCCTTTATTTTTGTTGTTTAAAAATTTCTTTATGCTGCTACTATTTGCTAAACACAGTGGCGGAGTTTTTGTTGCTCTAATTTAAAAAAAAAATAATAAAAATTATTGTATGCGACCACGCTTAAAGCTTTTGCTTTATAATTAATTAATTTCGTTGAAAAAGATTAATAGCAGCGCGTAATTTGTCGCAGAGGTTGTATTGTGCGATAATGCTGTACTACGAACACTTTAAGATATGATTTTTACTAGAGGTAAAATGTTTTTCGTATGAAAATTTACACTGTAGATCCGGATTTGATTTTAATTTAAGGCAAGTGCGTGTTATAGCGACTAATGAGATAATCTTATATATTAGAAATAATTTAGAACGAAGACAGCAAAAAACCTGTTGTTAAAAAAGTGTTTTTTACACTCTTTGAAAACTAGGAATGAAGCAATTAGCAGGTTTAGCAGCAATCACACGTTTTTAAGGCGTTTAAAGTCTTGAATTTAAAACTGAATAAATGTGTCTAAAATAATCGAATAGAATTGTAGGAATTCTGCTTAAATGGTGTTGTTTTATCGACCATTTAACAAGCTTAACTACTTTAAAGAAATGAAAGTAAATTAATACAATAACAGCTGCTATGTTTGTCTTGTTTTATCAATTTAATTAAAAACAAAGATTTGACTAATTTATTTTTTAAGGTTAAATTTATTTATTTTGTTATCAAAAATCTATATCATTTGTGTGTCATCAATATGAGCTGATAAAAAAAAAAAAATATCAAAGAGATAACTATTTTATAAATAATTATGCTATAAGATAGTTTTTTTTTTTTCATTTTTAAGGTAAAATTATTTAAGCAATTCAAGCCGTTTCTTTTGTTCATTTACTTTTAATTTAAATTACTGAAGGTAAACGTCTTGGGTTATTTTTTCTTATTTCTATTTTTTAAATCATAATTATAATCAACGTTGGTTAACAATTTATATAATTTATTTACATTATATATTTTCATTTATAATAATAATAATAGAAAATAAAAATACAAACACTCGACCTTTCTGTTTCAGTTGTTTGTCTTACAAACAAGTAGTAATTCCTTTTGTGCTTTTCTTTGTTTTTTTTTTTTTTTTTTACATAAGCCACTTGAGTTGCATAACTTTGAAACTATAATTAATTTAAAAAAAAATATTGTTATTATATAAAAATAAAATTTTGTTTTAAAATGTTAAGAATATATAGGAAATTCTAGCTAAAATTGAACATAAAGGTGTTAAACGCAGAGCTGTAGCAATAATACAAATTATAAGTATTTATCATTTTAGATTGTGGCGCCTTGATTGGTTTGGTAGAGCTACTGTTACGGTGCTGAGCAAATAATTTAATCATAACTTTCAGAAATAAATGCAAAAATAAACATAGAAAAACGAATGAAAGACTTCTCAATTTTTTCCGTAAAATATTATTCTGTTGTGCCCAATTTTTAACCCTCCATAAATAATAAATATTTGTATCACATTTTTATCATTAAATTGTATTTTTATATGATTTTCGATTTTACTTTATTCAATTATTAATCTACATAATAAATAATTAATTAAATTAAAAGGAGTTTTCAGTCATGAGTTTTTCGTATGCAATATTAGGAATAAAGAAAAAATTTCAAAATAAAAATTGATTATAGTAAAAATCGACAACCCTTCCGTTTAATTAATAATTTAATTTTTTTTTACTTATACGATGCTAGTAGCTTAAAGGTATTTCGGTATTATAGAAATGTGAGTAACCCATAATACTATTACCTATAACCAGCTTTAATTATCTATGAGAATCCAGACAGCTCCCGCTTCTCTGATGGCATTTTATAATGTGCTATAAGGTACATAAAGATGGGGAACCCTTTACCCAACTTAAATTAATTAATTAATATTAAATTCTTTTTAACGATTGAGAAAAGCATTTTTGTATGCTTTTTATCCTTATCGAAAGATACACTTGATTTGAGTATGCTTACTGTAGTCACAGGTAAATGATTAAACATTGTAAATATGAATTCGTTTTACAGTAATGAAATAAATACTTAAAAAAAATACTAAAAATATACAAACACATAAATATTAGAAGTGCAATAATAACTATGTTTTCTATAGAATTGTTTATTTTTGTAATTAATAATTAAAGAAATGTCACATAAAATACGATTATTCGCACACAATTATTAAGCAAATAAATTATCGATGTAACTTTGGCACGGTGTTAATTTAATTGAGTTTAGGGTCGAGATATTTTTTTCTTCGATAAGCATATGAACTGAGACAATTACGAGAGAAGAGAAGGTGTCAATTATTTGTAGGGTTTAATTGAACAATCATTTTGTCTGTTTATATATGTATGCTTTAAGGATTTCCACATGCAAAACGTATGCGCATAACAAGCAATGGATACTGTGAAACGCACATAATCGAGTAGTAATACTAGTTACTAAGAAATTCCAAAAACCATTTCTTTATCTAAAACCAAAGAAATGAAATGAATTACCATCGGGTGTATGCTCACAATATTTCTCTAAATTCACATATTTTAAACTTATAATCTAAAAAAATTGACATGTTATTCATAGGATAACTTATCGTCGTAAAAACACTAAGCATGACAATTTAATAATTAAAAAAAAAGCACTTTTATAAGTCAAAAGCCACTATAAAATCTTTACTACACGAGTTACTGTTTATGTCTGTTACGTCAGGATACACGGTCTGATATGCATACTAATTTTGTTAATCGTTTAAAAGAATTTAAATTAATATTAACTACTTTGTTGGTATGTACAAGCAGAAAAAACTGCATTTAAATGTTTAGTCATAGCGTAGACAAATTGAGGAGACACGTTTGTTGCATCCATATTCCATGTGTGCTTGCTTAATCATTCGACTTAGAAGTACGTCACAATAATCTTTTGGGAAAATAATTATTCGCTGAATCAAATATGTAGTAAATTGTTCTCACAATCAATAACACTATAAATAATATGATTTATTTCGTATAGTTTGTCTGCTGCTTACACAAAATATTGCATATATGGGATTTTGTCATGGATTTTATCTGTGTGTTTTTGATATAAATCAATCTTGCTTTACTCTGACAAATCAAGTAATGAAAAATAATAAAAGATACAGAAAAAAATGTCTATTAATTTTTTTTTGATTAATTAATTCGTTTTTTTTTGCTGTTAATAATATTTCTAAAGAGTGTGATTGAACTCTGACATAAAATATTGTTTTAAAAAAGATAAAGCAACGTAAAGACGCAAAGTGTGGAAAATAAATTATTTATTTTTCTATTATCTTTAATAAAAATTTTATTTATTTAATAAGAAAAATATAAAGAAAATAAATAAAAAACATTTTAGTTGATACGCGTTCATTTTCAAGTATAGTTTGGTTTTTTTTTTCTTTTCTTTTATAATTTTTATTATTTCTTCCTCCCAGTGTGTCTGTGTGTGTGTGTGTTTTTTTAATTGTTTCCTTTAATTGCAACAATTGACAACCGAGCAAAAAAACAAAAGTTAATTAAAAATAAAATAAATTGTGTTAATTACTATCTGTTTTATGTTTTGTCTTCTTTATATAAGCAACAATGACAACTATTGATAATAATTGATAATAAAGATAAGAAAATTTGTGTGTATAAAAAAAGAAAAGAGAGAGAGTGAGAAAAATTGGCATGCGGGCTACATAGTGTGTATATTCATTTATTTTTTTTCCTTCGTTTGTTTTTTATTACAATAAAAAAAAAAAATTATTCTATAAACACAAAATGATAAGATTATTATTATTTTTTTATGAAATGTTTATTATTTAATAACATTTTATGTTTCATAAATTTTATTTTCATTTAATAGTTTACGAGGATTTAAGAGTAATCATTTTCAGTGTTGTGTTTATAAGTGTGTTTTATAAAACTTTGCTAATTTTGTGTGCGATTTTGAGTATACACGTGCTTTGTATAAATCTTAAGTAAAATAAAAAAAAACATGCTAAATGTTGTGCATTAACAATGAAAATGAGAGTTTTAAAAAACAGATTCATTTGATTAATTATGAAAAACAATAAGTGTTGCAAACAACAAAAACTTGTATAATTTTATTTATTAATTTTTTCTTTTTAATTAATCAAAATGGTAAGATTATTCGTTATTATGTGCGTCTTTTTTATTAATTAAATTTTTATTTTGTTTTGACTAAAATACGTCAGTTTTGCTTTCTTAACTTATAGGTGAAACAATTGTAGAAAAATAATTAATTAAAAATAAATATTACTTTTTTTCTACAGCATAACACAACAACATACATTGTCACTTAACTAAGTGTATAGCTAAACTCTTAAAGATAATCTATCCACCGGTTTATTTTTGTTATCATAAGCATGACCTTAACGATCTTCTTATGTTCCGTATTCTAAGCGTTTTTATTTATTTCTTTCGCTTTACTTTACATTGCACGAGTTCTTTTCACAGACAAAAACGGTTGATCTTTTCTTTTTTTTTGTGTGTTTGCAAAGAATGAATTAACTTCCTTGTTTAGTGAAGTTATTTTTCTTGAATATTTGTTATTAAAAAAATAAATTTAATATAATTCATTTCTTTATTACTAATGCTTAATGCATAATATTTATTGATTCATGGTTATACATAAAATATACTTCTGTAATGAAAACATGCACATATGACATTAATAAATCTATATATAGCTTTTCATTAAAACTAAAAATTAGTTCAATGTGAATTATAAAAATGATAACAAACAATTTATGTTCTATTGAATAATCTTTTTATCGTTTCATTATATCGTTCTTTTTTTATTGTAATCAAGAAATAATACTAATTTCCCTTTTTTTTAATTATATAAATGGCTTAAATTTGTTTAAATGTTGTGCATTTGTGTAAAGTATGTGTTTTTAATCGTGTGACAATATAAATTAATTAAAAAATAATAAACAAATTCCGATTAGAGTGTTTAAAATTAAATATGCCTAAGGGTATTTCAGGGTTTTATTGTTCATTTTAAATGGACTTATTTTAATAATTAAACAGATTGAAAAGCTTTTGTTACAATTATAATTACGTGAGAATTGAATAAAACATATTTGAAAATTCTTGTGCAGATAAAATGTGTAAATTCATTAAAATTCTTACAAATACAAAACAGTTTTGAAAATTTTGTTTTTATTTGACATTTTAATAATCTTAGTGATGCATATCAATGTCTGTTTTGTGTCGTCTTTATCTTTTGCCTTTGAAACTTTGCTTCGCATAAGAATCATAATGCTGTTGTTTACTTGCGTATATTAAAAATATTAATGTTTATGAAACTCATTATCGCTAATTATACAAACATTTATCGCTAGTTTTTTGGTGAAAAACCGAGCTAACCGAGCATTTTCCAATAATTAAAAACAAATCTTTTTGATACTGTTATATTACTAAGTTTGGGCTGTTTAAGAAAGACCTGGAGCTAAATTTTAAGCAAAGATTACGAGTTATGGCTCGATTCATAAACTCAAATCAATATGATCTAAATTCTGCAAATAAATTCAGTATAATTGACAATGATAAAAACGCACAAGCGATTATATGTTCGCAAAGTTCTGCTAAAAATAATTTACACAAGGAAGTTTAAACTCTTTTTATGACTTTCTCTTAAATTAAATGAAATGCTATTTAAAGATCGTATAAGTCATTGGTTTCACAAGAAACATTAATTATTTTATATAAACATAAAAATAAAATGTACAAAATATCAATACAAAGGGTTATCAAAAACTTCTTATCACATTGCTTTGTTTATTAAAAATATTAAAATAGATTTTTGAACAAAAAAAAATGTCATTTGCCTACTGTCTTGCTTTGTCGAAAGTCAAACAAAATTCTCCAATCCTGTTGCTGTATTAAGACCACGCGGTTCCATAATTGTTTTTCTTTTATTTTAATTTAAAACAAAAAATGTTTTCTTTTGTTAATTATTATATTCCTTAAAGCAGCTATTATGTTATTTTTTAGCATTAAATATTAAATGAAATGGAAATTAAATGGAAAAATGTCTTAGAGTATCGTCTTGCAATTGCTCTTTCTTGATTGAGAAAGAAAAAACGATTTTGGAATTATTTAAGTTCTAATATAACGTGAAGTCACTCATTGTTTCGCTCTACACGTTATTTTTAATCTAGATTATTCGGCTTTACTTCAAAGGTTTTTGCATGTTTCACAAATAAATAGTAAGGTCAACTACTTTACCAAAGAATAAAAAGCTATATAGTTTATATGTGATATTAGAACAGAATATTTAATTAAACGATTTGCGGTGAATTAATCTATAATCGCAACTTTTTCCGTAATAAAACACTTTTTTAAATGGAACTTTAAATTATAAAGTAAGTTGTCTTACACTCAAGGTTTCATGATAAATGGTTTTATAAATTGTTTTAAAATAAAGCTTTTTCTATGGAAATAAATTTCTATAAAAAGAAAAGCAAAAAACTAAATTCATATTTTAATACATATGCTACCAAAGTTGTACCACTGAATTAGTAAGAGAAAATAAAAAACATGAATATGTTATGCACTTAAAATTACTGGTTGGGAAATATTTTACTTTTTTCCATGTAAAATTGTGTGGAAAGGATAATGATGATTATGTGGATCATGTGCTATTATTCAAAAAATTCTCTACTCTTTATTTTGTTTTGTGTTCCTCTGTTTTAAACTCACCACGGGGATTCATGAAAACTTCTCTGAGCCTGCTATTATTAATGGTTTTTTGTGTTTATTTAAGTAATGGAGCTAAGAGATCTCCTATAAAACATTAATTGTTTATGTACCAAACTGTACATTATTTAAATAATAATATTAATTTTTCTTTATTTTCTTTACAGATTTCCATTAAAAAATACGAAAAAAGAAGAAAACAATTGAAATATAATCTTACGCAGTGACAGAGTGATTATTTTCTATTGTTTTTTCACGGTAGGAAAAAAAAAGGAAACCGTTAAATTCTATTAAATATTCAAAAATCCTACAAAAATAACGCATGGCCGTGCTATTTAATAATAAGAAAATAGTGATTAAAAAATTTAATGGTGAAATTTTCATTAATTTATCATCATTATTGTTAATCATTAATATAATTTTAGTACAAAAAATTATTTGTACTCATTTAATTAAAAAAGAGGTATGTATATTGTGAATTAATTAATTCAATTTTTCTGTTTTTATTTTTTTGAATTTAATTTTATATATGTATTTTTTTTTTTTGTTACATGTTTGGATGTTATGCTTACGCGTTGTATGGTAGTTATCATGTCTAGACAATAAGGCAACAGAATTTTTCTGAAAATAAAATTAAAAAAATAGAAAGAAAAAATCATCATAATAATGATAATAATAATAATAATAATGATATGCTAATTTGTTATTAGAATCTCTATTGTGACATAAACCAGGTACTTTTCGTTTTACCGATGATGATAGCAGAGATAACATCTTAAACATTTTTCATATCGTATAAATAATTTAGATTATTAATAAATTTTTGATTTTTCATTACATTTTAAACTGTTATCAAATTATGCAATTACCGTGATACCGCTACGCTGTTAACAAGATTAAGCATTTTATTGATTAAAAAATAAAATAAAATAATTAATAAGAAACTTGAGATATTTTTTGCTTAATCTTTTACTGATACTTTGAAGTATGGTGAACATGGCAAAGAAACAGTCAAGAGTCACCTTTTCATAAAATTCACATCTTAATGTAGGAATCATAAACGAATACACAATATAATTGCGAATTAAAGTAAATACAAATCGTACAGGTTTACATATTTTATTGCATTCTAAAGTCTGTACTGTACTTTAATTCATTCGTTTATTTTAATAAAACAAAGTTAAGTTTATATTCATTTGCGAAAAATTTAGCAAATCGATGTAGGAATATTTCACTGTTAATTTCTAGAGAATGTGCAAACTATTTCTAATCTTAATGTTATTTCCTTTATTAACTCTAAACTGAATTAAAGTAAATAGAAAGCATTCCGGTTTTACACTACTTTAACTAATGATGTTCTGTCAATAAACTACAGACCAAAGACATTAGTTCCGTTTCCCGGAAGGTTAGAATCTGTATTTGAACCATTTTAACAGATAATTTTCTTATTTTATACTGAGAAAACATACAATTTTTTTTCGATGTGCTTCCAAGAGGATTGTTATAAAATAACCTCAACAACTCTAGCATATTTTGTAGATACAGAACATTGACCAATGGCTGGTTACAATTCATTTTTATTTCTATTAATTAATTAATAACAAACATTATTTTCTAATGCTCAACTCGAGACTAGTGTTATATTCATGACTGATAAACTACATACTTTGCGCCTTATTTATTAAGAACTGTTTTTTTTTTTTTGCTTTTTCTATTAAAAAATTTATTTTATTTTATTTTTTAATCAATTGTTAATTTTTTTCTTTCTTTATTTTTAGATAGCACGTATGGTTGTAACATTAATAAATCTATTTAGACGTCAATTTAGACGTGATTTAACAGAATGGATAATAATAATAAAAAGAAATTACAATTACAATTTAATATAAATAATATAAATAATAATAATAATAGTAATAATAGTAATATAAATAAGCCAACAACATCAAAAAATTATAATAATAATAATGATGATCAGGATAATAAAATAAATGATAATTGTAATATAAATAATGATATATACAAAGTGAATAATGATGATAATGACGATAATGAAATTGGTGGTGGTAATGGTGATGATGATGATGAAGATGATAAAAAATATAAGCAAGTGAATAAAAAAAATGAGATTTTAAATAAAAAACTAGTTAAAAGTAATTTAATAAATGAGAGTGATAGTAATAATGTAACAACAGAGGATGTCTGTGAAGAGAAATTACCATTAATTGATAAAGAAAAGGATAAATTACATGTTCAATTTGAAAGTAGTTCGAATTTAAATACGCTTATAGTGCCGCCAATTGCATCAAACGGTAGTAGTAATCATCCGACAATTGCAAATGCCGGTGTAAAAGGCTCCTCATCGACATCTACCGCGACACCAGATTCATTGATTAGTTCCACTAACTCTGAAGATGATGAAGATGATAATAGTTCAATTGAAATTCGTCCCCCAGATGGTGGTTGGGGTTGGGTAGTCGTTTTTGCTTCATTTATGATTAATTTAATAGCGGATGGTATCACCTTTAGTTTTGGCATTATTTATATTGAATTTTTAAGTTATTTTGGGGAAGGCAAAGCAAAAACGGCATGGATCGGTTCATTATTTATGGCAATGCCACTATTATCCGGACCATTTGCATCATTTTTAACAGACCGTTATGGTTGTCGTAAAGTCACTATTGCTGGGTCATTATTAGCTGCACTAGGATTTATAATATCATCGTTTTCCAATTCAATGGAAATGTTATTTATAACATTTGGAATTATGAGCGGTTTTGGCTTAAGTTTATGTTATGTAGCCGCCGTTGTCATTGTTGCATATTATTTCGATAAGAGACGTTCATTTGCAACCGGATTATCAGTGTGCGGCAGTGGCATCGGTACATTTATATTTGCACCATTAACAAATTATTTAATCAAAGAATATGGTTGGCGGGGCACCACACTTATATTAGCAGGTGCATTTTTACACATGACTGTATGCGGTATGCTGATGCGTGACCTTGAGTGGACAACACACAGCGCTAAAAAACGACGTGCAAAATTAGCAAATTTAAACAATAATAATTTAAATAAAAAGAATAATAACAATAATATTGATGATACATTTATATTAAATGATAGTATTAATAATATAAATAGTCAAAATTATACAAATAATAATAATAATATAAATAATAATAGTAATATAAAGAATATAATTAATAATATTGATGATAGTAGATTATTTAGTTCGTTAATAACATTACCCACATTTATTAAATATGATAGCGATAATAAAGTGCCAACAGAAATAATGGACTTGTTATCATCACAACAAACAAATAATATAAATCAATTTTTATTGAAAAACTATCCAAATTTATTGAATTCGCGTAGTTTTAGTGAGCCATTATCACGTTGTACATTGTCACCAAATGATAATTTTAATAATGTAATAAGTCCAATAACGGCTTTGCATGAAGAGGGTGGAGAAGATGAGAATGGCGATGATGATGATGGTGGTGGTGGCATTGAACAAAATAATGATAATGAAGAACAACAAGATGATAATAATGAAATAAAAGAGAATAAACAAGTGCGTATAACAAGTAATAAAAAAGTTCTGGTGGCGGCAAATCATAATGAACAAGTATTTACAAGCTGGATGAAACGTAATGGTGGTACTCATTGCACAACAAATCACCGTGATGTAAGAATTTTTTCTTTTCTCCTCTTTTATTTATTTGTTTATTATGTAATATATATATTTATTTGTCAGTTTATATAAATGTATAAAACAACAATTACTTTTTTGTTTCTTTTTTGGTTTGAATAGCATCGTATACCACATTCATCATTTTTAAAAGATTTACGAATGCATCGTCATTCGTTGACGTATCGTGGCGCTATGCTAAATATAAATCGTTATCGTTTACGTGCCTCATCTTGCCCAGACATTTACCGTAATTCAATGACAACAATTGCAAAAGAGAAGACACAATGGTATCATGGCATGGACGAATTTAAGAATTCACTAATTGATATATTAGATTTTTCGTATTTTGCCGATATGCGTTTCTTTTTATTTGCATTATCAAACTTTTTGTTATATACATGGTATGATGTACCATACGTTTATTTAGCAGATAATGCCGTTGAGAAGGGTTTAAGTATTCAGGAGGCATCTATGCTTATATCAATTATTGGTATTGTTAATATGTTTGGCGAGGTATTATAATTATTTTTTAAATTAATAACTATAGATAAATCAATTAATTTTATTTAATTTTTATTTTTTTAGATATTATTAGGATGGGTCGGTGATTGTAAGAATATAAATGCAACCTATGTATATGCAATATGTATGGCATTATGTGGCATTGTAACTGGCTTAATACCATTATTGTCAAATTATTATCCATTAAGTTTTGTATCTGGCGCCTTTGGTTTCTTCATTGCTGCAAATTATTCATTAACAAGTATTATTTTAGTGGAATTGATAACAATAGAAAGATTTACAAATGCCTACGGTTTATTATTATTAGTGCAAGGCATTGCAAATTTGATTGGGCCACCATTAGGAGGTGATGTTTTTTTTTTTTTTAGATTTAATTAAATAAAATAATTATTTATATTAATTATGACTTTTTTTTGCATTGTAGGTCATATTTATGATGTTACTGGATCATATGATTTATCATTTTATTTATCTGGTTTATTTATTGCATTCTCTGGTTTCTTATTTATTATATTACCAATTGTGAATAAATATAAAAAATATATAAATAATAATATTAAAAATGATATAAAAAATTTAACAAATGATAAATTAAATATAGATCCGGAAGTCTCGAATATTACTGTAAGTGAAAATAGTTAAATTTTTTTCTAAGAATATTTACTAATTTCTGTGTTTCTTATTTTTTATCCAGCAACCACAAAAGCCCTTAGAAAATAATAAAAATAATAAAATTTTAATTAAAAATTGTTTTAATAATGATAATAGTGTTAAAGTAAATCACGTTTAGACAAAACAATAATTAATATTAAATAGATGAATACGTTTTTAAAATTGGAAAAAAGGGAATTTATAATGGAAAAGCGCATAATTTAACACAGGAGTATAAAATAAAACAGAAATTAATTAAAACGTAGCCGAAGTCCACTTAATTAATAAAAAAGAACGCTTTTGTTTTTCGTAATTAATAAAAATATAATTACTAGAATTATTAATAAAATTTAGTTAATAATATATATATATTTGAGAAAATAAAATAATCAAACGGTGCATTATACTGTTGTTTTAATTAAATAATTAAATAAAAAATAATAATATAATTATGCTAGAAATTCTAAAAAAAAAAATTAAACAAGATTCGTTTTGTCACTATTTTCGTGAATTGAATTTTATTGAAAAAAAAAAAAAATTAAGGAATAATTATTAGATGATTAAGAAAGTCGTTTACGTTTTCCAATATTGATATTAAATGGTAAATTAAGCTTTCAATAAATACAAAATTGTCGTCTCTGTGCTTTTAGGAACAAATTAATTATTCCCTTTAACAACATTTTAATTTAATTTTCTTTTAATTAATTCTTTCAAAGTCGAGTTCATTTTATTACTAAACGACATTTTATCGGTAAAGAATTTATTTTATTTTATTTAACTTCACTGAAATTGGAATAATATTCTTAATCTCATTTCTTAAGTTTTTTTCGCTATAACAAAAATAACGGAAACACTATGCTTAACGGAAACACAAATAAAAGTAATAAAAATGTATTTCTTCCGAATTAAAATCAAAATAAAAAACAACCAAGAGAATTTAAGACTATTGCTTCTTGATTATTTACTTTCTAATCTTAATAAATAAATAAATCTTTTGATCATTTGTGAGATAATTTATTAAATATAAAAAAATAATTAATTTAATATGCGAAAAACAACTGTGCACTATATATTTACTTAAATTACCGCATTATAACCAAATGACGCAAACGCGACATAAAAAGTGTTTCGTAATATAAATAAACATCTAAGATTTTTCTTTATTGATAATAAATCACCATAGCAACCGTAAGAAATAATAAAGAAAAAACTTGTTTGACTTTTAAGAATAAAACAAAAACAACGAAAATTTAACAGAAAATATTTCTATTAATTAGAAACGTGTTTGTAGACTTAGACTGTTTTAAATTTAAAAATTAAATAAATAAAATTAATTATTGTCAAAAGAAAAAAAAAAATGAAATTTAAACGAAAATTGTGACATAAATAATTTGCACGCGCTTTTTTTTAAAGTAATTTATTAAAAGAATTAAGAAAAGAAAAAATTGTTTCTCATAGGAAAAAGTAAATTTAAAAGAGAAAACAGGGTGTATAATTAACCATTGTGAATGTTTTCTCATAATTAAATATTCTTTAATGTTTTTTTTTTTATTTTATAATAAAATTTTACTTATAAAAAAATAGTGGAGGTATATATAAGTGTACTGGAGCGATCATCCCTTAGGTAGGAATTAATACTGTGAAAACTAGCTTTCATTAGGGGTTATACCTTCTAAAAGAAAAGCACAACCTTAATCTAAAGAAAGATCGGTGGCCCAGTACACTTACTCCAAAAATAATAATTAAATTATTCATATTGAATTAAATTACTCGGTTAATTATATAAATAATAATAATAATAATAATAATAATAATAATAATAATAATAATAATAATAATAATAATAATAATAATAATAATAATAATAATAATAATAATAATAATAATAATAATAATAATAATAATAATAAAATAAATAAATAAAATGATTAATAAATAAAATATTCAAAATAATTAATTAATTAATTAGATCATTTTTGCCTTTTTCTAAAATTCTAGATTCGTTTAATGTAACGTTCGGATAAAAAAAAAAAATTAATTAAATTAAAATAATAATAATAATTGATTACTGATTAGTGATAATAAAATAAATAATTTAAAAGAAAAAAAAAAAAAAAACTCACAAATAATTAAAACGAAATCTTTCAAATTATTAAAAATCTTATGAACAAAAATCCAATTAAATTAAAAAAATAAAAATTTATTAATATATTTAGGCAATTTTTTTAAACAATAAAATCAACACATACACGTAACACATGCACAGACAAAAATCTACAAAAATATATTAAAATTAATTAAACCCTGTGATCATTATAATATTTAAAAAAAATGAATAAATTAATTAATTAATTAAAAAAAAACACACACACACGCATATACATAAAAGCTACACAGAAAGGAGAGTTACTGATAAGGAAAATTATTATTTGTAACTGTTAAAAAATTTAATTTCTTGACATATTAATTGGTATTTCTGTTAATAATAGCTGATTATGTCACAGAGTATGTCAATTTTTAATGCCAAGACAGATTATTGACGCTGGTTCGTTCTGTCAAAGCGTCAAAGTTCTTTGTCTTACTCTATTACCATGCGACTTGAAGAGTATTTCTGTTCAACATTAAAAAGCTTAATTTAATTATTTAAAGTGATAATACGTATAAGTGGTAATTCGTAATGTTAATCAATTTTTTAAGTACTTTTGAAATGATTTTGTTTTTTCTTTTATTATTTTTTTGTTGTAGTATTATAGGCAAACTAACTATCAATATTTTTTGAAAATAATTAATTTTTATTTTAATTATTCACTCTAACTAAGTATAGTTTGAAATAAATTAGTTTTGATGGTTTTTTTTATAATGATTTAGTTATATTTTTTTCACCTATATTGTAATTTTAATTAAGAATTATCAATTAAAACTTGTAATATTGAATTCTTAAATGTAAAATATGCTCAAGCATGTTTTATTTATTTATTTATTTATTATTATTACTATTATTATGCTTTCATAATAATAATTTAATTTATTTGTGTAAAATCATTTCCTGTAATAAACAAAAATTTATTTTAATAACAAATGAACAAATTATTATTATGCTATTTAAAAATTAATTAATTAATAAAGGAATCTCTTATAAATTAAAAGACAAAATCCTTTCTTATTAATAAAAAGTTTAGTTCAAAAAACAAAAATAAAAGAAACATAATAAAACAGAAATTTTCTTAATTAATTAGCATGCAAAGTAAAAAAACTCTAATTTAGTTAATAAATAAATAATGAAAAAAATTTGTAAATATGTAAATTTAAATAAATTATTATTTAATTAGACACACAAATACAAATTTAATAAATTACAAAAAAAATAATAAATAAACAATTATAGTTATATTAAAAATTAATTCAATAAAAAAAAATTAAACTAAATTTCGTTTTTATTATGGAAAATAGGCGTTGTGGTAGCTGATAAGAGAACTGATTCTGTTCGATGGTTTTCAGTAGAAATAATAATATCGATTCAGTGGTAATGGAGCCACAGCGGCTAGAAGCTAATCATATGGAACTGCAAACTGTATGTCGCGATATTTAACTGTGAATTTTTTTTTTATACTGCAATTGACATGTTTAGGAATTACGACATGAAGTCGACCTGTGAATAGCTTGATGTAAGATGTTTGTGGACATTGGTTTTAAAGGATTGGATATTAAATTAGTTTGGGAACGCACACGCTGGTAAGGCGTTACACTTCTTTGCTGTACGAGTAAAGAAATCGTTTTGGAACTTCGATGTTCGCATTGTACTTAAGGTTACTGCTCGATGGTGGGTGGTAGTACCAGCCCTTGTTTCCCGTAAAAGTTTTTCGCGCGAAGGCATTATTCCGGAGACCGCTTTTGAACAATGTCCGTAATTATATTTATAAAAAATTGTGAGGTCCACTACGTCCCGATGATGCTTTAAAATTTGCGCAAAACTCTGAAGATTGTAGGGATTTACCACAGGTCACAGTAATTATGGCAGCTACTGCTTAAAAAAGAATATAATGCTCACATGTAGAATACACATCCTTGAATATGAAATTTCGTACACAGTGACTTTAAATATGGTTTAAACTATAAAATTCTAGAATTATATCTTAGAATGACCAGCAAAGAAAGCAATATACTACCGGCTGGCGTATTTTCACAGTAATTTACCAACAACCACGTTTTTACAAAAATAAAAACCTCAAACACACTTTACCAATTGGAATGGTAGCGGTATGTTACTCATAGATTTCTAAACATGCCAATTTTGTCATTAAGAAAAAACATAATATTTAAGGACTGCAGTGTAGTTTTCAGAGGGGACTTTGTCAGAAAGATATCCATTGATATCCCAAAATGAGGCAATTATTATATTGTTGCTTTTTTAAGGTCACTAAAATTACATTTCTGTTCAAATTTTGACATGGCCAAGTATATACTGTTGCTAAAAATGAATGTTTCTGTTCTAGTGAATTTCTAGTGAGTTTCAAGAAATTAAACATAATAATTATTGTATTTTCCACGTCAATTACTATTTTAAATAATACTATTTTAACAGGTGCACACTTTAAATGAATAATCAACTGAAATAAAATAAAAAATTGTAGTAAAACTATTCAACTGACGGCAATTCTGAAACAATTTATTAAAGGTTTCAAATCAAAAAAATGTTTCTGAAATCATTTTAGGCAAACAAGTAAGCTGAAAAAAGAAGTGCGATGCGAACTGGAAAAAGTTTCTATATTCTGATTCGGTTTACTTCGGTTTCAGATAAAGGATTTTCATTAAAGGAGAAAAATCATACAATTTTCACCATGAATCATTTGAAAATTTAAATTCAGGGATTCTCGATATAGAATTTATTAATTATTTATACCCAAATCGGTTTCGGTTATTACAACACCTTAATTTTCATTAAATTCCCCCTAAAACCGTGTCTTCTAAAGTGCAGTGTTAAAATTTTATTTATGAACCATCAATGTGTATACTAAACATTTGTGTGTGTTTAATCCTTACATAATTTTTTAATGTTTATATCTGGTGCTGTTATTAAATCTATATTAACCTAGTTTTACGTTAGTTACAAATAAAAAACGTTTCTAGATCGTAATCGGTAGTCAGTGACTTGGAATTTTTGATTGTTAAAAAAAAAAGGTAAATAAAAGAAAAAATGAAGAAAAACATTTCGCAATAGGAATAGTAAGGTTAAAAACCTTTTAAGAAAAAATAAAAAAATTATAATGGTAAGCATTTTTCTTTCTTTATAATGGATAATTACGTTTTTTTTCTATAATAAATATAATTAATTAATAACGATATTTAAAGAACTTTATGTTTTTTAAATCAATTATTTTATTCAAACAAACAAGCAGAGCTTTACGCAACAATTATCGCACCTTTTACAAATACCTAAAATAGTACATTGTGTTGGACTTAATATAATACATAGTTCTTTTTAGTATTTATCAGGTTAGATCGTGGCATTACAAATGTATGAAGCACATAGAATTGCTCTAATTCCAGACTATAGTTACATTGCAAACAAACAAGTGCTTATATTTATTAGCAAAAAGTCTCCATGCTTTCTGATTATAATTAAGTATTTTTTATAAAAATTTTATCAGATGGCACAAATATCTACGAAATGATACTAGATTTATCTTCTTTTTTATTTTTCTTATAATATTTTTCGTAATTAATAGAAGTTCAGTTTGTAGAGTCTAAACAAGCTGAAGTGAGTTATTGAATTAGAATCGTCTCTTTGGTCACGGAATGACAAATGTCGGTATAATATACTTGATTTTTAAAAGAAAATCGAAAGAATATTTTAATGCTATTTATTAATTTTAATAAAGTATATTTTCCACTTTGTTTTTCTCAATAATTAATGATTAAATTAGACTTAGATATTGCGAATATTACACAAATAATCTCTTAATGATTTCTCAATTTTTATTCATATTTTTCCAGAACTTATACGGATTTAAAAGTATTAGAACTAACTGTTAAAATTATATATTACTCAAAACATAATTCTAAAAATACTAACTGTCTGCTTATGTATTTTAAATTATCTAAAAATTAGTTCTTTTTATTATTGCAAGCAAATGCACATACCGTATTATATTTTTATCAATTATTTCATGGAATTTATATCAAAATATTATTGATTCGGTTTAAATAACTAAACAAAACAAAAAAAAAAAGCCAACAGTAAAAAAACGCGAAGCTAAAGTAACTACCTCGAAGTAAACAATTGAAAGAAAAATGGCAATAAAGAAGAGGAGGAAAAACTACATAGAAATTGTACTCTCTTTTAGCCGCTTTAGATTAGTATAAAAAATGTATTTAATTATGAGTACAGTAAACTCAAAGAAAACTACAAAATGAATCAAAATCAGTTTAAGTAAATGGGTGGATTGGTTGGAATCGTAAATTGTGGATTAAGGTGATTAATATTATTGTTTACTTGCAACAATACAAAAAAATAAAGTATAAATGGAATCTCAAACTTTGGTGATCTCTATTTAAAGCTTATTTTTATGGCTACCATAAAATAATTTACTTGAAAAACTTAAAAGCTGGCTGCATAGTTTAGAATTACATACGAAATGCTTGTTACTACATATTGGTGTTAAACCTTAGACTGATCCGTATTACTTCTGGTAATATCTGAATTTCTAAAAAAGCACAATACAAAATTTTTAAGCGGTAAAAGTATTTCTATATTCAGCAATTTACTAGAATTAATTCTAGAAATACAAAGTAAAATAAAACAACAATAAACTAAAATCTTTCTGCAGATTCTGTAGTTCAGCATTAATTAGTTTTAAAAGTTTGCTTGCCGAATGCCAAATCTAATATGAACTTTAATGAAAATTTTGTAAATATGTATATGCGTAAATTAGTTTTCGTGAACTTTTTTGATTTTGGTTCTTTGTTCCTCTAAAACATGTAAGTATTTCTGCTTTTCGTTTATCAATATTAAACGTATAAAAGGATGTTTTGTTTTACGATATTTTCGATATCCACATTGAATTAGAAAACCGATTATTCCTGAACACTAAAAGTAGCACTATATTTAAATATGACTTAATAATTCATTATATAACGACGTTTCAAATCTTCACTAATAATCAAAATTTATATAAAGTTTGAGAAACTTTGCGATATTTGAAAATGAAATATAAAAATGTAGGGACAAACACGTAACAATGGCAACGAAATAATACAGTGAAATAAAACAAAAAATTAAGTAAATAAAACAAACAAATGAACGAACAAATGAAAAAAAACAAAAATTGTTCTCAGTTTTCACCGTGAATTAAGTTCTTTAGTTGACGAAATTTTTTTCCAAAATTAAGACGAATGTTTTTGCCAAGAAAGTTGTTCAAGTGAATAGAACGTAAAAAAGTGTTAAAAGTAAAAAAAATAAAAATTAAATATTAAAAGTTAAGTGTTATTACAAAAACACAACATTTATATAGTTAAAAGATATTTTTCATGAAAAATTGAAAAATGGAATTTGAAGATCGTGCATCAACAAGCAGTTCATTTAGTGGAATTTATCGTAACATTTTACAGGTAAAAACAAGGAAAAGTTAAACCAAGTAAATGTGTATCTTTTAAGGAAAATTACAAAAAAAAAAATACCAAAAGCTATCAACTAGGGGGCAACTAGGTCATTTCCGGAGTTACACATATTTCACGCTATTATTATTTTTTTTTTAAAGAATTTTCTTATCTTTTTATCAAGTTACAAAGAAAAAACTTAAATTAGATTTTTTTTTTCAGTTTTCTATTCTACCCTTTACTATTTGTAGTATAAATATTTTATTTGGAACAATAATATAAATAAAGCGAATTATATTTACCTGAACGCATGTCGTTACACTCAACTCAAACGAAATAATAACAATAAATCAATTTTATTTTATTTCTTTTATTCTTTATAGTTTTATTTTCTTTTTTAACTTTTCATTTTCTTGGTGGATTTTGAATAATAATTCTTTTTTTTTTTTATTTAATCTAAGAACAATAATATATTTACAGCACATAAAAACTTAATTATTTTATTTCAATTTTGAAAAACTAACTAACTAACGAAGTATGTACTTTTCAAATGTGTAGCCGTGTACTTACTGTTTTATTGAGCTTAATGTTCAATTGGTTGTTGCTTTAAATTGTCAATAAATTTAGTTTATGTACTTTTGTGATTAATATAAATGATTATAATGATTGAATATTATTTTAAGTAATTAAGTTTATAAGGTGGTAAAGTGTTGTGCAGATCCGTCATCACCAGAAAATTTTAATAGGTGGCACAATTATTTTATAAAAGAAAGGAAAAAGCTCACGGTATAAAACTTTAGTGAAAAGTAATAAGAATAATGCAAATATTTGTGATATTTTTCCTTAGAAATCTTAGAATCTTAATGACAAAAATCTGTGCCTATATCTTTTGGTATATAAATTACACTTCCTGCAAATTGTGGATGCAAGATTACATTACTTATTAAAAATTTAAATTTATCGCAAATAATCTGTGATTTTCTACTCTGCTCAAATAGGTTTGAATGACTTTATCCAATAAAAACAAAAGAATTAATATGATTTCAGCAGCAGATGTTAAATAAAAAAAAAATTGTCAATGAACAGAGGAATGAACAGACGCCCTCAATGTGTAGAACGTTTTACGCCACTGGTTTTGCATACAAAGACATAATTAGATGAATAATATATTACTTTGCACTCTGTAATTAAAATAAACTAAAAGCCCTGTTGAAAATCGTATCATAATAATAATGAGAAACATTATCGCGTTTAGCTACCACTACTTCAATACAGATGTTGGAAGTTGTTGCTATATTTTTATAAAATGTTAATATAATACTGAGGTGTCCCAATGAATTTTATTCCATTTTTGCATTTTTAACTAATCACGTGCATATTGATTTACTTTTTATGAATAACCAGTTGACCAGACGTCGACAATTTTCAACAGCTGTATACAGTGTTTACATTTTTTGCAACACATTTTGGAATTAACCTGTTAGTAATAAAATGATACGCAGGGTTTTTTTAATGGCATGTGATTTTTGTAAAATTTCTAACAAATTTTGAATTTAAATACTTGAATAATAAATATAAAAATAATTCTACCGTTGCCAATGATTATGTTCTTTACGAATAAATAAAAAATGTTTTCGTATTTCAGGGTTGAGAACTTACAATCTAAGGGTGAATAACTGTTTTTCTTTTAATGTCGGTACAATCTTAAAAATGAAACTGAATTGTTAAACGAAATCCAAACTTAACCAGTGTTTAAAGAAATTATGCTTTATTTTTGAACAATTATAAGGAGTAGAAAGTCTTTAAATTGTTTAAGAAAATTAACCAATATACAATTTGATTCTTTAATTGGCGGACGCTTTCTCTTTTTAAAACATTCTCAAAACAGCAGAATGTTTGTTAGCTTTTTAAATCTGTTAAGATCTACCTTAAGTGCCTTTGAACGTTTATTTCACTTTCATCATTCAAAATTACTACTATCAATGCTAAAAATATGAAAAAATTACTAAATATAATAATATATTTGTATTTTTAGAGTCCTGCGCCAATTTGTATGTATTATTTTTCACATCCGTTTGGTATATCAACACCACAAAATCGTAAACAGGAATTATTAGTATCAACAGCATTAGAAAAAAGCATAAAAACACCAAATAATTATACTAATAATAATAATAATAACAACAATAAATTACAAAATTTAATAATACATAATAATAAACGACGATATATTGAGACAGAATTACGTTTGACACCATTAATACCATGGCCGAGGGATATTTGGAGCCGACAGGATTACGACTTGCCACCATTATTACAAATTTTAGCACAGAAAAATGGTCAGTTTTGTTAATTTTATTATTGTAATTTTTTTTAATTAAATTAGAAAAAACTGTATAATATGCATGCATGTTTGTGTATTCAATTTAGCTTATCCTTTAACATAACAAATGACTAAAAAAAATAAAACTATCTTGACCTTTGAAGTGTCATTACAGTAGAATGTAAACTTAAACCACGCAATGAATACATTAGCCAAGACATTACCCTTCTTTTTTATATTATTTTACTTTTCTTTTCTATTTTATTAAATTGCCTTTCATTTTTCATTTATTAATATAATTTTCTTCTTTTTTATTTTTGCTTTAAACATTAAAATTGTACAAAAACATTAAAATCAAAAGAAATGTACACGCCGCAAAATATACCAACCATATTAAATCGTATAGAAGCCTACTTTGATTATGATTATGATTTTGTTTTTCTTTTCTTTTATATATGTATATATAAATTGACCAATGAAAATGTGGTGATTTTTTTTGTTTCTAAATATTAATTTTTACTTAAAGTTTATTTTTGTTTCCAGTATTTTCAACATTTTTAGTGGTCTGTTCCGTTTTTTTTTCCTTTTTGCTTGTTTGTTTGGTAAAGCGCTTTTATATATATTTATGTGTATTAAATATTTATTTCTATAATTATTCAGTAATTTATTGTAGTCATTCTCATGCTTTAAGCTAACTAAAATAAAAATTCTATTAAATAAATTTCAGTATTTTATTATTATTCAAGTGGTAAAGTTTATTTGTTCTTTATGTGTATGTTGCTTTAGTTAATTTTGCGAGAAACTATTAAGAATTTAATTTCTTTAAAAAAAAATTACTGTAAAAACTTTATTTAATTAGTTGTGTTTTTGTTTTTTAAGGACATCAATTACCAGATATTGAAACAATTATAAAAACCGTACGAAATGCATGGAATACACCGAATTTAATTAAGTATTAATTTTTTTTTTTAATTTTAATTAAGTATTAAAAAATTATTAATAAAAAACAATAAGGATTATTAATGAGTGTTTTTTGTTTTTATTTTTCGTTACAGTAAAACTTTTTATAAGCATAATATGTCATTGACCAAATCAAATTTAGATATATTTAATAATACAAATAATAATAATAAAATTGTTATAAATAATAAAAGATTAATAAATAAAAATTATTTATTAAAACGTCGTTATTCCGTACCGGAAATTATAATGAGAAAGTAAGTTTATTATTTTTATTTTTTTAAATATTTTTAACTATAATAGTTATACTCGCCCTGCTTGTTTCATTAAAATCAATATTTTTTCTCTTTCATTAATGGCTACATTATTTATTTATTTATTTAAATATTTATATAGTAATATAGTTGTTTATTTATTTATTTTTTTAGACATTCAATTGATCAATTAAAAATTAATGAAAATTTAACGACAATAAATGAACAAAAGTATTTTACACACGTTAATTCGTTTACAACAGGCACATTAATAACGGCACCAACAAGGACAACGACAGCGACAAATTCATCATTAAAATCTTCAAGTTCAACCTCATTATCATCAACATTATCGTCAAAAACATTTAAGAATACAAATAAGAATAAGAATAATATTAAATCAAAGTTAATTTATACAAATCGTTTAATTGAAAAAGCACCAGAAATAAATACAAAAAATGACCAAAATGAAGAAATAATAGAAAACATTGATGAAAATCTAAACAATAATATTGAAATACATTTGAATAATTATGAAAATATTGATTCGAATACGACACCAGTAACAGAAACAACAGAAACAACAGCAACAACAATAACACCAACAACAGCAGCAACATCAACAATTTTATTAACGACGGCTACGTCAGCAACATCAGGAACAACAATAAATAATAATAATAATAATAATAATAATAATAATAATAATAATAATAATAATGATGAAGCAACAACTACAACAACAACGACGACATCGTCCACAACACAGCCAACAGCAGCAGCAACAACAACAGCAGCAGCCGAAACAGAAACCGAATTACAAAAATCTGATAAAAAACTAAAAAATTTAAATAAAATAAAAGTTATTGAGAATTTTTTAGAAAATAAATCCGATTTGTATTTAGATGAATTTATATCAAATTTATTAATCAATAATTTAAATGAGAATATAAATGATGAAATTATTGATAAAACAACAAAGAAACGAACAACGAAAAGGAAGACACCGTCACCACCAGAAACACCAGAAATTGAAAATAATCAAAAAATTGAATTAATTCAAGTGACAACAGGTAGTTGCTATAATATAAATAATTTACTAGAGCCAATATTTATAACCAGATATTCGGCAATACCACGAACACAATCAATGGAAGTTGATATACCATCAACTACACCATCATTTGGTGATGAAGATGATTATTATGATTTTTTATTAAGTAATAAAAATCGTAATTATCATAATATGATACATGATCGAATTAATTATTATATAAATAATAGTCTTGATTATAGAAATTATAATATGATGAATAATTATAATCATTTAGAAGATGATGATGGTAGTTTAAGTTTAATAGATAGTTTAGATGATCCATTATCACCTAGATATACGAATAGTATAAATCAAAAAATTATTCCTAATAATACTATTGATAATAATAATATTATTAATAATAATAATAATACAAAGGTGACATCACCGAAAAAATGTGATGTAGTAGAAACAACGGAAGATGTCCGAGAGATAACAACTGGAACAACACTAGGTGCAGATAATGAACAAAATGAATCATCAATTATAAACAATAATAAGAATGAAGCATTTTTCATATCGATGTTGAATGATATTAATGATATTGATAATTTACAACCGCCAACGCCAATTGAACAAATTGCATATAATGTTGCCAATATAATGCCATTTAAATTACGTAATAAATTACAGCAACGCTATAATGATATAAATATAAAAAAAGAATTTAATAATAATCAGAAGCATATTGTGTTTGATATTATTGGTTTAGATGATGATCCTCCATTGGCAATAAATAATCAAAAAAGAAAGACAATAACGACCGTTAAAACGGTTTCTGGTGCCACAACAACGAATAAAGTAAAAACAAAACGAATTAATAATTTATCATTATTGGAATCATATACAATTGATTCAAAAGGTAATATGAAATTTACAAATCCGGATAATAAACGTGATGCGAAAATAACATTAAAGAAAAATCACCTATCAGCTATAACAAATAGTAATGTAGGAATGCCTACATCAGCACAAAGAGCAACATCGAATTTAATAAGTAATCAAGGACACAGTGGTTCATCGATTATAGTGAAAAAACCAATAAATAATAATAAAACGAGTACGGAATATTTAGTAAAAAAAACACAAACCCAAGGTAATAAATTGCAGCAAACACAAGTAAATAAAAAACATGATCAAAAGCCACAACAGCAGTCAACCATAAATAGTAGTAATAAGCAAAAATTAATAAGAAGTCAACAATTGATAAACGATGTGCAGCAGAATACCACACAAAATAATTTAACGCCAGACATTGAATGTGGTCCTCATCGGTTTTATCATAAAACTGAGATAAAAGATGGGGAGAAATCTATTGAAATATTGGAAATTGTCGAGTGTAACGTTGATCAAAATAGCCGAAAGGAACAGAAGCAAAAACCTTTCGTATCTCAAGCGTTGAAACAACAAAAATTGCATGTAAAAACACAAAAATCTAAACCACAGGAAATAAACCGGGATCATCATCAGCTGCAACAGCAGCAAAACGATAATGTTAAATCAAAAATACCGATACCAGTTAGTTTTACCAATCGAACACCAAATACTAATAACAAAGGACAATTAACGTCACAAAACATAATTAATTATCAACAATATCATTCACCAATTAAATTGCATTCACACGAGGAATTTTCCCCGTCACCACCAGATCAACTTCCGATGCAACGTTCAGGCAATTTAACAAAATTTCATTTTTTTGATGTAATACCAGAGGAACGTAGTAGCATATCAGTTGATTCTTCTAATGATGATTCTTCCTCAGTAATTACAAGTAATACAAATGCTAATCATATATCACAAATTGATAATAATTCATCAACTGATAATACAAATAAAGGTAATCAGAGAGAGGAAGACTTGAAACAAGTAATTGAAGTGCATGACTCTGTCAATATATATAAGAAAACAGAAGGAGATGAGGAACAAAAACAAGAAGATAATAATAATAATAATGACGAAGAAGAAGAAGAAGAAGACGAATCATCAGAACACAACACTATGCATGATGTTACCAACAATATAACACCATCATCATTAACATTAAGTACAATTAGTGATTATAATTTCTCATTAAATTCATTTAATTCTGATTTTAATAAACCAATCCTTAAGTGTTATGATAATAATAATATGATAAATAAGAGAATGACACCAACAAGTATGTCACCAATAACAACGGTACCATCAACAAATGAATTAACACCAAGTATATTATCTGTATCAACAGAGGCATTATCAACGACAATGACAACCACAACAACGACAATAACTGATCATAATACAACATTATTATTATCATCATCAATAATGACAACGACAACAACGTCAACCACCTCTACAACAGCCAATAATAATAATAATGATAATGATATGTTTGATTATTTAACAAAAATAAATTATTGTAATGATTGTTTAGATAATAATAATTTACATAATAAAACTAATACAAACAATGATAATATTTGGCTTGTACCTGATAACAATAATCTTATTATAAATAATAATAATACTAATAACAATAAGAAAAAAATTTTATTAAAAAGTACAAAGAAACTATTATTAAGTAATAATAATACAAATACCAATAATAATAATAAAAATAAAATTCATAGTAAATCAAATTTTAATGAGAATCAAATAATATGTCATAATTTAGAGAATTATGAGCAAAAAAAACTAATTAAACATGTCGAAGAGGATAATAAATTATTACAGCAGTTAAATTCTAATAATTTAATTAAGTCACAAAAAATATATGAAATAAACGATGAGACATTATGTAT
Organism: Ptychoptera contaminata; assembly: GCA_963942525.1. Classification (NCBI taxonomy): domain Eukaryota; kingdom Metazoa; phylum Arthropoda; class Insecta; order Diptera; family Ptychopteridae; genus Ptychoptera; species Ptychoptera contaminata. The sequence goes on along the minus strand of OZ012639.1, from coordinate 16,105,631 downwards.
GTATTGTAATATAAATTGTCATCAAAATGATTATGATAATAATGATAATAATAATATTATAATATGTAATTTATGTAAAAATTTACATAATAATAATAATAATGATGTTAATGAATTTATTATCAATACAAATAATAATAATAATAATAATAATAATAATAATAATAATAATAACAAAAGTAATTACATTGATGATAATATTAATAATAAATTAATAATAAAACGTCCAAAACATATATACAATTTACCAAGACGTTGTTCAATTAAATCAATTAATAAAATAATTAAAGATGATATTATTATACCGAAATGTAAAAGTAGTATAACATTAAATAATAAAAAGAATAAATATCATTTATTAAATAAATTAAAAACGATAAAACATAATTTAAATCAATATAATAGTAATAATAGTTATGATGATAATACATCAACAACATCAATATCACCAATACAAACTGAATCAATTGATTCTGATTATGAATTTTATAAAAGGAATAAAAATTTAAAACAGAAATATATTGAGAAGCATGAACAGGAACGACAAAAACATAATCAGGATAAGAATATTATAAATAGTAGTAATACTAGTAAAAAGAAAAAGAATGGTTGGTCAGTCACTGTTGCTGGTAATTATAATACAAAAATAATACCAAATGTACAAATGCATTTAAGTTTTCCAACAAATAATTCGAATAAAATGAATGCAATTAAGCAAAATAATTACCGTGATTTAGATGATGATTTAATTGAGGATATTGATGATGACGTTGAACATTTAAATAAAGTTAATAGTAATAATATTATTAATAATAATAATAATAATAACAATAGTTCGAGGCATAATCGTAGTTTGATTAAAACAGGTAATATGAATTTTTCATTATTTAATAACAAATTAAAAATTACTTCTTTTTCTTCAAGAAGATATTATGCCGGAAATGGTCTAATATTGATAATAATTTACTAAAAACTACTCTAATTTTGTCGTCATGTTAAGACTATTATGCGATTTTGTATTAATTATTACGATAAATCCTTAAAAACCTGCTGATTCTAATTCAAACGTTCCTCAGTTAACAAAGATTCTGCATGCCATCTAAGCAAAATCCATGCAGCATTATTGTAGAGTATAGAAAATTCCGATTAATTTCTTATTTTCTCTAATGTCAGCATCAATTTGCTACTTAGATTAGTGGTATCCCAATTTCTTTTATTGCTTCAATATATTACTTTACGACTTAATCCTTTCCCAATTTCTGGAATAATTCTAGGATCAATTGTTGTACTTTAAATGACTACTGTCACGTCTTTTTATCAGTTTTGTTAGCCTTGTATTTACAATTAACTACCTGCCCTTGTGAATGCACCGGAGACATAAGAAATACATTATCAATGTACCGATTATAAAGTACAAATTTTAAATCTAAATAATTATTTTATAAATGAATTTTAAATATTTAATTCTATAGACCTAAAGCTAATGTCACGATAGAAAATTTGTCATGGAAAAAATCACTTCAAAATAAATAAATTATATTTAAATAAACAAATGTCATCACTGTGATCAAATATTTATCCCGTTTGGGATGAAAAACTATTTCTGCCATGATGTGTATAGTGTGACTCGTCGGTCATCATTTAAGTCGATTTTAATTTTAAAATTATTCCACGCAAAATTCGCATTATCTTAGTATTTAAGAGATGATTTAGATGTAATTCATCTGTTGATTTCAATAATTAAATATGCTGTTACATTATTTGAACTATGGAAAAGTCTTTGCGTCACACTTATTACAAATAATGCGCTGTGTATTAAGTATGTGTTCAGTTTAAATATAAAAATTTATCTAGTTTAGATAAGTTAATTGTGACAAAAACTACTTAGCTTCTTGTGCTTGAAGCGGGGTTTTTGCTAAGGGGACGTCCATAAATTATAATTATAATAATTTAGATGCTTCTGATTAATAACTATTGAAAAAGTACTTTAAAAAATGTCATTACACCTTATTATCCAAACATTTAAAATTAAAAACTTGTAGAAATTGTTTATATACAGACCTTGGATGTGTCACTCAAATTTATTAAAATTTTACTAAAAAAAATTGAATGGATACATGGATATTCCATAAAATTTCTGCATTTATAATAATATTTTAATAATTAATTAACAATTTATCTAATTAATAAAAATTTCTTTTACTCTTTTTCTAGAAAATTTAAATTTACCAAAAATGTATGATACAAAATTGGATATAAGGAATAATAATAATAATAATAATATTAGTAGTAGTAGTAACAAAAAATTAATAAAATTAAATAAAACGAAAGCACAACAGCAACAACAGCATAAAAAAATAAAAAGTGTTGAATGCAGTATGGCAATGACATCGGCAACAACAAAAACATTAACAAATATAAATAATCATCGTAGACGGACAATGTCTGTGCATACATTTAATACAACTGAATCGTTAAAAAATCGTAAAAAAATTAATGATCAGTCATATGATTATAGGTAAAACAAAAAAAAAATTATTTATTATTTAATTAAATTTTTCTTTTATAAAATTTACCATTTTAGTGAAGTGTCGAGTCGTCGTCTATCAATTGACAGTCAAACGCCAATTTGCGATGCCGCAATGAATTTATCAATATTGGGCAATTCAATTGCACCAGAAGAGAAGCCTAGGGTACCGACAATGAGCGAACGTGACTTAACGCGTAATTTAAATAGTTATTTTATACGAAATCGTTCACAAGTTTAATTAAAACTTTTTTTTTTAATTATAAACTAGTTGTATGTCGCAACAAATAATAAATTAACAATTTCTATAATTATTTTATTTATTTAAAAACAGTAGAAATAAATAAACTGATTTAAGCCTGAAAGGCCAACAAAATGCTCATCTTAATGTACGTAATGATTATAATTAATTTAACATTTTCTGTTAAATCAGAATCTCTATGTTAAAAAAGATATTAACGTATAAAGTGTTGCGATTTGCTTCCTTAATTAAATTTTAATGTATTTCCACACCCTTTAGATGATAACCTACGAAAAATAGCCGCTGAAGAAGCGAGATTGTTTTAACGTAAACGTATGTAATCACTTGGATGCTCTAAAAGTGCATTATACCTTGGTAATAATAATCGCGCTACTCGCCACAAATTCAAAAGTTTCAAAATAAGCAGTGAGCAACACTTGTGCCATTATAACTCAATGTTTTAACTTTCATATATTTAAAAGTGGTGCGACTTCATTATAACCAAGGCAAAAATCATATTTTTTTTATTTAATTATATAAAGTATATGGAGTAGATAAACTTTTAATGTATTAAATCAAAGTGATAGCACATTTTAATTTAGAATAACTTTTTTATTATAATAAAATAAAGTAAAGAATATACTAAAATATAAACGATAAAATATTCAGCACATAATTTTTTAAAAAATAAAGTTAAATGTAGTTTATTATATTAATTTGTGTTTTATTTTTCGTTCTTGTTATTCCATTAAAAACATTTGATTAGTATATATAGGTGTCCACTGTTTTTAAAATCGAAAAGTTACTTTCTAAGAATGGATTACTTGTTTCGTCACCACAATCGTGCATTTTAAAACCTTTTATCGTCGTCTAAATGTTTTTTGTCGATAATGTGTCGTTTTTTTGCATCTTGTTGAAAATAAAATTTAATTAAAAAAATATTTCATGCTCAAGTATACGTGATTATCGTATAATTAAAGAATTAATAAGTAAAGAATAAATTCAAATTCTCTACACTTTGGGAAAAACTCTTTTTTTACCACGTGCTAAATTTTCAAAACATAAGAAAATAACAAACC